>JARQOD010000005.1:518456848-518502767 GCA_033576555.1 Oophaga sylvatica
GTTCGATCAATTGTACCCAATAAATATTAAAATGGAGATTGATGGACTTAATAGGGAATTCTTGGGTCCACACCATCCGCTACTATGGTACCTAGATATAAGCAGTTTATAGGAAATGTAAAAATGTATTCTGACTGGCACAGGGTAATGGTTTGTGCACAAATCTTCTTACACCAGTAATGTCATAAAGATAAATTTTATTTCTGCAGTGTTCTAAATGACACCTAGAGATGCAATACATTACATTGTCTGCTGAAAAGTAAGTTATGTCTGTAGCATTGTATACATTGCATTAAATTCTGCGGCTAATCAATGGAGAACTAGAATTTTATTACATTTTTCTAGGTTGTGTGATGTAATTAAATTGGGGGATGAAATGGCAACAGACTCAATAAACTAATACATGATGTGTGCAATTATATCACTTGTAATAGAGCTGAAAATACAACCACAAAGGCAACAAAAACAATCCAACAGCATATTCCTGGTTCCCTGGACTGTATGAAAGGGGGAACGAGGGTGGTTGTTGTGGGTTGGAAGTGAGTTATTTTTGCCCTGAAACCCCTCTTATAAAGAGGAATCAGAGTTGAGTGTGATGTGCTGTGGGGGGGGCTTTCTTTCCTCACTTGTCGTTCGGGAGTCCTTGTTACCTCCCCATCCATGGGACCGGATCCGGTTACAGATACAATAGGAGACCGTAGGTCCGATTCAACAAGTTCGACTTTATTGTGCAATACAGAAACAAGCAGTTGCAGCACACATATTGAGACACAGTCCCTTTTTTGTGATGTTTCCTTGGTCCTATTATCAGTCCTTGACTCCATTCTGCGTGACCTGCCCCCTACTCAACGTCTTCTGTTGGTCCCATGAGCGTCCCATCCTGCATAAACGTTTCCCTGAAGATCACCATCCTTTTCTTTCGCTGTGACCCAGCTGACATCTTCCTCACCAGGGAGACAGAGAAACAACATTCAGTGTCTCTTCTGGGCCCTAGGCACAAGACTGTCCACCCAAAGCTTAGAATGTGTCTTCCTACTGTTTAGAGACCTGTACTGAAAAAACCCTTCCGCCTCGGCAACATCCATTTTCTTAGAACCCGTTGGCACCGTCATTATCTAGCACTTCTTGACTCTCCTAAACACCTCACAGACTCTCCTCACTCTTAACTCCAGTGACTAAACTAGGAAGTGCTTCTCCTATAAGCTAATCTAACCCATCCCAATTAATGGGCTAGTCCCTTGTATTAACTATCTGTTACCCTGTGTGATGCAACCTACATCCCTATGCTGGTAATGGTTCCACTAGTGGACAGACCTTACCCCATTCCCAGGGAAAGCCTTGAGGCAGAGCCTCCAGGAGAATCGAGACCCAAACCAACCATAAGGATAAAATGCAACAACTTTTATCATAAAAATAAATGTAATACCTTAACACATCATACTAATATGTTAACCCTCTTGTTGCTATGGTGTCTTCCCCTCTACAGGTACAACACATTGGTTAAATACTCAGGGTTGTCCAGGACTATGATATCAATGTCCTATCCTCTGCACTAATGCACCCCCATACCGTCAGAGATGAAGGCTTCTGAACTGTGCTCTGATAAAAAGCTGAATGGTCCCTCTCCTCTGGAGTCTGCAGGTCATAACATCCATGATTTCTATAAAGAATTTCAAATTTTGATTCATCTGACCACAGAACGGTTTACCAATTTGTCTCAGTCCATTGTAAAATTTCTGCATTGTGATGATATTTGACTCCTTCTTTGCAATGATAGTGCTTTAATTTGCACGGATTACATGACAAACTGTATTCAGACAATGATTTCTAGAAGTCTTCCTGAGCCCATAAAGTGATTTGCACAACTAAATCCTACCTGTTTTTAATGCAGTGCCGCCTGATGGCCCGTAGATCATGACCATCTAATATTGACCATTGGCTTGCACCAGAATCTCTGCGTCCTTACATGATATGATGTACTGTAGATAGTGGGATAATCAAAGTCATTGCAACTTTACATTGAAGAACAGTTTACTGAAGTTGTCCCACAATTTTTATATGCGGATGTTCTCACATCGGAGGACCTCTGACCATCTTTGCTTATGAGAGACTCAGCCTTTCTAAGATGCTCATTTTATAATCATAGTTGAAAATTGACCTGTTTTTCCTTACTATCACTTACTATTCCAGCCTTTTGTTATCCCTTCCCCAACTATTTTGAGATGTGTTGCTGCCATCAATTTCTTAATGAGTCACATTTTTCAAATAAAATGAAAAAATATTCAACGTTCATCTTCTGATTTGTGTTCATGTTCTATGTGAATAAAAATGGTACATTATAGAGATTTCCAAATCATTGCATTCTTGTTTTCTTAACATTTTACACAATGTCCCAACTTTTTTGTGGAAAGTTGGACTTCTCCTTCCAATCAGACACAATCCAATACCTCAAATAGACTAACTAAGCAAAGTCTGGAGTCAATGGAGTCTCACCAAATGTGTCTACATACAAATGTCCAACAACAACTCTCTCTGTTCCATGAAAAATACAATAGACCATCAACATCATCTGTTTCTAAAGGACATAATTCAAGAAGAGACCTAACCCACCAATATTTTATATTGAGAGCTATTATCTATAGCTGGGAATTTCCTTTTTAGTTTATCACCACTACAGAAAGTAAATCCCCTGACATTAAGATCTCCAAAAGACCTACTGACCTTTCTTGGTACTTCAAGCCTCCCTGAAGTGGCGTTGCCAGCAAAACATATACTGTATACTCTTCACACCGAGATCTCTGGAGCCAGATACATCAAATAAGTAGTATCTGTAGTTGACTGAGCTGTTATGTTAGGTAGCTGAGGAGGACAGGAACAACAGCCGGGCAGCCGAACACCTGAGATGTTGGTAACTAATGGGTTGCAGATTCCTAAACTAACCACACAACTAGAGGTAGCCGTGGAGCGTTCCTACGTTGATCCTAGACTCCTCGTCACAGCCTGAGAGATAATTACACCTAAAGGCAGAAAGATGAAAGCTATCTGCCCCGGAGCAGATCCCCAAAGAAAATAGGAAGCCCCAAACATGTAATGGCGGTTAGACAAGAAGAAAGCACGGACACAGACAGAAAATAGAATGAGCAGACGCTGGGGCCACAAGCTGACTAAATAGAAAAGGACAGGAGAGATTACTTTCTGCAACCCAGAAAACCCTACAAAAATCCAACAATTCTGATTACAAAAATACTGAGATCACACGATCTCGCCACCCACTAAATCAGATCTCAGTGTGAACAAAACCAATCCGCAGCCGCTGAAAAAGCAGGAAAAAGCAAATGAAAAAACAACAGTGGCTACAGACAAACTGTGAGGAGCACAGGCCCCAGGAGGGGACCCGGCTGTCCTCCACAAATGTGCAGAAAACTATGCAAATAGCAAGCACAAAAAGAAAAGCAGAAAATATCTTATCTGAAAGCAGCAGACGCAGGCAAGACACCAGCAAACTTCCAAATGAACCAGGAACCACAATTGACAGACAATTGATCCGCGACCTCTGGAGGAACTCCTAATCAGTCAGTCATGTCCAGATTGCCATCCGCGAGGTTCAGTACGTCTGTAACCACCAGGGGAGCCTCTGCCATTCACAACAGTCCCCCTCGAGAGGTCACGAACCTCATTGTGCACCAGGCCAATCAGATACTCGGTGATAGCATGGACCTCAGCATGATGTCGAGCCTTTAATCCTCTGACCTAAAAATGAGTTCCTAGGTAACTGTCTCAGTCCTAACCAACGGTAGGAGGGCAGCCTACACGGGCTCAACTCTCAAAGACTGGAAGTGTCCTGGAAAAGAGGAATGGTCCGTTTGGCCAATGAACCAGCTAATGGAGATGCACCTCTGTATTGAGGAACCAACAAGCCTCCTTCACCACTGGTGACCGTGGCTCCGGAGCAAACTACTGCATGCGCATTCGCTCCACAACAGAGTCAACACCCGGACAGACAGAAGCCTCCGCCTGTCCCGAAGAAAATCGAGGGTGAAACCCAGAATTGCAGAAAAATGGAGACATCAAGGTGGCAGAGCTAGCCCTATTATTAAGAGCCAGAGGCAAAAAAGAGACCCAGTCATCTTGATCAGCAGACACAAAACATCTCAAATAAGTCTGGTTTGTTCTCTCGGTTTGTCCATTGGTCTGAGGATGAAATGCAGAGGAGAAAGATAATTGAACACCAAGTTTAGAACAAAATGTCCTCCAAAATCTGGAAACAAACTGGACTCCTCTGTCAGACACAATGTTCTCCGGAATGCCGTGCAACAGAACCACGTGCTGGAGGAACAAAGGCACCAACTCGGAGGAGGAAGGCAACTTAGGTAATGGCACAAGATGTATCATCTTGGAAAACCTATCACAGATTACCCAGATGACGGTCATTCTCTGAGAGACAGGGAGGTCAGGAATAAAATCCATAGAGATATGGGTCCATGGCCTCTTGGGCACAGGTAATGGCATCAACAAACCACTAGAGCGAGAGCAATGCTTGGAACGAGAGTAAGTCCCACAGGACTGCACAAAGTACCTGACGTCACGAGACAAAGTAGGCCACCAAAAGGACCGACTCACCAAGTCTCTGGTACCAAAAATCCCGGGATGACCAGCCAACGCGGAACAATGAATCTCAGACACCACACTCTTCTTCCACTGGTCTGGGACAAACAATTTCCCAACAGGGCAGCGCTCAGGTTTATCCTCCTGACACCCCTCCAGAGCCAGTCTCAAATTGGGCGAGATGGTGGAAAGTACTACACCCTCTTTCAAAATAACAGCAGGATCAGATAACTCAGGAGAATCCGCAAAGAAACTCCTCGAGAGGGCATCCGCTTTAACATTCTTAGTGCCAGGAAGAAAAGAAACCACAAAATTAAAACATGTGAAAAACAAGGCCCACCTGCCTGTCTAGGATTAAGTCGCTTGGCTGATTCGAGATAAACCAGGTTCTTATGGCCCGTGAGGACCACCTGATGTTTGGCTCCTTCAGCCAATGTCTCCACTCTTCAAAGGCCCACTTCATGGTCAATAACTCCCGATTACCCACGTCATAATTACGTTCAGTTGGAGAAAATTTTTGAGAGAAAAAGGCACAAGGGTTACTCTTAGAGGTCTCTGGACCCCTTTGGGACAAAACGGACCCTGCCCCAATTTCAGAAGCATCAACCTCCACCTGAAACGGTAGAGAAACATCAGGCTGCCGTAGAACAGGAGCAGAAGTGAATCTCTGTATAACGCTGGTATTGTCTGTACTTTGTTTTCCAGCGTTACTCAGCATGTCTCTGCTTTAACCCTTTTGCTCCTTTCCCCCTAACCAGCTGGGATACTGTTGTCTGTTACCTGTATGGATGCTGCTCAGTTCCCAGCTCTGCTGCGTAGCCGTACTTGCGTGAGTGTCTCCGCTGCGTTGCATGACCACCCGCATGTGCGGTCCCTGACCTGCTGTAAAAGCCATCCGTAGCTTACAAAGTCCTCTGCAGTGGTGCATGACTTACTACGTGTGTGGCAGCAGCTACTGTCAGGCACCTGGCCTGCTGTGAAGACCATCCGTAGGTTGCAAAGTCCTCTGCACTGTGCATGACTTACTACGTGTGTGGCAGCAGCCACTGTCAGGTGTTCCTCTGTGATGAGTTGTCTGGCTCTGCATAGGGGCGCGGCCCACACCTGTCCTGCTTTTGAGGATTGGGTGTGTACTAGAATTACTGCTCCAGCCTATCGCTGTGAAGCAGCTCATATATAAAGTTCCCCAGCCCTGATGGGCATTGCCAGAGCTTCCATTGTGTCTGCATTATGTTCCTGAACCTAGCCGTGTGTGTTGGTTTGCAGCTCCTGCTCTGAGTGAGATCAGCTCTGGAGAGCTGATTCCCTTTGTCCTGTCTTATGTTTCTGCCTATGCCTGGGGCTGAGTACCCAGATCGCCGTTCCTGGAGGCTGCATATCCAGACCTGTTCCTGCTGTGTCTTGTTCCTGAATCCCTGATCCTGGATCTAACCCGGTACCTGAATGTCTGAACTGTGTCTTGTATTTCCGCCTATGCTGGGGGCTGATTACCCAGATCACCGTTCCTGGAGGCTGTATATCCAGGCCTGTTCCTGCTGTGTCTAATTATCTGAATCCTTGATCCTGGATCGCATCCTGTACCTGACTGTCTGAACTGTGTCCTCTGTGTTATGTTCCTGAAATCCTGCTGTGTCCTGAACCCTGTGCCAGTGACTGTGAATCTTTGCTATATAACCTGAGTCTATCTTGGAAGGAGGAGTCCGGTGTGTGCTGAGCTTCTATTACTCTGTGCTCAGCTTCTGTGCAATTCCCGGCCAGCTCCTGTTGAGCCTGGCGGGGCTTGCACCAGACCGCTGGGGTTCCTTTTCAGATCGATACTAGATGTCCGGAGTCCGAGGACCGTGTCCTTCCTGATGACCACTGCCTGATATCCGATGTCCGATGACTACTTCCAGATGTCCGGATCCTATCCTTCCTGCCTGATGTCCGGATCCTGCCGATCGTTGCCAGATGTCCGGAGCCTGCTGATCGGTGCCAGATGTCCGGAGTCCGATGCCTGTGTTCCTGTCCGTGTTCCTGACTCCCTGAGACCCAATCTGTGTTCCTGATGTTCCAGTCCGTGTTCCTGACTCCCTGAGATCCAATCCGTGTTCCCGATGTCCTGTCCGTGTTCCAGTGTCCCTGAGATCCAGTCCGTGTTCCTGATGTTCCGATGTCCTGCCGGTTCCTCCTTGGTCTACCCTGTGATGACGTCTGTCCTGGGTCAGTGTCTGATGTTCTCCTGCTGAGCCTGTGCTACGCCTGAGGCCTGAGAGTGAGGCCATACTAGTATGCCCGTGCCAGATGATCCTGGACTGCATCTACCCGTGATGACCCCGCCATCGTCTGACGTTCGTCCTGGGCCGGTGTCTGATGTTCTCCTGCTGAGCCTGTGCTACGCCTGAGGCCTGAGAGTGAGGCCATACTAGTATGCCCGTGCCAGATGATCCTGGACTGCATCTACCCGTGATGACCCCGCCATCGTCTGAAGTCTGTCTGAGGTCGGTGTCTGATGTTCTCCTGCTGAGCCTGTGCTACGCCTAAGGCCTGAGAGAGAGGTCGCCCAAGTATGCCCGTGCCAGATAACCCTGGACTGCATCTACCCGTGATGTCCTCCAGCACTCGTCTATGATCCTGAGTCGTGTACCCTTCTCTGATGTGCGGAATCGGAGCCCGGTCTTATGTTCTGTTTATGTACTGTGTTTCTTTAAGTAAACTTTATGTTTCTTCTTACCTGAAGTTGTGCGGTGTTGTCTAGTCCTGCAGGTCGCCAACTTGCCCACATGCTCAGCTGCCACGGATCCCGGTCGCTGCCCTTCCCTAGTCCGGGCAGGCCCGGGTCTCCCTCTGTGGTCCATTGGGTCCACATTCTCTTACCATCTGGGACTCATGCCTCACGTCGTCGTGGACTGGCGGCGTGGGAGCATTGGCTAGTTAGGCAAGCTATGCCATGTCCCAACGCCCCGCAGCCGTGGGAAGCGTTACACTCTGCTCAAGTTCCTGAAAGGAAAGAAACTGCCTCAGGAGGCCAGTTCACCACATCAGAACCCTTTTTGGTCAAATCAGTCAATGGTTTAACAATACCGGAGAAATTACCAATAAATTTATGATAAAAATTGGCAAAACCCAAAAATCTCTGAAGAGCCTTTAATGAAGTAGGTTGAACCCAATCACAGATGGCCTGAACCTTGACCGGGTCCATTTCAATAACAGACGGAGACAAAATGAATCCCAGAAATGAGACCTTCTGTACGCCAAAAAGACACTTTGATCCCTTCACATACAGTGCATTCTCTCTCAAAATCTGGAACACAGTCCGAACATGTTTCACATGAGAGTCCCAGTCGTTGGAAAAAATCAAGATATCATCCAAATAAACAATCAGAAATTTATCCACAAAATCCCTGAAAACATCATTCATGAAGGATTGGAAGACGGAAGGAGCATTAGTGAGCCCAAAAGGCATCACTAGGTACTCAAAATGCCCCTCTGGGGTATTAAACGCCATCTTCCATTCATCCCCGTGCTTAATGCGAATAAGGTTATACGCCCCCCTGAGGTCAAGCTTGGTAAACCAACTAGCACTTTTCACTCTGGAAAACAGGTCAGAAATCAAGGGTAACGGATATTAATATTTCACAGTGATCTTATTCAGGAGGCGATAATCAATACACGGCCTCAATGAACCATCCTTTCTGGCCACAAAGATAAACCCGGCACCCAAGGGTGAAGAGGATGGTCTGATATGACCCTTCTCCAATGACTCCTTGATATAACATCGCATGGCATCGTGTTCAGGTACAGATAAGTTAAAAAGGCGACCCTTAGGAAATTTACCACCAGGCACTAACTCAATAGCGCAATCGTAGCTTCTGTGAGGAGGTAAGGACGCAGACTTACTTTCACTAAACACATCAGAAAAATCAGTCAAAAAGTCAGGGACATCCTGAGACTGGGGAGAGGCAGAAAAAACAGGAGTGTCAGTATTAACACATTGGCAACCCCAACTGGTCACAGACACAGATTTCCAATCCAAAAGAGGATTATGAGTCTGTAACCAAGGGAAACCCAGTACATTAATGTCATGCAGATTATGCAACACCAGAAATTTGCAACTCTCCTGATGATCTGGTTCAACCCTCATTATCACCTGAGTAGAAAATTGGGGTTTATTCTCCGCCAAAGGGGTAGAATCAATGCCCAGTAAAGGAATAGACTTCCGCAGGGGTATCATGGGAAAGCCACAACATTTGGCAAAGTCAAAATCCATCAGGTTAATAGCTGCTCCTGAATCAACAAAAGCCTGAGCCGAAAATGTGGACATGGAGCAAATGAGGGTAACAGTCAACAGAAATTTAGTCTGAACACTACCCAAGACAACTGAGCGCGCAAAACGTCTTCCCCGCTTAGGACAGATGGAAATAGCATGAGAGGCATCACCACAGTAGAAACATAATCAATTGCGCTTTCGAAACTCATGACGCTGTGCCCCAGAAGTCACTCCACCACACTGCATGGGCGCAGGAGCTGGCTCACAAGGCAACATCATCTCACGCATACCTCTGTGCTCACGCAAACGTCTGTCAATTTGAATAGCCAATGACATAGAATCATTGAGACCAGAGGGGAAAGGGAATCCCACCATAACATCCTTTACATTCTCTGACAGCCCCTTCCGAAAAAGGGCTGCCAAAGCATCATCATTCCATTTGGTCAGGACTGCCCACTTTCGGAATTTCTGACAGTACAACTCAGCGTCTTCAAGACCCTGATTTATTGCCAACAAGGTCTTTTCAGCTTGATCAGTGACATTAGGTTCATCGTACAATAACCCCAGAGCCTGAAAAAATACATCAATATCATTCAAAACAGGATCCCCAGGTGTCAGGGAAAAAGCCCAATCCTGAGGGTCGCCGCGCAGGAGAGAGATGACAATTTGAACCTGCTGTGCTGCGCTCCCCGAGGACTTAGGCTTTAAGGCAAAAAACAACTTACAGTTATTTTTGAAATTCAGAAATTTTGCCCGATCCCCCAAAAACAAATCTGGCATGGGAATCCTAGGTTCCACAACCAGCAACCTAGCAAGATAGGTAGCAATACTCCGAACCTCAGTGGCAAGCTGATCCACACGGCCAGACAACTGTGCAAACTCCATTGAGAGAAAAAAAAATCCTCCTCAGCACCCAGAGAAAAAGAGGGAAAAAAATGCAACAAACAGAAAAAAAAAAAAATCTCTGAAATGACAACTTTTTTCTTTCCACACTATTTTTCCCTTCTGTGAGTACCATATAATTTTCAGTTTGGCCGGTGATACTGTTATGTTAGGTAGCTGAGGAGGACAGGAACAACAGCCGGGCAGCCGAACACCTAAGATGTTGGTAACTAATGGGTTGCAGATTCCTAAACTAACCACACAACTAGAGGTAGCCGTGGAGCGTTCCTATGTTGATCCTAGACGCCTCGTCACAGCCTGAGAGATAATTACACCTAAAGGCAGAAAGATGAAAGCTATCTGCCCCGTAGCAGATCCCCAAAGAAAATAGGAAGCCCCCAAACATGTAATGGCGGTTAGACAAGAAGAAAGCACGGACACAGACAGAAAATAGAATGAGCAAACGCTGGGGCCACAAGCTGACTAAATAGGATAGGACAGGAGAGATTACTTTCTGCAACCCAGAAAACCCTACAAAAATCCAACAATTCTGATTACAAAAATACTGAGATCACACGATCTCGCCACCCACTAAATCAGATCTCAGTGTGAACAAAACCAAGCCGCAGCCACTGAAAAAGCAGGAAAAAGCAAATGAAAAAACAACAGTGGCTACAGACAAACTGTGAGGAGCACAGGCCCCAGGAGGGGACTCGGCTGTCCTCCACAAATGTGCAGAAAACTATGCAAATAGCAAGCACAAAAAGAAAAGCAGAAAATATCTTATCTGAAAGCAGCAGACGCAGGCAAGACACCAGCAAACTTCCAAATGAACCAGGAACCACAATTGAGACCAGAACAATTGATAACCGGCGACCATCATGGGAGGGAACCTCCCTTATATCAGTCCAGTCAGTGATCCCAGATTGCCATTCCTCGCTGGAAGGTTCAGTACTGTCTGTAACCACCAGAGGGAGCCTCTGCTCATTCACAACACTGAGCTTAGAAGGTCGTTGTATGCTTCCACCTTAGAAAATTGACAAGATTGAATAGAAACTTGCTTGCTCTATTGCTATAGTTTTTAGCCTTTTACATTGCCCTTATTTCCATCTTTAAGTTCACGTATAGCAGAAAATTTAATTGCAAATCTGCCCAAGACTTGAAGGATTTCACCATTTAACTATGAATAATCTTTCCTTTTATAGTCACTAATTTACTGACATAAGTACCTCCTAGGTCTTTAAAAGAGGTTCTTCAACAGCTGCGATGTGTAATATACAGGTATGTGCCTTGTGGTTTCAGAAAGTCATAATGTAGATAATCAATTTCAAAAGGAAGACTGTGATAAATATCAATCAACTAGCAGACAGGAAGCGGCACTGAAAAAAAGATGTTCTGATGCAGCTGAGGTCTTGAATGAAACTACAGTATGTAGTATGCCTTTAGGGGGACAATACAAGTGCAATAGGTGTTTATCCAATGAACCAGCATATGATGACAGGATACAGTAACTGTTCACCTTGCGAGGTTGTGTAACCCAGCTTCTGCAACACCGAGAGGTTGAAAGGTCCAATGTGGTAATCGAATAGTGGAAAAAAGTGGGTGATCCACGCTGCTGGTTCTGTTATCCACAATAAAGATCCAATATGTGGAATCTGAGTGTCTATGCGGTTTTATGCGTTTTGACGTTAGCAACCTTCTTCAGGAGAACCACAACTGTTGCCAGTTACGACAACTGTTGTGGGTCGCCTGAAGAAGTTTGCTAACTTCTAAATGTGTTGAGAATAAAACCACATAGACACTCCAATTCCGCATATTGGATCTTTATTATGTGTGGTAGCTGGACTCACTCAGCTGCTCTCAGAGGTAGACACCGGGACGCTGCTTGGGTTAATCTTCTGCTGGTTTATTAAACACGGCATAAACCATGGCAGGAGTTAAATAAACATGGCCTTTCTGTCTTAACGGCAAAACAAAAGATAACTTATAGCACAGTTCATATATCTTCGGGACTTGCCCGCTCAAGATACAGTACACTTCAGCTCCCACTGGAGCTACCGCCTGGAGACTTCCCTGTCTCCAAACACATAGCAGAGGAAAAACAACAGAGGCTGCACATTTATCTTCCCCAACCACACCCTTGGGGAGGAGCTATGGTGAGTAGCAGTCCTATCTATCTCTTACAGCCACTCACAAAAAACCCAACCCTATCATGGCCGATTAACCCCTCAGGACATAACATGCTGGAGAGAAACTTCTGGGTTTCACATCATGGAAGATAGCAACCGTTGAGACACATATCTGACCTCACATACAGCACCAGTGACCCTGTCACAATGGATAACATATCAGCAGCGCAGATCACCAACTTTTTTCCACTATTCTTCTATACCTTAGTACATTTTGAGATGTCCCCTTGGAGCCTTATTATTTTAAAGGGTCATGGAAGGACTTGGTGACTACTTATAGATTTATAATTTATTGTAGAAATTATTATTAAGGAATAACATCTTTTTTTAATTTAAAAAAAACTATTCTGACTTACATTCCGCAGTACTGCTGCCCTCGTCACCTTGCTGTCTCTAAACTTTCTCTTCCGGTTTAATGGCACGTGACCCATTCAGCATGACCAGTCACACCAATAAAAAAATTCAAGGAGGCTGGAGGAGAAAACAGGAAGCAGCAACAAACAATTGTGGGGTCTGGTAGGTGAGTATATGAATTTTTTTTTAAGACCACCATGGGTTCATTTTTACAATAACAAAAACAGTGGCCAACCTCTTCAATTACTTTATGGAAAGCCCAAGGATGGCTTTAGTGTTGGCCAACTGTGCAATTGCCTAGTGGAATTCTTCGAAGTGGTCTCAAGCATAAATATATAGTCAAGCTGGAAAACATTCTGCTCTTCTGTTACCCCATTAGTCAGGCAATCTGCTGATATCCACCAGGCTCTCCGCCCATCCATAGAGAAATCTGCGGCTTCTGAATCGCACACGCACCGTCCTCTGTCTCCTGATGTGTTTCATCAATGCTGAGGAGGAAGGGGAAGCTGAACTTGATTATCTTGAGTCCGGCTTCAGTAGGACATCACAAGAATCAGATGTGACCCCCTTAACTTTCCTAGATCTCCTGGAATATTACCATTAATCTCTTCACTTCCCTAAATGACCAGGGATGTTATTAACACCTCGAATGCTCCACGCAGTGTTATGTTTTATAGGCTTATCCTAGGTGACTACTGAGATTCTTATAAGTAACATTTAAACGTAATATTATTCCATACATCTCGCATACTTCATCTTGCCCATGAAAGCGTTTTATGTTGTATCCGTTAGTCAGTTTTAGTTGGAACTTCAATGGTTGTACTGTAATGAAAGCAAAATATATGAAATTGTTGTGTACTATTTTTTTGGATACTGTGCGGCGGTATTATTTAGCCGGTGTATAATTATGTAATGTCACTGAAAGGTTGTATTGTATGGCCATTGAAATAACAATGTAAAAATGGACAATAGGGCAGCATGGTGGCTCAGTGGTTAACACTGCAGCACTGGGGTCCTGGGTTCAAATCGCACCAAGGACAACATCTGCATGGAGTTTATATGTTCTCCTCGTGTTTCTTTTAGGTTCTCCAGTTTCCTCCCACACTCCAAAGACTTATTGATAGGGAATGTAGATTGTGAGCCCCAATGGGGACAGTGATGATAATGTCTGTAAAGTGCTGTGGAAAATGATAGCGCTATATAAACAAAGCATAATAAATAAATAAACAATAGGGAGTGCCATATTTTGCCTATTGCCCCTGACCCTATTTTCTACTAAGCCTACTCTAAGACCAGGGGAACAAATGGGTTAAATATTTTTAAAGGGTCTTTTCGGTGATAACTTATTGATCAGGTGAGGTCTGACCAATGGGAACCACACCAAGAATCAGAAAAGGGAACTTTGATCTCAGTAAGGGCTCGTGCACATTACCATATTTTTGGTCCAAGTGCGATATGATCAAACATGGGATCACGCTCGGATCAATGTTATTCTTTGGGGCTGTCCACATGTTTGATTTTTTATTTATTTATTTTTTGGACAGAGCCAGTCTGGGGGAAAAAAAAAAATCGCAGTTTTGTCCAAGTTTGATCTGATTATCGGATCACAGTCGGCCATGAAAGTCAATCAGTCCGTGGTAAACATTGGGCTGCACTCAGATGACATCTGAGTAAAGTTCGATTTCCACAGACTGACAGAATGGAGAAGATGGAGAATATTTTTTTAACCATTTTCTCGTCATCCGAGAGAATCCTATCAGAGTGTGATTTGCATAATCGACCTGATTCTTTCAGATGAGAGAATATACTCTCTTTGGACCCTAGCCTTAGAATAAAGTGTCAGTGCTCATTCTCCATTCATTTTCTATGGGGCAACACTCTGTATTTCCCAGCATCCACATAGAGAATAAATTCAGCTGCCATTTCCCACTCTGATCGGTGTGAGTCCAAGAGCCCCTCGATCAATAATTTAGGATGGGTGATAACTTGCTTTTGAGAGACAACCCCTTGGTTATTGGTACTGTGGCTGCAACAGTGATTCTAAACTACGACGACCTGGTCATCTGAGACAGCTCTTTCTCACACACAAAAATCAGACAGAAAACATAAATTTGGATGGGATTTAGGTCTCTGAATATGTGGCATATTCCTTAAATATCTTTTGTCCTAATCTGTAATTTCTTTCGCGAAACCGGCAATAAATGTATCATTTACCGGAGGAATAAACTAGGAAGTGACTGTCGCTTTCAAAGTAAAAGTGAGTTATTGTTTCCAGTTTGAAAAGAACAGCAACAAGTATAGAGCGGCTATATGCGATCTTTGTCCTTTTTTCCCCTTAGACACCTGCACTCATATACAGTTTCACTGAGTACTGAAAAATAAATGCATAGCTTCAGTCTCCTAATCCATGTGGCTCCAGAGACCACTGTTATTTGAGAACCCAAACTGATGATTCTGGGCGTCGTAGGGGCAGCTTAATCTTTTTTAATTCAAATCAACTGAGTCCCATGTGGCGCTAGGATGATACTCTATATTCTGCAATCAGACTGACCTAGGCTTCTTCTGCTCTAAATGATTAATGAAACTGCCTCCCGGTTTGTTTCTATGGAGATGTGAAACTTGACACGACGAAGGAATCTGCCATTCACACTGAATGAATTTAGAAGGAAGTAGCTGCTAAGAAAAACAAGAGTTTTTTTTTTAATTGTAGAAAATTTCGAGAACCTGGGACCAAGGTTTAGAAGGAAAATTGGTTCCTGGATTTAGAAGACAAACATGTCTTAAATGGCCGGGCAGTTGATCTCATCTCAAGCAGTTTCTTGTTTTTTTTTTAGCAAGGGAGAAAAACAACCCAATCAGTAAACACCGTAAAAGGAAAATTTCAAGATTACCAAATTTACGTTTTTTTTTGGTCACCTCGATGCCACAAAAACTGTAACCAGTGATCAAAAAGTCACATCTATTCGAAAAAATAGTCCCGCAAAAAATAAGCCATCACAAAGCTTCATCTTCATCATCAGCTGAAAAATAAAAATGTTACGGGTCTCGGAAAATGATGTCACAAACCCTCAAATTTGTTTTTTGCAAGCGTTTGATTTTATTTCACCACTAATATAATAAAAAAAAACTGGACATGTTGGGTATTGCCTTAATTGTATCGATGAGGAGAATCATATTGCATTCTCACTTTTACCACAAAATGTATACTGTAAAAATAATTACCAAAAAACAATGTCTGAATTGCTTTTTTTTCACAATTTCACCACACTTGGAATTATTTTCCCTTTTTCAGTATGCTATGTGGTAAAATGAATGGTGTCATTCAAAAGTAAAACTCGTCTTGCAAAAAACAAGCCTTCATACACAAACTGGAGACTGAAATAATCTTAAACAGAACATGTCAGCACAATTTTGTAATTTAAAGTAAAAACATGGCCTGTAATGGCACTGAAACACAGACTAAATTGATACCTTTTGGTGAAGAAATATAAATTGATGTTCTTCTTTAATCACCATTTTAAGTTTTCTACTAATTAGATTTCAGTGCACAGGGGCCGGGCTGTGTGCTGAGTCTTCTCCCTGTCTGTGATTCTCCGGCCCCTCCGCCTGCCTCCAAACTTTGATTCCTCTGGCACTCCGCCCGCCTCCGGTCTGTGATTCCCCGGCCACTCCACCTGCCTCCAGTCTGTGATTCCCCGGCCACTCCACCTGCCTCCAGTCTGTGATTCCCCGGCCACTCCGCCCACCTCTGGTCTGTGATTCCCCAGTCACTCCGCCTGCCTCCGATCTGTGATTTCCCGGCTCCTCTGCCTGCCTCCGGTCTGTGATTCCCCGGCCACTCCGCCTGCCTCCAGTCTGTGATTCCTCAGCCCCTCCGCCTGCCACCGGTCTGTGATTCCCCGGCCACTCTGCCTGCCTCCGGTCTGTGATTCCCCAGCCACTCTGCCTGCCTCCGATCTGTGATTTCCTGGCCCTTCCACGTGCCTCCGGTCTGTGATTCCCCGGCCACTCCGCCTGCCTCCAGTCTGTGATTCCCCAGCCACTTCACCTGCCTTCGGTCTGTGATTCCCAGCCACTCTGCCTGCCTCTGGTCTGTGATTCCCCGGCCACTCTGCCTGCCTCCGGTCTGTGATTCCCCAGCCACTCTGCCTGCCTTCGGCCTGTGATTCCCCAGCCACTCCGCCTGCCTTCGGTCTGTGATTCCCCTGTCACTCTGCCTGCCTCCGGTCTGTGATTCCCCAGCCACTCTGCCTGTCTCCGATCTGTGATTTCCCGGCCCTTCCGCGTGCTTCCAGTCTGTGATTTCCCAGCCACTCCGCCTGCCTCTGGTCTGTGATTCCCCAGCCACTCTGCCTGCCTCCGATCTATGATTTCCCGGCCCTTCCGCATGCTTCCAGTCTGTGATTCCCCAGCCACTTCGCCTGCCTTCGGTCTGTGATTCCCCAGCCACTCTGCCTGCCTCCGGTCTGTGATTCCCCGGCCACTCTGCCTGCCTCCGGTCTGTGATTCCCTGGCCTCTCCGCCTGCCTCCCATCTGTGAATGACCTGCCTCCTCTGTTTGAAATCTCAACAGTGATCTGTCATTGAAAAACGGGAGGCAGGCCAAGCGATTGGGGAATCGGACAGGAAGGAGAAGACCTCTTACATTTGCATTGTGTTTCTAAAGAACCTGACCCTCACAAATGTAAATCCTTGAATCTACTGGATCATCTTCTACAGATAACTTGACATCTAATTGAGGAGAACGGACATAACGCTATCTCATTCTTCATAATCTGTTGATTTTTCTTTAATCTTGGCGTTAATAAATCTTTAATGTGTACATGTCATGTTTAGTTATTCTATTAGATAATGTTTCCCTATATGAAGTGAATAAGCTGAGATGGATTACAGACGTGAGCTCCAGCACATGTCATAATATCCATGACACAAATGTGCAAGTTGTCGTTGAAGGAGTTCAGTTTCCTCCTCACATGTTTGTGGGCAGCTGTCATCACACCTGTTGCCTCTTCTGAATTCCTTTTGTTTTCCTGTCTACGGACGAGAGTGTCTCGGAGTTGTGATTTACATCCTATTCTGCAGCCAAAGACTCGTATCCTATGGGATGGTCTTGGAATTTTTGGGCTCCCTTCCAGTGTGGGTCACCACCAGTAAATGAAGAAAATCTTGTAGCATGCTCTTGCTCAAACTTTCCTTCCTTAGCTGTCACAATCACTTAACAATGTGGCCTAAGATACTTTGTAACTTCTACAGAACATGTCATTTCTTTGAATCTCATGGCTGCTGAAAAATGCCAGACAAGTTCAAGAAGCTACTAGGATCTGGGTTGAATTGATAAACAAATTACACCACCACTGAAATACTAATTTTAGGGTCTTGGTGGATGAATTCAGACACGTAATCAACACACGAAAAATCCTTGGCATAAGTATCATGTAATTTCCAAACAAGCCTGAAATGTTGCTTATTCTTCTTAGATTTCTAACCATTTTGGGTATGTTTGCATGTGGGGCAGAATTGCTGCAGAATTATATATTTTTTTTTTGCTTTAAACATTGCAAAAAGTGAGTTTGTTTTTTGAAGATTTTTTTTTTGCCAGACCCATAGGTAAATGTTGCAAAGAAAATATAATCAGAATGTAAGAATTTGGGTCACTTTGCCTTCTCAACAAATGGAATAAAAATTAATGAAAAATGGTGACATTGAAATAAAGAGAAGCCCTCTTTTGGCTATGGTGTGGCAAAAAATACTAAAAAGTTATAGCTCTTTGAAGAAGGGGAGGAAGAAATGTGAAAATTAAAATTGGTCAAGTCAAAAGGGGTTAACTAGAATTCTCTAATAGGATGGTTAATACAGGTTGGCTTTCTAAACCAAACTTTCCTTTAAAAAAAATCTTAAAAGTTGATAACATTAATAATGAGTTAATAGGTTCCTTTTATATAAGTTGACAATGCTTCTATAACCTGCTCAGGTGGATTGTTTAATGATACGATGTTCAGGTCGGCTGGATTAAGTGTTTTACAGTGAGCCAGAGCGGTTGTTGCCTATCGCTTCAACCTTACAAGGAGAACTGAGGCAGATAAAAGCTGACTACAAAGATATGAATGACATCAACCCCTAGGGAGATGAGGGGCTAGACCAGAAAGGAAACCTGATAGAGGAAGGATCAGCAATGTGATGAGTAATCCCAGCCACCCTGACTCCTGAGCAGAAAGAGAGATTGGCCACCATGGAGAGAAAGATGCTATCTGTCCCAGTCTGAACACTGACAATTAACTCAGCACATGTCCTCCTAATGCACCTGCACTTACGATGTCTTCATGTGCTATATAATCTTCTTACCAGTTCTCTTTTAGGGTTCTGTATATATTGATTAATTAAAGGGTTTCTCCGGTTTGGAAAATCTATTTTGTTAGTGAATTCCAAATTCATAGAAGACCATGTTTCTCATTCTATTTTCGTATCTTAAAACCAATGCTAGATGGAGCTACAATGTGCTCTGGAGGACTTGGAGCTAAAATTAGAGATATTCTTCAAAAGATATTGTGTGATACTTTATTTCCCCTGTGGGGGCACTGCAGGAGATTGAACACTTACCACCAGGTTTCCCTACAGATTACAGTTGATCAGGGGCGTAACTATAATAGGTGCCGGGTTTACAAATGCATCCGGGTTTTGGAGCATAAGGGTCACAAAAAGTCTTTTTGGCCTATATGAAAAGATCGTTACTATTAAAAATCTATGATCCTTAAGGGCCCTGTTGGAAACTTTGCATTGGGGCATTGCAGCGATTGCTGGTTTTCTAGCGCTGAGGATTCCTGTAATATGGTATTTTTGTCGATCTATCTCAAATAGAGAAACTCTTAAAAAATATATAACTATGGGTTTGAAGGTCATTAACAACTATTATTCCCGACACAGTAAGCTTTCACCACCCCATAGTGCTTGGTTATCTTGCCATATCCAAGGTTTAACGATATTGGGGTTAAAAATAAGGTATTATTTTCTGAACCATGCAGCCATTGCTCATCATTTGTGTGCTTGATTTTAGCTGTATAGGGCACAACAGCTTGGAAACCCCACTTAATGATCTTGAATGTTCATACAGCTACTGAACATTTGTTATTTTTACTGCAAAGTACAATGTGCTAAACAGAACTGAACAATGCCAGGTTAATATTGAATAGTGATTTTTCAACTGGTGGTGATGGTGAAAAATAAATTTGTCACCAATCTAATATTTCTTTTTAAAATTAAATATAATGGATAGGGATGAGCGATCCCGAACTGTAAAGTTTGGGGTTCGTACTGGGCACCTAGTGTTCTGTAACGAACCTCGAATACAAACTTTTCACTGTACGTGCAATTTACTGTTCGGTTTCGCCAGTCTATTAAGGTTTGTTGAAAGGCTGAAGCCTGTCAAATCAACAAGCTTTCAGACTGTGGAAACTGGGGGCATAAGTACTGGCATGGCTGTGAATTGCCAGGGCACCACGTGACCCAGCTTGTATAAAAGCCGGATCACGAGTGTCGCAGCCATTCTGCTCTTATTAGTGTAGGGATAGGACGCAGCTGGAGTGAGGGACAGATTCTGACTGTGCACTCTGCAAAAAAGGCACTCATATCTGTGGGAGTACTGTGCCTTTTAGCCACTGTGTGTACTCTGCACCAGTGCCTGTGAGAGAACTGTGCCATAGAGTGGTTGTGTGTACTCTGCACCCCCACCTGTGGGAATACTGTGCTCTTAAACCGCTGTGTCTTTTTTAATAGTCTGGGAAATAAAAAATTGGCAACAGCAGTATTGTGGCCATTCCAATACATGTTCAGGACCAGTGTGTGTTTTCTAGTAGTCTGGGAAATAAATAATTGGTATCAGCCGTCTCATTTCCATTTGTAGGCCAAAGAAATACATTTTCTGGACCGGTGTGTGTGTACTTCCGGAGGAGGAAGTCGCCAACGCAGCTGGGGCATGGCTATCACCTCGGAAGGCAGGGTTTGCATGGCTGAAATGTGACAAAACGTTATGAGCTCACCACAACATCCAGCACCACTATCTGATATGGTCCATATAAGCAGGAGGCAACATTTCAACAACATAGTGGAAGAGTACGTGTCTACACGTCTCCACGTACTAACAGATGGGTCTGCACCATTTAACTTATGGGTCTCCAAATTGGACTTATTGCATTAGCTTGCCCTTTATGCCTTGGAGGTGCTGGCCTGTGCTACAGCAAGTGTACTGTTGGAACGTGTGTTTAGCACTTCAGGGGGTGTCATCACAGACAGGTGAATCCACCTGTCCATATCTAATGTGGGAAAGCTAACTTTTGGATTAAAAGACAACCATAACAGCCGCACCCAGCCAGTCTTCAACTCTATTTGCCATTAGTTTCATTTAGGTGCCTCCTCCCCAAATAAAAAACTCTAAAAACTGTGTTGGCTACCTGCTCCTCTGCCACATCCACCTCCACCCCCTGGTTGTAGCCTGTTAATTTATTTTGAGTTCATTGTATGTTCTTTGAAGTCAGCTCCATAAAAAAGCAGTGTTGGATTACTTCTCCCTTGCCTCTTCCACCTAAACCGCCATGTCCACTACTTCCTCCACTTGGACCTATGCCTCCTGGTTCTAGAGGCTAGTTTTGTTTTGTAAATTTTAGGCTGTTTTAAGTCAGTTAAAAAAAAAGAAAAAAAAAAGAAAAAACAATAAGAAAATAAAAATAAAATACAACGCAACCCCACAACAGTGTTGGATTACTCCTCTCTTGACTCTTTTTTATTGTATTTATTTTACTCATTTATATAGAGCCATTAATTGCACAGCAGTTTACAGACATTGTTGGCACTGTTACCATTGGGGCTCACAATCTAATTTCCCTATCTCTACAGGTTTTTGGAGTGTGAGAGGAAACCAGATTACCTGGAAGAAACCCACGCAAACATGGGGAGGATATAAAAAATCCTTGCAGATGTTGTCCTTGTTTGAATTTGAACCCAGAACCCCAGCGCTGCAAAGCTGCAGTGCTATCTAGAGTATCATGGTGCTCTATGTAAATCTCAAATCCCCAACCACATTTTTGGCGCCTATTACACAGCTTATAAGCATGCGGGGATTGCATGTGCATCACTGTAATGCCGTAGCCATGTTGGTTGTGGCATTACTGTGATTGGCTGGCCATGTGACATCATCAGGGGTTATGTCAGGGCTTGAACCCAGCAGCTCTTGTGCACCATGCGGCAGCTCTTCCCTCTGAGCTATTCAGCTTTTTGGACAGTGCCTTGCTCACCCAGATACTAATATCTGTGTTGTTCTGATTGTCTCCACCCTGAATTCCTGATTGGCTCCACTATGATTGAACACCCTACTTAAACCTGGCATTGCACTGCCTTCCTTGCGAGATTATTGATCTGCCAGCCTTTAATTAAGCTTCATTTCACCTGCTCCTTCATTCCAAGATTATACTGCTGCTTCTGTGTACCGAGCCCTTAGCTATTCCTGACTACGCTACCTGCCCCTAGTGCTTGCAATACCACTACTCCAACCCAGATCAGTCCATAACAGGTTATAAAAGAACAGGCGCCACCCGGCTCGGCACACTCATGCCATTGCACAGCTCTTTGACACTTCATATTGGAGGGAGAGAGTGCTTGTCTAGGCCTGTATGCTCAGTATAATGAATCAGAGACCTGTAGTGTTGATACTGGTGCTGAAGCTGAGCCATCATACTAACAGCCTTTCTAAAGGCTAATCGATTGCGTTGCTGTTTGTATCACATGCAATCTGCATTTAGCCTATGAAGGGATAGTGGCTAAATACAATCAGTAGACAGGGATTTGGGCTGTGCAGTTCATTGTTAAATATATAGCAGCATTTTTTGGAGGGAGAAAGTGAAAAAATTTAATATATTTTGATCCATCGATTATTACATGATTTGTATTACTTTTCCGTATTGTATAACACTCCAAAAAATTGTTTAAAAAAATTCACTGGGTTAAATTTCTTTCCCATACAAAATTATGTGGTCTTAAATTTCTCAGCCATACAGTTTCACGCATTCTGTGGTACATTTCTGTGATATCTACCACTACAAAAAAGCATAAAAAATTGGCTGGATTATAGTTCTCATCCATACACCATTCCGAGGTCTGGGGTACATTTCCTGAAAACTATAAAACTGAAAAAAGTGTTAATATTTTTTAATTTTTTGTAAGGTTATATTTCTCAGCCATACAGTATTATATGGTCTGGGTAAATTTTTGTGATCTTTAAAACTGAGAAAAAGCATAGAAAAATTTTGTAGGGTTACATTTCTCAACCATACAATATTACATGGTCTGAGATAAATTTCTGTGATCTATAACACTCCAAAAAAGTGTTATTTTTTTTACTGTATTCAATTAGTCATCCATACAGTATAACATGCTTAGTGGGAGACAAAGGTGGCAGAAGCACGCAAGACTTCTGTGGGAGTTACCAAAGAAATATCGGAGCCAGAGGAAGCTGGCACAACAGCAGAGGTGGCAGGAGCCAGTGTTCTTGATCCGGCCGATATCCCGGACCCACCATGGCCTGAACCCAGGCTGCATCCTTTACTGCTGGGGTTCTTGTGAACTGCAGATTGGGAGAGCCAGGATTCAGGAACTGGTGAGAGGAATGTGGGGCCTAGTCAGTTTTACAGCATCTTTGCAGATTGTCTTTACTTCACATTAATTATTAATTATTATTATTAATTTAATATATAGCAGCATTTTTGGGGGGAAGGAAGTGAAAAAATTTAATATATTTTGATCCATCGAGTATTACATGATTTGTATTACTTTTCTGTATAATATAACACTTCAAACAATTGTTTAAAAAATTCCCTGGGTTAAATTTCTTTCCCATACAATATTATGTGGTCGTGCTGACAGGTTCCCTTTAAATATATAAATAATATAAATAATAACATGTAATTTGTCAAGTGTTGCTGTTTATCTGAGGTTATATATACCTAATTGTAAGCCATTCTAAGGACCAAATGTTTTTTTTTATGTCTTGATATACAAAATCATAAAATTAAAATAGGGTGTACTAAGTTTTCAGCATGACTGTACCAGATATTTTAACATTTGTTTGAGTAAAACTTAGTATTACTATCCTTTTTTATCTAGTCCTCCAGTAGTTCAATGCAGTCATTAAATCTTTCGCCCTCTGCTATCATTGTCCTAGTCTGCACATAAAATCTGACAAGCTCCAGAATTGGGAAATATAAACCTATTGTGTATGCTCCTGCCATTAAAAGATTTTGGTTTATCTGAATAGTCATATAAAAACACCAAAGAAAACTGTTAGAAATATCTGATGTATCACTTGCTTATTATGCATTACGTTTGTAGAAAAAAATGTCTAAAATTAATTGCCCTCCCATCATCACCACCACCTAATTGATTTGTGCTCCAAAAGTAGACTCTCTGGCTCTTCTTTATTATTATTATTATTATTATTATGCTGAATGGTGCCCATGAAAAAAACTACTAAACATAAGTAGTCAAAAACGGTCTCCTCCAAAAATCTAAAATAGAAAGCTATCAGCGAGATGCTCATTCCTGTATCATAAATACACTGCTCAAAAAAATAAAGGGAACACTCAAATAAGACATCCTAGATCTGAATGATTGAAATATTCTCATTGAATACTTTGTTCTGTACAAAGTTGAATGTGCTGACAACAAAATCACACAAAAATCATCAATGGAAATCAAATTTATTTACCAATGGAGGCCTGGATTTGGAGTCACACACAAAATTAAAGTGGAATGTAATGTCCTTAAAACAATTCAAAATAATGCTTAGTAGTGTGTGTGGCCTCCACGTGCCTGTATGACCTCCCTGTGCCTGTATGACCTCCCTACAACGCCTGGGCATGCTCCTGATGAGGCGGCGGATGGTCTCCTGAGGGATCTCCCCCCAGACCTGGACTAAAGCATCCGCCAACTCCTGGACAGTCTGTGGTGCAACGTGACGTTAGTGGATGGAGTGAGACATGATGTCCCAGATGTGCTCAATCGGATTCAGGTCTGGTGAATGGGCGGGCCAGTCCATAGCCTCAATGCCTTCATCTTGCAGGAACTGCTGACACACTCCAGCCACATGAGGTCTGGCATTGTCCTGCATTAGGAGGAACCCAGGGCCAACCGCACTAGCATATGGTATCACTAGGGGTCTGAGGATCTCATCTCGGTACCTCAGGCAAGCAGGCAACCTCTGGCGAGCACATGGAGGGCTGTACGGCGCTCCAAAGATATGCCACCCCACACCATTACTGACCCACTGCCAAACCGGTCATGCTGAAGGATGTTACAGGCAGCAGATCGCTCTCCGCGACGTCTCCAGACTCTGTCACATGTGCTCAGTGTGAACCTGCTTTCAACTGTGAAGAGCACAGGGCACCAGTGGCGAATTTGCCAATCCTGGTGTTCTGTGGCAAATGCCAAGCGTCCTGCACGGTGTTGGGCTGTGAGCACAACCCCCATCTGTGGACGTCGGGCACTCAGACCATCCTCATGGAGTCGGTTTGTGCAGACACATGCACATTTGTGGCCTGCTGGAGGTCATTTTGCAGGGATCTGGCAGTGTTCCTCGTGTTCCTCCTTGCACAAAGGTGAAGGTAGCGGTCCTGCTGCTGGGTTGTTGCCCTCCTACGGCCCCCTCCACGTCTCCTGGTGTACTGGCCTGTCTCCTGGTAGCGCCTCCAGTCTCTGGACACTACACTGACAGACACAGCAAACCTTCTTGCCACAGCTCGCATTGATGTGCCATCCTGGATGATCCGCACTACCTGAGCCACTTGTGTGGGTTGTAGAGTCTGTCTCATGCTACCACGAGTGTGAAAGCACAACCAACTTTCAAAAGTGACCAAAACATCAGTCAGAAAGCATTGGTACTAAGATGTGGTCTGTGGTCCCCACCTGCAGAACCACTCCTTTATTGAGTGTGTCTTGATAATTGCCAATAATTTCCATCTGTTGTCTATTCCATTTGCACAACAGCATGTGAAATTGATTGTCAATCAGTGTTACTTCCTAAGTGGACAGTTTGATTTCACAGAAGTTTGATTTACTTGGAGTTATATTCTGTTGTATAAGTGTTCCCTTTATTTTTTTGAGCAGTGTATACACACCCTTCTTGACCAAGTGTGTATATGTAATTTGATGGGAATAGTACAACACTACAAATGATTGTCATCTTCCTTTTGTGGAAGATTTGACCAGAGAGAATAGGTAGCAAGTCCTTCTCAAGTAACCAGAGTTAACACCAGTGTTAGGATCAACAGGTGAGGTGGATCCTCTAAGTCTTAGGTCCGAGTGGGCACACAGACCCGGGGCATTGTTGCAGCGAGTAGGAAGGCACTTGGGCAGTGATGACTTGGCACAGAAAGGAATCTCAAGAGCAGCAGGAAGAAGTGGAACCTAGCAGTTATGAATGCAAGTTGAAAACACAGCAAGTACAGGTAATAGAGCAAACCAAACATGGATCACTAGAGTCTCAATCCCAAGACACAGGTGTGTGTCTAAATGGGCCTTAAATAGGTCCAGGGAGATGATGTCTTTAGTCCACTTCAGGCAACTTGCAAAACCTGAATCAGCATCACAGTGGAACCAGGGGAAAGAAATGGAGCCTGGATTACCTGGGGCAGGTGGGTAACACATGGACTGCTCATTAGATCACCAAATGAACCCATAAAATTACTGGCTTTTCTTAAATGGATTATCCGCGGCTTATTTTTTACTATGGGGCTATGAACTTACAGGCAGGAATTTGCTAACTACCTGTCTTTTGCCGGCTCTGATCTCTGCCAGTCAGAGCGGTCGGAGACCACTCCTGCCATTGATTAAATTTTACCTCATGTCAACTGAGCAGCTGTTCCTCTTCCGTTCTACTCTGTAGATGGGGCATCACTGATGATGTCAAGCTGATTGACAGCTGGCTCCCACCGGTAAAGAGCTGGCTGTCAATCAGCACGACATCGGAAGAAACACCCCTTCAACAGAGAAGAGCGGAAGAGAAAAAGCCGCATTGTCGTTATGACATCACTACGAGCTACAGAATTGCCGGCTAGAGCTGTCCATTCCACTCCGAGCTGGCAGAAATCGACACCGCACAGAACAGGCAGATTGTTAGCAGCACCTTTATCTAATGTAATTGGACAACTTTACAAGTTTTATCACTATTATTAAAAATCTAATCAATCTGCTAGAATATTAGGAATTTCTATAATTTTTTTCCATTCCAAATCAAAACAAAGTAACTGCTTAGTTTCAGTCATAGAATGACTTTTCTACCCCATATGCATTAATGAACCCTACATGTCCCTATTGCGTTATTCTTTCCCAAACATACACAAACAGTGTTAATTCTATTTACTCAAAATGAGTTTCCTGTCCTAATCCAAGCATTTTACTCCAGTCTTGTCTATCTTACTGGGTGGACGATGCCTGAAACCCTGGAGGACACGTATTCATGATGAATGTATTTACACACCTTTAAGTCAGTGCTAAAAGCTCAGGAGCAATCTCAGCTGTTAAGATTTAGTAATAGTTGCATATGTGTGGGTAACATTTTAAAAGCTGGGTTGACGGATAAAGATGTATAATTCCATATCCTCAACGTAAACCAAGCAGGTCATCTTCACGTGGTGTTTATAATATGGATGAGTCAATTTACCTAGGAATTATGGGACATTTCAGAGCTCCCGTTAGATAATGACAACATTGCACTGGTGGCTATCACTCTTGGGTCAGGAGGTTGCAATCAATCAAGTCTTGTTTAGGTTTTCTCTAAATTACATTGAGTTTCCAAACAATTATTACCATCAATTATTGTTACAATGGCAATTTTAGAATGGGCTTGGATCACACTATGAGGGCACAAAATAATATAAATTATTTTTTGGCAGTCAAAATGGGAGCTATTAGTAGTCTGAAATTATGAAAATAAGTCAAAATTTAAGCCCTCATTTTTTTAAGGGAAATGTGGCTTCTGTCTGTTGACCCATCAGTAAAGAGTGTGAGATGTGAAATTCACACATCAGGTTATATCAGTTTGTGTAAGATTAGTTAAGATATTGCAGCTAAAGACAGGAATAAAGGGTATACCACACTAAGCGAGATTGCTAACGAGATCGCTAACAAGATCGCTAAAACGTCACTATTTAGCGATCTCGTTAGCGACGTCGTTGTGTGTGGCATGTAGCAACGATGTGGCCCCTGCTGTGATGTCGCTGATCGTTCACTAGCGTTCTGGACCGTTTTTTGATCGTTGGCGTCCCGCTGGTGAGCCTATATCGCTGTGTTTGGCACCTTTTGCGAACGACGAGCGACCTCGTTTGTGACACATATGACAGCGGCGCAGGCGGGACTAGGGTTTTTTAGCGTCACGGAGTGGATCACAATATCTGTAAGTTCTCTTTTGCATCACAGAGAGGATCGCAGAAGTTGCAAAGCAGGCTAGCAGGACGCAGAGAGCAGGAGCGATGCTGGAAATTCCTATGAATCAGAAGCGCTCAGTACATGCTAATGACAGATCCTAACGACCGCCAAAGTCGTTAAAGAGATCGCTGACCGCTGATGAGTCGTTTATGAGATCTCCTGTTTGGCAGCTACTAGCGACCTAAAAGCGATCACACCAACGATCTCGTTAGCTTGCGTCGTTATCTTGATCGCTAACGAGATTGCTAAGTGTGGCAGTACCTTAAGGACAGATGAAGACCTTGGCCTGATTTTGCATCTTGATATAGATTCCAAAACTTGTGTGGGGGAAAGAACAACAGGAGAGCCATACAAGAACACGATCTTAATGCTTCAGTCCAATACAGTATATAGAAGCATCTATTCAATAAGATTACTCCCCATCAAAAAAACTAACAAAATAAAAAATTTGACCTTTTCAATATTTTACCTAATGTGCACAATGTGTACAAGAACCCCCGTTGACAAGTTTTTTTGGTTTGAAGCTGGAGAAGTTAATGCAGGTTATTGTAATTGGAACAATGAACATGATATATTATGGTTTTTAAATGTTTCCATAGCAAGATGTTGACCGGCCATAATTTTTGGATAAGTTGTCCAGAAAAAAAGAGAAAAAAACTCATTGTCAACTTTGATGAGAACATGTTCTGAATACTTCCTGTTCTTGATGTTCCTTCAAAGTTTTTTTCTTCCATATTCCAAAGTATCTAACCCTATAACATGAACACTTTTTAGTTGATACTTCATCCCAAGAATGGGTTTGGAAAAGCAGAATTGGGGTAAACATATATACAAAAATTGCAATACCCCAAAAATTCTTTAGTAATTATTTACCTACATTCAATAGATGTATTCAATCATTCTCATTCTCAAAATATTTGTTGTATATTTAAGTTCTAACTATCAGTATTCCTCCCATTTCCTACTTGGTCTACTTGTCTAAGATGTCCAGTATAGGATATTTTAAGGACTGAAAACTGTAGGAGAAAAAATACATTATACAGGTCCTTCTCAAAAAATTAGCATATAGTGCTAAATTTCATTATTTACCATAATGTAATGATTACAATTAAACTTTCATATATTTTAGATTCATTACACACCAACTGAAATTTGTCAGGTCTTTTATTGTTTTAATACTGATGATTTTGGCATACAACTCCTGATAACCCAAAAAACCTGTCTCAAAAAATTAACATATTTCAACCGTCCAATAAAATAAAAGTGTTTTTTCAAAACAAACAAAAAAACCATCAAGTAATAATGTTCAGTTATGCACTCAATACTTGGTCGGGAATCCTTTGGCAGAAATGACTGCTTCAATGCGGCGTGGCATGGAGGCAATCAGCCTGTGACACTGCTGAGGTGTTATGGAGGCCCAGGATGCTTTGATAGCGGCCTTAAGCTCATCCAGAGTGTTGGGTCTTGCGTCTCTCAACTTTCTCTTCACAATATCCCACAGATTCTCTATGGGGTTCAGGTCAGGAGAGTTGGCAGGCCAATTGAGCACAGTAATACCATGGTCAGTAAACCATTTACCAGTGGTTTTGGCACTGTGAGCAGGTGCCAGGTTGTGCTGAAAAATGAAATCTTCATCTCCATAAAGCATTTCAGCCGATGGAAGCATGAAGTGCTCCAAAATCTCCTGATAGCTAGCTGCATTGACCCTGGCCTTGATGAAACACAGTGGACCAACACCAGCAGCTGACATGGCACCCCACACCATCACTGACTGTGGGTACTTCACACTGGACTTCAGGCATTTTGGCATTTCCTTCTCCCCAGTCTTCCTCCAGACTCTGGCACCTTGATTTCCGAATGACATGCAAAATTTGCTTTCATCAGAAAAAAGTACTTGGGACCACTTAGCAACAGTCCAGTGCTGCTTCTCTGTAGCCCAGGTCAGGCGCTTCTGCCGCTGTTTATGGTTCAAAAGTGGCTTTACCTGGGGAATGCGGCACCTGTAGCCCATTTCCTGCACACGCCTGTGTACGGTGGCTCTGGATGTTTCTACACCAGACTCAGTCCACTGCTTCCTCAGGTCCCCCAAGGTCTGGAATCGGTCCTTCTCCACAATCTTCCTCAGGGTCGGTCACCTCTTCTCGTTGTACAGCGTTTTCTGCCACATTGTTTCCTTCCAACAGACTTCCCATTGAGGTGCCTTGATACAGCACTCTGGGAACAGCCTATTTGTTGAGAAATTTCTTTCTGGGTCTTACCCTCTTGCTTGAGGGTGTCAATGATGGCCTTCTTGACATCAGTCAGGTCGCTAGTCTTACCCATGATGGGGGTTTTGAGTAATGAAGCAGGCAGGGAGTTTTTAAAAGCCTCAGGAAACTTTTGCATGTGTTTAGAGTTAATTAGTTGATTCAGAAGATTAGGGTAATAGGTCGTTTAGAGAACCTTTTCTTGATATGCTAATTTTTTGAGACAGGTTTTTTGGGTTATCAGGAGTTGTATGCCAAAATCATCAGTATTAAAACAATAAAAGACCTGACAAATTTCAGTTGGTGTGTAATGAATCTAAAATATATGAAAGTTTAATTGTAATCATTACATTATGGTAAATAATGAAATTTAGCACTATATGCTAATTTTTTGAGAAGGACCTGTATTAGAAATGCAGGAAAGTTACTTTCAAAATTCCAAAGTGAGCCAAAATACTCCTATATAATAGATTTGAAAATAATAATCCTTAATATCGCAATCAATACCCTAAATATTTTCTTAACAATGATGGTTTGATAATGATTCTGTTCTTACATTATTTCTATTTAGTGACAGAGAGTTGAATAAATATAGTAATGGGACATTTTTCCCTGTTGGTCCATGATCTCAATTTTCCACTGTACATTATATACTCCAAACATTGGTAGGCCATAATCTTTGATGCAGAAGACAGGGGCTTCAAAATGTTAACTACAACTCTTGGTCCTTAAAATTGCTAGCTGTCATATGGATATTCAGTTATATAATTGCCCCCTTGGCTCACTCCTCGCATTCCTATTCTAATATATGCTCCCCATATTCCTAACCATAGAATAGATCATTGATAAAAGATAGTTGGGGATGCTGTGAAATGGACCCTAGCAATCTGATTTTGATTGAAGATCTCCATAGTACTTCAGCCTTTTGATTCCCTACCAGGCACAACTCTGAAGGTTTTCTAAATGCTATGCTTCGAATTGTAGCCCAGTTCCATTCCGTGGAAAGGGATTGAGATGCGGAGAAAACTACTTTTGATATACGTCTTTGACACAAAAGAAATAAACGAGGAAAAAAATACATTTAATTCTGTTCTTTTATGCATCTTATTTATATTCATTAACAAAAAGTGAGAGAGAAAGAAAGCGAGGAAGAAACAGGGTAAGGGAAAAGATTAGGAAAAGGAACAGAGAAATAAGGGTATAGATGAAGAAAAGGAAGAAATAAGGAAATAGGGAAAGAAAAGGTAAAAAAGGAAGTAAGGGAAGGGAAATGATGAGGAAAAGGAAGAAAGAATTAAATAGGAGAAAGGAAAGAATGAGGAAAGGAAGAAAGAAGGAAAGAGTGGCAAGGAAAGGATGAGAAAGAAACAAGTAATGAAATAGGCAAAGGGGATAGATAAGGAAAAGGATGAAAGAAGGAAATAGGCAAAGGGAATAGATGAAGAAAAGGAAGAAATAAGGGAAGGGAAAAGCTGAGGAAAAGGAAGAAAGAAGGAAATATTATAAGGGAAAAGATACGTTAAGGGAAAAGAGGAATAAGAAAGAAGAAGGAAGTAGGGGATGGAAAAAGGTGAGGAAAGGAAGAAGGAAGGAAATAGTGTAAGGGAAAAGATACAGAAAACAAACAAAGAAGGAGATGGGGAAGGGAACAGGTCAGGAAAAGAATGAAGTAAGGAAAAAAGGGAAGGCAAAGGATGAAGCAGAAATAAGGAAATAGAGGTAGTGAAAGCAAATAGGAGAATGGAAAATATCAGAAGGAAGTAAAGAAAGAAAAAGAATGAAAGAAGGAAATATAGATAGGGGAAGGGAAAAGATGAGAAAAAGGATGAAAGAAGGAAATATGGATAGGGGAAGGGAAATGATGAGAACAAGGATGAAAGAAGGAAATAGGGGTACAGAAAATATGAGGACAGGAAGAAAGAAGTTAATAGGAGAAAGGAAAGGATGAAAAAAGAAGGAAAGAGTGGAAAGGAAACGATAAGGAAAAGGAACAATGAAGGAAGTAGTCAAAGAGAAAAGATGAGGAAAAAAAAATAAAATAGGGAAAGGGAAAAGAAGGAAAAGGTATAATGGAAAATATGAGGTAAAAGAAGAAATTGAGAATGGGAAAGGGAAAATGTGAGGAAAAGAATGATGGAAGGAAAGAGGGGATGGCAAAAGATGAGGAAGAAAGAAGGAAACGGGAAAAAAAGATGAAGAAAAAAGTTGGAAATAGGGGAGGGAAAAGATAAGGAAAAGGATGAGACGAAAGAAGGAATTAGGGGAAGGGAAAAGGTGAGGAAAAGAATGAATGAAAAAATAGGGGAAAGCAATGTGATCCAAAATATGATGAGGATGCTGCCTTTTTTGGATTTTTATATTAGTTGTATACTTTACAAATGTTATACAAACATATATTTATGTACAAGTTGATTTTTTTTCCTCATTTTAAACTTGTTTTTCCAAATAACACCTTGTACTGTCTGTACTGATGAGGTACAACAGACTGAAACCGATCTATGTACTGATGTGCTTTTCTACCAAGATTCGTCATACAGCATAAGGCATGTAAATGGCCCTATGTGCTCCTAGAGTCAAGACATTTGCATGTTCAAAGAAATGCTTGAATTGAACTTGCATGAAAATATTGAACAATGGAGAAAAATGACACAAAAATACCTGATATAGAGAGTGCTGAGGATTATAATGTGGAAACTTGAAGATTCGCAAATCAGCACAGAACCTCAGTGAAAGAAATGCAAATTGTAAATGGGACCTCAAACTCTTAAATAGAGATGAGTGAATTTGTTCGGATTCGGTTACGAATACGATCAGACTCGAATATTGTTTTTGCAATATTCGTCGAACACAGCTGAATGTCATTACAGTCCATGGGAGTAGAAATTACCGAATATGTTTGGAACCGATCATAAGACAGACATTCGGCACGAATATGTCAAAATCAGATCCGGGGCCAAAATTCGAACAAATTCACTCATCTCTACTCTTAAGCATAAATTCTTTGCAATATTTCTGAATAATTGCAAGTGAGAATATGATGTGATGTGGAAGAAACAATGCTGCATTATATTCTGTACATGCGCTATCTTGTTAGTTGGTTTGTGCTGTATCGCTTGTTTTTCGCTCACATGTTGAGTGCATGATATTATATACCAAGGTCACATTATTATATACCTAATACCATACAGCACATGTACAGGTTGAATAACCTTATAATTTTTGTATAACACTCTGACATGTTTCTTAGAGCATGCTTGTAAGTGTTCTTTCCTTGGATATCCGCATTGGCTCTCTAAGCTTCCGTGTACAACACATTTCTTCTCCCTGCTATCGCTAACTATAAGAGAAGGGAGAGAGATCAGTCTAAGCCAGGAGCAGAGGTCTGATGGATTTATGTTAGTTTTTTGCAGAGCACACAGCTAGATAAAGGACTTAGACACCCTGCAACAGCAAAATGGCAGTAGTTGTAGTGATCTACTGGCTGTCAGTGCAATTTTCTTTAACAGAACTGTCTTCAAGATCTCTTGAAACACTTGTTAAAGATTAAATTTTGCATACATTTAGTTTGCAAAGTTGTTCATGACTTTTTTTCTGCTAGTACTATACTTTTCATATGTGTATGGCAACTGAGCCTTTCTTGAAGGGGTCTCCATGGCAGTGGAACAGTTAACATGTATGGTTTCTAAGAAATATAGATTATTTATGTCAGATTTTTATTACAGGATATCCTCCATGAGGGAAAATGAAATCTCACTGGGCAGAATTGAAAGATTTCAGGAAACGGATGGATTTTTTTTTCCCTTTTTGGCAGGTGTGAAATGGTTTGTTTCACTGTAAGAAAAATTCTTGTCAGGAAAATTTCACTCAAGACCGACTTGCATTAACTTATAGAAAGTTATGCAGGAGGAATAGTTAGACAAAACTTGCATTATGCTTACATGTATGTCACGCTACTGTAGGTGGCAGCTTCAGGCTAGACTATGGTCATCAAAATGTTTTTTAAGTTATTACTTTTAGTTTATATGTTGGAGATATATCACTTACCACATCTGTGATGGGTGTTTATAATGCTACATGTGGCTGAGCAGAAATTTTATAGCGCGGGGGATGTAGCTCTATAGGCTGCATTTGATTGCCAAGGAAAACAGTGGTCGTTACATTTATGACATACATTTAGTGTGTGCCACCCAAGAGATTCCTCTATTCCGCTTACCTAGCAAAGAGCAATTATGGGGGTAAGAACATTAATGGTACAGTAAACCTTCCATTTAGTATTTATATGTGGCCATGTGTTCAAATGTGTCCAGTGTCGCCCCAGTGTCACAGTCTAGAGGGTTTAAAGAGGACCTTTCACCAAATTTTTCATGTGAACTGGACACCGGATGTAATAGTGGCGGCAGAGCGGAATAAAATATTTCTGTTGTTTTTTTTTTCTTTCAATTTTGACTTTCCATTGCGGCCATATTACTAATCAAAGTATTTGGCACCTAATCAGTTAACTTTTGTTAAGTACAAGTGGGTGCTATCAGATAGCAACTCATACAGGGAGAAGAAGTGCCCACCTCTAGAATCAACACCAGGGGACTCAACAGTGAGATGAAAAAAGGAAAAAAAAAATTCTCTGCAGCCACTATTTCATTGTGTGTTCAGCTCAACTTGAAAAATTTCGTGAAAGTTCCTCTTTAAACTATACCAGTTGATCAGATGACTTTTCAGAATATGCTGCATGCAACCTGCGTACCCTATCTTTAGCATTGGGTACGCAGGCCGTGCGCAGGAATACGTTTGCTGGCGCATGCGTCCTTTTGACGGTGGGCCGAGCGCACCAAAATGCAACACGGTGCGTTGGGCACAGGTCGGCGCACCGTCAAAAGGAAGCATGCGCCGGCAAGCGCATACCTGCGCACGAGCTGCGTACAGCCTGCAAACCCAATGCTAAAAATAGGGTGCACAGGTCGCATGCAGCGTCATGCGTCCATAGGCGGAGCAATCGGGAGGAGGCACGGCCGGGGTGGAGCTTAGCGGCGGCCGTGCGCTGACCGACGCAGGTCAGTGCAACTTTAATGTGAAACCAGCCTTAGTATTTCTCTGCTTCTCTCCCGCTCTACTCCTCCTGTTATGATTTGGTAGCTGAGGAGTGCAGGTAAAAAAGGCAATACACCAGAGCAGTTGGAATCTATGAGATTGCAGTACCCTGACTAACCACCACAACTAGAGGCAGCCGTGGAGCGTTCCTACGTTGGTCCTAGACGCCTCGTCACAGCCTGAAAAACTAACTACACCTAAAGATAGAAAGAGGAAAGCTATCTGCCCCGGAGCAGATCCCCAAAGAACATAGAAAGCCCACAAACATGTAATGGCGGTTAGACAAGAAGAAATACTGACACAGACAGAAAATAGTATGAGCAAACGTTGGGGCCCAAACTATCTAAATAGAAAGGATAGGAAGGGCACTTACTGCAATCCCAAAAAACCCTGAAAAGCACCAACTCTACTAATTTCAAAAACACCTGAGATCACACGACCTCTACCACCTAAATTAGTTCTCTGGTGTAACAAAATCAAAACAGCAGCCACTGAAAAAACTGGAAAAAGCAAATGTACAAAACATCAGTGGCTGAACTAAACTGAGAGGGCAAAAACCCCCGGAGGGGACCCTGAAGGCCCCCACAGAAGTGCAGGACAAAATGAAAAAATCAAGCACAAAAACAAAAAGAAGAAAATGTCTTATCTGTTAGCAGGAGATGCAGACACGACACAGCAGGCTACAAAGGAAACAGGAATCAAGGATTGAGACCAGAACAATTGATCACCGGCAACCCTGATGGGAAGGCGACTCCCCTAAATAAGACCAGTCAGTAACACCTGATTCCCAATCCTCACAATCTTCACTGGACAGTCCAGTACCGCTTGTAACCACCAGAGGGAGCCTCTGCTCAGAACTCATTTCAAGTCCATTCACAACAGTACCCCCCCTGAGGAGGGGTCACCGAACCCTCACCTGAGCAACCAGGTCGGTCAGGATGAGCTCTATGATACGCACGGATGAGTCTCCCAGCATGGATGTCCGAAGCAAACACTCAAGAATTGTCTTCCTGACCATAACCTCTCCACTTAACCAAATACTCTAGTTTCCGTCTAGAAAAACGAGAATTCAATATTTTCTCAACCACAAACTCCATATTGCCCTCAACCAGAACAGGGTCAGGAGGCAAAGCATTAGGAACCACTGGCTCAACAAACCTCTTCAACAAGGACTTGTGGAACACGTTATGGATCTTAAATGTCCCTGGAAGAAGCAAACAAAAAGAAACAGGATTAAGAATCTCCATGATCTTATAAGGTCCAATGAACCTAGGCTTAAATTTAGGAGATGCCACTCTCATAGGAATATTTTTTGAGGACAACCAGACCAAGTCCCCCACTTTAAACCGAGGACCATCAGTCCTATGCCGGTTAGCAAACCGCTGGGCCCTCTCCTGAGAGAGGGACAACCTCTCCACTACCTGGTCCCAAATCTGTTGCATACGCTCCACAACAGAGTCAACACCTGGACAGGCAGAAGCCTCCGTCTGTCCTGAAGAAAATCGAGGGTGAAAACCAGAATTACAGAAAAATGGAGACATCAAAGTGGCAGAGCTAACCCTATTATTAAGAGCAAACTCAGCCAAAGGCAAAAAAGAGACCCAGTCATCCTGATCAGCAGACACAAAGCATCTTAGATAAGTCTCCAATGTCTGGTTTGTTCTCTCAGTTTGACCATTGGTCTGAGGATGAAACGCCGAGGAGAAAGACAACTGAACACCAAGCTTAGAACAAAAGGTCCTCCAAAATCTGGAAACAAACTGGACTCCTCTGTCAGACACAATGTTCTCAGGAATGCCATGTAAACGAACCACGTGCTGAAGGAGCAAAGGCACCAATTCGGAGGAGGAAGGCAATTTAGGTAATGGCACAAGATGTATCATCTTGGAAAACCTATCACAAATCACCCAGATGATGGTCATTCTCTGAGAAACAGGGAGGTCGGAAATGAAATCCATAGAGATATGGGTCCATGGTCTCTTGGGCACAGGCAATGGCATCAACAAACCACTAGAGCGAGAGCAAGGCTTGGAGCGAGAGCAAGTCCCGCAGGACTGCACAAATTCCCTGACATCACGAGACAAGGTAGGCCACCAAAAGGACCGACTAACCAAGTCTCTGGTACCAAAAATTCCGGGATGACCGGCCAACGCGGAACAATGAATCTCAGACATCACACTCTTTTTCCACTGGTCCGGGACAAACAATTTCCCAACAGGGCAGCGCTCGGGCCTATCCTCCTGACACCCCTCCAGAGCCAGTCTCAAATTGGGCGAGATGGCGGAAAGAATTACACCTTCTTTCAAAATAACAGAAGGATCAGATACCTCAGGAGAGTCCGCAAGGAAACTCCTCGAGAGGGCATCCGCCTTAACATTCTTAGTGCCAGGAAGAAAGGAAACCACAAAATTAAAACGTGTGAAAAACAAGGCCCACCTGGCCTGTCTAGGATTAAGTCGCTTGGCAGATTCCAGATAAACCAGATTCTTATGGTCCGTAAGGACCACCACCTGATGTTTGGCTCCCTCCAGCCAATGTCTCCACTCTTCAAAAGCCCACTTCATGGCTAATAACTCCGATTACCAATGTCATAATTACGTTCAGTAGGAGAAAATTTTCGAGAGAAAAAGGCACAAGGGTTACTTTTAGAGGTCTCTGGATTCTTTGGGACAAAACGGCACCTGCCCCAATTTCAGAGGCATCAACCTCCACCTGAAATGGCAGAGAAACATCAGGCTGCCGTAGAACAGGAGCAGAAGTGAATCTCTGCTTAAGTTCTTGAAATGCAGAAACTGCCTCAGGAGGCCAATTCACCACATCAGAACCCTTTTTGGTCAAATCAGTTAATGGTTTAACTATAACCGAGAAATTACCAATAAATTTACGATAAAAATTGGCAAAACCCAAAAATCTTTGAAGAGCCTTTAATGAAGTAGGTTGGACCCAATCACAGATGGCCTGAACCTTGACCGGGTCCATTTCAATAACAGATGGGGACAAAATGAATCCCAAAAATGAGATCCTCTGTACGCCAAAAAGACACTTTGATCCCTTCACATACAGAGCATTCTCTCTCAAAATCTGGAATACAGTTCGAACATGTTTCACATGAGAGTCCCAGTCATTAGAAAAAAATCAAGATATCATCCAAATAAACAATCAGAAATTTATCCACAAAATCCCTGAAAATGTCATTCATGAAGGACTGGAAGACAGAAGGAGCATTAGTGAGCCCAAAGGGCATCACAAGGTACTCAAAATGCCCTTCAGGGGTGTTAAATGCCGTCTTCCATTCATCCCCGTGCTTAATGCGAATAAGGTTATATGCCCCCTGAGGTCAAGCTTGGTAAACCAAGTAGCGTTTTTCACCCTGGAAAACAGGTCAGAAATCAAGGGTAACGGATATTGATATTTCACAGTAATATTGTTCAAAAGACGATAATCAATACACGGCCTTAATGAACCATCCTTTTTGGCCACAAAGAAAAAAACGGCACCTAAGGGTGAAGAGGATGGTCTGATATGACCCTTCTCCAATGACTCCTTGATATAAGACCGCATAGCGTCATGTTCAGGTACAGACAAGTTAAAAAGGCGACCTTTAGGGAATTTACTACCAGGCACTAATTCAATAGCGCAGTCATAGCTCCTATGGGGAGGCAAGGATGCAGATTTACTTTCGCTAAACACATCAGAAAAATCAATCAAAAAGTCAGGAACATCCTGAGCCTGGGGGAGGCAGAAAAAACAGGAGTGTTGGTATTAACACATTGGCAGCCCCAACTGGTTACAGACACAGATTTCCAATCCAAAACAGGATTATGAGACTGTAACCAAGGAAAACCCAGCACGATAATGTCATGCAGATTATACAGAACCAAAAATTTGCAGCTCTCCTGATGATCAGGTTCAACCCTCATTATCACCTGAGTAGAGAACTGAGGTTTATTCTCAGCCAAAGGGGTAGAATCGATCCCCAGTAGGGGAATAGACTTCTGTAGGGGTATCAAGGGAAACCCGCAACGTTTAGCAAAATCAAAATCCATCAGGTTAATAGCTGCTCCCGAATCAACGAAAGCCTGAGCAGAAAATGAGGACAGAGAGCATATCAGAGTAACAGTTAATAAAAACTTAGTCTGAACACTACCCAAGACAACTGAGCGTGCAAAACTTCTTCCCCGCTTAGGGCAGACTGAAATAGCATGAGAGGCATCACCACAGTAGAAACATAACCCATTGCGCTTTCGAAACTCATGACGCTGTGCCCCAGAAACCACTCTATCACACTGCATAGGTTCAGAAGCAGGTTCACAAGGCAACACTATTCCACGCATACTTCTCCGCTCACGCAAACGTCTGTCAATTTGAATCGCTAATGACATAGAATCATTGAGACCAGAGGGGACAGGGAATCCCACCATAACATCCTTTACATTATCTGACAGACCCTTCCGAAAAAGGGCTGCCAAAGCGTCGTCATTCCATTTGGTCAGGACTGCCCACCTGCGGAATCTCTGACAGTATAACTCAGCGTCATCAAGCCCCTGATTTAATGCCAACAAGGCTTTTTCAGCTTGATCAGTGACATTAGGCTCATCGTACAATAACCCCAAGGCCTGAAAAAATGCATCAACATCACTCAAAACAGGATCCCCAGGTGTCAGGGAAAAAGCCCAATCCTGAGGATCGCCGCGCAGGAGAGAGATGACAATTTGAACCTGCTGCGCTGCGTTCCCTGAGGACTTAGATTTTAAGGCAAAAAACAATTTACAATTATTTTTGAAATTCAGAAACTTGGCTCGATCCCCAAAAACAAATCTGGCATGGGAATCCTAGGTTCCACAACAGGCAACCTAGCAAGATAGGTAGCAATACTCCGAACCTCAGTGGCAAGCTGATCCACACGGCCAGACAACTGTGCAAACTCCATTGAGAGAAAAAATCCTCCCCAGCACCCAGAGATACAGAGGGAAAAAAAAAAAATGCAACAAACAGAAAAATATCTCTGACAACTCTGACAACCTTTTTTTTTTCTTTCACAATATTTTTCCCTTCTGTGAGTACCATATAATTTTCAGTTATGGCCGGTGATACTGTTATGATTTGGTAGCTGAGGAGTGCAGGTAAAAAAGGCAATACACCAGAGCAGTTGGAATCTATGAGATTGCAGTACCCTGACTAACCACCACAACTATAGGCAGCCGTGGAGCGTTCCTACGTTGGTCCTAGACGCCTCGTCACAGCCTGAGAAACTAACTACACCTAAAGATAGAAAGAGGAAAGCTATCTGCCCCGGAGCAGATCCCCAAAGAACATAGAAAGCCCACAAACATGTAATGGCGGTTAGACAAAAAGAAATACTGACACAGACAGAAAATAGTATGAGCAAACGTTGGGGCCCAAACTATCTAAATAGAAAAGGATAGGAAGGGCACTTACTGCAATCCCAAAAAACCCTGAAAAGCACCAACTCTACTAATTTCAAAAACACCTGAGATCACACGACCTCTACCACCTAAATTAGTTCTCTGGTGTAACAAAATCAAAACAGCAGCCACTGAAAAAACTGGAAAAAGCAAATGTACAAAACATCAGTGGCTGAACTAAACTGAGAGGGCAAAAACCCCCGGAGGGGACCCTGAAGGCCCTCACAGAAGTGCAGGACAAAATGAAAAAATCAAGCACAAAAACAAAAAGAAGAAAATGTCTTATCTGTTAGCAGGAGATGCAGACACGACACAGCAGGCTACAAAGGAAATAGGAATCAAGGATTGAGACCAGAACAATTGATCACCGGCAACCCTGATGGGAAGGCGACTCCCCTAAATAAGACCAGTCAGTAACACCTGATTCCCAATCCTCACAATCTTCACTGGACAGTCCAGTACCGCTTGTAACCACCAGAGGGAGCCTCTGCTCAGAACTCATTTCAAGTCCATTCACAACATCCTCCCCTCTCGGTAGAATATAAAAGGCAGTTGTAGTCTGAGCCCTTTAGTGAGCTTCCAGTCCATTTTATCTTCAGCTAGGTGGATTTTATCTGTATTTATATACATTCAAACTTTCCTGATTCCAGTATGACAGTCCTGAATTTGCGGAGCTGTCCAGCTGTCCCAGCAAGTTGAGGATAAGTCCCAAGTTTAGCTGTATCTGTGCCCTCAAGACACGGATACAGTTGAACACAATGGCGGAGCAGGGACCTGTCGGATCCCTGCTCCACCATTCCATCTGGGAAGAGGCAGAAGCACCTGTAAGTACATTTAGGTCACATGAATGGCAGCAGAGAGAATCTCAGTCGCGGAGGAGCAGAGATGTGGCAGGACACATAGGCGGTTGGGATGCGTGTATGGGTGCCTCTGTGAGGAATTCATACTGTGGAAGAAGTGAACTGGCGGCCAGAAGGTTAATAAACCTGGATATTTAAGAAAGTAAAAGTGAGATTTTGTCTTTCTTAGGAGAATATCTCTGTGTACAGAATTATTGGGCAACTAAATGAAAAGACATACATTTTCCCATCTCAATTGTTTATTTTCATCTGTTTAAAGTGAAAAAAATAACCAAACACCTCAAAATGTGCAAATAAATTTCTTACATTTCCATAAAAATATCAGTTAGCAATGTAGACACCCTTCTTTTCAATAGTAGTCATAAGCTCCATTCATGAAGTCAATGACTTTTTCAATCTGTTAAAAAAATCACCTTTTTGGGCCGGTCCAACTGCAGCCCCAGACACTGATCAGAGAGGTTTACTGTTTTCCTTAACCATAAGTCTTCCATTTAAGAAGGGCACACAAGTTTCTAATAGGGTTTCTTTTCTTTTTTTTTACTTTCTTATTGTCTTTTACTGGCATTCGAACATTGGAGCCTTCATTGTTGTGACAGAGCATTGTCCTGCATAATAATCATGGATTTCTTGAATGATGTAGACTTTTTCTTGTACTGCTGCTTGAAGAAAGTGTCTTCTAAAAACTGGAGGTAGGTTTGGGAGTGGATTTTGAGACCATCTTCAACTTGAAAAGGTCCAACTAGCTCATCTCTAATAATCCCAGGCTCTAGCAGTACCACCTTAACTTTGCTAGCATATGAATGGAAGTGGAAGTCAAGAGTCACTCTCATCTCATCAATCCATAATATCTTTCAAAAGTCTTTCTTTCAGATATTTCTTGGCCCGATCTTTACTTTTCCACTTCTGTGTCTTGTTCAGTGGTGGTCAGGTTTCAGCCTTCCTTACCTCTGCCATGTGTCTGAGTACTGAACACCTCATACTTCTGGGCCTTCCAAGAGGTTGCAGTTCTGGAATATGACATCACTGGAGGATAATGGCTTCTTGGTCGCTTCACATTTGATTCTTCTCAAATCTTTGGCAGTCATCGTCGTCTTTTTTGCTCAACAAGTTTTTTGTGACGCTGTTAACTATTGGCAACAACGCTTTTGATAGTTCTGTGATTGCGCCCCAATATCTTAGTAATTTCAGGAGTGCTGCATCCCTCTGTGAGTCAGTTAAATCTCTTCTTTTTGGTTCATTTTACCCAAGAAAAACAAGCTGCTTAATAATTCTGCACATCATGGTAAAGGACATTGTATCCTTAGGCCTCACCCTCCTAGACATTTCTCCTAGACAAAAGTCTTTATGGGAGCATTTGTCGTCCCTATGGAACTATATTATAAGGCCACACACCCCTTCTACCACAGTATTGTCTCTCTATGCAGCACGATTTGGGAGATATTATTCCTATGAAAAAAGAAGGTGCAGCATAGTTGTGTGCATTAAGTGTAACTTGTACAATACAAGTAACAATGTTGTTTATGACCATGATAAATCATCTCATGAAGGGACATAGCCATTTCCAAAATTACAAAAAGTAATGATTTACCTCTCGATAATTGTCCTCCTGTTTACCTGATAAATGCTGATACTAGTAATTCTTGAACCAATGGTGTACATAAAAACCACAAGGCCCCAAGCAAAATTTCTAGTTTCCCCCATCCAAAAAAAAGATATGTCTCTATTGAAGTCCCTCAGTATTCTCACCAGCAAAACCCCTTTTATAGCCATTATAGAGTATGATACCTCCAAATCCCCCTCCCCCCCCAGTTTCACCCCACATACAGTGGGGAAAAAAGTGAGTTTCTGGATTTGTTTTCTCATTTTGACTCTCATAGTTGTGGTCTACCTATGATGTCAATTACAGGCCTCTCTCATCTTTTTAAGTGGGAGAACTTGCACAATTGGTGGCTGACTAAATACTTTTATTCCCCACTGTATATAGCATGATTAATCCACAGTGCTCCAGCAAAGTATGATGTCCCCACAGTGCCACTAACACAGTATAATATCTCCCCCGCAGGATGCCCCTAAAGTGCACAGTATGAAGGCCCTCACAGCCCGCTATTCAGAATGAGGGCCCCTCACTCAGTATGGGAACCCCCACATACCTCTAAGTACGCGAGCCCACACAGTCTCCCACAGTTGCTCATTCAGTATAATGGCTCCACCAGCCACCCTAATCAGAATAATGACCTCCACAAGCAATCCACTCAGTATGGTGGCCCATATCAGTATGAGACACAAAGTATAAGGGCTCTCACAATTACTGACATTTCACACAAACAAACTCACCACTCATCTCACCCTGTTCTCACGGTGCTCCAGTGTATGCAGTGTGAGTAATGAGGCTCCACACTACCGGATCGATGTAGTGACGTCATCACGCCTGCAGTGCATGGAAATGCACAGGCTGAATGGTGGATCAGGTAGATTCATTCTATTCAACAGTATTAATGTCCTGGGGATGTGATATTGTGATAATGTGATGATTAGGGGGACAATGCAATGGGCTCCCCTGACTCACGGGCTCGATAGCAGTTGCATGGGCTGACATCTGATGAGTGCAAACCTATAAGAAGGATTTTTTTTGGCCAACTTGTTGGATGTCTAATTTTTTTATATTTCTTAAAAAATAATGCCAGAATTAATTATTTGACCAATTTTGACCATCATTATTTATTTAATTTTTTTACGCTTTATACAAACACTAGTTGACACTGGATGACTACATTACAATTGATATTGGTTGATGTCAGACACTTCTACTAGAAACAAATATCTATCTTCAGAAAAGAGTAATCCAATTTTTGTTTCTTTATTTCCAGCCAAAAAATTCTTCGATACAATGGTTTGCAGTCTAAGGTCTCTAAAAGTTCGAATTGTGCAGGTTAATATTTACTTACCCGCCATTAACTGAAAATTGTGAGGCCGAAAAATATCTTTAAGTTAGAAATAACATTATTTAACACATTAACACATCTTTAAAACATTTCTTCCCAATTATAAAAGGCAATATATCACATTTAATAAGAATAATATTTGTATACATTGAAATTCTAAATTGTAAACATAATTAAATACATTTAAATGTATTCCTTTCATAAATTAGTTTTGTAGATTTTACACTACTATTTATCCTTGAGGCAAAATACAATAAAGCTTATATTGGAAAAAAAAAATCTAATCAAATAGTGACATTTCTGGAATATTTCCAAGCTATTCTAAGATCTTAAACATTCAAAAACGAATGAAAACATGACTTAAAACATGCTTTTTCCATGCGATTTTTAAAGGGAATAGAATTTTTCCTCGTCTCACAAAAAAAATCATGAAAAGTTAAATAAAAATCCCGGGTAAATTTTCCCCTTTCAAGTGTATGTTTTGAAGGGGATTTTATTTTTATCGTTAAAAACCCATGCCGGAAAAAAAAGAAATTGATACTAGTATGAAGAGATTAAAATGGGGCTTCATTTTTTATGCTTATTTAATTTTTTGTTTAATTCAACCCTCTGCAAAATGACCCAAATAAAAATATGTACCAATTTAATTACAGTGGCACGGTTTATTTATTAAACCCATTCAATCTCAATGCAGAACAACTCGACAGGTTAAAATCGAGACTAGCCACGTTTTTTTTTTTTTTTTTTGGTGCGGGTTTTTTTACAGCACTTTTGCAAATTAAAAGCTGCTTTTTTCAGAACCAGCAGAAGATGAGTTTCAGAGATCTCTGGCCGTTTGATATTTTTTCAGACTGAATTAGAAAACTGTTGCATTTTTTAAATCTGCAGATGTAAATTTTTTTAGTTTTTTGCACGTCTTTTCCACTCCTAAAAAATAGTGGAGGGTGGAAAAACGCAACTAAAAAATTTTTGCAGGTTTTTTCTGAATTAAACTAACTTTTTTTAAACTATAGACAAATCACAAAAAATCACTGAAAAAAAACGTAAAAAAAAACACTCAATAAAAAATGAAAAAAGGGGGTTTTGAAATAGAGCATTTTTTTAAATCCAAGAGAACACGTTTTGGCTGTGAAAAAAACCCCCACTCTGAAAAATGCTTAAAATTGTATTTGCTTTTATGTATGCATTATGTCTTTTTACTTTGTGATGATAAATTTTCCCAAACAAGTAAAAAACTTGGGCCTCAAATTGCAGTGAATCGAACAAACTCTTAACGACAATCCAAAATTATTTTTAAAGTTTTGGGCCTAACATTGGACCTTCATCAGAAAATGAAGCCGTGTGGATTTTTCTTTTCTTCCGGGTAGCAGCGTATATAATTGCAACCCTTTTTCGTTTGAATTGCGCAATCATTTTATGAAGGCCAATGTTGGTTCTAACCCAGCGGACTCTTAAGTGGGATATGCATGGGGTACACGGGAGAAAAGGGGGCTTGTGGGAAGAACGTCCCTTTGGGAAAGGTTTCCTTTCAAAAATATTTTATCATTTAAACCCCTTTTCGCAATGAGTACTGTATATATATTTTGGTCACAACTGTGATCAGGTTTACACGTCTT
>JARQOD010000005.1:518502867-518556227 GCA_033576555.1 Oophaga sylvatica
ACATCAAGTATCAGAATAGTGCACGCAGTGATGTCACAGCAAAGCGATGAAAAACATAACGTTGCCAAAACAGGGATGCAAAATATGACAATGTCAAAGTTAATGGCCAAGTACCACAGTGATGTCACAGGGCAGGAATAATAAACACAGAATGATAATTGTACAATAATAATGCAGACAGTGGTGTCACAGTTAACCCGTTGACGACCTTAGACGTATTCATATGTCCAGGTGGGAAGGACTTGTGAAGCACCTGAAGGTTTAATATACTTCTTGAATTTGTTTTTTAGAGTGATGTCACTTTGGAGTATTTTCTGTCATAAGGCTCTCCAAATTCACTTCAAATGTGATGTGTCCCTCAAAAAGTGCTTTTGTAAATTTTGTTGGAAAAATTTGAAATCGGTGGTCAACTTTTAACCCTTCTAACTTCATAACCCAAAAAAAAATGATGTTCAAAAATTGTGCTGATGTAAAGTAGACATGTGGGAAATGTTATTTATTAACTATTTTGTGTGATATGACTCTCTGGTTTAAGGGCATAAAAATAAAATTTTGAAAATTGCAAAATGTTCTACATTTTAACCAAATTTCAGTTTTTTTTTTCACAAATAAACGCAAGTCATATCAACCAAATGTTACCATTATCACGCATTACAATATATCACAAAAAAAGAAACTCAGAATCAGCGGATCCGTTGAAGCGTTCCAGAGCTATAACCTCAAAAAGTGACACTGGTCAGAATTGTAAAATTTGTCCGGGTCATGAATGTGAAAACAGGCTTCGGGGTGTAGTGCCTGCCATGATGTCACAGCATAGATGCAAGTGTTACTTTATAGGGTTGGAATCTCGGGGCTGTCCTGGGACGGTACTTAAAGCTTCTTTCTCTACCAATTCTATTGTTGGTAAATATTTACTGTTACTGATGACCATCTGATGCGCCGTGCATAAACATTGGGACCGCCTAATTAGTAGTATAATGTATGGAGCGCCGCAAATAATGCCCTATGGTCCAAATTCACCATTTGTGGGGGGGTTTAAGTCAATTTCTTTTTTGTCTTGAGGTATTCACTGTAATTTCTTGCACCAAATTCATCAAAATGGCTCACGTGGTTCATGTTTTTTTCACAAAGTAAAAAAAAGGGCTTCTTTCCTAACATAAACCACATTTACGACTTTTTAAGCAAAAAGTTGCATCTTTTTCAAAATATCGTGCTTAAAACTTATCGTGCTTAAAACTACACCAGGGGCTTGACTGGAGTGGGTTGTGCCAAATTTTTCAACTTTTAACCCCTTTCCAACATTGGGCGTAATAGTACGCCGATGTCGGACTCCCTACCTTTAATGTGGGCTCCGGCGGTGAGCCCACATCTTTCCCGGGACATGTCAGCTATTTTGAACAGCTGACATGTGCCCGCAATAGCCGCAGGTGGAATCGCGATCTGCGGCTATTAGCTAGTTAAATGCCGCTGTCAAACGCTGACAGCGGCATTTAACAACCACTTCTGGCAATCACGCCAGAAATCCGCCCACCGGTGACCCGCGTCTCGTAATCGTGGGTCACCGGTGTGCTGGCATGACAACCGGAAGTCTCCTCGAGACAACTATGGTTGTCAGTGTCGGCTTGCTGTGAGCGCCACCCAGTGGTTGGCGCTCATAGCAAGTGAGTAGTTCTACTACATAGAGGCGAACTCATCAGCACCTCTATGTAGCAGAGCCGATCAGGTTGTGGCAGCTTCTAATCTCCCATGAAGACTATTGAAACATGCCAAAAGTAAAAAGAAAATGTTTTTTAAAAAATTATAAAAGTAAAAAAAATATAAAAGTTTAAATCACCCAACTTTCGCTCCATTCAAAATAAAACAATAAAAAATCAAACATACACATATTTGGTATCACCGCCTTCAGAATCACCCAGTCTATCAATAAAGAAAAGGATTAACCTGATCACTAAACGACGTAGGAGAAAAAAAGTCGAAACGCCAGAATTACTTTTTTTGGTCGCCGCAACATTCCATTGAAATGCAATAATGGGTGATCAAAATATCGTATCTGCACTGAAATAGTATCATTAAAAACATCAGCTCGGCACGCAAAAAATAAACCCTCACCCATCCCGAGATCACGAAAAATGGAGACGCTACGGGTATCAGAAAATGGCCCAATTTTTTGTTAACAAAGTTTGGAATTTTTTTCACCACTTAGATTAAAAAGAACTAAGACATGTTTGGTGTCTATGACCTCATAGTAACCTGGAGAATCATAATGGCAGCTCAGTTTTAGCATTTAGTGAACCTTGTAAAAAAGTCAAACAAAAACTAGTGTGGGATTTCACTTTTTTTGCAATTTCACCCCACTTGGAATTGTTTTCCCCTTTTCTAGTACACGACATGGTAAAGCCAATGGTGTTTTTCAAAAGTACAACTCGTCCTGCAAAAAACAAGCCCTCACATGGCCATATTGGCGGAAAAATAAAAAAGTTATGGCTCTGGTAAGAAGGGTAGCGAAAAACGAAAACGCAAAATCGAAAAAAGCTTCGGGCATTAAGGGGTTGAAAGAGCCGCAATTGATGAATCAGTGGAAAGTATGTGGAATGGCTAAACTCTGCCTACAAAGTGGAAAACAAAAAACAAACTGCAAGCATATAAAAATAGAATTAAAAACAGGCACAAATGGAATAATGAGTTGGGTGCAAAAGAAAAATAAAAGGCGTTAACACACATAACAAGACAAAAAACAAGCGCAAAGGCAGTGATGAATCGAGGTTTATATCTAGGCATTTTTGTTTAGATATCCGGAAAGTAATGAAGGGGTTAACTTACATACTGTGTAAAGTTTTAGGTTTTAAATGGAGCTGGGCTTTAAGACAAGAGAATGAACTTTTCTACTAAATCCTCTTAGACGTATTGTAGAAGCGTGACTGAAGTGTATGTAGTTTTCAAGTATGCAGAAAAGAGTGTTATGATGAGTGATATGCATTTTGTTACCGGATCAAATCCCAAGTGACTAAAATCCAACTACAATCTATCATTTACACAGCGAGTATTAAAAACACAAGAAATCACAGACTCCTACAACTCTTTAGTAAGGATCTAAAGTCAAAAGAAATAATAATTGAAATGTAAGTGCTATTCTAAAATGTTGTATGCCATTACCGCCTAGAATCAAAATTACCTGGAAGCTTACACTTCTTAATATTCCTGTTGTAAGAAGTATTTTAATATTCTATTTAGGGAAAAAAATATATAAATCTGCATTATCATAGTAACATCGGTCATTCTACACCTTTTCTCCTCTGCCACTCTTTACAACCTAGTGATCTCCCAAAGAGCTCTTCAATGCAAAAATAAAAAGTTAATGTCCATTCTACACATTTTTTAAATTCTAAATAGGTCCAACATTCTCCTTTGATTATTTTAAAAATCTTTATTTCTAGTTTTATAGGGCTTTGTTTTCTCTGATACCTTCCTCCAAATCCCCTGCGTAGACGTAATTCTAAATTCTAACATGCTAGATACCGCTAATAGAGATAAGTGAACTTGAAAGTACTTAATGTCACGGTTCCACGCTCAGGGTGTCTGGGATGCAGTTAAGGGTATGCCACACTAAACAATATCGCTAACGGGATCGCTAAAAAACGTCACTATTTAGCGATCCCGTTAGCGATATTGTTCAGTGCGGCAGCTTCCAGCGACGAGCTTCCTGCTGTGATCTCGCTCGTCGCTGGAATCGCTCCGGACCCTATTTCATCGCTGGCGCTCCCGCTGGGTAAGTATTTAATCGCTGTGTGGCACCTTTCTTAGCGATTTAGCGGTACTTTTGTACCGCTAAAGTCGTTAAGAAGATCGCTAACGGCGATAGCGTCGTTAACTATATCGCTAAATGTGGCCGCATTTAGCGATATAGAAACGATCCCGCTAGCGATCTCATTAGTATGCAACGCTAACGAGATCGCTAGCGGATAGCTTAGTGTGGCAGTACCTTTACTGACAGCTCTGCTGTCCAATCCGGTACAGGGGTGTGCTGAAGCTGTCAGTACTTTGATGGACAGCATGGCCATCCAATCTGTTACAGGGCGTGATGAGCTGTCAGTGTGTTGATTGACGGCTCGACTAGCCAATCTGTGACTGGGAGGCATCGGCTGTGTTCAGTATCCCAGGTAATTGCTATGCCTACTTAACTGAGCAGCTTCTCCCAGACCATTGCCAGATGTACATTCATCCTGTGAGGTTGTGCTCTGTGCTCTCCTGTGCCTTGAGTTCTATTTGCTTGATCTGTTGCCTAACCTTGGACTTCGTTCTGACCATCTGCCTTCAACCGTTTAACCCCTTCTGCTCTGATCCGTTATCCTCCGGGTACTCTGACCTCGGAACGTTACCTGACTACGCTTTTGCCTCTTCCTTCTGTTTATGACGTACCCTCCTGGCTTCTGACCTTGGACTCCTCGACCCTTCTGACTCACGACTTGACCGTGAGAAGTGAAGTGCGTCACACTTAGCTTAAAAGTTCGAGGTTCGTACCGGACAGTTAGTGTCCAGTGCTAAATGCCAAACACGGACTTCCCCTGAAGTCTATTGCAATGTTTGGAGTTCCGGGGGAAGAGAGAGAGAGTTTCCCAGCTCAAAAAATTGGGTCCCTATTCTTTTCAATACGTTTCAGGTTCTTGTTCAAGTTCCGGTACAGTTCTGGTACTTAGACCATACTTTGAAATAAAGTTCGGGTTGGGTACCAGAACCCGACCTTCCACGGGTCTGCGCATCTCTAACAGCTAATCAACTCTACAGAGAGACCTTAAGACTAAATTGTATACTATGTACGGTACTGTGCAAAAAGGAGTGAAAAAAAATGCTACAAAGAATGTTTTAAAAAGTAGAAATGTTAATGTTATCAATTAACAAAATGCAAATAGAATAAACATGAGAAGCCCTTTGCCTTCAAAAGAGCATTCATTCTTCTAGGTTCTTGCACACAGTTTTTGATGGAACTCAGCAGGGAGGTTGTTCCAAACATTTTGGAAAGCTAATCACAGATCTGTGGAGGTTCTCTGAAATGCTGAGCCTAAATGGGAAATATGTTGCAGTTACAGAAGGCAGTTTGTTCACCAAAGGGCTATAGAGTGGCCCCAAAATGAGTGTCTGAAGGCAGCAGTGAAGCATGGTAAAGCCTGGGGCTGAATTTCCTCAAATGAAGTTGGGAATTTGGTCAGGGTTAATGGTCTCTTCAGTGCTGATAAATACTTATCCATTTTGCAGTACCATAAGGGAGGCTTTTTATTGCCTCTAAATTCAGTCTGCAGCAGGAAAACAACCCCAAACACAGTCATTGTCATTAAGAACTATATTCAGCGTAAAGAAGAACAAGGAGTCCTGGAAGTGATGATGCGACCCCCACTGAGTCCTGATCTCAATATCATCCAATCTGTCTGGGATTACATGAAGAGACAGGAATATTTGCATAAGCAACATGCACAGAAGATCTGTGGTTACTTCTCCAAGATGTTTGGAATAAGCTCCCTGCCAAGTCCATTTAGAGTTCTCTTTTGTTCATTCACTTATTTTTTTCACACATGCCTATAAGTATAAAACAGTGTTGTATGTTTATCTGTCTATATTATAAAATGTGTATTAGAAGATTTTAGAGAGCGTAATATCAAAAGTTAGCTCATAATCCCTACAATGTCTCAGGTGCTGAAGAGGGTTAACATTTGGACCCTTTGAAGGAGTGCTGACGGACAGCTCATTTATCACCTTTGTCTTCTGGGCTTGTTTTTTCCCTTTTGTGACACCTTTCCTTTTAAATCCTCATCTTTCAATAATTTTACCCAAAGCATTATCTTGACATGACAGTAATGTGAAGGAATCTTTCATCTGACACCAGCCCTGGGCATTTTGTGCCTACTTAAGGTGATTCTGGATTTAAAACTGTCTGCATAAATGTATTGGACAACTCTCTTTTTTTGTTGCATCTATCATACATTTCAGCCAGTAGCAAGTGATGGGTTTTCAGAAATGTTTCTACAAGTGTTAGCTAATTTTCAAATGCAAACATAGGATATATAAAGTCTTGTCTTAATAGCAATTGCCCAACTTGGACATTCTTGGTTAAAATTATGGGTTATATTGTAAACTTGATTCTGAGACCCCTTGAGATCAGCTATCATTTGCAGGTAAAATGCAAAGTTAGTGCTTGCTTTGCCAGCAAGAGAATTAATAATTAAATTATGTTAACTTTAACTAATGGGTGTTTGTTGATTAAATAAGATACAAGTAGTGATGGGCAAACCTGTGGGTGCTTGGCCAAACATTTTAAAAAAGATCTTGAACCCAGGACACATTCTACTGAATGGGGGACCCAAACATCCGGTGTTTCCAACACTGTCATGTATGTGACAGTGCGAAAAACATCGGCAGTGTGGCCAGCAGCTGTGACCGGTGGTAAAAAGGTTACCGCTGGTCACAGGCATTGGCTGATGAGAGTACTTATCTCATCACCATACATCTGCTCTCAGTTGACCAATCCGCTGCAGCACCAAGCGGTGACGTCAATAAGGTGAGCGAAGTTCATAGTCGATGAACTCCGGTGACTGCACTGACGGCAGTGCTCGTGAGAAAATTCTCATGCTGCCAGCGCTGACATCAGCAGAGTTTGACTATGAACTCTGCTCACCTTATTGATGTGACCGATTCGCGCTGCAGCTGAGTTATGATTCGCATCATGCCACTGCTTAGCCATGAAATCCAGATGTAGCATAGTGGGACAGATATGGATTATCTTCTCATCGGACAGGTAAGGAATATGGTGGGTTTTTTATTTCTAATTTTTGAAAATATATGGTTAAAAGAGGGTAGGGAGTTTTATTTCAAAGAAAAGACTTTATTCTGGCTGTGTCTTCTTTATTACAATCTGACTATGGGGTTAGTAATGGAGCATCTTATAGACGCCTCTCCATTACTAATCTGTGGGCTTGATGTCAACTGACATTATAAAGCTGACATCAACAACACTATTTCTCTATTAGCCATTTCACCAGGGCAAGTGGGAAGAGCAAGGCTGAGCACCATAATTGGTGCATCTAATGGATGCGCCATTTCAGGGCGGCTGAGAGCTGATGTTTTACTCTGGGAGGGGTCCAATAAAAGGTAACCTTAGTTCACAGCTTCCAGGTGTTCCAGCAGCTGAAAACTACAGTAAACTTAGAATGTCCCTCAAAGTTTTCCATGAGGTTTCCAGGCCTCGCAGTTGCTGGGACACCTGGTGGCTGTGACGTGAGTGCCATAGTGCCGGACACGTGGTCGTTCATCAGTCCGGCACTGGCACTTGCAAAGCAAGACAAACACTGCTATGAACTAAGGTGACTTTACTGTACTTGTTAATAAAAAAATAAATGAAAAAAGCTGAGTGGGGTTCCTCATAATTTTCATAATTTTCATAACTAGGTGAGGAAAAGCTGATGGCTGGAGGTTGATGTAAACAATTATAAAACACCATCTTCCTCACCTGTCCAACGATAATCCATTAATGACCATGTCCCATGACGATCGGGATGGTTTGGAGAACAGTCACATCAGTGATGTGACCGCTGTCCACGCCAGCCAGAACACACTGAGCAGTGTTTGAGAAGGCCTGTGACCGACGGTATCCTCAATTACATCACCTACCGGTCACAGGGAGCCAGTTTTTTAACGCTTCGGTCAGAGCTGCTGGCTCACACGTTGTCATCTGTCTGACAACGTGGGAACCTCAGTGCTCGGAACAGAGGTAATGAACTTACCGCCAATCAGAGCCGGTGTTTCTCGCACTGTCACACAGATGACAGCGTGTGAAACACCGGATGTTCGGGCTGCTGAAACCGAACAATAACACGGATTTCCTGGAAAAGTCCGTTTTTGGGATCCGTGCACAGACACTAGGTGTTCAGTGCGGACCCCGAACTTTACCGTTCGGGTTCGCCCATCACCAGATACAAGCAAATATCTCAAGCAAGAAGCTTCTGGGTTTTGTTGATGGTCATACAGGGGCAAGATGTGACGATTTCCTCCTTTGACTGGTAAGCCAAGATTGGGTGCCACTTGTTATTGTGTTTGTAATGCATTCCTGGCATTTCTATGGTGGTTATAGTTTAATAGTATGTGGTCAGTAATAATGCTGTGGATATTAAACATCCAAATAAAAAAATTGTATTACATTTTATGGCTTATGGGACTGCAGTTTAGGTAATTTTGGGGCAATGAAGGTTCATTGAATGTAAGTCTGAAATACCATAATGGAAACCCTTGGAAAAAACAGATAATGAAAATATGTTGTTATTGTTATACAATAGATTGCAATACAATCTTTTCCATAACTCTGTTGTTATCTATCTTGGCACAGGATCATTTTTCTCTTTAATCTAAATGAAAAGTGTCATTTTAGCTTTAAATCAAGTTCATTTTTTATTGAACAAACGTTTTTAGAACACAAACAATCTCATACAAAACGAAAAAAAGGAACAAAACTACAATCAGCTTTCATGAAGTTCAGATGTGCTGTCATACCATAGTAATAGGAGATAGAATTAATTTATTTTTATTTGTGGGACAATCTCTTATTGTGTAGTACTGTAATGTGTGTAGTACAGTTCATATAGCGTCTTGTGCTTGGGTGCGATGAAAACACATGAGACACAGGTTTGATATAGAAGGTCTTGTATTACTTCATACAAGTTGGCAAAAATAGTCACACAGTTTGCAGACACAGAAGCAGGAGACACAGCAGGCCAGAGTAATCTAAGCTCAGCAATCACTCTCCACAACAGGTTCAGGATCTTCTTCTCTGTTACCGTAAGTCCATGCAAACGTGGTTCTTTCAAAGAGCAGGGTTCCAGAGTCCACAAGTATTTCAGAGTTCCTCAGTAGGAATAGCTGGAGTACAAGGTCCAAGGCTTCAGGAGTCAGGTCACAGGTTCACTGCAGGCTAGATTCTGAAGCACTGATTGCTCAGCTGTGGCTGCTTAAGAAGCAAAAGGAGAGAATCAGGGCGGGAACATGAAAGCTGAAAACTCCATATTGACTGAGGGCAAGATAGCTGCAGCAAGACAGAAAGCAAAATGGCTGACGGAAAAACTGAGTTTCAAGAACATATACAAGGAACCTTACATTACTCCCCCCTTAGGGACAACCTCCGGATGGCCTCAGACCAGGCTTGTCTGGGTACCTCTGATGAAACTGACGGAGCAAGCGAGGAGCATTAACGTTATTGACTGGTTCCCATGAGTTGTCCTCCACTGGGTAGCCTTGCCATTTAATCAAATATTGTAACTGATTTCTGTATAACCTGGAATCCAGAATCCTTTCCACCACAAATTCTTCCTGACCATCGACTAGCACTGGGTCAGGGCAAGGAGAAGAACGTCCAGGAAACGTATTGGGTGTTGCAGCCTTTAGTAGGGATACATGAAAGACAGGGTGGATTCTCATAGTTCTGGGCAGTTGAAGACGACAAGCAACGGCACTTATAATCTTACTGATTTTATAGGGTCCAATGTACTTATGTCCCAACTTAGACGATGGAATCCTTAACTTAAGATTTCTGGTTGACAGCCAGACCAGGTCTCCTACCTTGAAAGCTGGTGCAGGTTTACGAAATTTATCTGCTGCTTTCTTGTACCTTTCCTGAGCCGATTCCAGATTCTCTTTTAGAAGATCCATATTCTTCTGTAAAGACGTGATTCTTTCCGCCACTGCTGGTAAAGGCGTTTCTATGGGAAATCGTGGTAAAATGTTAGGATGATAACCTAGATTGGAGTAAAAAGGAGACTGCTTAGTGGAGGCACTCTGAGAGTTGTTATAAGAGAACTCAGCTAATGGAAGTAGATCCACCCAATCATCCTGTAGGTGGCAGATAAAGCAGCGGAGATACTGCTCCAGGGTTTGATTGGTTCGTTCGGTCTGTCCATTAGTCTGGGGATGAAAAGCAGAAGAAAGGTTTACTTTAATGTCCAATGCTGCACAGAAATTTTGCCAAAACCTAGAAGTGAATTGCACCCCTCGATCCGAAATAACCTCATCCGGTACTCCATGTAAGCGAAACACATCTTTAATCATCAAATCTGATGTCTGTTTTGCAGTGGGTAAGCCGACACAAGGGATAAAATGAGCTGCCTTTGTTAGACGGTCAACCACCACTAGAATGGTGTTCTTCCCTTGAGAGGTTGGTAACTCCACAATGAAGTCCATAGAAATGGATCCCCATGGGCGGGACGGGGTGGGAAGAGGTTGCAACAGACCAGTTGGTGAGGAGCGAGGTGTTTTGCATCTTGCACAGACTTCACATGAAGTGACATAGTTTAAAACATCCTTCCTGCAAGTGGGCCACCATAAGAAACGAGAAAGAAATTCCTGTGTTTTTAGAATTCCTCTATGCCCAGCTATCTTGGAATCGTGAATGAGTTGCAATACTCTCAATCTGACTGTTTCAGGAATATACAGACGCTGTCCCTGAATCCACACACCATTCTTAAAGACAAGACTTACGTCCCTTGGGGGTTGTGCCAACAAGGAATCCGCATGGTATGCTTCCTTGATGTCCTTAAGTAGGTCTTGATTATGAATCACTCCCAGGAATCTAGAGTCAGGAAGAATAGTCTTAGGAGGAGCAAGTGGACGTGTCTCTGCTGAATGAATCCTAGAGAGTGCATCAGCCTTTCCATTGCGTGATCCTGGTCTATAAGAAATAACAAAATTAAATTGGTTTAAGAAAAGATTCCAGCGAGCCTGGCGAGGAGTCAGGCATTTAGCCGACCTGATAAATTCAAGGTTGCGATGGTCTGTCAGGACGACTATTTGTTGTGCAGCTCCCTGAAGAAGGTGTCTCCATTCTTTGAAGGCGGCAATAATGGCCAACAACTCTCTATTGCCCACATCGTAGTTCCTCTCAGCCGAAGACAACTGCTGGGAAAAGAAGGCACAGGGATGCAAGACATTCTTCTCACCTGTTCTCTGAGAGAGTATAGCTCCAACGGCACAGTCTGAAGCATCCACCTCTATTATGAAGGCAAGTTCGGGGTTGGGATGTACCAAGATAGGTGCGGTGGTAAATTTATCTTTCAGACGGGAAAATGCTTCCTGGGCTTGGGGAGTCCAGGAGAACCTAGACTCTTTCCGGGTAAGTTGGGTGATAGGTGACACTACCTCAGAGAAATTCCTAATGAAACGTCTATAGAAGTTGGCAAACCCGATGAAGCGCTGCACCTCCTTCACATTTCTAGGACTTGGCCAATCCTTGATGGCTTGGGTCTTGCTTCCATCCATACTAATTCCTTGTGTAGACAGTACATACCCCAGAAATTGAATTTCGGTCCTATGGAATTCACACTTTTCAAGTTTGATGTAAAGATGGTTTTGTCTTAGACGTTCCAAGACCATTCTCACATGTCCATGATGTTCCTCTGTGGAATTAGAAAAAATTAGAATATCATCCAAATAAATCACCACGAATGTATCTAGGAGTTCCCTGAAGATGTCATTCACCAAGTGTTGGAAAGTGGCTGGGGCGGTACTCAGACCAAAAGGCATAACTAGATATTCAAAGTGTCCATAGCGTGACCTGAATGCAGTCTTCCACTCATCCCCAGGTCTAATACGGACCAAGTTATAGGCCCCACGGAGATCCAATTTAGAGAAAATTTTGGCATGCCGCACTCTCTCCAATAACTCAGGGATTAAAGGCAATGGATAACGGTTTCTAATAGTAACCTTATTGAGTTCCCTATAGTCTACGCAGGGTCTCAGAGATCCATCTTTCTTCTTCACAAAGAAGATGGGTGCACCTGCAGGAGATGAAGAGGGGCGTATGAAGCCCTTGGCTAGATTTTCGTCTATGTAATCCTTTAAAGCCTTTAGCTCAGGCCCCGCCAGGGGGTAGATCTTACCAAAAGGTATCTCTGCTCCAGGCAATAATTCAATTGGACAATCATATGGACGGTGAGGGGGAAGCTGGTCAGCGTTCTTCTTGTCACATAAATCCACATAGTCCTGGTATACAGCTGGTAGTTCAGGGACTGACATGGTTCCTTTAGGAACAGAGCACGCTGAAACTTCTGGAGTCATCTGTTTCTCTGGAAAGTGTAATTCCTTGGTCTCCCAGTTAATGGTAGGGTTCTGAGCCTGCAGCCATGGTAGCCCTAGAATAATGGGAAAGTGGGGAGAAGAGATAAGCATAAAGGACAGTTTCTCTTGATGATCTTTACCCATAAGGACCCTCAAAGGCTCCGTTTCCTGATCCACTGGTCCAGAGGTCAGCAGGGAGCCGTCCACAGTTTCCATCTGTACTGGAGTAGCCTTCTTCACTGAACGTATCCCCTGTTTCAAAGCAAAGGTGACATCCATAAAATTCCCACTTGCCCCTGAGTCGATCATAGCAGAGCTAGACACCCAGACTGAGTCAACCAGAGTTTGATGGAAAGGAAGCAATGAGAATTGTTTTTCCTACAACTCAGCTGGGACACCGCTGAGGAAACTTGAAAAATTGCAGCGTTTACACAGTCATCGTCCTCAGAAGTAACGGAGTTTAAGTCCGAGAAATCAATATCTGTTGCTGCAGATCTCTCTGGAGCCTGAGGCTCGGACCTGACAGATCTCCTCTCGCAACACTCACAGTGAATGAGTGCTGCAGTAGTCTTACGAGAACGGCTGGGACAGTTTATAATGAAGTGCCCTGACTTACCACAATAGAAACATAGATTTTCCTTAAAACGATGTTCTTTGCGTGCATCGCTAACCCGTCTTTGTAAAGAGTCTACCTGCATGGTTCAGGTTCAGGTTCCCGTGTGATCCTACTCAAAGGTTCCTTAGCTGGGGGGAAGGTAGGAAAAGGTTAGTGCGATTGTTTTCGAACCATCTCTCTTGCCTGCGTTCAGTCAGACGAGTATCAATACGGATGCAGTAATTAATAAAGTCACCTAACGCAGTGGGAGGGTCGGCACGAGCTAGTTCATCCTTAATTAATGGAGACAACCCCTTTCGAAAAATAGATTTTTTGGCGGAACTGTCCCAAGTGGTATCAAGGGCCCATCTCCTGAAATCCAAGGCATATTCGGCTACCGAGTGCTTACCTTGGCGCAAAGTTAACATGGCTGCTTCAGCTGTTGCACCTCGATTGGGGTCATCAAACACCTGCCCCATGGCTGAAATGAAAGCATCAAGATGATCCAAACATTCATCCTCAGTCTCAATCAGAGGGTTTGCCCACATCAAAGCCTTGTTGGTAAGCAACATAATTATAGTAAGTACTTTAGATCGTTCAGTGGGAAATTGTGAAGCATGTGCAGAAAAAAAAGATTGCATTGGTTAATAAATCCCCTGAATTTCTCACGTTCACCGCCAAAACGAAAAGGGGGCAACTTGGGAATCCCAGAACTCGGGGCTACGGCAGGAGCCTGGACTCGCTCCTCTAGAACCTCAATCCTGGCTCGCAAATCCTGGGCAGTCTGTCCAAACACTTGCAAATTGTGATTAGTGAGGTCCTGTAGGTTTGTAAAGCGGGTTTTTATAGTCTGTAAATCTGCAAGGATATTATCAGTCACTCCGCAAAGTTCCTTTATGCGGGCTTCCATCTTCCAAATCTTTTAAGACAAGAGTACTGGTAGGAGAAGAGAAAAGAGAAAAAAAAAAACAATAGTGTTTACCTGTGGTAACACTGCAGAGAAAAAAAAAACTTAAGGGAACTGCTCACCTGGAATGGTTGTGAGAAGTCACAACCACTATCATCACAGAAAGTTCAACCGGACGTCTGATATCCACAGTTACAGCAGACACAGCCTTTCCAGACCCAGCAGACACTAACGTTTGGCTTCTGAATCTTGTAATGTGTGTAGTACAGTTCATATAGCGTCTTGTGCTTGGGTGCGATGAAAACACATGAGACACAGGTTTGATATAGAAGGTCTTGTATTACTTCATACAAGTTGGCAAAAATAGTCACACAGTTTGCAGACACAGAAGCAGGAGACACAGCAGGCCAGAGTAATCTAAGCTCAGCAATCATCTCCACAACAGGTTCAGGATCTTCTTCTCTGTTACCGTAAGTCCATGCAAACGTGGTTCTTTCAAAGAGCAGGGTTCCAGAGTCCACAAGTGTTTCAGAGTTCCTCAGTAGGAATAGCTGGAGTACAAGGTCCAAGGCTTCAGGAGTCAGGTCACAGGTTCACTGCAGGCTAGATTCAGAAGCACTGATTGCTCAGCTGTGGCTGCTTAAGAAGCAAGAGGGAGAGAATCAGGGCGGGAACATGAAAGCTGAAAACTCCATATTGACTGAGGGCAAGATAGCTGCAGCAAGACAGAAAGCAAAATGGCTGACGGAAAAACTGAGTTTCAAGAACATATACAAGGAACCTTACAAGTACATTATCCTGTACACCAAAGAAACAGTAAAATATTGTTGAAAATATCTTGTTCCAGAAGTTAAATCATCTCATAAATATGTTTGAGTTACTTTAAAGTTAGAAAATACTTTTTGCATTTTAAAATCTCCAATAAAGGTCAATTATTTGGTAAAGAAAAGTTTGATTTGTTCTAGCTGTGAAGTCTTCACTTTTGTCAGACAACAGAGTGGTCAATAAGTTACCTCCAGGACTTGTCTAGTTTCTAATTGCTTGTCAAATCACAAAGGTTCAAAGACACAAGAAAAAGAAAAGAAAAGCAAATCCTGGCTGGAAGCACCAAGAAATCATTGCCATCTACAAAGTATGTCACCATGAAGGACCAACTATTTCATCTGACTGTACTTGTGTTGGAAATTCCAAGACTCAAGAAAGTTCATTGTGCCAGGCGTCCTGAACTGTTTCTTTAGTGCTTGGGCAAAGCGAATTGCTCTATCATTCTTCTTTCATTTGTACTCTGTCTCTATCTCATTTACATTAAACTTCTGAAATTTAACTCTTTCACTACTCTAGATCACCAGGGAAGCTGAACTTTTAAGGCCTTCATACACCTTCAAATAAAGTTGGCCAAATCTGCCGATTTCAGCAGGGCAGAAGAACCGCTTAATGTGTTTGGAGTTTCCTCGGTCACTATGAATCAGGCAATCTGAATTGAATTATCCGTTTCATTTCTCTCCCCAGGTATAAGCAGCTGCCACAACGTCTTCTTTACATTTCTTTATTGAAAACTCTCTCCAAGCTGTCGGTTAACCATTCCGCTATCTAAGGTGCAAGAGCATGTAGGGATGTGTACTGTCTTACCCTGTACCCACCCCTGAAGACAAAAAATACATGCCGTGTGAATACTGTCGTGTGGTTTTATATGTAAAAGTAATGTGTGTCCAATGTAATGTATTATGGTGATGTACAGTATGTAAAGTGTTAATGCATGATGTGAGTATAGCATAGAATAAGCTTAGGACAGCATGGGATATTGTACAGAATAAGGATATTAGGGTTAGCATGTGTGTAAGATAGGAAATGATTAAGGATAAAACTAGCCCAGTGGGTGGGCACTAGTGCTGATAAAAGGGGGGCACTTTCTGGATAGAGAGAGTTCAGTGTCAGCTAGGAAAGTGCTTAGTGAAGGCCATGTTCAGGTGCAGTGTTTTGCTAGGGGTAGCATGAGCCAACCATTCAAGGCAGTGGGAGGCCGACTTGAGTTCCTTAATGGACTTTCCTGCAGTGTCCGGAGCCTAGGGCTTGGGCCAGGTACCAAGTAACGGAACTGGTCGGTCTTCTGATATCATGAGGTCGAAGGATATGGAGTTACATGGGGGGCACTTGTACCCATCTGATGAACTTGGACTGTTTAGTAAAAGTTTGACTGTGGCAAAGAACTTGGTGTCCCATGCATTCTGTGTGGTGGCTCCAGAGGACGGACTCCTGGAGGGACTGCGGCCTACAAGTGAGTGTGAAGCACCCCACACTCTATAGCACACTGGGTCTGGGACACCCCTTGTCTGTAAAGTGCCAGAGCGAAACCGGACAGCAGCTTGCTTGCGACTACCACTCTGTGCCACTTTACAAGCACCTCAAAGGGATTTTCCACCTTTTACTTTAGTAAATGTATGGCAAGAATGTGCCATAAATAAAGAAATAGCACATAGTCATCCATGGATACCACACAACACCTACGTCTAACTGACTGGGTTACCCATGGCGTTCCTATACTTCCTCTCCGGTTGGTTGGTGCATGACTACTGCATTTAATCTGCTGTCGCAGCAGTGATGTGATGGCTTCCACGTCAGGCACTTCTGATTGTAGCAATATTGTGCCAACCATGCCAGAAGAGAGAATGGCAGATTGGTGGGGGTGGGTCTAACCATGTGGGAAGGAGAAGACTTCTGGGATCCATGATAGACTATGTGCTTCTATTTTTATACCACACATGGGCTATACAGTTGTTATAAAAAAGTGGAGGAAAACCTATGTAACCCCTTTAATTATCATAAACATCTAGGAAGGTGGACCAAAACATTTAGTTTTGTAGAAAGCTTACAAATTTTATGGGCAGACATTTAACTTTAGTTAGGCCGAGTTCAGATGGTCTTTTTTAAAAAGTCTGTATGTGGACTGCAATTCCTTGACTAACCCTGGGTCTTCTAACCCAAACTTACTGCCTCACATGCTGGTGGTAAAGAGCTCCCTGATTCCAGGGCGGTGCTGTAATGTGACAAGTCCATTCATTTCTTCCCTCCTAAATATTCCACCATCATCTGTGAATGATATTATTGAAAAGTGGAAAGAACCGGAGCATCTCCATAAAGTGGAGACCACGTAATGTTACAGAGTAAGTGCTGAGGAACAGAGGGCAAAAAAGTAACCAACGCTCTGCGTACTCGATAACTAGAGTTCAAACCTCCTCTGGTATTAACAACAGCACAAACACTGCACCCCCCACCAGGAGCTTCATGGATGAGGATTTGCATGTAGCCTTACATCACCAAGCACAAGCCAAGCGTTGGATGGAGTGGTGTAAAGCCACCACAACTAGACTCTGGAGCAGAGGTAATATATTCTATGCAGTGATGGATGAGTCTTAGTTTTGTGAATGTCAGTAGAGCGTTACCCTGCTGATTTGCATTCTGTAATGTTTGGTGGATACGGATAGGACTGTTGATATAAACAATACATGTACCCAATGAATGTGAACTCCCCCAATGTAGAAAAAATACAGGGAAACATATTCAAGGGGTATCGTTTCTCCTTGCTGAGATTGACATGCTAAGCATGCCGAGATGAGGAGACTTTTAAGTCGCAATGCTCCTCTGGGAAAGGAAGAGGACTAGAACTCTAGTGCCACCTATAGGAAGTAACAATCCTAGAACTCAATATCGACCTTTTAACGAGCCTGGTCACATGACTTAGGATAAAAGCCAAAACCAGAATCTCAATTTGCAGACACTGCAGGGAAACATATTAAACTTCGATGGACGGAGTCGGCCTTGGCTTTATTTAAGGTTTATTTAACCACCTTTTAAACCAGCAAAACCCGAAATAGTATGCACCAGCGGACTCCCGGTGGGCAAGTCTGTCTTCAGTTCCTTTAAAACTCCAACCAGATAATTTTACCGCCAGCTGTGACTTGATATAAAATAAACAAAAACAGTATAAACAGCTGATAAAACCTCTGTTTTTTATCATATAAAATAAAGGGAGATGGAGGGGAGCTCCTTTACAGCGGGTACCGGAGAAGAGGAAGAAAAAGATCGGGAAAGGGGGTTTTATTATTGGGGGAATGGATGTTTAAAATACCCGAGGGTGGAAAGGGGCAGTGCTAAACAGGGAAGAGCAGACAGATACAAGCGGAGTGCTGACAAGATAACAAAAAACCCTTTCTGCTCACAGAGTTGATACAGCTAAGATTAACCTCGACTGCGCCGGACGAAGTACCATACGGCAAATTGGAGACGGAAGGTGGGCCAGCTGGGAGAAGGCCAGCCTAGCTCACTAGTCAAGGACCCCTTCCCTATGAGGATTGTGGTCCACTATGAAATACATCCATATGAAGTCAGCCTTATTATTGCGCTATAAAAGTTACTAGAAATGTATATATATAACAGAACACAGCCTACAACTCAGTGAGCAGGTTGATGCGGGGGATCATGTATGCCTAGATGTGTATTCTATAAATTACATATAATGAACTTACAAAGGAGTAATATACTCTCAGGACCAATTATGTTGTTAACTAGTATCCTTGGCTTGTTTCTGCCTATAAACACTTTTTCCTCTAAGGAGAACAATCTGAAAATTACAGTGTTAAAAGAATCCACAAACGGGACGTGTTCTCTTAAAGGGCAGAGTCTTCTCTTAATTAGCCATTAACTCTTTCCTCTCTGCATCGTTAAGTTAAGAGAGAGCATTGGCTTGGTAACGACTGCGCGGATCACCCTGCCTATGTGGTGCAACCACAGGAAATATAGTATCACCAAATCTACAAGGGCTGTTCTCCGTGCCTGTTATTTATGCCCCAAGACATATTTTAAAGTCTGCTTTGAATAAAATGTAATACGGTGTATCTTGGACACACTGAGGCAATTAATCAAATGCTTTAAGATGTTTGCACATCATATATTGGTTTGTTTTACAATGTGGTACTCCTATGGTTATTAAGTGAGGGCTATGCTCTGCCAGAAATAATAAAAGACTACATGGCTTATTCGAAGAGAAGCTCTGGTAGCATTGTGGTTACTGTAGAAATAGACCGCATTCACAAACCATACAGGATACATTCACGAGAAGAGATTCTTAAAGGGAAAAACACAGGTACATTGAGTTTCTAAAGTTTCTATAGACATATAGGACAAGTACTAGCATACGGGACGTATCTTATGTGCACCCTTTGTTACTGCACAAGGACCCAATACTTAAAAAAATAGTAATAACTTTTAATATTTCTTAGATATTAGTAATTAATTAGTAAGGGCTGGCTCTGTTCCTTCCTATCCATGTCTTACAATTGCTAGTGAGTGTGCCACATTCGTGAAAGCCATGAATATAGAGTTCTTTGTCTAGTTTCTTATGTTTTAACAGGCTCCCTTTGTTGTTGGTGTCCTCTATTGCAAGTTCACAAACGTTTTATTCTGGCAAACAACTGTTTCAGTAAGGTAAGCTGCTGTGACATCACTAGTGGATTTCAGTCTGGGAAGCTGCTGTGACAACACTAGGGGATTTTAGTCTGGGAAGCTGCTGTAACATCACTAATGGATTTCAGTCTGGGAAGGTGCTGTGACATCACTACTGGATTTCAGTCTGGGAAGCTGCTGTGACATCACTAATGGATTTCAGTCTGGGAAGCTGCTGTGACATCACTAATGGATTTCAGTCTGGGAAGGTGCTGTGACATCACTAATGGATTTCAGTCTCAGAAGTTGCTGTGAAATCACTAATGGATTTCAGTCTCGAAAGCTGCTGTGACATCACTAATGGATTTCAGTCTCAAAAGCTTCTGTGACATCACTAGTGGATTTCAGTCTGGGAAGCTACTGTAACATCACTAATGGATTTCAGTCTGGGAAGCTGCTGTGACATCACTAATGGATTTCAGTCTGGGAAGGTGCTGTGACATCACTAATGGATTTCAGTCTCAGAAGTTGCTGTGAAATCACTAATGGATTTCAGTCTCGAAAGCTGCTGTGACATCACTAATGGATTTCAGTCTCGGAAGCTGCTGCGACATCACTAGTGGATTTCAATCTGGGAAGCTGCTGTGACAACACTAGGGGATTTTAGTCTGGGAAGCTGCTGTAACATCACTAATGGATTTCAGTCTGGGAAGGTGCTGTGACATCACTAATGGATTTCAGTCTCGGAAGCTGTTGTGATATCACTAGTGGATTTCAGTCTGGGAAGCTGCTGTGACATCACTAATGGATTTCAGTCTGGGAAGCTGCAGTGACATCACTAATGGATTTCAGTCTCGGAGGCGGCTGTGACATCACTAGTGGATTTCAGTCTGAGAAGGTGCTGTGATAAGACTAGTAGATTTCAGTCTGGGAAGCTGCAGTGACATCACTAATGGATTTCAGTCTCGGAAGCTGCTGTGACATCACTAATGGATTTCAGTCTCGGAAGCTGCTGTGACATCACAAGTGGATTTCAGTCTGGGAAGCTGCTGTGACATCACTAATGGATTTCAGTCTGGGAAGCTGCTGTGACATCACTAGTGGATTTCAGTCTCGGAAGCTGCTGTGACATCACTAGTGGATTTCAGTCTTGGAAGCTGCTGTGACATCACAAGTGGATTTCAGTCTCGGAAGCTGCTGTGACATCACTAATGGATTTCAGCCTTGGAAGCTGCTGTGACATCACTAATGGATTTCAGTCTTGAAAGCTGCTGTGACATCACTAATTATTATTATTATCATTTATTATTATAGCGCCATTTAATCCATGGCGCTTTACATGTGAGGTGGGGTATACATAATAAATACAAGTACAGTAATCTTAGACAATACAAGTTACGACTGGTACAGTAGGAGAGAGTACTGTGACATCACTAGTGGATTTCAGTCTGGGAAGGTGCTGTGACATCACTAATGGATTTCAGTCTGGGAAGGTGCTGTGACATCACTAATGGATTTCAGTCTCAAAAGCTGCTGTGACATCACTAAATGGATTTCAGTCTCGGAAGCTGCTGTGACATCACTAGTGGATTTCAGTCTGGGAAGCTGCTTTGACATCACTAATGGATTTTAGCCTGTGAAGTGGCTGTGACATCACTAAAGGATTTCAGTCTGGGAAGTGGCTGTGACCTCAATAATGGATTTCAATCTTGGAAGTGGCTGTGACATTACTAGTGGATTTCAGTCTGAGAAGGTGCTGTGACATCACTAGTAGATTTCAGTCTGGGAAGCTGCTTAGACCTCACTAATGAATTTCAGTCTCGGAAGTTGCTGTGACTTCACAAATGGATTTCAGTCTGGGAAGCTGCTGTGACATCACTAGTGGATTTCAGTCTGGGAAGCTGCTGTGACATCACTAATGGATTTTAGCCTGTGAAGTGGCTGTGACATCACTAATGGATTTCAGTCTGGGAAGTGGCTGTGACCTCAATAATGGATTTCAGCCTGGAAGCGGCTGTGACATCACTAGGGAATTTTGGACTGGGAAGCTGCTGTGACATCACTAGTGGATTTCAGTCTGGGAAGCTGCTGTGACATCACTAGTGGATTTCAGTCTGAGAGGCTGCTGTGACATCACTAATGGATTTTAGCCTGTGAAGTGGCTGTGACGTCACTAATGGATTTCAGCCTGGGAAGTGGCTGTGACCTCAATAATGGATTTCAGCCTGGGAAGCGGCTGTGACATCACTAGGGAATTTTGGACTGGGAAGCTGCTGCGACATCACTAGTGGATTTCAGTCTGGGAAGCTGCAGTGACATCACTAGTGGATTTCCATCTCGGAAGCGGCTGTGACATCACTAGTGGATTTTAGTCTGGGAAGGTGTTGTGACATCACTAGTGGATTTCAGTCTGGGAAGCTGCTGTGACCTCACTAATAGATTTCAGTTTGGGAAGCTGCTGTGACATCACTAGTGGATTTCAGTCTGGGAAGCTGCTGTGACATTACTAATGGATTTTAGCCTGTGAAGTGGCTGTGACATCACTAATGGATTTCAGCCTGGGAAGTGGCTGTGACCTCACTAATGGATTTCAGCCTGGGAAGCGGCTGTGACATCACTTGGGAATTTTGGCCTGGGAAGCTGCTGTGACATCACTAGTGGATTTCAGTCTGGGAAGTGACTGTGACATCTCTTCGGGATTTTGACCTGGGAAGCTGGATTTTGGCCTGGGAAGCTGCTGTGACATCCCTAGTGGATTTCAGTCTGGGAAGCTGCTGTGACATCACTAATGGATTTCAGTCTCGGAAGCTGCTGTGACATCACTAGTGGATTTCAGTTTGGGAAGCTGCTGTGACATCACTAGTGGATTTCAGTCTTGGAAGCTGCTGTGACATCACTAATGGATTTTAGTCTGGGAAGCTGCTGTGACATCACAGATAGACAATATACTGTGACAACACAACTTTGTATTACTTAGGTCGGTTGCTGAGATTTCATAATAGTGTTTTGGTCACATACGAGGCAGTGACATCACAGCTCACTTTCTCTGAGGTTAGACTGGGATCACAGCGGTGTAAAAAATTCTATTATTCTGTTCTGTATTTGGAACAGAAAAACAGAATCCACGCTAGGATGAATTATCCAATGACAGACAGCATTGACTATAATATGTCAAGTTTCCATTAGGATATTTTGCATTTTACCTAATAGAGCCTAACGCAGTTGTGAACCAAGCTGTTGTTGTCTCCCAATTGTGTCCATAGCAAATCTACTATCAGATTAGCATTGGGAATTCAAGGAGCCCATATTCCTTTTGGTGTCTGCATCTGTGTACTAGAATTGCCATCATTATTTTGATTATAATGGAAAACGCAATGTACATGCTGTATACAAAATTACAAGCTGTATGAAAAATTACTTTTTTTCTGTAATTCCGAGCAACACCTTTAAATAAGGGAGGTCATTAGCTCCGTGTAAGCCCCCTCCCTATGATCAGTAGTGGTCTATGCCGCTAGAGATAACTGAAGAGAGGGTAAAAATGCAATCAGACCAAGGAAAGTTTTTTCCACACATATGCTTTTTTATTTGAGCATAGAACATTTAAGGAGATATTAGCATAGGTGATAAATCAATTTAAGAAAAAGGTTTCAGTTTATCCGTAGATCTACCTATTTTTTATCCTTAAAGAGTACCATCATTTTATTTATTTATTTTTTTACAAACCAATAGTACATGTGAAAATAAGAAACTTTGTAATACGTCTTGTTAGAAAAATGCGCCGAAAAAATGAGTAAAGTGCAAGTTTGTAGTTATCACTGCAATTTCAATTTGCAAACATTTTTTAATGTCACACCTTCAGTATTCTTTACGCTCAGGATGGATTTTTGGCCGTAGAAGAATACAGCTGGCCCTTGGCTGGATGGAGATTTCCATGGCCTCACAGCAGTAATATTTTCCAGTGTAATCTCAAACTCGGAACATTAAACCATTTTTCTTTTTCACAACTGATGATTATCGTAGTATGTAAAAAGAATTGTAGTATCAAGTAGCCAGAAATTCCTATGCGCCCCACCAAGTCTATGATAATAAAACGAGAGCAGGATCTGATATGATATCCTGATTATTCAAGGTCTAGTAGCAATTTCACATTGCCAGAATAACGGAATGTCACAATGTATAAGTGTTTTATTGTGTCAAGGAGCTGAAGATTACTTGTAATACTGTTAAGATTCCGGTAACATGATCACTTCGATGGTCTAGTGAATAACATAGATGTGCAAATCCTGTGTGTTTACTAAATTACAGAATTGTATTATAAGCAATGGCTCATAAATGATATTATTCAATCACCCCTTTTTATCAGTAGATATAATTTCTATATTAAGATCAATTCCCTTTGAATGCTGTCAGCAGAAACCAGGCCCTGTTTGCAAGATATGGGAGCAAAGCTCTAAGGGGTACAGAAGCAGTCAGATCAGGGGCCTAGTACTTTAAAGGTTCCAAAGTGCCATGAATGGTATATGGTTAGGGTTGTGTCTGTTAATATTTCCCATTTGCACATCAAGTTATAACTCGTTATAACTCTGTATAATGACAACATACTGTATATATTAGAGATGAGCAAATCGATTTGATGCAAATCAAATTTGTTTTGAAATTTTCAAAAATCGCTGGACCTGGCAAATTTGAATAATTTGCGATTTGAGTCATGTGAATTGCCAAAAATGCCAGCCACCATTTTAAACAATGCAGAAGAGTGCATCTGCCAGTGATGTCTCACATGTCCTCGGTGCGGCTTGGTAGGCTTCTCCATAATGCCTTGCAATATCACATCACACGGCATAGCACAGCCAATCAGGAAAGACCTACGTAGCCTGTATAAAAGTAAAGGCAGGGAATACAGCAGCCATTTTGGGGTAAATCTGGATAAGGAGAGGATATCACAGCTTAGCAGTAGAGAAAGGAAGCGGAAGCCTTAAAACATTCGACAAATGCTACAGATAGTGTGTGTTGTATACTGCTGCAGGGAAAATTAGTGTAGCAGTTTGCGAATAATAGAATAATGCTGAGATTCAATTAATAAGGGGAGAGATGGAGGGGGAGCGGGCAGCATCAGTGTCAATGATTAATAACATAGAAATGTTTAGCTTGCAGCTGCTGTATCAAGTAAGGAGCATACCAACACAATATTTTTTTAAATACAAAAAATCTAAACTCAGTGTCTGTAAGAGAAAGTGTGCATGTTGCAAGCTACTGTATTGAGTTTTTTCATTTCTTATTCAGCACTTTTTAGTAAAAGAGATTAATAAAAATAGTTTACAAAAATCCAAACATTTATATGTGACTGTCTGCCTCTCAAAGTGTGCGTGTTCATTTGCACACTTGTTTTAGTAGTCAAATTATACATCTGTTCATGCCACACCAGTACATTGGCTACTTTTTTGCCATTTACGTAGCATTTCTTGTTCAGTCGCTTCTGTGAAGGGAAAAATAATTGAGGTTGAAATCAATGACAAAAGTTCATTATAGTTTATTACAAATGTATAGTAAAAAGAAAAAGAATGTGCATTCTGCAAGCAGTAGCAGCATGACCACTGTCAGTAGTACTACCAAAAACAAGTAACAATTGGCCTTCTTTGCCTCCAGCAAGTATTTAAGTGGGGGGGAAAGAGTAGTAGGTTTTAAATTATATGTTATATCACTCACCTCAGTCACACCAGGATGATATGATGTTACCTCTGACAGTGACACCATCAGTTTGAGTCAGTTTTTTGTACAGTCTTCCTCCTCCGTTGCCTGTAGTACTGCCAAAGACAAATCACAATTGTCCTCATTTGCCTCTAACAAGCACGTTAGTGAGGAGGAAGCGCAAGGTGTTATGAAATATATGGCATATCTCTCATCTGAGTCAAAGCAGGATGATCTTACCTCTGACAGTGACACCATCTGTTTGAGTCAGTATTCGGCACAGTCTTCCCCCTCCACTGCCATAACGGTTAATCTTTTATATTGCAGACTTTCAATTTCATAGAGCCACTTCTATATTTATAGTATTTTAGTCCCCTAATCCACAGCACTTTGGGGATTAAGGAAGATATTTCACAAAAACTTCCAGTTAATATATAGGATGAGATGGTAGACAGCTTTTGTACTCAGATGAAATGATGTTGGAAGAGATGCAGGGTATGACTTAAATTTCTAGCTGTGTTGATGGCTCTGTCAGTCATGGTGGTTCAGAATTATTTTCCAAGTTGTTGGTTGACAAATGTTTTGCAATGTTCAGGCTCTGCAAAAAGAAAATAAAGCATGGACGTCCCAGCTCTAAAACTAGGAACTATAGATCTCCATCATTTGCTCATGTGGAAAAAGCAAGTTGACCAGGAACCCCTTCTCCTTCCCACTCATTTTTCTGATAGACATGCCACATCCTCAAGTAGTACTTGTTCTTTGTCATCATCATCATCATCATGACCAATTTTAGAGGGGAAGAAACTGGGCAATTTTTCAGGTTCCCAATAAGTACAGCAGGAACAACACTGATAATAGCATTAAAACAATACACATATTTCATATTGCTGCATTCATAAAAGTCTGTTCTATCAAAATATAAAGTAAATTAATCCAATCAGTAAATGGCGTAATGAGAAAAAAATAAAAATGCCAGAATTAAATTTTTTTTGACCACCACAACATTGCTTATAAAATACAATAAGAGGCAACCAAAACATTGCATGTGAATTAAAATTGGATCAGTAAAAATGTCAGCTCAGGGAGCAAAAAATAAGTCCTCACACAGAACCATATCCTGAAAAACAACTATGTGTCTCGGAAAATGGTGACAAAAGCTAAATTATTATTATTTTTTACAAATTGTAATTCAAAAGCAAGGATAATTGCCATATAATAGCAGCACGAGAGCCCACCTCTATGCACTTAAGCCAGCGCCGAGAGGTGGGAGGGACTATGGGAATGGGGAGCAGTGAAAATTCAATTCTCTTTACTAGCAGGCACACATGATCACCCAGCAGCTGCAGGAGTCGGCGCCTGTGACTAACAGTGTGCCTGCTATGAAAGAAAATCAATATTCACTAGTCCACGCGCCCATAGTCCCAGGCGTGAGGAGCAGTGAGTATTCAGGCAGCTGTCCTAAGCTTGTAAGCAGCGCATGATGGCACTGCCATGCACTGCTTACAAGCTGAAATTAGTTGCTGGTATCCAGAATAGGAGGCTGCGAGTGAGCGCAGGGAAGATAAGTAGAATGGTTTATGTTTTTTTCTTATGTGTTTCTCATGGGGGCCCTGCATCCCAGGATGGGGCCCAAGCATACCAGGATAGGGATGAGAGGGTCATGCATACCAGGATAGAGATGAGGGAGCCATGGATACCAGGATGGGGATGAGGGGACCATGAGGGGACCATCTATACTAGAATTGGGATGAGGGGGTCAAGCATACCAGCTTAGGGATGAGGGCGCTGTGCATGCCAGAATAGGGAAGAAGGTGCCATGCATACCAGGATAGAAATGAGGGGGCCATGCATACCAGGATAGAAATGAGGGGGCCATGCATACCAGGATAGAGATGAGGGGGCCATGCATACCAGGCTAAAGATGAGGGGACCATGCATACCAGGATAGAGATGAAGGGGCCATGCATACCAGGACATGGATGAGGGGGCCATGCATACCAGGGTAGGGATGAGGGGGCCATGGATACCAGGATGGGGATGAGGGGACCATCTATACCAGAATTGGGATGAGGTGATGATGTGGGTACCACTTTAATTTCTAAATATGCAGGAAGCAGGCAGGCAGAACTTACAAGGCATTAAGTTGAACACTTCCACTAGTGACCACCCTAGTACTCCATAACAACACAAGACAATGTGGTTTGTGCTGATGAAGAGGTATGATTAAATCAAAGTGCGTTGACAAATAAAACTGCACCCATACAGCAGCGCGGGTTTTATATCCACTTTGATCTCCAAGTTTGCTTATTATATTTGGTGGATGTGCAGCAACCGTCTTTTGCTTAAAAGCGGTCTTTTCTTGACTTTCACAACCACCCAGGTGTTCAAATTGAATTTTACTCTTTCCTTTGTAATCCAGATCAGACCCTATTGTGCTTATTGTCATTCCAGTTTTTATCTAAACATGTTTGAAGAAATGATGGTGTGTATTTAGAACTGTGCACTCAGAGATTTTGCTCCTCTCTATCCAGCAGCAAATCTCACTCTGGCTGGCTCCCCATCATCTGCAACTGGGCAATGTCATAAGCGACAATGCCTAGAACATTGTACCTGGACTATATTTGGGCAAAGTAGTTAATGCTCTCTGCTTGGTGCACTTCCTAAATATCAGTATGAAGACAAAGTAATGCATCTCTCACCATGTCCTAAAAGTAAAAGTCCTTTATTCTAAGTTCCGGGACATACACACGGTATGCAGGGGGTATGAGGAGACTTTTACTTTTAGGACACGGTGAGTGCCGCATTCCTTTGCCTTCATACTGATATTATTTTGGATCTTAGCAGAGCACCACCAGTATTCCTTTTTTACTGACCAAGCTCACATTAGAGGGATATAAATTTACAGTGCATGGTTGTCTGGTGCTGGGAAGCTTTATTTTGACAAACGTATTTCTTAAATATAATTGTTCAAAATTTTAAAGAAAAAAACCCACTTGAAGAAAGTGGTGATCAAGGCGAGGAGAGTGTCTGGGCATTTTAGCTGTTCTTATGCGCCTTCCAGGCTTTGCAAAAACAGAATGGTCTGCCTCAGCTTCACCAGTGATTTTGCAAACTGATGGAATTCAACTCTGCATATACAGAGTGACTGATTGTATCACGCAGCAGGCAGCTTAGGTTACTTTAAATTCTACCATTGACAGATGATTTGGGATGCATGTATCTATTGAGGTTCTTTGAAGAAGCTACTAAATTAGTCAGTAGGGAGAGCTGTGATATCAAAGATTCACAGCTCTCCCTACTCTTTCCAACTTCTCATCATATGAGAGGCCTTCCATCTAGTTGTCCCCCTTTGAACTGACTCCTTTTTAAAATGTGTAGCTCAAAACTGGATACCATATTTTATATGTGGCCTCACAAGTGATGTATCCAGGGGTAATAATACATTGGGATCACGGGATTTTATCTCTCTTTTTATACACCCTAAAATCTTGCTTGCATTTGCAGCTGCTGCCTGACATTGAGTACTGATGCTCAGCTTACTTGTAACCAGAATACCCAAGTCCTTCTCCTGTTCTGTAGTCCTGATAATACTCCCATTTAATGTATATGCAGAAATAGGATTACTCCAACCTAGGTGTATTACTCCATATTTATCAAACTTAAATCTCATTTGCCAAGTGTTTGCCCATTCAGACATTTTATCGTTTTGCAATATTATAATGTCAAGATCAGTTTTTAATATCCTACATAGTTACCCCACTTGCCACTACTACGGGGCAAATTGGAAGAGCGAGGCTAAGTGCCATAATTGGCACATCTTATAGATGCGCCTTTTCTGGGATGGCTGAGAGCTGATGTTTTTAGCCTGGGTTGCCAGTATCCATGGCCCCTTCCTAGGTTATTAATATCAGCCTGCAGCTGTCTACCTAACGTTTGCTGGTTATTAATTATAGGGGGATCCTACATAATTTTTTGGGGGGTCCCCCATTTTAGTAGCCAGAAAAGGCTAAATAAACATAAATAAACAGCTGTGACCTGATATTAATATTAATAGCCTGGGAAGCTCAAGGAGTTTTACCCGCTTCCCAGGCTATAAACATCTGCCTCCAGCCATCGGCTTTCCCTCTGCTGGTTAAGAAAATTACGAGGGAGCCCACGCCATTTTTTTTCAGAAATATAGTCTTTTAATAATTAAATACATATACAGTAAGCTACACAGGCACTGTACTTATTGTATATGTCACTGACATCTATATATCTATCTATTCAACTGTAAAGCGCTGCAGAAAATGTTGGCGCTATATAAATAAAGATTATTATTATTATTATTCTACATGTATATACTGTCAGTAATCCATCTATTCTTTCCTGTCGGGTCCTGCTGTGCTTTCACTGTATGCGACTGCTGAATTGCCTGCTTTTATTCTCTTTCTATCTATTTTTCTATTTATCTATCTGTCTGTCTATCTATCTATCTATCTATGTGAAAAAAATGTATAATTGTATAATTAATTAATCTATGATTGTGTGCACTTGATGGCGGCTGAATTTGCCTATAAAAACACACATTGGTGTAACACCCACTGCTTGAGAAAGGCTCAGTATGAGCAGAAACGTTGCCCAGACATGTGGGTCTGAATAAAACCACTTTTTTCTACTACTGAAAATTTGGAGTGGTGCCTCTTTTGTTTTTCTTACTGTTTTTCTTATCTATCTATCTATCTATCTATCTATCTATCTATCTATCTATCTATCTATCTATCTATCTATCTATCTATCTATGATATATATAGATATATATCTATATATATAGGTGTCAGTGACATCTTTATATCTATCTATTCTATGTGTATATAGCTATTCTATTCTAACCTGTCAGTGTGATTTTACTGTACACGGCAGATGAATTGCTGGCTTTTCTAAGGAGATCGGTGCGTAAAAATCGGACAACACTCGCATGTGCTGTGCCATTTTTTTCTTGCACCTATAGGCTTGCGTTGGCGAGTCTCGACCGAGTCTCAGTGCCAATCACAGTCTGCTACGATTTTACATGCACGCCGAATATGCCTGAGAAAAAAAAGCTTATGTGAGCAGCCCCTGGGCCGAGTGCTATCCGTTGTTTTACGCATAGCACTCAGCCGTATTCTATGGTAGTGTGACGCTGGCCTAATGTCTCGTATATTTCGATTACTCAGCTCAGTGCAGTAAAGTCAGTGGTCAGGTGAGGCAATCTGATCCAAGCCAAATGTACATTTCATGGATGTGTGAAACCAGCCTTACAATGGCTGGTAATAATGGACTTTTCTGGCTTCTGTTAAAAATAGCAATGAACCTTAAACATGTGCATAATTACAACAAGAAAGAAGGCACAACAACTGCTTTGTAGACCAAGAGCTATAGGGCCAGTCAGGAGTAAATAGAGCTCAACTGTATTATCAGACACAGCATACATGGACCAGACAAAAAAAAATCTGAACCTTTTTCTTATATTTGTCAATCCCTGGTTTGTATCAGTATTAGAAGTCACACACTATCCAAAGGATAGGAAATAAGTTCCTGATCACTGAGAGTTCAACTGTTGGGACCCCCATTGATCAAGCATGTGCACCTTAGATCTATTCATTCTGTAATATCCTATTATTATTATTCTTCATTTTTATAGCGCCATTTATTCCATGGCACTTTACATGTGAGAGGGGGCGAGTATAGACAAGTACAATAAATATGAGCAATACAGGACACACATAAGTACAGAAGGAGAGAGGACCCTGCCGCGAAGGCTCACAGTCTACAGGGGATGGGTGAGGATACACTAGGAGAGGGTAGAGTTGGTTGTGCAGTGGTTCAGTAGACTGAGGATCACTGCTGGTTGTAGGCTTGTCGGAAGAGGTAGGTCTTCAGGTTCTTTTTGAAGGTTTCCATGGTAGGCGCGAGTCTGATGTGTTGGGGTAGAGAATTCCAGAGTTTATCCTATAATATCTATCAGACACCATCGACTCAAAAAGGCTGTCTTAGACAGTCTACATAGCAGATCTCAGAGTAACTCTGACCTTCATACAGGAATCTGGATTTAGAATGGGTAGGGACAAAATCAGGAGACAAAACTATTCTCAGCAATGTAGTTGAGGGTCACTAGAATACCAAGAAGTTAGTCAAAGCAGAGTCAAAATAGCAGAGGACAGGATCAGGAAAGGTAGAAGAAAAGACAAAGTCAAGTTCAAGAGCCAGGTCAGGATTAGGAACATAACAGAACAAAAGCACACAAGCAGTACAGGGAAACTAAATGCAATAACTTCCTGCAGACTGATGGTAGTTTAAATAAGGTGTGGCACTAACCTATAGGCACAACAGGGGACTGATTACTTCTGTTGAGCTGCTGGACAGAAGACATCCATACTCTTACTGGCTGGGCAACATCATAACACCCAGGTACACCAGTATTACTATCTGAACAGCAACTGCACTGCCCAATGATGTCCACAATGGCGCCACATCTATCACAAGCATGGCCCTCAGAGTGAATACCGCACTGGAGCAGGTCCGTCAAGGGACATAACACATCCTCAATGGGAATGCTCTTCAAAGAATCAGTTGGGGTCCACAAGCAGTCGGACACCCAGCGATCAGGAGGTTATCTCCTACCCTAACCTCTAACCCTTTAGGTATAATTATTATTAGTTAGTAATTCTGCATTTATTCTTTCAATTACTCTTGGGTCCACTTTGAAAATCCTTTCCAACCTAATATATTATCATAGCCTTAGTCAGCAGCAGCTCCAGAAGCTGAAATTTCTTATAATTTTATTGGCAATTTAATTTTTTGAGATTTCAGGAGCTTTGGCAAGATTATAACACACGGTGTCCTGCAGGTATACACTATATATTAAATTGTTCTCATTGTTATATAAGAACTTATTGGAATAACATGCTTGTAATGAGCACAGATGACAGAATCATTATTATATGCACTGTTATCCACAAGTTTATTAAAATAAATAATTGCTTGTAAATCTTTGCTCCCGGTTACTGAACAGGAATTATTGGCAATCATACACAAGGCCTGGAGGGCATTAAACTCTTCATTGTCATGTATATCTTAAGGTGTTTGGCATAGTTTAAAAAGAGAAGCCATGGGGATAAAAGAATATAGACATCAAGTCTAAGAGATGTATCAGATTTTTAGGAAACACTTTACACCATGGCTGTCAGGACATGCTAGGAATTGTTACAACAGCTGGAGAGGTTGTAAACCATAAGTTTTCTGGTCACATCTGTGACACGACTTTCATTTATAACGGAAGTCATAAAGCTGTGGCGAGACAAAGGCGGCCCAATCAACCCCTTTACCGTATGATGGAGCGCATTGAGGATCTGACGAGGGCTCCTACGTATGGATAGCAACAATAGTGCTGCATACTACTCTAATTCTGCTGTACAAATTGGGGTAAATGGAGATCCCGAATGGAAACATGAATATCCTTAGGGTGCCCAGACATATTAGATGGTCGTCGACCGCATGCTCATTTGATTGACGGGTATCTTTCACTTATACACATTAACGCTTCTGTTCTCAATTGAGAGAGTGAAATTAGCTTGACACCTTTGCCAAAAAATGTTGGTTTGGTGCTGAAAGGGGACTTGAGGGTTCTCAGATTCATATGATATTGATGAGCTATCCTATGGGTAGGACATGAATATCAGTTCAGTGGGAATGTGAACCCAGATCTACCACTAATCAGCTGTTAATGGATCCAGCGATACTAAAGCCAGCTTCTTGAATAGGATCTCATGTGACGTACTCAGCAGCTGCCTCTATACATTGAACGCAACATCCATCCGAGCAGCACACATGTGAAACGCAGTGCAACCTCGCAAGAAGACACCAGCAACGCACCCCTGAATACCTGCTCCCATCATAATGCTGAAGGAGGGGACTGTCCAGAGAGAGCTGCTGGCAGCTGATTTGTAAAGAAGATGCCAAGTGACGGACTCTACTGATCCGATAATGATTACCTATCTTACAAATAGATGATTAACATCATATGACCGAAGAAGCCCTTTAATTCTAACATGTATGGGGGCCTTTAATAATTTATTCTCATTCTTGATATTCCGAACCTCTCAAAAAACTGCGATGTTAAATACGGAGGGTAGAATGTGCATCTCAATCTCAACTATTTTTTTTTTTAACTTTATGTTGTCTAAACTAGTCTTAAAGCATTTGTTTCCTTTGGACAACCCATTTTTTATTAGAAGGGTCCCAAAATAATAAGCTGATCACAGGTTGTCTCACTGCTGGGCCCAGTGTCGGACTGGGGTGCCAATTGCCCACCAGTAACCAAATCAAGGGCCCCACTTTTCAGCTACATGCAAATGGGACATCATCCTCAATCACAAATTTATATAACAAGTGTTATGGAAATATAATTTAGGATAAATCTATCCCCATGTTTGCTGCTGTTCCCAATCTTAGACTAAAAATGTCTTTTTGAGCGCTCAAACGAAATGAGGACTGTCCACAAGGAAGTGTCAGTATAACAGTTCGTCAAGACCAACAGTTTATTATTCATTCAAGGTTTTATACTTTTACAAAAAGGGGCTGGTTAGTCAATTAACATACAATTAAAAGCTGCTAGATTATTGGCTGTTTTAGTATAAGTATGATAATTATGATAAAAGGGCTGAAGTAGCAGATTTATTGTTCTTTGCCCCAGTTTTCCTACGTGACCAGTTATCAGAAAAATAATAGATATCTACCCAGACCTTCTGTCTTTGCTTCCCTTCTTTGTGTCCTTGGTAAAAAGTCCCTATGAGCTATCTTTTGCAGCAGCCTGACTTATGTAGGCCAGGGGTCATGTCTTAAGCAACTGATTATAGCTAGCATCAGCTTTTGCATAGATATGTGTGAGCACAGGATTTTTAGCAAGTGAGATCTATCTGACTGTAAATGCATATACATATACATTGAATATATTGAATACATATATATTTCCATGACACAAGGAACTGGGTAGATTGTTAAATGAATAAGATGCAGCCTTTGTCTGTACATAGTGATTCATATATAGTGCCAAGTATTGCTCATATAAGAAGGTGGTGGCTCACTCCTTCACAGGGGCCCACCGGAGGATTCTCCTGCTCTCCTGTGTGCCAGTCCTAGCCTGGTTGGGAACTTCAGTCATCAGATGTAGTATCATCTAAGTAACAGCTTAATTTCCTTACAATGCCTTGTAGTCATTGCACATGGGCTGTCTCGGAAATGCCAGGTTGTCCATACTGACAGACACTCTGTCGCCATTTTGGCTATTGGGTTAGGAATGGATCCTACATGTGGAACACCCTTTAATTCGAATGGTATAAAAGGACCTTTGGTCAATTTATTCGGAACACAACGGTAGCAATCTGGGCATTTCAGTTTTTCTCCATACAGGCGTAACTCACTTTTTCTATTTATGTTGTTAAAATTAATATTTGCATGTTTTACCGAGGCTGAAACCAGACTCGTCTCAAGAAATTTCTATCTATAGATTTAGAAGTAAGATATATTGTTTCAGCAATGCTAAATTGACTCCTTATTGTACGAGGAATACAAGGCAGTTTTTGCCAGGAAATTGACTAGCAGCCCGCAGGCTACGACACAGTAAGGAATTTTAATTTCCTAAGGCCAAGCTTTGCAGCTGGAGATTAGGAGTATACAATTAACTATGATTTTAGCAGAGATAACAGGCTCTAGACTTCTTCAATTTCATTCTGCTGCCAAAAAAAATGAGCCGTTATGGAAGGTTTTAGGCTTATACTTATTTTTTTAATTTGGCCAATAAATATCAGTTATGAGTTGTACATCTAATGCTCAGCAAGTGAAATTTACCGTATAAAAAGGGAAATATGGAACCCAGGAAATTACAGAATGAACTTCAATTTCATATAAACAGGCAGCACCTCCTCTAATAACTCTGCGAGAAAACATTATAGGATTATATATATTAATTATATATTAATTATAATCCATATAATATTAATTATAATCCATAAAGGATGAATGTGTGGGGCTGCATACATATACACCAGAGTCAGGCACCAGGTGCAAGTTTGAGGCATATCACTTTCACTTTGTGTGATGCAGCAGCAAAAAAAGGCAAATGCAATTCTAGGATGTATCAACAGAAGCATACAGTCTAGATCACGTGAGGTCATTATTGCTCTCTACTCCTCTTTGGTCAGACCTCATCTGGAATACTGTGTCCAGTTTTGGGCACCACATTTTAAAAAAGACATCAACAAACTGGAGCACGTTCAGAGAAGAGCCACCAGAATGGTGATCGGTCTGCATACCATGTCCTATGAGGAACGGTTGCAGGATTTGGGGATGTTTAGCTTGCAAAAAAGAAGACTGAGAGGAGACTTAATAGCTGTCTACAAATATCTCAAGGGCTGTCACATTGTAGAAGGATCATCTTTATTCTCATTTGTACAAGGAAAGACTAGAAGCAATGGGATGAAACTGAATGGGAGGAGATACAGATTAGATATTAGAAAAAACTTTTTGACAGTTAGGGTGATCAATGAGTGGAACAGGCTGCCACGAGAGGTGGTGAGTTCTCCTTCAATGGAAGTCTTCAAACAGAGGCTTTACAGACATCTGTCTGGGATGATTTAGAGAATCCTGCTTTGAGCATGGGGTTGGACCAGATGGCCCAGGAGGTCCCTTCCAACTCTACCATCCTATGATTCTATGAATAACTTTTAACATAGTCCTTGACCTCCAAAAACGGCAGTAAGATGGGGCTCCAGCACTTGTTTCTAGAGGAATTTCAATATAGTGCGAGGTTTGAGTTGTCTTACTAAAGGTTCATTACTCTTACAAGCAAAGATGAGCAACTTGATCCTCTACACAGCTACTTCACGCAACGTCTTCTTTGGCTTTTCCGGCATCTTAGCTCTTTGCCTGGTCTTCCAGCATGGAGGAAGTCACAATATGTCACAATATGCATATGATGTCTCTATGCATATTGTGACTTTGCGACTTGATTTACTCCAAGCATAGTCAGTGCCTCGAGAAATGAACGTTATGATGCCAAAGGCCTACTTGGCGCTGGAGTGAAGATGCTGGGATTGCCAAAGAGGATGTGGTGTATGTGATGCCGAAGGGAACTGTGTGTAGCTTTGGAAGGGGGCTGCAATAATGGGACAGGAAATTGGCAAGGCCTCAAAGCATAATGTGGACTATTTGATTCGCATTGAACTTCAATTTCCTGGCCAAATTCAAGCGAATCACTGAATTCAAAATTTAACAAATTTGGTCATCTCTACCTAAAAGTAACAATCCATGATCTATGACATCTGATAATCTGCCACCTACTGATGCAAAATTAAAGAATTTTTACTAGCATCATTTACAAGGGTTAAAATTGGCTTGAAGTATCTTGGTATAAAATAACCTCATAAATTGTTTTTGTAAAAAAAATTTCTAAATTTTTTTAGGTGTGCCACTTTCCCTGGCTTGCATGTAAAGATGACGGTGGGTCAGACATTTCAATTTCCTTTCATTTTTCTTTACTCTTGCTTTTTTCTTTTTTTAACCTTAGCATATATTAAATGAAAGGTACCTGGGTATTAGTATCACATATTAAGTGTACACTAAAAAAGTTAAGGGAGGTCCCGGATGCTTTTTTTGAAAAATAAAATATTACAGGTTATGGGCACTATATTTTTTGATGGGACTTTGATTCAAGCAACAAGTCTGATTGCCATATGTGATGTCTGGAAGGAATTTTTCCCTTAATATGGGGTAATTACATCTGCCTCATTGGGTTTTTGCTCCTTCCTCTGCATTAACAAATTAGGGTATAGGTTGTAGGTTGAACTTGATGATTTTATGTCATCCTTCAACCATAAAACTGTGAAACTATGAAACTCGTTTGAAGTCATTGTTTTGTAAGGGGGTGACATAGGATTACCGCCTTGCTCTGCTCCCCTAATGGTTCTTAATGTATAACTGTTTACATATGTTAGTTAGTGTAATGTCGTTGTTAATACTCAGTGGTACTGCTACATGAAAAATATGTATTACCCCGCATAATCAATGGGGGGCACCTTAGCATTATAGTTCTCATAGTTAAGGGTAATTGTAGTTTCTTTGGTGGCCACTACATGGGGGCATACTAGTGTGCACGGTTAGAATAGGTCATAGTTTGTAGGGGGTTAAAATAGGAGAGGCTGCCGGGTGATAAGACAGGAGTTTTAGAAAGTTAAGTCAGATGGGGCCAGGGTGCCTGAAGTGTCCACATGGGCTATAGGCCCTGGATGGCTCGGCAGCCACGCAACATTAGGTAGCTGCAGCCCACGTTATCCACAGCCACTGGGCATCATCGCAGTAGGCCAGTACAGGAGAAGGAAGATGTGGCGACTCATAACCTGGGCGGACGCCTTTAGGGTGGGAGTCAGTTGGAGTGAGGAGCTGAAGGAAGTTAGAGCTTCAAAGGAATTGGTACAGATGGGCCGGATGCTTTTCCAGAGGCAACCAAACCGGGTGGCTGAAGATTTTGAGTCTGGGGTGAAAGAGGCAGAAGGAATTGTCATCATGGTGAGGTTAGGCCAGGAAGGATCTGGGGAGAAGTCTAAGACGGTCCGGTCCAGACGTGTACCTCACAGAGGCGTCAGCGAAGTAGGGAAAGATGTGGAAACAAGTGAATTCCATGATGTGCCAACTGTGGATGTAACGTGTGAAGTTCTAAGTAAAGAGAATGTTCAAGTTATCCTGTATAGTGTCTCCATAACTGGAGGTTGCCTGGAAGAGAGGCCGTCACCGCCTGGGAAGTGCCCAGGGGGACCTGAAACTGGAGACGCAGGTATGCTGAAAAGTGGAATACAGTTTTCTGTGAGGGAAGGTCAGGACACAGATGCTTCCGTGTCTCTGGCCATGACTACAGTCCTGGCCTCCCCTTACAGTATGATGACTCTGACTTAAGACCAGTTGCCTATAGCTGTAGAAGAAGTCTCACAGTATTATATCAGTTCAACCTGAGGACAGCTGAGGTTTTAGGATTCAATCTAGTTTTCTACAAATTGTAGAAATTTCAGCAAACTGTCTGCAAGATATAAGAGGTGCAAACACCTACTCCATGATACAAGACCTGTTGCCTGAGGCACGTGTTCTTTAAAGCTTTTATTGAGGGTTTGTTGGCTGAGCTTTTATCAAAAGAAAAGAAAGAAGAATGACTGTAAGGTTAGATGTACAGAATACTTTGTTACTTACTCTCCCAACACTAAGGCAGATGTGGACACAGGCAGTTTGATGGCTTCAAAAACCAGGATGTTTTATTATTTTTAGTCTTCGAAAACCTATGCCTGTATCATTCAAAGCAGAAGTTATCAAAATCATATACCTGACATCAAGTCATATATTATACAGAAAAAGCTTTAGCCGGTGCAGCCTGTCAGACGGTTCGCAGTCTCTACATTGCGGTGCAATATTTCTGGCAAAATTGGCCAAAAAAAAAGAAAGTGACTTCAACTTTTCTGACCCAATTGTGTCAAAGACATCTCTTGTACATCCCATTGGTATGCTTTTCAGTTCTAGTTAACCTTATTGGCTCAGATTTAAAGACTGCACCTTAGGAAAGTCTCACTTTTCTGTAATGTAACAAAAGACACATCTGGATTCCCGAAACATAGCTGCAAAGTTGTAAATTTTCCTTACTATCATAGCTGGTAACTGTATTTATACAATGGAAGCAGAGATGAAACTGTCTTCTTTTGATTTACACGCACACCTTAGTTTGAGAGGGGAGAGAAGGAAATGTTAGAACTTTGAGATTAATCTTCGGTAACTTCTACTATGTGTATAATTATACATTTTTTATCTTCAACAATTTACAGGGGTTGTTCACAACTTTCACATTGATGACTTATCTTTGGGATAAGTCATCAATATCAGATCGGTGGAGGTGTGACAACCAGTACCTCCACCAATCGTCTTTTCCCATTCCCGGCAGCAGCTAAATACTGTAAGTTACAGAAAATCTGATCAGTGGGGGTGCCAAGTGTCACACCCCCACCGATCTGATATTGATGACCTATCCCAAGGATAGATAACCAATATAAGAGTAGTAGACAACCCACTTAAGTCTTGCTGATCAAGTTAAATGTTTGCTTATTACCATGCAAATTGCCTCTTCAAAAAAAAGAGGACTTGTACTCTATAGCGCCACCTATTGGAAGTAGCGATCCTACAAGTCACAATCAACCCTTTAACGAGTCTTGTAATATGACTTAGGATAAAAGCCAAATCAGAATCTCCATTTGCAGACACGGTGTTTCGGACTATTGGTCCTCGTCAGTGCAAAGTAGGAGAGATCTGATTTGGCTAGATGAGAGGCTCTGGACTAAGGTCTAAGGGGTAAGGTATTTCCTTGTGGAGAGTGAATACCAGCTCTGGGGTGTCGAGGTAAGGAGGCTTATTCGCCGTGCAATGCTCCTCTGGGAAATTTTATATGCAAATTGCCTCTTCATTATTATCAGTAATCTGTGGATATTTGGATATTTTATATTCACAGTTGGGTAAAAATCTCATGGTGACCTTTGGTCTCCTGAAATTTTGGTAAATATTTAACCAAAATTTCAGGAGACCAAAGGTCACCATGAGATCCTTACCCAACTGTGAATATAAAATATCCAAATATCCATAACATATATCAGTGACTACAATATCCAAATATCCATAAAATATATCAGTGACTACAATGAGATCTTTCAACCATTACAAAAAGTCCAATCCAGTTTTGGAACTTAGGAACCTTTGCTACATATTTAAATGCTCACGTATAGAGCTATATTCATTTTGGGCTCAGGCTATATAGTGGAGTATGTCGCTCATAGAACCCATGCAAAATAAGTTATAATGTTTTTTGAAGGATGCCTTTGCAATTAAACTTGTTTTCTTTATAATTAGAAAAAATTACTAGTGCATACCACCCAAGGATGCAGACCCACACGTCTAACTTAATAAACTCCACTTTCCTTCTCTCAGAGCTATTTTACATCCACAATTAAGAAAACCATAAAACTCCCAATTCAGTTACCTACGTCATCTTTGTAATGGAACCAATAAAAGCGGATGGCGTCAGTATAGCTTCCTTTTTTGACACACACATTGAGTTCTATGGGTAAATCTCATCCAAAAAATGAAGGCGTCTAGTGCACATTAATGAATGCATCAGAATTTGTCCTTACTTACATTGGGCCATGCCCTGAAGTGTGTTTTTTGTCTTGCACATTGGGAGCCCATGGACCAAAAATATTCATCTCAAACTGATCTGAATAAAAAAAATATTCCACTAAGTTCAAGAGTAATTTTACCTATAATTGTAGTTCCCCCCAATAAAGTTAGGATGCCATGTGAGAAATCTAGGACTCAGTGATTTTGAAATCTATTAAGGCCATGTTTTGTTTACAACAGAACATAGAACAGAGATCAGAAGATGAAAGACATTTATCCATTTTGTTTGAAAAAATGGCAGCATCACATCTCAAAAAAGTTGGGATAGGGTTAGCAAAAGGCTGTAAAAGTAACTGGGATGGTAAAATTAAAAGCTTCTGTAGGGTCAATTTTAACCAAAGTCACGTGACTGCATGTTAGAGAGGCAGAGTCTCTCAGAAGCAAAGATTGTCAGAGGGTCACCAATCGGTGAACAAGGGAGCTCATTTAAAAAGGACTAAGGCAAAATGGAAAACTGTTCTGTGGTCGGATGAATCAAAATTGGAAATTCTTTATGGAAACCGCAGATGTCGTGTCCTGCAGACTCATGACGAGTGCTGGAGGCACCATCCAGCTTGTTATCAACACGTAGTTCATAAGCCTTCATCTCCGATGGTATGTGGGGGCATTAGTTCCTATAGTATGGGCAGCTTATACATCGTGAAAGGCACTATCAATGCTAAGCATTATATTCAGGTTTTAGAACAACATATTCTCCATCCGGATAACGTCTGTTTCAGGGAAGAACTTCCATATTTCAGCAAGACAATGCTAAATCACATACTACATCCATCACAACAGCGTGGCTTTGCAGAAGAAGAATTCGGGTGATGGACTGACTGCCTGAAGACCGGAGCTTTCACCAATGGAAAAAATTTGGCGTATTATAAAATGAAAAATTTGGACAAGACCGTGATCTGTTGAGCAGCAAGAATCCTACATGAGACAAGAATGGTACAACATTCATCTCCCAAAACACCAGAAATTGTCTTCTTACTTCCCCGTCGTTTATAGACTGTCTAAAAAGAAGAGGGCACTCTACACAATAGTAGATATGGCTCAGGCTCAAGTTTTATGAAATGTATTGCTTCCATCAATTTCTAAAATTTTTTTTAATGAAATGGAAAACGTCTAACATTCACCTTCTGATCTGTGTTTTGTGAAGGTGTAATCATTGTAGTCTTGTTTCTTTACATTTTACACATCATCCCAACTATTTTGGAATTCAGGTTGTAATTATCTTCTAGTCATTGCAAAGTTATGATTTTTGTATTATACTTTATTTTAATTATTTTGCTTACTTCTCTTCCAAATATGCTGCAGTCCTGATCCAATTCCCAGTTTAAATCTGCTTAAAACTGCTGCTGGATCCATATACTATAATTATACTATCAGAGTCTGGAAATTCCCCTGTCTGAGTATAGGGAATGGGAGCAGAGAGTCTCAAACAGGGAAACTCCCATACAGTGTATGGATAATGTCAAGCAGCAACTGAAAGCAGCTTCTAAAGGAGCATGAACTGGACATTGAAACAGCACTGCAGCTTAGTATTTGGATGAGAAGGAAGCAAAAGTAAGTTAAAAAAGCATATTACAAAAGTTATAAACTTTGCAAAACCTGGTAATAGCAATATATTTAGTGATAGCTAGTATAGCCACCAATTCTGCAAAAATATGAGTTCTTACAAATCTTTCTTAGAGTCCAGAATGGCTTGTATGTTTTTATTTTGTGCAGTGATACCTCACTAACAGGAATTTGCAAAAGCTGTTGTTTCTACACTGGTTGTCAATCAACTTTTCCAGTTTAAGTAAAAGTTAAATACAAATTCTGGCAGGTATAAAAGTGTTACTTCATGCTGTGCACAAATCCTTACCATGGGCATTCAGAAATGAAAACTCCTATACTTAGAATAAACTGTTCCCTTTTTTGCGGTACGCCACAAGCAGCCGATTCCCCAAACAAAAAAAAAGTCTCAGAAACTTCTTACTTTACCGAGAGGGATCATTAAGCGACTCGACCTAACTGCAGCTGCAAATAAACATTATTCTATTTGTAGAAGAAACGAACAGACAGTTCTATACGAGGAATAACAATGATCCTTGCACAAAGCCCCCAAGGCCCACTTTGTCTGCACAATCGTTTGTTTTTCTTTTCACAAAATTTATTTTGGCTGAGGGCAGATTGATGATGATTAGATTTGAAATCCCTCCCACATTTCTGTCACATAAACACTTCATTAATTTCGATCTGAAATCCATATGTAAACAATGTGAGTGCTCTTTATTAATGGGGAATCTGGAATCTTTAACATCACTACTGTAGAAGCTTGTCCCGGGTGAACAAAATTCCTACTACTAAAATGTTCGTTTTCAGAAGTCAGATCCTTAAGCACCACTCATGTCCAGAACATGTTCTCCATGGCTTGCTATGCCCAGTCCCATATAACAGGGTATTTAGACAAAACTATGGGAACCACAGCATGTGTACAGACATGTATATTATTATTTATCGACATCACATCTTGGAGGTTAATAGGATCCTGGACCATTTATAATTCCACCTGTCACCTGACGTGGCATCTGTATCATACTGTAATGTGTGCAAATCGGCACCTATTAGGGGAAGCTACCCTATAAGTCATTTTCCTGACCCTTTGAAAGGGATGTCTCATCTTCTAAAATGGGTCAAATTGCTAAGTGCTTGCAAAAACCGTTTACGTCTTAATATAAGTTCTCTCCATTCTCTAGGTGACCGGCCAACGTTGCAGTCGATCAGTGGTGGTCGCTCTCCTAGGCAAGGAGAGCAGCACTTGCAAGCTCTTTGCTACAGAGGAAGGAGGTAAATTTCTTACAATATTTGTAGCCATGATTGAGAACACACAGTCGTAACACATTGGCTAGACCACTGGAGTTGGCTGTTGTGAATGTTTTAGAAATGAATTCTGAGCAGAAGCTCCCTCTGGTGGTTAGAAACAGTACTGAACCATTCAGTGAGGATTGGCAATCAGGGATCATGGACTGGCTGGATATAAGGGAGGTTCCCTCCCATCATGGTTGCCGGTGATCAATTGTTCTTGTCTCAACTTTGTTTCCTGGTTCACTTGGATAAGATATTTTCTGTTTTTTGCTTTTGTGCTTGCCATTTGCATTTTTCTCTGCATTTCTGTGAGGTTGGCCAGGTTCCCCCTCCGGGGGGCTTGGGCTCCTCTCGGTTCCTCTGGAGCCACTGTTGTTTGTTCATTTACCTTTTCAGTGGCTGCGGCTTAGTTTTGTTACACCAGAGAACTAATTTAGGTGGTAGAGGTCGTGTGATCTCAGGTGTTTTTGCAATTAGTAGCATTGGTTTTACTGTTGTGAATGTTTTAGAAATGAATTCTGAGCAGAAGCTCCCTCTGGTGGTTACAAACAGTACTGAACCATTCAGTGAGGATTGGCAATCAGGGATCACGGACTGGCTGGATATAAGGGAGGTTCCCTCCCATCATGGTGGCCGGTGATACTGTTATGTTTTGGTAGCTGAGGAGAGCAGGCAAAAACGGCAATACACCAGAGAGGTTGGAATCTACTGGATTGCAGTACCCTGACTAACCACCACAACTAAAGGCAGCCATGGAGCGTTCCTATGTTGGTCCTAGATGCCTCGTCACAGCCTGAGAGGTTAACTACACCTAAAGATAGAAAGAGGAAAGCTATCTGCCCCGGAGCAGATCCCCAAAGAACATAGGAAGCCCTCAAACATGTAATGGCGGTTAGACAAGAGGAAATAGGAAATACAGACACAGACAGAAAATAGTATGAGCAAACGCTGGGGCCCAAACTGCCTTGACAGAAAAGGATAGGAAGGATACTTACTGCAATCCAAAAAAAAACCTAAAAAAAAACAACGCTACTAATTGCAAAAACACCTGAGATCACACGACCTCTACCACCTAAATTAGTTCTCTGGTGTAACAAAACTATGCCGCAGCCACTGAAAAAACTGGAAAAGGCAAATGAACAAACAACAGTGGCTCCAGAGGAATCAAGAGGAGCCCAAGCCCCCCGGAGGGGGAACCTGGCCAACCTCACAGAAATGCAGAGAAAAACGCAAATGGCAAGCACAAAAACAAAAAACAGAAAATATCTTATCTGAGAGCAGGAGAAGAGGCAAGACTCAGCAAGCTTCCAAGTGAACCAGGAAACAAAGTTGAGACAAGAACAATTGATCACCGGCAACCATGATGGGAGGGAACCTCCCTTATATCCAGCCAGTCCGTGATCCCTGATTGCCAATCCTCACTGAATGGTTCAGTACTGTTTGTAACCACCAGAGGGAGCTTCTGCTCAGAATTCATTTCTAAAACATTCACAACAGTTGGCCATTTTTGTACTATACCTATGTTACGTTCATAAAGCTCCAAGTTTTTTACAGTTTGGAACGGAGAGCTGGAGTTTTTCGTTACTCTTATATTACTACACATGTTCATTTCTTCTTGCTCCTGTGACAAAGGAAGAACGGACTGCAAGTGTGGTGAGCTGACGGTACGTGGACTGTGTATATTTGTTATAGAGCTTTCAAGCATTGCTCTGAAACTCGCCACATTGCTGGATATGGTCTACACTTCTGATACTGCGGAAGCAAAACTACTCTTGCTTGCAGCATGCGAGAGCGGACAGTTCGGACCAGTGGCGCAATGATCCGGTCCTACAGGAAGCTGGGAGAGGCAGGGGAGCGTCAAGCTTCTGAAAATACATTATGAGACAATCACTTTAATGAGCCTTGTCACATATCTAAAGATGTTTTGCCAAAAAGAAGATAAACCCATACAGCAGTTTCAGGGTTCCTGTCCCTCATTAGTGTAGAGCAGGGCCCTGAGTGAAAGATTTAACCAAACCAAAGTCTTCTCTAAAAATACCTTAGTCAACTATCAAGACTCATTAGCAGGTTGACACTGACAAATTAAGTTCGCTACCTCCAATAGGTGCCATTAGAGAGGCAGCTTTCGTCCTCCTGGAGGAGCTTGTCTCTTAGTGAAGACTCAGACGGCCCTATATTTTGGTTGAGAATTACAACACAATGTTCGGATTGGCTGTCGGCTCTCCCGACCCTAGCATGACAGAATGTATTTCTATGCAGCTGTTATGCTTGTGTCTGAAGAGCGGATAGTCAGTCCAAGCATTACGTCGCGATCTTAGTCTAAGTTAAGCCATCCCTTAGACTCTTTCTTGTAGACATCCTAGTGTTCACCTAAAGCCTCATGTCCAACGTGCATTAGCAATTATGCGTCACATTTTTTGAGAGTTGCATTTTACACAACTTTATTTTGATTCTTTCAATTAACCCACTGACTAAATAAGTTCTCCAACTACATTCATTTTTTATAAAAATCAATTTTTTATACCAGTAAGAAACAGCTAAAAATTTGATTTACATAAATCCAAACATCTTTTGCTTTCTCTGAGCCATTTTAGTCCTGAGTTATAGACAGGAGAGAATTCAGACCAACTAGTTGTTACCATTAGTCGTGACTTTTCCCATCTCAGTTTGTCTTACTAATCAGATTTTTTGTAATATAAATGTAGGTTAATGATGATTTAAAATTTCTATTTAAGTTACAGATAGGTAGCTATGAAGAAATTGAGAATCAAAGCTTGAGAAATCTTGTATCTTTTATCTTACGAATCCCCCAGTTATTCTATTCCCCGATGACAACTCTGCACTTTCCAATCTCAAGCAGGATTTCCTTCTGTCCGAACGTGTAAGACTCACACTAGAGAGCGGTGTACATATGCCTTCCAGCTGTTGCGCTTCATATGTATATAAGTACCAATGACAAGCAATGCATGTAATTCCAACTCAGGCTTTTTTTGATCAGTAATGTTGGCCGTACTCAGAGTGCATAATGGTGTCTATTTTACATGGAATGTGTGAATATATGTCAGGTTTTCTTGGTACATTTAAATAAAGTATGGCATTTATTTTCTCTCGATCCTGGAATCTCTCGTTAATTAAGAAGAATCGTAGAATACTATGCGAGTAATTTAGCTCTACAATAAATATCCACTCTAACATAAGAAGGCAAGTGCTTAACGATATAATGAGACGGATTACAAACTTTTCTGAATTACATTTATTTTGGTAGATACACAAACATCTTAGACTGTTCTTCTATTTAGAAATTCTTAGGCTACATCGGTGACGCCTGCCATTATTTGTGTTGAAAGCCTATCGGATGGATAATGTAAAGAATAAGGAGCCAGACAAGCGAGTATTGCCCTGGGGCACAGCAGCTGATGGGCATGCAAACATGCAGATTCCATTCCGCCGAACATACACATTCAACAGCCAGAGCCAAACGTTGTAGCTCTTAGGCCCCAATATAAAATCTGTAACATGGCTGCCCATCAACAATGTGCCATTTATGAAACTTATGTCGCAAAAGGGAATTTCAGACCACTTAGACTCAACCGATGCCTTTACCTCTTCCCATGGTCCATCAATGGACACTCATCTGAAGCTGTTGGGGGAACCCTAATTTAGAAATATCAAGATAATAAGCTGAAAATCCAACACAAGGTGATATCATTCTGCCAGACACATTAACATCACTATTGCTATTAGTCCATACTGTAGCTGACGACATAATCTGAGATGTCACTTTTTCCCTCTTTATCAGTCATATCTGATAGATAATAATAATTTTATTTCTATAGCGCCAATATATTCCGCAGCACTTTACATTATAGAGGGGACTTGTACAGACAGTAGACATTACAGCATAACAATAAACACAGATCAAAATAGATACCAAGAGGAATGAGGGCCCTGCTCGCAAGCTTACAATCTATGAGGAAAAAGGGGAGACACGAAAGGTGGATGGAAACAATTGCTTTCATTGTTCGGACCAGCTATAGTGTACAAATCGGGTGTTCATGTAATTCTGCATGAACCAGTTAACAGCCAAAGTATGTAACAGTACAGACACAGAGGGCTATTAAATGCATAAAGCATGTGAGATCATGATGCGAGGAACCTGATTATGGTAAAAAAAAATTTGAATGGGCCAACAGGGATAGTTAGGTTAATGCGTTGAGGCGGTAGGCCAGTTTGAACAAATGCGTTTTTATGGCACGCTTAAAACTGTGGGGATTGGGGATTAATCGTATTAGTAGTGCATTCCAAAGAATTGGCACAGCACGTGAAAAGTCTTGGAGATGGGAGGTTCTGATTATTGAGGATGCTAACCTCAGGTCATTAGCAGAACGGAGGGCACGAGTTGGATGGTAGGCTGAGACGAGGGAAGAGATGTAGGGTGGTGCTGATCCATGGAGTGTTTTGTGAGTGAGGGTAATAAGTTTGTACTGGATTCTGGAATGGATGGGTAACCAGTGTAATGACTGGCACAAGGTAGAGACATCAGTATAACGATTGGTGAGGAATATGATCTGAAAAAGAATATAGGAGGGATTAGCCTACAATCTAATGTGTATGGTGGTCTCCTGACTCTCTTCCCACGTGAAGAAAGAGGAGAAAATGGTCCAGATTATTAAGTAACAATGGCCAATCCTTTGGTTCTGTGCAGAGATAAGACGAATCTGGTAGTGACTCTGTCATAGAAAACACAGGAGAGCTTAGCTGTGTAGCACATTCCTGTGTGCATGGAAGCAAATAATTAAAGGGAATCTGTCACCCCATTTTTGGCCTATGAGATACAGCCACCGCCATCAGGGGCTTGTCTACAGCATTCTGTAATGCTGTAGATAAGCCCCCGATGTTACCTGAAAGAGAAGAAAAATAAGTTATATTTTACTCACCCAGGGGCGGTCCGCCGTCCGGTCCGGTACGATGGGCGGCGTGGTCCGGTTCGGCACCTCCCATCTTCTAGCGAAGCCAGCCTCTTCTTTCCGTCCCATTGCGGCTCCTGCGCAGGCGCACTGATCTGCCCTGGTGAGGGCAGAGCAGAGTACTGCAGTGTGCAGGCGCCGGGAAACGTCAGAGTGGTCCGGCGCCTGCGCACTGCAGTACTCTGCAGTGCGCAGGCACTGGGAAAGGTCAGAGTACTGCAGTGCGCAGGCGCCGAACACTCTGACCTTTCCCGACGCCTGCGTACTGCAGTACTTTGCTCTGCCCTCACCAGGGCAGATCAATGCACCTGCGCAGGAGCCACGATGGGACAGAAAGAAGAGGCCGGCTTCGCTAGAAGATGGGAGGCGCCGAACGGGACCGCGCCGCCCATTGGACAGGACCCGCCCCTGGGTGAGTATAATCTAACTCATTTTTCTAATCTTTCAGGTGACATTGGGGGCTTATCTACAGCATTACAGAATGCTGTAGATAAGCCCCATCGATGGCGGTGGCCGTATCTCATAGGCCAAAAATGCGTTGACAGATTCCCTTCAATGTGTATGTTTTAAAGACTAGAGATGAACAGATCGGGCAAAATCTGAATTTGCCTGTTGGAGTGGTTTTTCATGAGACCTGAAAACGTGTTGAGGACTGTACAAGTGACGCAGAGGCTTCAGAGAGGTGAGCAGTTTTACAGTTCACAAAAATGGTGGTCATAGGCTGAATCTGGTGGAACCGAATTAACCACAAATCCACATTTTGGCTAATTCAAATTTTGTAAAATTTTGAGTAGAATTCAATTCCAATCAAATGTATTCACTCATCTCTACTAAAGGCTCATCTTTTAATTACATTACAATCTTTGTTACTATCACTATACCCACAAAATAGAAGTAATAGGTATTTCCAGAGGGAAGTGATATTTGTTTGTCTTTCCTTAACTTCTCCGAGTGTCATACAGGTTACTGAATTTTTATTCACCTTTTAGATTGTATTTGCTTTCAATATCCAGTGTTGAAGTCTAAATCAACATCATTGAAAGATTAAATGTCAGATTTATTAAGTTACTAAATTTCCTAAATTTAAAACTTTATCTTTTGTTTGTTAGCAATTTACCACAGATTTTATAATGGCAGACTTCTACTAAAAAAAAAAGACAAAAATACCCTTGATCAGTTTTATCACGGCCTATACCTATGACTGGTCGTCATATTTTATTATTTGTTTATTTTTTTCCAGACTCTTACAACTGGTCCGTCCACTCTATCATTTTTTCATTCAATTAATTCGGTCATAGTATTATTACCATTGTTGACGATGGCTATTGTATTGGCCCCCAACTAACCTCACTGCTGGGATTATGATGTAACTCAACCACAGCTTGTCTCTTCCTAGAGAAAGAATTTCGTTATAAGCCATTGAAATAATCATTTCACTCACGTGTTTTGACATGTATTTACCTAAGTGCTTCCTTGGACATCTGCTGAAAAGTGTATTCCACACCTATAATGGTTGAGTATATTGCACCTTAAAACATTTACGTGCCAACTTGGGTGTCAAAAAAAGTTCATCAAGTCTTTTAGGAAAACACTGCCAGAATTCGTGCCCTGACAGATTAACCACCACGTGCGCTGCAGACATCAAGTAATCTTTTAGATAAAAAGCAAAGGTTTATCCAATAAATTCCAGTAAACCTGTTATTTTTGTTGTAATTTGTCTCATCATTAATTGATATCTTACTTATATTTAATCCTCCACATTAGTAATGCTTATTTCGCCATCCTAAATGCTTGATAAACTCATGATACATACAGCTCGGTTATTACCAAGGATTTTGGCATTGGGTGTATTAGCTTTATGCTAAATAAATTATCAAGGTCCCCGGCTACGTAGGTTTTGGGGAGGTGTGACTGATTTACTTAATACTGTCTATCAATGTCAAATGGTACTAGACCCCAAAATGGCTCTCCTGGGCGTCGGGTGGAGAATTTGCCACTCTCGGAGGGACACCGTCTCACGAATATTATATCAAGCTCGTAAGAGAGTGGCGGCTCACTGGAAGGGATCTTCTGTACCCACAATCACGGAAGTTACTAATGCAGTTAATAATAACATAGATATGGAGAAATATGTGTACCAAAAGAGAAGAACAATTAAGAAGTGGGAGGATATGTGGGCGCCTTGGTTGGACACACCCGGGTTGGCTCCTTCTAGATTAACATGGATGAGAGCGTTGAGGAGGATATAACTGGAAAACTTTGGCTGTGAGAGACCAAATGCATCGAGAGAGAAGAGAGCTTTTCTTTGTCGGGTGAGAGTGGGGGTAAGATGGGAGGGATTTTTGTGGGGTTCTATTGTGTTTATGTAATACACTATTCTGGAATTATTCTGTATGTGATTACCTGTTTTTTCAGTTTTGAAAATGTTTAATAAAAAATTACCTGATATAAAAAAATAAATTATCAAGGGATTCCCCATCCTTCTACAGTATATTCCTGTAAAGAGTGCAGATTCAGTATATGCATCTTATATTGAGGATATATTAACGTTTGCTATGTTTTGATGTGTATGATTATATGATTACTACCATGAATCGGAATATTATTTAGGCCCTGTTATTTTGGGTTCAATGTATTTTTATTGAAACCTTCTAGGGATGCAATAATGTGGTTGGAGTAAATTAACAGCAGAAAAAAAGGAAACAACAAAAATGTAACTTTTATTTAGATGTAGAAATGGTCCATGCAAGGAAAAGCAAGAAAGAACAAAATGGGGGAAAACAAAAATCTGAAAAATAAAATTTAATTGTGACTGTATTATTTAGATTTTATCAAGTTGTATGTTTCAACTAGTGAGTTGGGATCTTCAAGGATGAGCACGGACTGGAGTGGGTGAGTTAGTACACAACAATAATATAGAAGTAGAGACCTGAAGATGTAAGGTTGTTAAAGCAAAGCTGGAACAACAATGACTGATGTAGCAGAACTGGATCAGCGATGACTGGATCAGCTGCCAAGGCCTCCGGGGATTGAGGAAATGCCTGCAGAGCACCGACTCTGCGCAAACAGCCACCGCCGCCGTCCCCCAGCACAGAGCCCCCCAGGCTGCTGAAAGAGGAGCCGCCGACGCCGCCCCCCAGTGCCTAGACTGTTATGATTTGATAGCTGAGGAGAGCAGGCAAAAACGGCAATACACCAGAGAGGTTGGAATCTACTGGATTGCAGTACCCTGACTAACCACCACAACTAAAGGCAGCCATGGAGCGTTCCTACGTTGGTCCTAGACGCCTCGTCACAGCCTGAGAGGTTAACTACACCTAAAGATAGAAAGAGGAAAGCTATCTGCCCTGGAGCAGATCCCCAAAGAACATAGGAAGCCCCCAAACATGTAATGGCGGTTAGACAAGAGGAAATACAGACACAGACAGAAAATAGTAAGAGCAAACGTTGGGGCCCAATCTGCCTAGAAAGAAAAAGGATAGGAAGGACACTTACTGCAATCCAAAAAACCCTAAAAAATACCAACTCTACTAATTGCAAAAACACCTGAGATCACACGACCTCTACCACCTAAATTAGTTCTCTGGTGTAACAAAACTAAGCCGCAGCCACTGAAAAAACTGGAAAAGGCAAATGAACAAATAACAGTGGCTCAGATAAACTGAGAGGAGCACAGGCCCCCGGAGGGGACCTGGCTGACCTCCACAGAAGTGCAGGGAACAATGCAAAAAGCAAGCACACAAAATAAAAACAGAAAATATCTTATCTGAGAGCAGGAGAAGAGGCAAGACTCAGCAAGCTTCCAAGTGAACCAGGAACCACAGTTGAGACAAGAACAATTGATCACCGGCAACCATGATGGGAGGGAACCTCCCTTATATAAGACCAGTCTGTAACTCCTGATTGCCAATCCTCATTGAATGGTTCAGTACTGTTTGTAACCACCAGAGGGAGCTTCTGCTCAGAATTCATTTCTAACACATTCACAACAGTACCCCCCCTTGAGGAGGGATCACCGAACCCTCATTTGGGCAACCAGGTCGGTCAGGATGAGCTCTGTGATACGCACGGATCAGTCTCCTAGCATGGATGTCTGAAGCAAACACCCAAGAATTGTCCTCCTGACCATAACCTCTCCACTTAACCAAATACTGGAGTTTCCGTCTAGAAAAACGAGAATCCAATATTTTCTCAACCACATACTCCAGATTGCCCTCAACCAAAACAGGGTCAGGAGGCGCAGCCATAGGAACCACTGGCACGACAAACCTCTTCAATAAGGACTTGTGGAACACGTTATGGATCTTAAATGTCCCTGGAAGAAGTAAACGAAAGGAAACAGGATTAAGAATCTCCATGATCCTATAAGGTCCAATGAACCTAGGCTTAAACTTAGGAGATGCAACTCTCATAGGGATATTTCTTGAGGACAACCAGACCAAGTCCCCCACTTCAAACCGAGGACCATCAGTCCTATGCCGGTTGGCAAACCGCTGGGCACTCTCCTGAGAGAGGGACAGCCTCTCCACTACCTGGTCCCAAATCTGCTGCATACGCTCCACAACAGAGTCAACACCTGGACAGACAGAAGCCTCCGTCTGTCCCGAAGAAAATCGAGGGTGAAACCCAAAATTGCAGAAAAATGGAGACATCAAAGTAGCAGAGCTAGCCCTATTATTAAGAGCAAACTCAGCCAAAGGCAAAAAAGAGACCCAGTCATCTTGATCAGCAGACACAAAGCATCTCAGATAAGTCTCCAATGTCTGGTTTGTTCTCTCAGTTTGTCCATTGGTCTGAGGATGAAAAGCCGAGGAGAAAGACAATTGAACACCAAGTTTAGAACAAAAAGTCCTCCAAAATCTGGAAACAAACTGGACTCCTCTGTCAGACACAATGTTCTCAGGAATGCCGTGTAACCGAACCACGTGCTGAAGGAACAAAGGCACCAATTCGGAGGAGGAAGGCAACTTAGGTAATGGCACAAGATGTATCATTTTGGAAAACCTATCACAAATCACCCAGATAATGGTCATTCTCTGAGAAACAGGGAGGTCGGAAATGAAATCCATAGAGATATGGGTCCATGGTCTCTTGGGCAAAGGCAATGACATCAACAAACCACTAGAGCGAGAGCAAGGCTTGGAGCGAGAGCAAGTCCCACAGGACTGCACAAATTCCCTGACGTCACGAGACAAAGTAGGCCACCAAAAGGACCGACTAACCAAGTCTCTGGTACCAAAAATTCCGGGATGACCGGCCAACGCAGAACAATGAATCTCAGACATCACACTCTTTTTCCACCGGTCTGGGACAAACAATTTCCCAATAGGGCAGCGCTCGGGTTTGTCCTCCTGACACCCTTCCAGAGCCAGTCTCAAAATGGGCGAGATGGCGGAAAGAACTACACCCTCTTTCAAAATAACAGCAGGATCAGATAACTCAGGAGAGTCCGCAAGGAAACTCCTCGAGAGGGCATCCGCCTTAACATTCTTAGTGCCAGGAAGAAAAGAAACCACAAAATTAAAACGTGTGAAAAACAAGGCCCACCTGGCCTGTCTAGGATTAAGTC
>JARQOD010000005.1:518563282-518591474 GCA_033576555.1 Oophaga sylvatica
TTAGAGTTTAATATCCCAGATCATTTATGTTCCTTCTGTGTTTGAGTGTGTATGCAAGTCTGTGTTTTCTCCAGTCTGTCTTATATGTCTAATCTGTGTATTTAGCAGAGATCAGCCCATATCCCTTTGGTGGTAATCAGTATCCTTCTTAGGACTGATTACAGGGTTCAGGGACTGATAGGAGAAAGGGTTAGGCTGGAGACTTGGACCTCTGAACCATTATCAGTACCTCCAAGGTGAGGGATTAGTTAGGACCCCAGTTTAGGGTCAGGTTAGACCCCGGTCCTCCTCTTTCCTGTGACAGTGTATCAAGTCCTCAAGATTAACCCTGAGTTCAACGGATATCGTGTCAGGTAAATCTATGCTGATGTTGCTAATCTATATGTTGTATAGAGTGTTGTTCTTTTAAGAATAGTTTACTGACATCGTACACATATCATAAGACCGCGTGACACCACTATAATCTAGTCCTTAGAAGGACCCTGATTACCACCATAGGGAATGGACAGGTAAAGGTTAACCAACAGTAAAGACAACCGAGACAGACAGGGGATAAAGTAAATACTGTCTTGCATACAACATTTAAACACAGAGGGAACACCAAAGGTCTAGGAGATAAACTATAAGCAAGGAGAGGAGAAACAACAAAGGAGCTCTTAGCTTAAGTCTTCTCAGAACCGATCCTATCTGCAGTCTGTATGAATGCTTTCACCGGCATCTAACACACAGACTGGCAGGAATATAAAGGAAGCTAATTAGTACACAATCAAAAGCAGCCGGGCGAGGCTGGACCTAGTCTTAGCAAAGAGCTAGGTAAAATTAACTCCCTCACTACCAAACACAAAGTAACAGCAACTCAGCTGCGAGAAGTCAGAATGTGCAATCGTGACGATCCTCGTGGCGATGCACCCATGACAGTACCCCCCCTTCTACGAGGGGCCTCCGGACCCTCAGGGCCAGGTCTGCCCGGGTAAGTTGTGTGGAAGGTCCGAACCAATCGATCTGCGTTAACCTCCGACGCAGGGACCCACGTCCTCTCCTCAGGACCATACCCCTTCCAATGAACCAGGTACTGAAGGGACCGACGATTCAGACGTGAGTCAATGATCTTCAACACCTGAAATTCTAAGTTACCATTGACCACCACCGGAGGAGGAGGTAGAGGTGACGGTATGACTGGCGCCACGTACCTCTTAAGCAACGATTTGTGGAACACATTGTGGATTTTAAACGTAGGAGGGAGGTCCAGACGAAATGCCACAGGATTAATTATAGAACTGATCCTGTATGGACCGATGAACCTGGGACCCAGTTTCCAGGAGGGAACCTTGAGTTTTATATTTTTGGTAGACAACCATACCAGATCGTTCACACAAAGGTCCGGACCAGACACTCTCCTCCTATCCGCCATACGTTTGTAACGGTTCCCCATAGCACTCAGATTATTCAGCACTCCTTTCCAAACTGAAGCAAGTGACGACGAGAATCGTTCCTCCTCAGGAACCCCAGACGGACGGGTATGTGGGTCTTAGAGCGAGCACAAACTCCACAGGACGCCACAAAAGACACCACCTCTTTATTTAAGCCAGCCCACCAAAACCGGCGAGAAAGGAGATCCACAGTTGTCTTACCCCCTGGATGTCCTGCTAAAGCGGAATTATGATGTGACTCGATAACTCTTAGTCTTAACTGATTAGGAACAAACAGTCTCCCTGGAGGTCCTACAGGAGCGTCCCCCTGAGCCTCCAATACCTCCTCCTCAAGCTCAGAGCATACAGCCGACACTACCACTCCCACCTGAAGGATAGGAACCGGTTCATCCGTCTTTCCGGCCCCTGGAAAACTACGAGATAAGGCATCAGGAAGCAATTTTATTGAGCAGTCATACGCGCGATGAGGAGGAAACTCTTGACACCCCTCCTCTGAGAACACCTCTCCGAGACCTCCAGAAAAGGAGGCAAGGTCCTAGGCACGACCGCACCGATGACCGTATTCATGCAGTTATTCTTGCAAAATTCACCCCACTGGCTTATCTCTCTGGATTGCCAATTAATCACTGGGTTATGTTTAGCCAACCAAGGAAGTCCCAACACAATAGGAGTAGGAAGACCCTCCAACACATAACAAGACAACTGTTCTTTATGTATTGCCCCTACTTGAAGGTCTATGTTATGAACAGCTTGTACAAAGCTACCTTGACCGAGAGGCCTGGCGTCAATAGAGCATATAGGGATCGGTTTGGCCAATACACTCAGTTGCATACCTTGCACCCGGGCAAACGAGCGTCCACCATATTAGCCCCAGACCCACTATCAAGAAGAACAGAAATCCTCTCAACTCTCGTACCAACCACCACCTCCGCAGGTATGAGAAACTGAGACGGACTTGGGGACGAAATACCCACTCCCAGGTTGTCGTCCACCACACAACCTGGGATCAACAGTCTACCGACGACTTTTTTGCTCAATGAGGCACGGGATGGACACCTCCAACAAAATGTCCCTCTCTCCCGCAAAAGAAACACCTTCTTGTCATGCGGCGCACCGCCGATTCCCTCCTACAATAAGATGTCCCTCCCAACTGCATGGGTTCCTCAGAACAGACCAGGGGAACCTCCATATAAGGGACCTTAGTAGTAGGTGGAGTCACAACAGGGGGCGGAGTTACCTCGCACCTCTCCCGAAGCCGTCTATCAATACGAATAGCAAGGGCCATAGCAGCCTCCAGTGACGGAGGAGAATCATACTGAGCCAACACGTCTTTTAATTTGTCAGATAACCCTTGACAAAACTGGCTCCTAAGAGCTGGGTCATTCCACTGAGTATCTGTGGCCCATCTACGGAACTCAGAAGAAAACTCCTCCGCCGGACGATCTCCCTTCTGTATCTTACGTAACTTCGTTTCAGCAAGGGAGACCCGATCCGGGTCATCATATACCAGACCCAGGGCAGTAAAAAATCGATCTACTGACTGGAGGGCCGGGGAGCCCGGAGAAAGAGAGAACGCCCAGGATTGAGGATCCCCTTGTAAGAGCGAGATGACAATTCCCACCCTCTGCTCTTCACACCCCGATGACCGAGGCCGCAGCCGAAAGTACAATTTACATGCCTCCCGGAATGCAAAAAATTTGTCCCGCCCACCAGTGAACCTGTCCGGGAGAGCAACCTTAGGTTCAGATCTGGTTTGCTCCGGGGGGACAAAACCTTGGACTTAATGTCCGTAAGCTCCATGGACAACCTCTGCAACTGCTGAGCTAACTGGGCTACTGGATCCATGGTAGCTGGGGAGAATCTTTTAGAATGGGCCGGTGAAAATGTCACGCTGTCTAGCAGATATATATATAAATAATGTCAGTAATCTATCAAGTGGGACAACATTCTATATAACATATAAATAGGTAACATTAACATGTATATATAGCATAGTATTACCTGACATAATATCCTGTGGGTCAATACTGAATCCTTTTCACGCTGTCTCTGGCTAGAGGTGGATCGGGGTCTATGCTGACCCTAAACTGGGGTCCTGACTAGTCCCTCTACCTGGAGGTACTGTTAATGGTACAGAGGTCCAGGCCGCCAGCGTAAACCCTGTCTCCTATAAATCCCTGACCACTGTAATCTAGTCCTTAGAAGGACCCTGATTACCACCATAGGGAATGGACAGGTAAAGGTTAACCAACAGTAAAGACAACCGAGACAGACAGGGGATAAAGTAAATACTGTCTTGCATACAACATTTAAACACAGAGGGAACACCAAAGGTCTAGGAGATAAACTATAAGCAAGGAGAGGAGAAACAACAAAGGAGCTCTTAGCTTAAGTCTTCTCAGAACCGATCCTATCTGCAGTCTGTATGAATGCTTTCACCGGCATCTAACACACAGACTGGCAGGAATATAAAGAAAGCTAATTAGTACACAATCAAAAGCAGCCGGGCGAGGCTGGACCTAGTCTTAGCAAAGAGCTAGGTAAAATTAACTCCCTCACTACCAAACACAAAGTAACAGCAACTCAGCTGCGAGAAGTCAGAATGTGCAATCGCGACGATCCTCGTGGCGATGCACCCATGACATATTGGTATTTTCCTTTATACCTGTTTGTATTACCTTGTTAGTCTGGTTGGTGTATTACGATACACTACTACTCCCCTCTTTCCAGGGTGGGGGAAGGGTACAGACTGAGGGTGGATTCATGAGCTAAGGCAAGGTACGTGGCCCTGGCGGCTTCACCATCAGGAGTAATCTGGAGAACAAGGCGAGCTGGGGCTTCCCTAGTGTTAGGGACAGGGAAGGAGCCCCTCGTCCCTGGACACGCAACAACAGAGCCGTGACAGTAACCTTGCCTTCTCTAAAGATCTTTCTCCATAATCAAAGGTTTTTGTATGAGGCAGCAAGTCAGGACCCAGCATTTTAGTAAGGAAGGAGGCACACAAGTGTACAAAAATAAACTCTAATTTATTTGTGGAACTGATGCACTGTATATACAGTATGTAGCAGGTATAAAGCTTGTTCTTTACATCTTCTACTTTACACAGAGGTTCAGCCTGGCAATCTCAGTTTCTGTCCCCTTCATCTCCTGTGCTGTTTCAGGGTTCCCACTAACCGACATCTATACCTCTCAGATCTCCGGCTCTGTACCACAGAAGCCAAGCTTACTTGTCTGTTTCACATCTTACTCTTGTGAGAACCCGGACTTGCGTTATGTATTAAGATCAAGACAGACACATTTTCTATCCAGGAGCAGGCATATTATCTATGTGACCTTCTTTTGGTATTGGCTCAGTTTGGGGATTCGATCCGATAACCTGTTGCTATGTGGTCTTTTCCCCTGTCTGCTGAGCTATTGCCTTTTCTTCCCTGTCCAAATACTGATGTGTTATGATTTGGTAGCTGAGGAGAGCAGGCAAAAAGGAAATACACCAGAGCAGTTGGAAACTATGAGATTGCAGTACCCTGACTAACCACCACAACTAGAGGCAGCCGTGGAGCGTTCCTACGTTGGTCCTAGATGCCTCGTCACAGCCTGAGAAACTAACTACACCTAAAGATAGAAAGAGGAAAGCTATCTGCCCCGGAGCAGATCCCCAAAGAACATAGAAAGCCCCCAAACATGTAATGGCGGTTAGACAAGAAGAAATACTGACACAGACAGAAAATAGTATGAGCAAACGCTGGGGCCCAAACTTACTAAATAGAAAAGGGTAGGAAGGGCACTTACTGCAATCCCAAAAAACCCTGAAAAGCACCAACTCTACTAATTTCAAAAACACCTGAGATCACACGACCTCTACCACCTAAATTAGTTCTCTGGTGTAACCAAAAACAAAACAGCAGCCACTGAAATAACTGGAAAAAGCAAATGTACAAACATCAGTGGCTGAACTGAACTGAGAGGGCAAAAAGCCCCAGAGGGGACCCTGAAGGCCCCCACAGAAGTGCAGGACAAAATGCAAAAATCAAGCACAAAAACAAAAAGAAGAAAATGTCTTATCTGTTAGCAGGAGATGCAAACACGACACAGCAGGCTACAAGGGAAACAGGAATCTAGGATAGAGACCAGAACAATTGATCACCGGCAACCCTGATGGGAAGGTGACTCCCTTATATAAGACCAGTCAGTAACACCTGATTCCCAATCCTCACAATCTTCACAATCTTCACTGGACAGACCAGTACCGCTTGTAACCACCAGAGGGAGCCTCTGCTCAGAACTCATTGTAACGGGTCTGGGAGGCGGAACCTCTGAGCTTTATTATACAAGGAGGCTTTCCTTGTAAAGGAGCGGGTGGCGCCCGGGGAGACGGACAGGAAATCACTGCAAGTGACGGGGGCAGTCTCTGGACAGACAGGCGGGAGGTCACGGCAAGTGACCGGGGCAGTCTCTGGATAGACAGGCGGGTAGTCACGGCAAGTGACCGGGGCAGTCTCTGGATAGACAGGCAGGTAGACACGGCAAGTGACCGGGGCAGTCTCTGGATAAACGGGCAGGTAGTCACGGCAAGTGACCGGGGCAGTCTCTGGATAGACAGGCGGGTAGTCACGGCAAGTGACCGGGGCAGTCTCTGGATAGACAGGCGGGTAGTCATGGCAAGTGACCGGGGCAGTCTCTGAATGGACAGGCGAGTAGTCACGGCAAGTGACCGGGGTAGTCTCTGAATGGACAGGTATATACGACCTGAGATGGTGGAGCCTCCCGGTAGGCTAGCAGGCAGATGACAGATGAGCGCCCCAAGTGAGCAGGCGAGAGTCTCTGGAATAGCCGATGGACACCGCATGTGACGGCCGAACCTCCAGGTAGGCTTGCAGGCAGATGGCAGATGAGCGCCCCCAAGTGAGCAGGCGAGAGTCTCTGGAATTGCCGATGGTCACCGCATGTGACGGCCGAACCTCCAGGTAGGTTTGCAGGCAGATGGCAGATGAGCGCCCCCAAGTGAGCAGGCGAGATTCTCTGGAATAGCCGATGGTCACCGCATGTGACGGCCGAACCTCCAGGCAGGCTTGCGGACAGGTAGCAGACAGCAAACTGGCAGGAAACAGGCAGGTAACTGGTAACGGACCCTGAGGGCTAAAGCAGAGTAGTGAACAGTGAAATAACAACATTGCTCGGGCACCTCCATTAAGGAGGAAGTACTTTATATAGGGTGGAGTCCTCCGGCATTGGCCGGGAACCTTTTTGAAAGATGCGCACGGCCCCTTTAAGAGCGGGGAGCGCGCGGGCGCGCGCCCTAAGTCCAGTAGCAGGGAAGGAGCGCGCGGCCCCAGCAGGGCGGAAGGAGGACGCTGAGCGCGGGTATGGGGGGCGACGTCCCTGCCTGGCAGAGGACGCTGTCGCAGGGGAACAGCGTCCCTGCCTGGCAGAGGGCAGGGACGCCGGCGCTACACTCATCTCAAGCCCATTCACAACAGGTTATACTTGTTTGGTTTACTTTAGGCTCTCCTTAGCTTTCCCTCTCTACCATATGTCAACATGTTTTAATTTTCTGACTCTGAGTTTTCGTATCTTCCTGCACACTTTCCTCTCCTCTTGTTGGAAGTGTGTTGCGGCGTCTTCTCTGGTTCCTCAGGTGGTAAGAGAAACCCCTTGATTGCCTTTTAGGGAGCTAGGTCTGAGATGTTTTCTTGTTGTGGGGCTAGTGTCTTTCTAGTCTGTACAGGGACCAGTTGAGTGTGGGTGCAGTGTCTCCCTGTAGTAGGTCTTCCCTTTTCTTCCGTTAGCTGTGAGCGAGTGTGTGTTACGTTCAAAACACCTTTCACACACCAGTTCTGCAGCCTAGTTCGTCACACTCTTTGAGACTGATCTCACCCTGCTCATAGAAGTGAACTTTGTCTTTCTATGAAGTAAGAAACTCTTCTCTATGCTCCTAAAACTCCTCCTGGCTGCAGAGGTAGTCCAACTGTTGACCCCTCTTTACTCTACATTGTTCATTTTACTTCTCCCCAATATTATTACATTTGAAAGGCAAAACAATACTATAAACAATTGCCTCAAACATCATCATAAAAAATGTGTTAGTAAAGCACATCAGAGCATAAAATCACAATAGCAGCATCTTTTCAGTTTCCTTCTTCTTCCTCTAACTATATTTCTTTTTGCTGCTTTGGTGCCACACAGTGAAGTCCTCTAACCATTCTTCTAATCATTTAGTAGTTGCTTATGGAGACTGCTCATGGGTATCTACCTAAGGATTCCCTGTGGGAAAGTCCAAACTTCCTTATGTATAGAGATGAGCAGATCACTTCACACAATCCATGTCCATGGTCCAGATCACAGCTCTTTGGACTTGGATAGGAGCTGCACAAATTTCCTAAACTTCTGGGTTTTCTGGCTTGGCGTTTTATTTGCCGATTTGGCATGACATGCTCTGTACAGCACACAGGTGACATTTCTCTAGCCCAGATAGGCAAGTCATGCAGCTTCTGGTCACGGCTAGAGAGCACTGACCTGGATCGTGGACCAGGGTTTCGCAAAGTGATTTGCTCATCTCGGCTTAGGTGGATTAAGCATGAAGAACTCACCGTTCTGTAGACTCCACTCCCCAGTTTAGCCCATATCAAGCTCATTAGCCCAGAGGGTCTATATCATACCTGATGGGCCTTGTGACAGATATGTTATAAAATCAGGACTTCAAGAACTGTTTGGGGAACAAAACTGCATACACACAGAGCAGCATTGCCTGCTAAGGATAGTGAAAGGCAGGAGTATGTGCTTGTGTGGCCCAGCTATGTCAGGCACACAAATATCCAGGAGAGTGCACAGGAAGGTAACCGCAACGCTTGATATGCATTCACTTCACTCACACTTTTAGGCACACCCACCAGGGGTGTAGGAGGTAGTGACACGTAGCAGAGCTCATTCAAGTTTCCTGTCTGAGAAGAGCTCAGATCAGTCAGTTTCCTGTCTTAGGACAGTGCAGTTCAGTGCCAGTGGAGTCTTGACTTGGAGGGAGAGGAGAGAGGACTGAATCCTCGCAGAGCTAGCGTAGCTCACCTGACAAAGAAGTGGAGGCTAGTACGGGTGAAGTGAATCATCCTAGCCTGGTCAGAGCTACCCATAATCAGTACCTCAACAGAAGCTGAAGCAAGGAGGATACTGAGATCTGCTCAGCGAGCTCTGGAGAAAGCTGACATTTCCATCAAAGCTACAAGTGCTTATGCTAAGAGCGAGAGCAGGGCGAAGGGCATAGTGGAGAAGACAGATAGAGAAGTGCTTCAGGTATTGGATTGCCTGCACTAAGTCACCGGACACCGGAGTCCGAAGCGTTGCTAGTGTTTCAAGCATAGTAACAAGATAACCGGAGGCATCTGGACTACAGGTCGCAGAGAGCAGCCTTAAGCGCTGATACGTAACCGGAGTCAGGAGGAACAAGGACTTTTAGCAGGGCCCTGCATAGAAGGACTCTGTTCTCACCACTCAGAAGGCTCCATCACAATGTCGGCCGGGCTTTGCAGCTATTGAGAAAGCTGGAGATTGCAGAGTTAACTTCGCTTCACGCAAGTTTGGACTCACATACATTGGAAGTAAAGGAGGCCTCTAACCTGCTCAGCGGTTACCCGAATGTGCATTCTCCACCCCGACCAGCTCCCCGGGACCTGCTTGAACCATCTACCAGTAAAGGTATGAAAAGAAGCTGCATTGTGTGTGACTGAATTCTTATCTACACCCTGCATCATCACCATAGACTTCCAGGGACCAGTCTCACCTGTGGGAGACTTACCACCTAGCTGCCCCCATAACATCCCCTGTGAAGATCATTATAGCAGCGCTGGTCCAATTAACCAGATACCACAGGTGGCGTCACGAACTACCTATCCTAATAATCCCCTGTAAATATCCCCCATCGCATGACTGCCAGGGCCACGGACCGAGTCCCGCTGCCAGTGACAACTCCCATAGAAATCATTGGGCTCGGCTCCGAGTACCCCATAGCCCTGGTAACCACAATTGTGGTGCGAGTCATGCTCACCTGGCGGTGTTGTGCGAGGGCACAACACCTGTAAACGTGTGTAACTGTTACTGCGGCCCCTTGGCTGGAGAAGAAAAACTTGTTCCTGATGAATAATAGTAGAGGAGGATGATATCACGTTGAACGGGTTCCTCTGCGGTAAATGAGAAGCCTTTTGTGTTCCAAAGTGGTTCTTTATTGTTCCAATGTGTTTCGGTACCGGATAGGCGCCTTTCTCACAGCAAAGAAACAAATATCAGGTCTTCGGAGCAGCATTCAAAATAAAAGTATTAATATATTTAGTTTTATTAATTTTCATGTGAGCAACATCCAAATTACTCTTTTGCCTCTGGACAGCCCCTAAGTCTCTTGATAGGTGACCATTTGTGATTGGGCTTGTCATAAGTGTAAACCTTTCAATCCTCGTGTGTATACATACAATGAAGACCGAAAGAGTTAAACATGTCTTCTAAACTGGTTGAATAAGGTATACGTGGCGCAACAAAATTTAATTTAGCCTTTCTACAGAGAATAGAGTGGTTTAAATGCTATCAATTTGTTTATAATCTTTGCAATCAGTAATCTTATGATTCACAAACACCGGCATGCTGTTCATTCATTATTAGTTACAATACTCTCTCCGCTGTAAGAGAAGTCTTTTTGTGTTACATTTTTACCTTAAGTACTTTGCCTTTCTTTCCGTATTGATCCATGTTACATAAATTGTGCCTCTTCCCAATATTCCCCCAGGTATTTGTTGGAGATAGGGCTTCACTTAAAGAATGTGGCACAGCTTCAGTTTCCTCTAATTCATTTCTCAGGTTAGTCGATGTCTGGATGTAGTCGTCACATCACCACACAAAGGACCATTATTTTTATAGAAACTCTAGTGCTTGTTACTAATGCTTTCACTCAATTTCTTATACTTAACTATGATATTCTGCCTTTGAGAGTCAATTTAAAGGAATGTTGATACCTAGAAAGCAGCGTCATGCTGATATATTTCAAGCTGACGCTTCCCATTGAAGGAAGATGGAAAATCAAAATGATCCGTCATCTTCCGCGACTTATTGTGACCATTGTAAAATTTATCCACATAAAACTTTTCAATTTACAAATGGAAAGGAGCGAGAAAAGAACACAATCAACCACTTTCCAAAATCTGCACTGATGAGGGGCAAGTACCCTGAAACAGCTGTCTGTAGACAAATTTCTCACTGTCTAATATCCCTGGTCATGTTGCAAAGCTTGTTAAAAGGTCCTTTCGTTAAAAGGCATATGTCCGTAGGATCAACCCTCCTAAGCCATTTGTGCAAGCATTTAGGAAGTTGAATCAAACGATACCTTGAATCTACAACCTGATAAATGGTTCACGAGAAATTCACATTTTTCTTCTTTTGTAAACGAGAGGAAAATATCTCTATCAGATTAATCAGGCACAGATATCTTTTCAGCTTGTGTCCTGTGTTAACGCTATCAACAAGATCAACACATTAGTCAGTATTGCACTAAGAAAATAAACCACGTGCAAAGGTTTGGAAAAAAATGTCAATTGTTGAGTTTTTAATTAGCTTAAAATGCAAATATATTTAACTTTGTAATATAGTCATATGACACCATTATCACAAGGCAGTCTCTGGTTGGGGCAGTCATATGACATGCTGCCAACATACAAGAGATACTGCATGTTGCAGATTTCAGCTTTCAGCAGAGTCATTCAGTTCTCAGACACTGTGGAAGAAAGAACTGTTTTACTTGTGACATACAGTAGCCAATATCTGCATCATCAGCACCATGAAGAATACAGGAAAGTGACAGTAGTGACACAGACAAACCAATGAGAAGTCATAAACTGCAGGCTAGAGAGAAACTGTACACATATCGACAAGCTGTAGCAGTTAATGGGAACCTGACAGGTCTCTTATGTCCTCCAAGCAACCAGTGTTATGTTTCGGTAGCTGAGGAGTGCAGGTAAAAAAGGCAATACACCAGAGCAGTTGGAATCTATGAGATTGCAGTACCCTGACTAACCACCACAACTAGAGGCAGCCGTGGAGCGTTCCTACGTTGGTCCTAGACGCCTCGTCACAGCCTGAGAAACTAACTACACCTAAAGATAGAAAGAGGAAAGCTATCTGCCCCGGAGCAGATCCCCAAAGAACATAGAAAGCCCCCAAACATGTAATGGCGGTTAGACAAGAAGAAATACTGACACAGACAGAAAATAGTATGAGCAAACGTTGGGGCCCAAACTACCTAAATAGAAAAGGATAGGAAGGGCACTTACTGCAATCCCAAAAAACCCTGAAAAGCACCAACTCTACTAATTTCAAAATCACCTGAGATCACACGACCTCTACCACCTAAATTAGTTCTCTGGTGTAACAAAATCAAAACAGCAGCCACTGAAAAAACTGGAAAAAGCAAATGTACAAACATCAGTGGCTGAACTAAACTGAGAGGGCAAAAGCCCCCGGAGGGGACCCTGAAGGCCCCCACAGAAGTGCAGGACAAAATGCAAAAATCAAGCACAAAAACAAAAAGAAGAAAATGTCTTATCTGTTAGCAGGAGATGCAGACACGACACAGCAGGCTACAAAGGAAACAGGACTCAAGGATTGAGACCGGAACAATTGATCACCGGCAACCCTGATGGGAAGGCGACTCCCTTATATAAGACCAGTCAGTAACACCTGATTCCCACTCCTCACAATCTTCACTGGACAGTCCAGTACCGCTTGTAACCACCAGAGGGAGCCTCTGCTCAGAACTCATTTCAAGTCCATTCACAACAGTACCCCCCCCTTGAGGAGGGGTCACCGAACCCTCACTTGAGCAACCAGGTCGGTCAGGATGAGTTCTATGATACGCACGGATGAGTCTCCTAGCATGGATGTCCGAAGCAAACACCCAAGAATTGTCTTCCTGACCATAACCTCTCCACTTAACCAAATACTGGAGTTTCCGTCTAGAAAAACGAGAATTCAATATTTTCTCAACCACAAACTCCATATTGCCCTCAACCAGAACAGGGTCAGGAGGCAAAGCAGTAGGAACCACTGGCTCAACAAACCTCTTCAACAAGGACTTGTGGAACACGTTATGGATCTTAAATGTCCCTGGAAGAAGCAAACGAAAAGAAACAGGATTAAGAATCTCCATGATCTTATAAGGTCCAATGAACCTAGGCTTAAATTTAGGAGATGCCACTCTCATAGGAATATTTTTTGAGGACAACCAGACCAAGTCCCCCACTTTAAACCGAGGACCATCAGTCCTATGCCGGTTAGCAAACCGCTGGGCCCTCTCCTGAGAGAGGGACAACCTCTCCACTACCTGGTCCCAAATCTGTTGCATACGCTCCACAACAGAGTCAACACCTGGACAGACAGAAGCCTCCGTCTGTCCTGAAGAAAATCGAGGGTGAAACCCAGAATTACAGAAAAATGGAGACATCAAAGTGGCAGAGCTAGCCCTATTATTAAGAGCAAACTCAGCCAAAGGCAAAAAAGAGACCCAGTCATCCTGATCAGCAGACACAAAGCATCTTAGATAAGTCTCCAATGTCTGGTTTGTTCTCTCAGTTTGACCATTGGTCTGAGGATGAAACGCCGAGGAGAAAGACAATTGAACACCAAGTTTAGAACAAAAGGTCCTCCAAAATCTTGAAACAAACTGGACTCCTCTGTCAGACACAATGTTCTCAGGAATGCCGTGTAAACGAACCACGTGCTGAAGGAACAAAGGCACCAATTCAGAGGAGGAAGGCAACTTAGGTAATGGCACAAGATGTATCATCTTGGAAAACCTATCACAAATCACCCAGATGACGGTAATTCTCTGAGAAACAGGAAGGTCGGAAATGAAATCCATAGAGATATGGGTCCATGGTCTCTTGGGCACAGGCAATGGCATCAACAAACCACTAGAGCGAGAGCAAGGCTTGGAGCGAGAGCAAGTCCCGCAGGACTGCACAAATTCCCTGACATCACGAGACAAGGTAGGCCACCAAAAGGACCGACTAACCAAAATCTCTGGTACCAAAAATTCCGGGATGCCCAGCCAACGCGGAACAATGAATCTCAGACATCACACTCTTTTTCCACTGGTCCGGGACAAACAATTTTCAGACAGGGCAGCACTCGGGCCTATCCTCCTGACACCCCTCCAGAGCAAGTCTCAAATTGGGCGAGATGGCGGAAAGAACTACACCCTCTTTCAAAATAACAGAAGGATCAGATAACTCAGGAGAGTCCGCAAGGAAACTCCTCGAGAGGGCATCCGCCTTAACATTCTTAGTGCCAGGAAGAAAGGAAACCACAAAATTAAAACGTGTGAAAAACAAGGCCCACCTGGCCTGTCTAGGATTGAGTCGCTTGGCAGATTCCAGATAGACCAGATTCTTATGGTCCGTAAGGACCACCACCTGATGTTTGGCTCCCTCCAGCCAATGTCTCCACTCTTCAAAAGCCCACTTCATGGCCAATAACTCCCGATTACCCACGTCATAATTACGTTCAGTAGGAGAAAATTTTCGAGAGAAAAAGGCACAAGGGTTACTTTTAGAGGTCTCTGGATCTTTTTGGGACAAAACGGCACCTGCCCCAATTTCAGAGGCATCAACCTCCACCTGAAATGGCAGAGAAACATCAGGCTGCCGTAGAACAGGAGCAGAAGTGAATCTCTGCTTAAGTTCCTGAAATGCAGAGACTGCCTCAGGAGGCCAATTCACCACATCAGAACCCTTTCTGGTCAAATCAGTTAATGGTTTTAACAATAACAGAGAAATTACCAACAAATTTACGATAAAAATTGGCAAAACCCAAAAATCTCTGAAGAGCCTTTAATGAAGTAGGTTGGACCCAATCACAGATGGCCTGAACCTTGACCAGGTCCATTTCAATAACAGATGGGGACAAAATGAATCCCATAAATGAGATCCTCTGTACGCCAAAAAGACACTTTGATCCCTTCACATACAGAGCATTCTCTCTCAAAATCTGGAATACAGTTCGAACATGTTTCACATGAGAGTCCCAGTCATTAGAAAAAATCAAGATATCATCCAAATAAACAATCAGAAATTTGTCCACAAAATCCCTGAAAATGTCATTCATGAAGGACTGGAAGACGGAAGGAGCATTAGTGAGCCCAAAGGGCATCACCAGGTACTCAAAATGCCCTTCAGGGGTATTGAATGCCGTCTTCCATTCATCCCCGTGCTCAATGCGAATAAGGTTATACGCCCCCTGAGGTCAAGCTTTGTAAACCAAGTAGCGTTTTTCACCCTGGAAAACAGGTCAGAAATCAAGGGTAACGGGTATTGATATTTCACAGTAATATTGTTCAAGAGACGATAATCAATACACGGCCTTAATGAACCATCCTTTTTGGCCACAAAGAAAAAACCGGCACCTAAGGGTGAAGAGGATGGTCTGATATGACCCTTCTCCAATGATTCCTTGATATAAGACCGCATAGCGTCATGTTCAGGTACAGACAAGTTAAAAAGGCGACCTTTAGGGAATTTGCTACCCGGCACTAATTCAATAGCGCAGTCATAGCTCCTATGGGGAGGCAAGGATCAGATTTACTTTTGCTGAACACATCAGAAAAATCAATCAAAAAGTCAGGAACATCCTGAGCCTGGGGGAGGCAGAAAAAAACAGGAGTGTTGGTATTAACACATTGGCAGCCCCAACTGGTTACAGACACAGATTTCCAATCCAAAACAGGATTATGAGACTGTAACCAAGGAAAACCCAGCACGATAATGTCATGCAGATTATACAGAACCAAAAATTTTCAGCACTCCTGGTGATCAGGTTCAACCCTCATTATCACCTGAGTAGAAAACTGGGGTTTATTCTCAGCCAAAGGGGTAGAATCGATCCCCAGTAGGGGAATAGACTTCTGTAGGGGTATCAAGGGAAATCCACAACGTTTAGCAAAATCAATCCATCAGGTTAATAGCTGCTCCAGAATCAACGAAAGCCTGAGCAGAAAATGAGGACAGAGAGCATATCAGAGTGACAGTTAATAAAAACTTAGTCTGAACACTACCCAAGACAACTGAGCGTGCAAAACGTCTTCCCCGCTTAGGGCAGACTGAAATAGCATGAGAGGCATCACCACAGTAGAAACATAACCCATTGCGCTTTCGAAACTCATGACGCTGTGCCCCAGACACCACTCTATCACACTGCATGGGTTCAGAAGTTGGTTCACAAGGCAACACCATTCCACGCATACTTCTCCGCTCACGCAAACGTCTGTCAATTTGAATCGCTAATGACATAGAATCATTGAGACCAGAGGGGACAGGGAATCCCACCATAACATCCTTTACATTATCTGACAGACCCTTCCGAAAAAGGGCTGCCAAAGCGTCGTCATTCCATTTGGTCAGGACTGCCCAACTACGGAATCTCTGACAGTATAACTCAGCGTCATCAAGCCCCTGATTTAATGCCAACAAGGCTTTCTCAGCTTGATCAGTGACATTAGGCTCATCGTACAATAACCCCAAGGCCTGAAAAAATGCATCAACATCACTCAAAACAGGATCCCCAGGTATCAGGGAAAAAGCCCAATCTTGAGGATCGCCGCGCAGGAGAGAGATGATAATTTGAACCTGCTGCGCTGCGTTCCCTGAGGACTTAGATTTTAAGGCAAAAAACAATTTACAATTATTTTTGAAATTCTGAAACTTAGCTCGATCCCCTAAAAACAAATCTGGCATGGGAATCCTAGGTTCCACAACAGGCAACCCAGCAAGATAGATAGCAATACTCCGAACCTCAGTGGCAAGCTGATCCACACGGCCAGACAACTGTGCAAACTCCATTGAGAGAAAGGATCCTCCCCAGCACCCAGAGATACAGAGGGAGAAAAAAAAAAAAATGCAACAAACAGAAAAATATCTCTGACAACTCTGACAATATTTTTTCCCTTCTGTGAGTACCATACAATTTTCAATTTTTAGGCCGGTGATAAAAAGTACAAACATCAGTGGCTGAACAAAACTGAGAGGGCAGAAGCCCCCAGAGGGGACCCAGAAGGCCCCCACAGAAGTGCAGGACAAAATGCAAAAATATAGCACAAACACAAAAGAAGAAATTGACTTATCTGTTAGCAGGAGATGCAGACACGACACAGCAGGCTACAAGGGAAACTGGAATAAAGGATTCAGAACAGAACAATTGATCACCGGCAACCCTGATGGGAAGGTGACTCCCTTATATAAGACCAGTCAGTAACACCTGATTCCCAGTCCTCACAATCTTCACTGGACAGACTAGCACCGCTTGTAACCACCAGAGGGAGCATCTGCTCAGAACTCATCTCAAACCCATTCACAACAGATCAGATAACTCAGGAGAGTCCGCAAGGAAACTCCTCGAGAGGGCATCCGCCTTAACATTCTTAGTGCCAGGAAGAAAGGAAACCACAAAATTAAAACGTGTGAAAAACAAGGCCCACCTGGCCTGTCTAGGATTAAGTCGCTTGGCAGATTCCAGATAAACCAGATTCTTATGGTCCATAAGGACCACCACCTGATGTTTGGCTCCCTCCAGCCAATGTCTCCACTCTTCAAAAGCCCACTTCATGGCCAATAACTCCCGATTACCCACGTCATAATTACGTTCAGTAGGAGAAAATTTTCGAGAGAAAAAGGCACAAGGGTTACTCTTAGAGGTCTCCGGATCTCTTTGGGACAAAACGGCACCTGCCCCAATTTCAGAGGCATCAACCTCCACCTGAAATGGCAGAGAAACATCAGGCTGCCATAGAACAGGAGCAGAAGTGAATCTCCGCTTAAGTTCCTGAAACGCAGAGACTGCCTCAGGAGGCCAATTCACCACATCAGAACCCTTTTTGGTCAAATCAGTTAAAGGTTTAACAATAACCGAGAAATTACCAATAAATTTACGATAAAAATTGGCAAAACCCAAAAATCTCTGAAGAGCCTTCAATGAAGTAGGTTGGACCCAATCACAGATGGCCTGAACCTTGACCGGGTCCATTTCAATAACAGATGGGGACAAAATGAATCCCAAAAATGAGATCCTCTGTACGCCAAAAGACACTTTGATCCCTTCACATACAGAGCATTCTCTCTCAAAATCTGGAATACAGTTCGAACATGTTTCACATGAGAGTCCCAGTCATTGGAAAAAATCAAGATATCATCCAAATAAACAATCAGAAATTTATCCACAAAATCCCTGAAAATGTCATTCATGAAGGACTGGAAGACAGAAGGAGCATTAGTGAGCCCAAAGGGCATCACAAGGTACTCAAAATGCCCCTTAGGGGTATTAAATGCCGTCTTCCATTCATCCCCGTGCTTAATGCGAATAAGGTTATATGCCCCCCTGAGGTCAAGCTTGGTAAACCAAGTAGCGTTTTTCACCCTGGAAAACAGGTCAGAAATCAAGGGTAACGGATATTGATATTTCACAGTAATATTGTTCAAAAGACGATAATCAATACACGGCCTTAATGAACCGTCCTTTTTGGCCACAAAGAAAAAACCGGCACCTAAGGGTGAAGAGGATGGTCTGATATGACCCTTCTCCAATGACTCCTTGATATAAGACCGCATAGCGTCATGTTCAGGTACAGACAAGTTAAAAAGGCGACCTTTAGGGAATTTACTACCAGGCACTAATTCAATAGCGCAGTCATAGCTCCTATGGGGAGGCAAGGATGCAGATTTAATTTCGCTAAACACATCAGAAAAATCAATCAAAAAGTCAGGAACATCCTGAGCCTGGGGGGAGGCAGAAAAAACAGGAGTGTTGGTATTAACACATTGGCAGCCCCACCTGTGTTGTGAACGGGTTTGAGATGAGTTCTGAGCAGAGACTTCCTCTGGTGGTTACAAGCGGTACTGGTCTGTTCAGTGAAGATTGTGAGGACTGGGAATCAGGTGTTACTGATTGGTCTTATATAAGGGAGTCACCTTCCCATCAGGGTTGCCGGTGATCAATTGTTCTGGTCTGAATCCTTTATTCCAGTTTCCCTTGTAGCCTGCTGTGTCGTGTCTGCATCTCCTGCTAACAGATAAGTCATTTTCTTCTTTTGTGTTTGTGCTATATTTTTGCATTTTGTCCTGCACTTCTGTGGGGCCTTCAGGGTCCCCTCCGGGGCTTCTGCCCTCTCAGTTTTGTTCAGCCACTGATGTTTGTACTTTTGCTTTTTCCAGTTTTTTCAGTGGCTGCTGTTTTGATTTTGTTACACCAGAGAACTAATTTAGGTGGAAGAGGTCGTGTGATCTCAGGTATTTTTGAAATTAGTAGAGTTGGCGCTTTTCAGGGTTTTCTGGGATTGCAGTAAGTACCCTTCCTATCCTTTTCTATTTAGTTAGTTTGGGCCCCAGCGTTTGCTCATACTATTTTCTTTCTGTGTCAGTATTTCATCTTGTCTAACCGCCATTACATGTTTGGGGGCTTTCTATTATCTTTGGGGTTCTGCTCCGGGTCAGATAGCTTTCCTATATCTATCTTTAGGTGTAGTTAGTTTCTCAGGCTGTGACGAGGCGTCTAGGACCAACGTAGGAACGCTCCACGGCTGCCTCTAGTTGTGGTGGTTAGTCAGGGTACTGCAATCTCATAGATTCCAACTGCTCTGGTGTATTTCCTTTTTACCTGCACTCCTCAGCTACCGAAACATAACAGTATCACCGGCCTAAAAATTGAAAATTGTATGGTACTCACAGAAGGGAAAAAATATTGTGAAAGAAAAAAGGTTGTCAGAGTTGTCAGAGATATTTTTCTATTTGTTGCATTTTTTTTTTCCCTCTTTATCTCTGGGTGCTGGGGAGGATCTTTTCTCTCAATGGAGTTTGCACGGTTGTCTGGCCGTGTGGATCAGCTTGCCACTGAGGTTCAGAGTATTGCTGCATATCTTGCTAGGTTGCCTGTTGTGGAACCTAGGATCCCCATGCCAGATTTGTTTTTGGGGGATCGAGCTAAGTTTCAGAATTTCAAAAATAATTGTAAATTGTTTTTTGCCTTAAAATCTAAGTCCTCAGGGAACGCAGCGCAGCAGGTTCAAATTATCATCTCTCTCCTGCGCGGCGATCCTCAGGATTGGGCTTTTTCCCTGACACCTGGGGATCCTGTTTTGAGTGATGTTGATGCATTTTTTCAGGCCTTGGGTTATTGTACGATGAGCCTAATGGCACTGATCAAGCTGAAAAAGCCTTGTTGGCATTAAATCAGGGGCCTTATGACGCTGAGTTATACTGTCAGAGATTCCGTAGGTGGGCAGTCCTGACCAAATGGAATGACGACGCTTTGGCAGCCCTTTTCCGGAAGGGTCTGTCAGATAATGTAAAGGATGTTATGGTGGGATTCCCTGTCCCCTCTGGTCTCAATGATTCGATGTCATTAGCGATTCAAATTGACAGACGTTTGCGTGAGCGGAGAAGTATGCGTGGAATGGTGTTGCCTTGTGAACCAGCTTCTGAACCCATGCAGTGTGATAGAGTGGTGTCTGGGGCACAGCGTCATGAGTTTCGAAAGCGCAATGGGTTATGTTTCTACTGTGGTGATGCCTCTCATGCTATTTCAGTCTGCCCTAAGCGGGAAGACGTTTTGCACGCTCAGTTGTCTTGGGTAGTGTTCAGACTAAGTTTTTATTAACTGTCACTCTGATATGCTCTCTGTCCTCATTTTCTGCTCAGGCTTTCGTTGATTCTGGAGCAGCTATTAACCTGATGGATTATGATTTTGCTAAACGTTGTGGGTTTCCCTTGAAACCCCTTCAGAAGTCTATTCCCCTACTGGGGATCGATTCTACCCCTTTGGCTGAGAATAAACCCCAGTTTTCTACTCAGGTGATAATGAGGGTTGAACCTGATCACCAGGAGTGCTGCAAATTTTTGGTTCTGTATAATCTGCATGACATTATCGTGCTGGGTTTCCCTTGGTTACAGTCTCATAATCCTGTTTTGGATTGGAAATCTGTGTCTGTAACCAGTTGGGGCTGCCAATGTGTTAATACCAACACTCCTGTTTTTTCTGCCTCCCCCAGGCTCAGGATGTTCCTGACTTTTTGATTGATTTTTCTGATGTGTTTAGCGAAAGTAAATCTGCATCCTTGCCTCCCCATAGGAGCTATGACTGCGCTATTGAATTAGTGCCGGGTAGTAAATTCCCTAAAGGTCGCCTTTTTAACTTGTCTGTACCTGAACATGACGCTATGCGGTCTTATATCAAGGAATCATTGGAGAAGGGTCATATCAGACCATCCTCTTCACCCTTAGGTGCCGGTTTTTTCTTTGTGGCCAAAAAAGATGGTTCATTAAGGCCGTGTATTGATTATCGTCTCTTGAACAATATTACTGTGAAATATCAATACCCGTTACCCTTGATTTCTGACCTGTTTTCCAGGGTGAAAAACGCTACTTGGTTTACAAAGCTTGACCTCAGGGGGGCGTATAACCTTATTCGCATTAAGCACGGGGATGAATGGAAGACGGCATTCAATACCCCTGAAGGGCATTTTGAGTACCTAGTGATGCCCTTTGGGCTCACTAATGCTCCTTCCGTCTTCCAGTCCTTCATGAATGACATTTTCAGGGATTTTGTGGACAAATTTCTGATTGTTTATTTGGATGATATCTTGATTTTTTCTAATGACTGGGACTCTCATGTGAAACATGTTCGAACTGTGTTCCAGATTTTGAGAGAGAATGCTCTGTATGTGAAGGGATCAAAGTGTCTTTTTGGCGTACAGAGGATCTCATTTCTGGGATTCATTTTGTCCCCATCTGTTATCGAAATGGACCCGGTCAAGGTTCAGGCCATCTGTGATTGGGTCCAACCTACTTCATTAAAGGCTCTTCAGAGATTTTTGGGTTTTGCCAATTTTTATCGTAAATTTATTGGTAATTTCTCGGTTATTGTTAAACCATTAACTGATTTGACCAGAAAAGGTTCTGATGTGGTGAATTGGCCTCCTGAGGCAGTCTCTGCGTTTCAGGAACTTAAGCAGAGATTCACTTCTGCTCCTGTTCTACGACAGCCTGATGTTTCTCTGCCATTTCAGGTGGAGGTTGATGCCTCTGAAATTGGGGCAGGTGCCGTTTTGTCCCAAAAAGATCCAGAGACCTCTAAAAGTAACCCTTGTGCCTTTTTCTCTCGAAAATTTTCTCCTACTGAACGTAATTATGACGTGGGTAATCGGGAGTTATTGGCCATGAAGTGGGCTTTTGAAGAGTGGAGACATTGGCTGGAGGGAGCCAAACATCAGGTGGTGGTCCTTACGGACCATAAGAATCTGGTCTATCTGGAATCTGCCAAGCGACTCAATCCTAGACAGGCCAGGTGGGCCTTGTTTTTCACACGTTTTAATTTTGTGGTTTCCTTTCTTCCTGGCACTAAGAATGTTAAGGCGGATGCCCTCTCGAGGAGTTTCCTTGCGGACTCTCCTGAGTTATCTGATCCTTCTGTTATTTTGAAAGAGGGTGTAGTTCTTTCCGCCATCTCGCCCAATTTGAGACTTGCTCTGGAGGGGTGTCAGGAGGATAGGCCCGAGTGCTGCCCTGTTGGAAAATTGTTTGTCCCGGACCAGTGGAAAAAGAGTGTGATGTCTGAGATTCATTGTTCCGCATTGGCTGGGCATCCCGGAATTTTTGGTACCAGAGACTTGGTTAGTTGGTCCTTTTGGTGGCCTACCTTGTCTCGTGATGTCAGGGAATTTGTGCAGTCCTGCGGGACTTGCTCTCGCTCCAAGCCTTGCTCTCGCTCTAGTGGTTTGTTGATGCCATTGCCTGTGCCCAAGAGACCATGGACCCATATCTCTATGGATTTCATTTCCGACCTTCCTGTTTCTCAGAGAATGACCACCATCTGGGTAATTTGCGATAGGTTTTCCAAAATGATACATCTTGTGCCATTACCTAAGTTGCCTTCCTCCTCTGAATTGGTGCCGTTGTTCCTTCAGCACGTGGTTCGTTTACACGGCATTCCTGAGAACATTGTGTCTGACAGAGGAGTCCAGTTTGTTTCCAGATTTTGGAGGACTTTTTGTTCTAAACTGGGTGTTCAATTGTCTTTCTCCTCGGCATTTCATCCTCAGACCAATGGTCAAACTGAGAGAACAAACCAGACATTGGAGACTTATCTAAGATGCTTTGTGTCTGCTGATCAGGATGACTGGGTCTCTTTTTACCTTTGGCTGAGTTTGCTCTTAATAATAGGGCTAGCTCTGCCACTTTGATGTCTCCGTTTTTCTGTAATTCTGGGTTTCACCCTCGATTTTCTTCGGGACAGACGGAGGCTTCTGTCTGTCCAGGTGTTGACTCTGTTGTGGAGCGTATGCAACAGATTTGGGACCAGGTAGTGGAGAGGTTGTCCCTCTCTCAGGAGAAGGCCCAGCGGTTTGCTAACCGGCATAGGACTGATGGTCCTCGGTTTAAAGTGGGGGACTTGGTCTGGTTGTCCTCAAAGAATATTCCTATGAGAGTAGCATCTCCTAAATTTAAGCCTAGGTTCATTGTACCTTATAAGATCATTGAGATTCTTAATCCTGTTTCTTTTCGTTTGCTTCTTCCAGGGACATTTAAGATCCATAACGTGTTCCACAAGTCCTTGTTGAAGAGGTTTGTTGAGCCAGTGGTTCCTGCTGCTGTGCCTCCTGACCCTGTTTTGGTTGAGGGCAATCTGGAGTATGTGGTTGAGAAAATATTAGATTCTCGTTTTTCTAGACGGAAACTCCAGTATTTGGTTAAGTGGAGAGGTTATGGTCAGGAAGACAATTCTTGGGTGTTTGCTTCGGACATCCATGCTAGGAGACTCATCCGTGCGTATCATAGAACTCATCCTGACCGACCTGGTTGCTCAAATGAGGGTTCGGTGACCCCTCCTCAAGGGGGGGTACTGTTGTGAATGGGTTTGAGATGAGTTCTGTAGCAGAGACTCCCTCTGGTGGTTACAAGCGGTACTGGTCTGTTCAGTGAAGATTGTGAGGACTGGGAATCAGGTGTTACTGATTGGTCTTATATAAGGGAGTCACCTTCCCATCAGGGTTGCCGGTGATCAATTGTTCTGGTCTGAATCCTTTATTCCAGTTTCCCTTGTAGCCTGCTGTGTCGTGTCTGCATCTCCTGCTAACAGATAAGTCAATTTCTTCTTTTGTGTTTGTGCTATATTTTTGCATTTTGTCCTGCACTTCTGTGGGGCCTTCAGGGTCCCCTCCGGGGGCTTCTGCCCTCTCAGTTTTGTTCAGCCACTGATGTTTGTACTTTTGCTTTTTCCAGTTTTTTCAGTGGCTGCTGTTTTGATTTTGTTACACCAGAGAACTAATTTAGGTGGAAGAGGTCGTGTGATCTCAGGTATTTTTGAAATTAGTAGAGTTGGCGCTTTTCAGGTTTTCTGGGATTGCAGTAAGTACCCTTCCTATCCTTTTCTATTTAGTTAGTTTGGGCCCCAGCGTTTGCTCATACTATTTTCTTTCTGTGTCAGTATTTCATCTTGTCTAACCGCCATTACATGTTTGGGGGCTTTCTATTATCTTTGGGGTTCTGCTCCGGGGCAGATAGCTTTCCTATATCTATCTTTAGGTGTAGTTAGTTTCTCAGGCTGTGACGAGGCGTCTAGGACCAACGTAGGAACGCTCCACGGCTGCCTCTAGTTGTGGTGGTTAGTCAGGATACTGCAATCTCATAGATTCCAACTGCTCTGGTGTATTTCCTTTTTACCTGCACTCCTCAGCTACCGAAACATAACACAACTGGTTACAGACACAGATTTCCAATCCAAAACAGGATTATGAGACTGTAACCAAGGGAAACCCAGTACGATAATGTCATGCAGATTATACAGAACCAAAAATTTGCAGCTCTCCTGATGATCAGGTTCAACCCTCATTATCACCTGAGTAGAGAACTGAGGTTTATTCTCAGCCAAAGGGGTGGAATCGATCCCCAGTAGGGGAATAGACTTCCGTAGGGGTATCAAGGGAAACCCACAACGTTTAGCAAAATCAAAATCCATCAGGTTAATAGCTGCTCCCGAATCAACGAAAGCCTGAGCAGAAAATGAGGACAGAGAGCATATCAGAGTGACAGTTAACAAAAACTTAGTCTGAACACTACCCAAGACAACTGAGCGTGCAAAACGTCTTCCCCGCTTAGGGCAGAATGAAATAGCATGAGAGGCATCACCACAGTAGAAACATAACCCATTGTGCTCTCGAAACCCATGACGCTGTGCCCCAGAAACCACTCCACCACACTGCATGGATCCAGAAGCAGGTTCACAAGGCAACACCATTCCACGCATACTTCTCCGCTCACGCAAACGTCTGTCAATTTGAATCGCTAATGACATAGAATCATTGAGACCAGAGGGGACAGGGAATCCCACCATAACATCCTTTACATTATCTGACAGACCCTTCCGAAAAAGGGCTGCCAAAGCGTCGTCATTCCATTTGGTCAGGACTGCCCACCTACGGAATCTCTGACAGTATAACTCAGCGTCATCAAGCCCCTGATTTAATGCCAACAAGGCTTTTTCAGCTTGATCAGTGACATTAGGCTCATCGTAGAATAACCCCAAGGCCTGAAAAAATGCATCAACATCACTCAAAACAGGATCCCCAGGTGTTAGGGAAAAAGCCCAATCCTAAGGATCGCCGCGCAGGAGAGAGATGACAATTTGAACCTGCTGCGCTGCGTTCCCTGAGGACTTAGATTTTAAGGCAAAAAACAATTTACAATTATTTTTGAAATTCAGAAACTTGGCTCGATCCCCCAAAAACAAATCTGGCATGGGAATCCTAGGTTCCACAACAGGCAACCTAGCAAGATAGGTAGCAATACTCCGAACCTCAGTGGCAAGCTGATCCACACGGCCAGACAACTGTGCAAACTCCATTGAGAGAAAAAAAATCCTCCCCAGCACCCAGAGATACAGAGGGAAAAAAAAAAATGCAACAAACAGAAAAATATCTCTGACAACTCTGACAACCTTTTTTCTTTCACAATATTTTTTCCCTTCTGTGAGTACCATACAATTTTCAATTTTTTGGCCGGTGATACTGTTATGTTTCGGTAGCTGAGGAGTGCAGGTAAAAAAGGCAATACACCAGAGCAGTTGGAATCTATGAGATTGCAGTACCCTGACTAACCACCACAACTAGAGGCAGCCGTGGAGCGTTCCTACGTTGGTCCTAGACGCCTCGTCACAGCCTGAGAAACTAACTACACCTAAAGATAGAAAGAGGAAAGCTATCTGCCCCGGAGCAGATCCCCAAAGAACATAGAAAGCCCCCAAACATGTAATGACGGTTAGGCAAGAAGAAATACTGACACAGACAGAAAATAGTATGAGCAAACGTTGGGGCCCAAACTACCTAAATAGAAAAGGATAGGAAGGGCACTGACTGCAATCCCAAAAAAACCCTGAAAAGCACCAACTCTACTAATTTCAAAATCACCTGAGATCACACGACCTCTTCCACCTAAATTAGTTCTCTGGTGTAACAAAATCAAAACAGCAGCCACTGAAAAAACTGGAAAAAGCAAATGTACAAACATCAGTGGCTGAACTAAACTGAGAGGGCAAAAGCCCCCGGAGGGGACCCTGAAGGCCCCCACAGAAGTGCAGGACAAAATGCAAAAATCAAGCACAAAAACAAAAAGAAGAAAATGTCTTATCTGTTAGCAGGAGATGCAGACACGACACAGCAGGCTACAAAGGAAACAGGACTCAAGGATTGAGACCAGAACAATTGATCACCGGCAACCCTGATGGGAAGGCGACTCCCTTATATAAGACCAGTCAGTAACACCTGATTCCCACTCCTCACAATCTTCACTGGACAGTCCAGTACCGCTTGTAACCACCAGAGGGAGCCTCTGCTCAGAACTCATTTCAAGTCCATTCACAACAAACCAGCATGTGTACATTCAATATAATATTTTTCAGTTCCGTTTTTAATATGCAAATAAGTTTCAGACTAGTCAATGGGTCATTGGTTTCTCCAGACTAGTCGGCCCACTCAGCATGTTATCACTCCCCTGTAGGCGTGATAACATGATTTGCAAAGAGACAGCATCATCACTGTCCTCTGCAAATCTCGCACATGCGTGTGATTGTCTTTCTTACACGTTATTGTGCCTCTGAAGCCGGGTGTAAGCTTCCTGGCTTCAGAGGTGCACTGTGTATGTCCTGAAGCAAAGAAGAAGCCTGATATCCACGGAGGAGCCAAAGATCAGTCAACGACTCGCCGAAAGACATTGACTGGCTTTTTCTGCTCTGAAAAGTCCTTTCAAGTAATAAAATCATAGAATGTTAGAGTTGGAAGGGACCTCCTGGGTCATCGTGTCCAACCCCCTGCTCAATGCAGGATTCATTTACCCTTCTCAGACAGATGTCTGTCCAGCCTCTGTTTGAAGACTTTCATTGAAGGAGAACTCACCACCTCTCGTGGCAGCCTGTTTCACCCTCACTGTCAAAAAGTTATTTCTAATATCTAATCTGTATCTTCTCTCTTTCAGTTTCAACTTTTACATTATAGTCAAAGGTCAGCCTTTTGCTTGTCCGTAAATAGTCAGCTTGAGCTTAGAGGAGACTGGACAGGGTTAAAGAGTAACGTGACAGATGATTAATGCTGTTGGATTCACAGGCTGCACAAATCATACAAGGGTTGTGTTATTGAAGCCAGGTATGTCCTGCTCCGAAACACTGCAGGATTTCAGAGAGATCATACTTTGAAAAGACGTCCCAGTTGAGATAAGTCCCAAGCCAGCTTCTCTCCGCTCCCCTAGACTGACAGGAGACCTGACAGTGCTGATAGGATTGTCCTTCCATGGGTGGTCTCTCCATATTGCACAGCACATTTAGGGCTACCTTCAGAGAAGTACAACTTCTGTCTGAACCATATTAAAGATTAAAGGGTTTTCCCGCCTTAAGCTACAAGTCTACAGTCACTCCATGTGACTGCAAACTTGTGGATCATCACAATGCGTGCACTACACCCTATGATGATTCTCCAGGGCCAACGCCAGGAGTGGGCGGTCACAAGACCGCGAGTATGCAATTTGCATACTTCCGGCCACATTAGGACTAGACTTGTCTGGCCTCACTCAATGCACTTGCACATCTAGTCGTCACGTGAACGCATGTATGCAACTCACATTCTTGTGGTCACGCGTGCCCGCTCCTGGTGCCAACACCTGAGAATGCTTGCATTGTGAACTGCATTCACTGTGAGGATTCTCGAGTCTGCACTCACATACAGTGACTGCAAACTGGTAACCTAAGGCGGGACAACCCTTTTAATTATCCTTCATTTCTAGAAATGTTATTTTGACAAATACTAAATGCTGAATTTATGGTTATGGTTTTTTAAAGATCAATTTGTCTAAAGGGTTACATTATATGCTTTTCACCAAGTGATCCTAATTTTAACTTAAAGTGGAGGAGTTATGTACGGGGCGCAGTGAACATTTTCATTTTTCACTATCGCATTTACTTCTGATCTGTGGGTATAACTGTGGTCAAACCCAGTCCAGCCGATGAGGGTAGGATGTCTTAAGAAATAGAAATACATTTTCACTTATTTTCTGCAATGAGCTAGCTCCTAGACAAGGTTGTGCTTTTCTGTTAACATCACCAAGTTTATGTATGTATGTATATATATATATATATATATAATATATATATATATATACTTCCTTCTCACCCCCCACTGGGGGTGGTCTTTGTTATCCTTTCTCATTCTCGGG
>JARQOD010000005.1:518591574-518645906 GCA_033576555.1 Oophaga sylvatica
GGCGGGAGAAAAGCCGAGCCCCGCGTCTTCCTGCCAAAAAACCGGGATAAGGCCAGGGCCCCCCTGCAAACCCAAAAATTTTGACGGAACTTCCCCCCCCCGCCCCTGCTCCCTTTCCCTTGCCCCTGCAGCTATCTGCCTGCGGCCAAAAAAAATCCCCCCCAATCTTCTTGAAACCCAGCGCTGTCCCAGCACCCGCTGAAGCATACGAAAATTCCCCAAGTAGTAGCGCTGTCCCCCGCACGCTGAAGCATATTGAAAATTACATTAGTAGCGCGTCACAGCGGGCCTAAAGCAAACGACATTACATGAAGTAGCGTGTCACAGCAGCGTGAAGATACTAAATTAAACATGTAGTAGCCCCTGTCCCACAGCAGCGCAAAACCCATACGGGACATTACATGAAAGAAGCCCCCTGTCACAGCAGGTTAAAAAGCATACTGACATACATGTAGAAAAACCGCGGGTCACACCCCAGCGTTTAAAGCATACTGACAAAAAAAAATTTGCGCTGCTCTTTTCGACCAAAAAGCACTCCACACATAATTATTTTAAAATTTGTGTGGAGAAACTCACCACCCAAAAAGGCGCCACAGGGACCCTCAGGGGTTTCGGGGCGCAGTCCCCCGCTTCCCACCAGGGGAAAAACCCAGTCCCCCGAAAGTGTGGTTTGCTTTTTCCCGCCAGAGACCCCCTCTCACCCCCCAGGGCCGGCAAGGATTCTGCAGGGACTTTGAGTAAATACAGATCCCCAAAGGGGAGGGGTTTAGGGGGTACAGCAGCGTGATCCCCCTGAGACCTTAGACCAACTTTGACCCAAAATCTCCTGTAAAAAATATAAAATAAAAAAATCTTCTGAGGGCTGCATTGCGCGACCATCCTCTGGACCCCCAAATCTTAGACTGGGTTGAGTAGGAAAACCCCGGGAGCGGGAAAGGGGCCACCCAGCATCATTTTTTTTGATCGGGAAACCTTCCTGATCGGGGGGCTCCGCCTACCCATCAGAAAAGAATACTGTGCCCTTCTCTTCCTTCATCTGCAGCTGAAAAAAAACTTGCTGCGCCCCCACATTTGCGCTTGATTTTGGCGAAAAAACCATTGTGGCTTTTTTTATGAAAAAAATGGGCAAAAAAATTCATCCTTTTGGGGCATCGAAAAGTTTTTTTAAAATTTTTTTTTTTCCTTTTTGGGGCTTGGGAGGGGATCAAAAGCAAAAAAAAGGGTTTTGTCGGTCTGCCCCAAAAAACAAAATTTACAAGCCCCAAAATAAAAAAAATAAAAAATTAAAAAAAGCAGCTTAGTAAATTTAAAAACCCAATTTGAGTATTTTTGAAAAATCAAAAAGGGAAAAAAGGTCTGGGCAAAGCGAAAAAACAGTAAAAAATTTTATTAAAAAAGCAAATTTAAAAAAGGGGAAAGGGGAAAAATTCAGAAGACAATTATAGAATGAAAATGGGGGGCCCATACAGGGAGAAAATTGTCCTAAAAAAAAAAAAAGGATGATGCAAAATTGTTAAAGGCAAAAAGTATTGCAATTGATGCCAAACCCAAGGTAATTTAAAGTATATGTTAGATGAGGGAAAAATTTCCCCAAAATATAAGCAAAGGGCTAAGAAAAGTGTTTTTCACAAATTAACAGGTTTTATATGGTCCCACAGAAAAAATTAGGCATGAATAAAATCGGGTTTTGGCTTTTAAGGTCCCCAAAACTACATTTGAACACAAAGTGTAAAGTTGAAAAATGAAAAATACAGATAATCAGGAATATCAACAAAAAAAATTGGGTCTTCCACCAAAAACCCCCAAAAGTTTCAAAGATGCTTCACAGGGGACCCCGCCCGGGGGTTTCTATAAAGGTGCATTTACCTTTGGGCCCGTGACTATTTTTTCAACATCCCTTTTTTTTAGGGCAATTTTCTCCGATGGGGAACCCCCTTTTCTTAGTTTTTGTATTTTAAACCCCCCCCCCCTTTTTAAAAATTAACTTTTTTTTGATAGTTTATACGTTTATCAAAATTTTTCCCCCCGGGTTTCATTGTTTTTTTTTTTAAATTTGCCCAAAAAAGGGCATTTCCCCAGCGGGGTTACAAAAATTTTTTTTGTATTTCAGGGGCAGCACCTACAGAAAAAAAAACCCCTTTTCGCACTGGGAACGGTATTATATAAAATTTACCTGAATTTTTTTACCAGTTTTTTTTTCCCTAGGTTTTCCCGGGAATTTTTTTGTGATGGGGGTTTGGGGGGAGGTAGCTGCTGTTCATCTTCCCCCGCACAAAATGGATTCCCCAGTCAGTTCTTTTGCATAGACAGAGGAGGGGGAGGGAGCATGGAAGACTTTTCAGCGTACTGGTACTGTGGGGGAAACCAGCTTGGGGCCAGGTAAAAAAACTTATTAAAAAAAAAGAGACACCCCAAATTTTATGGCTTTTTTTTTTCCACTCCGTCTACTCCCCAATTAAAAAAAGGTTTTGTGAACGATACTTTCTGGTTGGCGTCGTCTTGCCGAAATAATGATTGGGAATGCAGCGTTTGTCCTTTCACCACTTACAGGGAAAATGTGGTTTCGCAGGACGAGCACCACATGAACCCCAAAAAAGGGTTTTTAAGAAGAAAGGAGGCCTGGATCAAGACCGGGGACGCCCTCAGACCGCAAAAAGTATAAAAAAGGTCTTTTGTTTATGCCAAGCATTGGGACTTTAGACAGTATTCTAGAAAGCTGTTTTTAAGGGCATACAGGTGTTGGCCTAAAATTTTTGGGGAAAACCTCGTAAAAAGTTCCCTTTAAAAAAGGCCCTTTGGGACGGATTTGGGAAAAACCAAAGGGGTCTGCTAGTTTTTGGGGTTATTTTTTTTAAAAAGGGGGCGTATTTTTTTTTTTTTTTTTTGGGGGCCCCCTTTTTAAAACCCCCCCTTTCTCCCCTTTGGAGTACTATCCGTCCCCGGTACCTGGGCCCCAAAGCCGGGGACGGGTAGTAGTCTTTTGGGGATCAGCTTTCGCCCCCAGGGGAGCGCAAAAGCCGCGGGGTCCCGCTGTTTAAAAAAAAGGGGCACCCATGACGTGTCAGGAGCGGTACGGACCGCTCCCGGACATTAACCCCTTGCACACCCCCATCAAAAAGATCGCGGTTTTTGGGGGAAAAGGGGGGATCGCGCAGGGTGGGGGCTCCCGCGCGCCCCCCCGGGCCCTCAGGCAGCGCGATGTGGGGGGCCCCTGTTTTAGGGCTTCCCCCCCCCCAGGACCCGGGCCAAGATGGCGCCGGGGGGGCCCGGGGGGGGCCCGGGCCCCAGGGGCCCCCCCGGGGCAGCCTGAGAAAAAGCATCTAGCCCGGGGCGATCGGGTGTGACCCGATGCTGGGGACACTGTCCACCAGCGATCTGAAAAATTTCTGTGATGTCCCCCCCCGGGACAAAGTAAAAAATTTAAAAAAAAAAAAAAAAAAAAATGTGTAAAAAAAAAAAACCCCAAAAAAAAAAAAAAAAAAAAAAAATATTTCCCCCCAAAAAAAACACTTCTTTCCCCCAAATTAAAAAAAAAAAAAAAAAAAAAGTACACTATTTGTATCGCCCCGGTTTCCCTAAAGGGCCCCCCCCTATAAAATTGTCCCCCCATTAAAAAACCCTTTTTTTTAACCCCCCAAAAAAAAAAAAAAAAAAAAAAAAAAACAAACTTTAAACATATCCCCGAAAAAAAAAGTGGGAAAACCCGAACAAAAAGACCCCCAAAAAAAAAAAAAGGTACGCTGAAAACGTCATCTTGTCCCGCAAAAAAACGAGCCGTCATTAAAGCATCTGCTTAAAAATTAAAAAAGTTATAGTCGCAGAATAAGGCGATGCAAAATAATTTTTTTATATAAAATTGTTTTTAGTCTATAAAAGCGCCCAAAACATGAAAAAATTCTAAAATGAGGTATCGCCTTAATCGTACTGACCGAAGATAAAAAACTGCTTTATCTATTTTACCACTCGCCGGAACGGTATAAACGCCTCCCCAAAGAAATTTCATTTCTACCTCCCAAAATCGAATAAAACGCAATAAAAAAAGTCACGTGCCTCAAAGTGGTCCACCAATAAAAACATCAAACGTCCCGCCAAAAAATAAGACCTCAACATGACTCTGTGGTGCAATTAGCAAAAATTATAGCTCTCAAATGTGATGATGTGCAAAACTTATTTTTGCCAATAAAAAGGTCTTTTAGCGTGACAGCTGGCCAATCATAAAAACCCGCCTATTAAAATAGTAAATCAAACCCCACTTTATCACCCCCTAGTAAGGGAAAAATAATAAAATTAAAAAAAAGTATTTTCCATTTTCCCATTAGGGTTAGGGTTGGGGGCTAAATTTTGGGGTTTGGGTTTGGCGCTAAATTTGGGATTGGGGTTGGGTTAAGGGGGTTTGTGTTAGGGTTAGTTTGTGGTTGGGGTTGGGACGGGGGTTGGGGTGTGTTGGGTTAGGGTTGGAGTTAAAATTTGGGGGGGTTTCAGCTGTTTAGGCACATCAGGGGCCAAAAAAATGTGACAGGGCGTCTAAATCTAAATTTCCCAGCCAATTCTGCGTGAAAATTTCAAACGTGTCCTTCACTTCTCAGCTCTCCCATGCGTCCAACAGTGTTTTACCCCACTTAGGGGGTATCAGCGAAACTCCGGGCCCCAAGAGTTTTGTGCAATTTGTCCTATTTCTTTGCTCCCCTTTGGGGAAAAAAAAAAAACGGGGGGCGAAAAATCATTTTTGTACAAAAAAAAAATATTTTTTTTTTTTAGGCTGTACATTTAACTTTGTGAAGCATTTTGGGCTTTTTAAAGCGCTCACCACACATCTAGATAAGTTCCTTGGGGGGTCTATTCCAAAATGGGGGCACTTTTTGGGGGTTTTTCCCACTGTTTAGGGCGTTAAAGGGTCTCCAAAGGACATGCGCCCCAGACCTTTCCATAAAAAGGTCTGCATCCAAAACGTCATACTTCCTTCCGAGCCCCAACGTGTACCCTTTCAGTAGTTCTCACATATTGGTATAGCGTACTCGGCAATTGGAAAAAAACTTTTGGGGGGCATTTTCCCGTTACCCTTGTTAAAAAAAAATATTGGGGCAAAAAAATCATTTTGAAAAAAAAAAAAAAGATTTTTTATTTTTACGGCTTCGTTTTTATAAACTTTGTGAAGCCTTCGGGTTTAAGTGCTCACCACACATCTAGATAAGTTCCTTGGGGTCTATTTTCCAAAAAAGGGGGCACTTGTGGGGGGGTTTCCCCTGTATAGGGGCATCAGGGGCTCTCCAAATGTGACATGACGCCCCCCCCCCCATTCATCAAAGTCGCAATCCAAACGTTTTCACTTCCCCCTTCCGAGCCCTGCGTGCGCCCTACATAGTTTTCTCCACATATTGGGTATCACTACTCAGGAAAATTGGACAACAAACTTTTGGGTTCCATTTCTTCTGTTTCCCTTGTGAAAAAAATATTGGGGGCGGGAAAAAAAATTTTTGTAAAAAAAAAAAATTTTTTATTTCGGCTTACGTTATAAAAATTTAGTTAAAAACCTGGGGTTAAAAGTTTTCACACACATCTAGATAAGTTCCTTGAGGGGTCTAAGTTCCAAATGGCGTCATTTATGGGGGTTTCCACTGTTTAGGCAGATCAGGAGCTTCAAACCGACTGGCGTCACCAATTCTGCGTTTAAAAGTCAACGCGCCCCCTTCCCTTCCAAACTTTTCCATGCACCCAAACAGTGGTTTACCCCACAAAATGGGGTATCAGCGGGACTCGGACAAATTGCAATAACTTTTGGGGGTTTGTACCCTTGGAAAAATAAAATTGGGTGAAAATCATTTTGTGGAAAAATTGATTTTTAAATTTTAACGGCTCTAGTTAAATTGTGTGAAGCACTTGGGGGTTCAAATTGCTCACCAAAAAATCTAGAAAAGTTCCTTAGGGGGCTAGTTTCCAAAATGGGTCTTTTGGGGGGGGTTTTCACTGTTTGGCCCCATCAGGGGCTCTCCAAATGCACAAAGCACCAATCTCAATTCCACCAATTTTGGGTTTGGGAAAAAATCAAATGGTGCTCCTTCCATTCTGACTCTGCTGCGCCCAAACAGTGGTCCCACCCCTTTTGGGGTATCAGCGTACTCAGAAAAATGGACAACAACTTATGTGGTCCAATTTCTCCTGTTACCCTTGAGAAATAAAAATTTGTGACTAAAATTTAATTTTTGTGGGGAAAAAATAGGATTTTTTATTTTTAAAGCCCGGGCATTATAAACTTTGTGAAGCACTTTGGGGGGTTTAAAGTGCCCCCCAAAGATCTGATAAGTTCCTTTGGGGGTATAGTTTCCAAAATGGGTCCCCTTTTTGGGGGGTTTTCCCCTGTTTGGGTTAAACTGGGGCACTGCAAACGGACTTTTACCCCCCCAACGTCTGCATTCCAACGTTAATACTTCCTTTCAAGCCTGCCGTTTCACCCAAACAGTTCCCCCCCCACATATGGGTATCTGCGTACTCATACAATTTGGACAACAACTTTTGGGGTCCAATTTCCTTGGGGAAAATTCAAAAATTTGGGACTAAAAAATCATTTTTGGGGAAAAAAAATTTTTTTTTTTTTTTCACACCCCAGGCTTTTTAAAGCTTTTGTGAAACATTTGGGGGATTAAAAGTGCTCACAACAGTTTCTAGAAATTTCCCTTTGGGGGGTTCCTAGTTCCAAAATGGTGTCACTTGTGCGGTTTTCCACTGTTTGGCGCATCGGGGGCTCCCCAAAAACCGGGCATGGCGTCCAATCCAATTCCAGCCAATTTTAGTTTGAAAAAGTCAACGGGCCCCTTTCCCCTTACGAGCTCTGCGTGTGCCCAAAAACAGGGGTTTTCCCCCCCCACATATTGGGTATTGGCGTACTAGAGAAATTGCTTTAACAACTTATTGTCCATTTTCTCTTTTACCTTGGAAAAAAAAAAAAAGTTGTAAAAGATCATTTTTGGCTAAAATTAATATTCTTTTTTTCCCTTCCAGGGTGCTTTGTTCCTGTAAAAGAAAATGAAGGGTTAATAATCTTCTTGAATGGGGTTTTTGGAGTACCTTGGGGGGTCCCATTTTTTAGAATGGTGCCCACTTTTGGGTATTTTCTCCATAAGACCCCTAAAAAGTGACTTCAAATGAAAGTGGTCCCTAAAAAAAATGGCTTTGTACTTTTGTTGAAAAAATGAAAAATCGCTGGCAATTTTTAACCTTAAAAACTTCAACAAAAAAAATTTGGTTCCAATAATTGTGCTGAGTAAGTAGAAAAGTGGGGATTGTTAATTTTAACTTTTTAGTGACAAAATTCTCTTTTTAAAGGGAATAAAAATTCAAAGTTTTAAAAAATTGAAAAATTAAAAAATTTTCGCATATTTGCGTTTTTTTCAAAAATAAACGCAAGTTTATTCGAAAAAATTTTACTTCTAACGTGAGAAACAATATGTCACGAAAAAACAATCTCAGATTCGCGAAGATCCGTTGAAGCGTTCCGATTATAACCTCATAAAGAGACAGTGGTCAGAATTGAAAAAATTTGGGCCCCGGGTCATTAACGGAAAACCCCACCTTGGGGGTGAAGGGGTAATAGCCAGTAAAGGCTAAAATACAGTTGTGAGCTGATTTAATAGCCTGGAACCCATGGGTATTACCCTTCACAGGCTAAAACATCGGCCCCCCAGCAATCTGCTTTCCCCTGCTGGTTAAGAAAAATTATGTGGGAGCCCACGCCATTTTTTTTTCAGAAAAATAATCTTTTATTCATTAAATACATGTACATAAGCTGAACACACGTACTAACGTATTTGTCACTGACTTTGTATATCGACCTTTCTATGTGGTTTACTTACTAATACATCTACTCTATGCTGTCAGATCCAGCTGTGATTTTTCATACGGCTGCTGAATTTTAGGCTTTTCTTCTATCTTTCATGTAAAATTATGGATAGATAAAAGGGCACTGGTTTTTCAGAGACACCGGTGCGGGAAAAAAAAAGTTTACGGGGGGGTGCACGACATTCTGGGGGACCACGGGGGGTGCCCCGACATTCCGTGGGGGACACGGGGAATGGGGGACGGGGGGGCCCCAGTTCTGTGGGGGACCGGGGGGAGTGCACGACTTTTTGTGGGGGCTTTATAGGGCCCATTATACATTATGGAAAGCTAGGCAGGGGGCATTATTTTGTATGCAAACAATTATATAGTATGAAGGTTTGTGTGGGGGGTCCATCATACGTTTGAAGGGCTGTCTGGGGGGCCATTAATGTTTGGAGCGCTACGAGGCATTAACAGTTTGTGGGGCCCCTTATATGTATGAGGGTATGTGGGAGTCACAGTAGGGGAAACTTTCTTGCCTTGGGAGTTGGGGACGGTAGGTCATTAACTGTCTTTTGGAAAGGGAAATTTAACATGGGTATCATTTTGTGTTTGGGGGCACTTTGTAGGATCATTTCTTTTAAGGGCAAGGGGAAAGGGAAACCCGAACTTCAGTAGGAGGAAAATTAATAAGGCTTTGGGAAAAATTGGGGGGGGGGCCTTAATTAGAACTTTTGCTGTGGGGGTCAAAGGTTTCTATGTACACCTTGCTTTCAGGAAAACCAGAATGGCACTAAAGGGCCTTCAACTTCTGGCCTGCTTATACAGCCCATTTTGGATTTAAATATGTTACAGGTCGTTATGGGGGGCACAAAAACCCGTAGGGGAATATAAGCTACGGGTTTACAAAATAGGCTGTCGCGAGGGGGCATAGCCAAATAACTTTTCTTATGTTTAATGAACCATATTGGACTGCTCATAGCAATGAATGGGAAAATTTTTTAAGCATTTGAATAATTTATGAGGACCTCAATCTGTGTGAAAATATCCTTAAACATAAAAGCGGGCAGCGACCCTAGCACCCCTAACCACCACGACTATATTCTTTGCCTGCATTCTAATTTTTTTTTGTTGTCCCCGGAGTAACTTTCTATACAGAGGTAAATTAAGTTTTAAAAGGGACCTTTCATCAATCCTTTTCACACTGAACTGGGGACTATGTAATAGTGGAGCAGAGCAAATAAAAACCAATTTTTTGTTATTTTGCCTCTTGAAGAGTATTAGCAAAGTTTTTGGTACATAATGAGGTAAAATGTTAAATCCAAATGGGTATTATCAGATTTGTAACTCTACAGGAGAGAAGTGTACCCACCAGTATTCAGTTTAGTTAAAAAAAAAAAGCCTTTTTTCCGCTCTGCAGGGGCCCAAAATTACAGGATTAGTTCCAGATCCAAATGAAAAAAATTCACAAAAGATCTGCACTTTGTGCTATATTAAACAGTGACTATTTCCCGGGGGGGGGGTGATTTCCCACGCTCCTCCCTCTGTTTTGTAGAACTTCCTTACGATGTAAGTGAATTTATTTGCAAGGGGCGGCATCACACCGAATCGTGCAGATCTTGCATTTTTTATACAACTCTCTGCCTTCCTTGAAATGCAATGCTTTGGGTGTTTCCCCCAGCTTTTTTGGCTCACTGTGCCTGCCAGGGGCACAGAGACTGGCAGTGCTTGCGATAAGGCGCTGTGAGATTCCCCTTTTAAAAAGAAAACCCTGGGGTTAAAACTGCTAGTTCTAATGCATAAACTGAGAAGTATTTGGCCCCCAAAACTTCACTGTATCAATACTGAATAGACACGTTATAGGTTCAGGATAATTTCCATTTTTATCCATGGATACAACAGTTTTCTGGCTTTATAAGCAGAAAATGATTCTGAGCAACTAAATATGCGAGTCCCCCCAAAATAATTTGCCTTTTTCCTAGCATGGAATCCATAAGCTGCGCCAGTATATAAGCCAGTGCAGACAGTCCATTTAGCAAACAAATGCCACGGTCAACATTTGTAGGGGGGGGGCAAACATTCTGCAACCATGTATGCTTTCCAAACAATCCCCCTTTGCACTGTGGAATCACCCCCACAACAATCAGCTAGTCAAAATTTTTTTTGGAAATACTAAACCACATTATTTAGGAAAAGAGTCTTGAACAATATGCTTTAAAAAAAAAAAGGGCTGTTTTAGACACTTCTTTTTCACTCTGAGACGCTTCTTTTTAGTTAAATACATCTGTCTTTTTTGGCGTAAATGAAAAATTTTTATGTTTTTTCAAAAACAACATAATAAAGCAGGAAGCAACCCGAAGTTCTAGTAGTTGGGTGTCAATCACGGCCCTCATTTCTACTTTTCCCTGCAGAGTAAATTTTTAATAACAGAAGGTCGTTATTTGTCAAAGCACAAAAACACTGAAAATTCCTCAGCACAATATGATAATAATAATCTCTTTATTTACAGTAATCTGCATTCTGTATTGGTGGTTTGCATTACAATACTTTTTATTACTTCTGCGCATTTCATTGGGTTAATTTTTCATGCAATGATATCAAGCCATGTTGATATATTTTTATGCAGTCAAATTAAAAAACTTCACGCTAGGAAAGCTGTCGAGCTACAAAAAGTGTGTGTAAAACTCTTTAAAAACTCTTTTGGCACCGAAACCCCAGCTCTTTCCTTGCTTAGGCTATTTTCACACTTGCTTTTTTTTTTTGCGCAGCGAAAATCTTGCGCTATGGGAAAACCCCATGCGCAATTTTTCCCATTTTTAAAACATGGGGGGCGCGGGGTTTCTGCGCTTGCACGCGTTCTGTGCGTTTGTCGTGCGCTGGCATTTTCCGGTGTGGGCCCATACGCGCACAGACGCTACATGTTGCATTTTTTTTTCCGCCAAAAAAAGCTTTAAAAAAACGCCCTTTCGCACGTTGCGCATGCTATGCGCAAAAAAAAACATTGCAGTCTATGGGGGGCTGGCGTGGCATGGCTTGCGCTGTCAGGCTTTTGCACGCACGCGTTTTTCTGTAGAATGGGCAGAGATGATGGAAACAGAGATGATGAGCGGGGATGATGGAGCCAGAAAATGATGGAGCAGAGAGATGGGCCAGAGATGTTTGGGGGCAGAGATGTGGAGACAGAGATGATGGAGACAGAGATGATGGAGCAGAGGGTGATGGAGCAGAGATGATGGGGCAGAGTTTATGGAGCAGAGTTGATGGGACAGAGATTGGAGACAGAATGATGGAGACAGAGATGATGGAGACAGAGATGATGGAGCAGAGAGAAGAGACAGTGATGGGGACAGAGATATAATGTGGGCAAATAGAAACGCATCGCCAAAAAAACCAAACGCATGCAAAAACGCATGAAATCGCAGACAAACCCCTCGTTTTTTTTTTTCGAAATGGGCTGAGATGCGACCCAAATATTGCAGCGTTTACAAGCATTTTCCCTGCGTTTTTTTTTTGCGCTTCATGTCGCTCGAAACGCCCGCGAAAAAAAACCCAAAATGTGAAAGTAGCCTTATCAAGAACCTTGTTGGACAAGATTATTTTTATTTTTTTAATGCCACTTTCATTCATTAAGCCAAATTTAACCCTTTACGACTTTCGCACACCATTCGTGTCCTCCTTTGATTGGGGCTTCGCACTGAGCCACATCTTTCCCCCACATGTATGCTTTTTCAACGTGATATGTGCCACTAACAGTCAGGGGTGGAAACATGACCATCTGCGGCTGTTTTAAACCCGTATTTAAAGCAAAATGTTCAATTTCTGACAGCGGCATTAATGTGTCGCGCTAAAGCAAGTCACTATCCCGCTATTGGACCCATTCTATGACGCGGGGCGGGGATGGGTTGCATGACAACCCGGGGTCCGCAGGGACCCCTGGGTTACAATTCCAGAAATGCTATGAGCGCAGCCCAGATTCGGCGCTCCCTAGCAAGTGAGCATTTCGCTAAAACATAGGTGTGATCAGATCGCCATGTTTTAGAGAGGCGATTTAAAACAACTGCAAATCTAGTCTCCCATCAGACTATGAAGCAAAAAAAAAAAAAAAAAATATATATAATTTTTTTTTTTTTTTTTAAAAAAAATAAAATTCAAATTTACCCCCATTCAAAGGGAAAAAAATTTATTTTATATTTTTTTTTAAAAACATTTTTGTATCGCTGCATTCAGATTCACCCGATCTATCAAGTGTAATAGAAAATTTAATCCGATCGGTAACGGCGAAGCGAAAAAAAAAGAAGTCAAATGACAAACTATGGTTTTTTGGTCGAGCAACATTGAATTAAATGCAATCACGGGCGATCAAAACATTCTTATAAACAGCAAAATGGTTATAATTAAAAACGTTGGGCTCGGCCCAAAAAAAATTTAAAGCCCTCCCCCAAACCCTGATATCACGAAAAAGTGGAGACGCTACGGGTCTCGAAAAAAGACACAATGTTCTTTTTAAACAAATTTTGGGATTGTTTTTTTCCCCAATTTAATAAAAAATAATCTAACTGTTTGGAATCTAAAAACCAGAATGACCTGGAGAATCGTAAGGGCAGGTCAGTTTAGCATTTGGTAAAATGGTAAAAAAAAAAAAAAAGTACAGCTCATTTATTAAGGTATGTGCCCACAATCAGGAAGAGCGCGTTTGAAGCCCAGGTAAACGGTGAGCTGCGTTCCAATTGGGAAGAACAGTTGATGGGATTTTTTTGAATAACCCATCCCCCTTTGTGCCTCCATTTAGGGTACGAAAAAACTCACCCGGGTGAGAACAAATGCTGCCATTTCCTGATCGTGGTGATATAGCCTTCAACATGTTCCCTTTAGATAGTATAAACTTTAAACTACACAGGCACTTTGAAAAAATGTTAGGGCCAATTGGATAAATTCGGTGAAACTTGGGGCCCCAGCAAAGGGCTTTGTGCACAGAAAGTTTTTTTGTTTTTTTTCCCAAACACAGATTTGGTGTAGAAACTAGTAGAGTTTTATAATACGGCAAGAAAGTGAGATTTCTTAAATCTCATGCATTGTTGTATTATTTTTTCCTCGCAGAATCTTGCCACATGTAAAATTCTTAGGCTATGTGCACACGTTGGGGAAATTTTCCCATGGGAATTTCCGGGGCCCAAACCCGGCACCTCCCTGCCGCGGGAAACCCCGCTTATTATAGGTATGCGTATTCCCGCAAACCTAGCGTTTTGCAAGGGGAAATTTAGTTTGCAGAATGCTAGCGTTTTACAAGCGATCTGCAGGTGGTCACACGAGTCAAACAAGTGTGATGGGTGTGCCCAATTTTTACTTTTGATGCGCCTATGTCGCATCAATAGTAAAAAGATCTAATGTAAAAATAATAAAAAAAAATAATAAAATAATGATATCTCACCTTCCGGCGGCCCCCGCAGCTTTCCCGCCTTCAGCGACGCTCCGGCAACTCCGGTCCCAGGTCCTTTGCGACAATCATCCCGATGACGTAGCATCTCGCGAGACCGCTACGCCATCTGGGTGATCTCGCAAAGCACTCCGGGGAACGCGATTGGCGGGAGCGTCGCTGAGAGGCGGGAAGCTGCGGGGGCCGCCGAAGGTGAGAATATCATTATTTTTTTATTTTAATTATTGTTTTTACATGGATATGGTACCCAGGGCCCGTAGGAGAGTCTCCTCTCCTCCAGACCCTGGGTACATCCGCACATGAACCGCTTACTTTCTGCATGGTGGGCACAGCCACATGCGGAAAGTAATTGGTTCAATGCATTCCTATGGCGGCGAAATCGCCGCGGTTCCGCAAAAAGAAAAGAGCATGCTGCGGATTCTCCCGCGATGCGATTCCGCCGCGGAAAAAACCCGCAGCATGTGCACAGCATTGCGGAATCTCATAGCCTTAATGAGTTGTATTGTGTAAGCGGTTTGCGCGTTTCCGCCGCGAAACCGCAACGTGTGCACATACCTTAAAGTGTATTTGACCCACACTAATGAGTGGGGGGAAAAAAAAAAAACACACCAACACGTGTGGCAAAAATAACATATTTGGAAGAGCGTTTGTCTGCCAATTCATCAGGACATTCCAGCAGAATTTTCTGCTACAAATAGTTAACATGTGCACATAGCCTAAGTCTAAGCTTATACCACTTGTTTGTTGGCTTACTTTGGTCCACACAAATACTAGAGATGAGTTGAATAAATTCATAGGACCCTGGTCCAGCAGGACAACATCAGTAATCAGAGGTCCCAGGACAGGAGCTCTGATTGTTCTCCTACCTGCTGTCAGCCAAGGTGCCTCATCTGATTAGAGATGGGGCCATGGCGGCTTGGGGTGGGGGGCATCTTGTGACCCAAATTTTTGAAGACTAACTACATTTTTTCCCCTGCGGTCTCTTCCGAAAGCAACTAATCTGGAAAAAGGGGCTGGAAATGCCAGCATGTAGGGGTCACGTTCCCAGGGCTCGGCTGGAAGCCACAGAATACTAGGTCCCGTGAATTTATTTACTCACCTCCACCATATGTCCTACGAAGAAAACACAGAAAAGGTGTTTTCTTCATAAGCAGCAATATAAATGATACCTGTATTGTAGTAGTCATGATGTTTCCAGAGGAGAGAAATAAAGCTATCAAACCATAAAAATAAATTAGACAATAAGCACGTTGGGGTGTGTCCAAATAGATAGCCCTCACCCTCTCGTCCCTTGTTCTTAATGATTAAATAGATTGTCCACTACTTTATCTTCGATAACCTATCCTTAGGTTAATCGATAAATCTATTGATCGATAATCTATCCTAACCTATCCGATCGGTCGGGGTTCGACATCCATCTACCCCACCAATCAGCTGTCCTCGTTGTCCAGAAATGCTAAATTGCAGAGCTGATCAGTTTTCTGCTACTGGCCCGGGTTACTGCACATCCCCCATAAAAGACGGAGCAGCTCCGCAATTGAGCTTTTCCAGCTGGCCAATGGCGACACACTGAGAATAGTTTATCGGGGTGCCGGATAAGTCATCAATGATAAAAGTAGTGAACTTCTTTAACATCTCTGCCCTACGATGAAAAATCACCTGACGTAGTACAGAGGTGTCAAACCCCCAATGCACTTACAGTTTGATCTACTTAAAACATTCATTTCTAAAACATCAGCTAATTTAAAACACAACTTTTTTGTTGACCTACACAGTCACAAGCAAAGTTCCCCTGACAGGTTCCGGTTTAAGACCATTTTACCATTTAGGCTAAGTTCAAACTGGGTGGTTTTTTGCAGCTTTTTTCATGAAAATTTTCAGCTGTATTTTACAGTACCAGCAAAGTCCATGAGATTTCAGAAATCTGATGCACACAGCTTTTTTTATTCCCTATCAGAATTTTTCAAAATTAGAGCATGTCACTTAAGTGTATGCCACACTAAACAAGGTTGTTAACGAGATCGCTAAAATACGTCACTATTTAGCGATCTCGTTAGCGACGTAGTTGTGTGTGGCATGTAGTAACGACGTGGCCCCTGCTGTGATCTCGCTGATCGTTCATTCTAGAGTTCTGGACCGTATTTTGATCGTTGGCGTCCCCGCTGGTGACGCTAATATCGCTGTGTCTGGCACCTTTTGTGAACGATGTGCGACCTCGTTAACGACGTATTAGTCAGCGGCGCAGGCGGGACTTTGTTTTCTTTTGTTAACGCCCTACAGCTCTGATTGGTGACCACACATCGCCTCAGCTATAATAACTGCGCCCCATCCATTGTTTCCAGAGCACTTTATGGGTCTCTTTTGCGTTGTTGCGAGGATAGTATCGCGTGTCGAGTCGGAGTTTTTTGCGATCCAGTCTGAGTCGCTAGAGCACCATCCATCCTCATTTGGATCTTCGGGATTTTTTGATTCAAGGTACATATTATTTGTGATGTTGTTTGATAATGTTTTTTAACCTTATTTTTTTTTTTTGTCTGCTTTTTTTATTTTACATCCCTGACCTTATTTTTTTTTTTCGTCTGCTTTATATTTTTAAAACACCCTGACCTTATTTTTTTTTTTTCGTCTGCTTTATTTATTTTACACCCCCCACCATTGTAGACACTTGTAAACTGTATATTAAATGTTAACAGAAAAGTTTATTTTTTTTTTTTTATATATTTTTTATTCTATTCTTTATTTTATTTTGTTTAAAACACTTTATTAATAGTAATTAATTAGTAATTAACTTTTCTCTTTTTTACCGTACAGGTTGCACATAATGAACCTGTCCACCGCGGAGCGTATGATTGTGGCAGTTGCACTGTCAATGGAGGCAGATCGTCAGGAAGAGGCGCGGGTGGAAGAGAGGCGCTCCAAGCGAAAGCGTCGCATGTGGACCAGGAATTTGGGTGGAGCAGAGGTCCAATTCTCACACATGCATCTAGTGAGGGAGTTGCAGGAGAAGAATCCGCAGGATTTCCGGAATTATCTACGGATGTCTGAGGATTCATTCAAGCTCCTACTGGAAGCTGTGAGGCCACTCACTGAACGGCAGGATACCGGATGCGTGCAGCTGTTTCAGCAGAGGAACGTTTGGCAGTAACGCTGCGATTTCTGGCAAACCGGACGTTCAATGAAGGATTTGCAATATTCTGCTGCAATTTCTCGGTCGCTGCTTGGAGAACTAATTCCGGAGACATGCAACGCCATCGTCCGCAGTTTACGGAGCTACATGCCTTTTCCAAATCAGTGGCGGAATGGCAAATTATTGCCTCTGATTTTGAAAGGATTTGGGAGTTCCCAAACTGTGGTGGTGCCTTGGATGGCAAACATGTGCGGATCACGCAACCAGCCAACAGCGGATCCTTTTTTCATAATTACAAGGGTTACTTCAGCGTGATCCTCATGGCCCTTGTTAATGCCAATTATGAATTTATTGACGTTTTAAAGTTGGCATTAATGGAAGGGTTTCTGACGGTGGCGTTTTGGAGCACACAAGTTTTGGTGAACGGTTGTTTAATAATAAACTTAACTTGCCAACCAACATGGACACCACCGCCAACCTAAACTTTGTTTTTGTGGGCGATGAAGCCTTCCCCCTTCATGAGCATCTTGTGAAACCGTACCACAAAGACTGACAGGGGAAAGGCGGATTTTAACTACAGACTGTCTAGGGCACGGCGCGTTGTGGAGAATGCCTTCGGCATAATGCCAAACGCTCAGGGTTTTCCACACACCAATCAACATGAAGCTGGAATCTATAGACTCAGTGGTGTTGGCCTGTTGTGTGCTGCACAATTTTCTAAGAAAACCGAGATGCTGGTACTTACAGTCCGCCAGGATTCATGGACTCGGACAACAATGGTGACGTGGTGCTCGGAGAATGGCGTGACAATGATCCCGCTATTACAGGCCTTCAACCTGTCAATCAAGGCAGGAGCAAGGACAATGCGAAGGCCAGCAGAGACAAGTACTGCCATTACTTTAATGGGCCTGGTGCAGTGAGTTGGCAGCATCAGGTCTAGTTAGATTTTGAGAATGTTTGACTTCACCCTTTTTTTTAACAATGTTTTGATAATAAAATATTTTTATTTTAAAAATGCATTCGTGTTTTTTTCAATTATTTTACCAATATGGGAGAAGGGCTAATGATGGGTGAGATGTGGGGAGGAGTAATGGGGATGGCAACGAGACATGTTACCAGCAGCTGTAGTTTTAAAATCTTTTCAAAGGCTTTTTTGTTGTCTATTTTTTGTTTTACATTGTATCTACTTGTCACACACGTGCTCATGGGAGTACCATCAGTCATAGGAGTTAATTGTTAAAAAAATAAAGAAAAAAGTTTCCAATATTTCAATTATTTTAAGGGCCTATGGTCTCACTAGCGTTCAAACATTATAATTATATATAACAGATAATACACCACAGCTGCATATATAAAGTTTAAATATATAATATATATATTTTTAGTCATAATATGAAAGATTAAAAAATTGTTATACATATATTTGAAAATTCTTGGGAGGTAAAGGTCAACATTCACCAGGAAATCAGCTATTCACAGATATGCGACGTCATTGTGATCGCAATGTGACTACTCACACACAGCTACACAGATATGCATACAGATATGCAAAAAGCCATTGTGATTTGCAAGGGGATTAGTGAGCCCCAGCCATCAAGATATGCGACGTTATTGTGATCGCAATTTGACTACTCACGCTATGCAAAAAGCCATTGTGACTTGCAAAGGGGATTAGCGAGCCCCAGCCATCAAGATATGCAACGTTATTGTGATCGCAATGTGACTACTCACGCTATGCAAAAAGCCATTGTGACTTGCAAAGGGATTAGCGAGCCCCAGCCATCAAGATATGCGACGTTATTGTGATCGCAATGTGACTACTCACGCTATGCAAAAAGCCATTGTGACTTGCAAAGGGGATTAGCGAGCCCCAGCCATCAAGATATGCAACGTTATTGTGATCGCAATGTGACTACTCATGCTATGCAAAAAGCCATTGTGACTTGCAAGGGGATTAGCGAGCCCAGCCATCAAGATATGCGACGTTATTGTGATCGCAATGTGACTACTCACGCTATGCAAAAAGCCATTGTGACTTGCAAAGGGGATTAGCGAGCCCCAGCCATCAAGATATGCAACGTTATTGTGATCGCAATGTGACTACTCATGCTATGCAAAAAGCCATTGTGACTTGCAAGGGGATTAGCGAGCCCCAGCCAAAAGATATGCGACGTCATTATGATCGCAATGTGACTACTCACACACTGCAGCTACACAGATATGCAAACAGATATGCAAAAAGCCATTTGTGATTTGCAAGGTGAAGATTGTCATGAGCCCCAGCCATAAAGACATGACACGCCATTGTGATCGCCTACCTTGGAACAGGGGTATTACGATTGCAACAGCATCTCATATCTGTGCTTGGGCTGCCGCATGGCTGCTGCGGTCACTTTTCAATCGCAAAACCGTTTTGCATCGCGGTGCGGCCGCACGTAACGTGCGCACGCTGTGACGTCATGGCGCTGGCGTTGCCCAATACGCTGTCGTTTGTAATGGCGGCGACGAGACAGAGCGGGCCTAATGGTCCGATGAGGAGGTCCGTTTTCTCATTAAGAAGACGGACCTCTGGGACTACCACTGCAGGCTACCTGTGGCGCATCCAATGCGCCACAAAAGGGTATGCCTGCAGAGGATCCGGCGGGGCCTGCAGAGGAGGTTTAATGTGCTGCGCACAAAAGCGCAAATCAGGAAGAAGCTGGCGGACCTGCGATACCGCTCACGCGATAGGGTCGCCAGCATCCGGGCCCAGCTCCGCAGGCCTCTGAGTATTCATGAGGGTATCTGGAGAGCGCAGCGCACCACAAACGCACATGAACGCGTGCAAGCGCGCCCGCCGTGGGAGTACCGCCAGTGATGTTGCATGTTGCAGGCAGCGATGGGAGTACCGCCAGTGATGTTGCAGGCAGCGATGGGATACCGCCAGTGATGTTGCAGGCAGCGATGGGAGTACCGCCAGTGATGTTGCAGGCAGCGATGGGAGTACCGCAGTGATGTTGCAGGCAGCGATGGGAAGTACCGCAGTGATGTTGCAGGCAGCGATGGGTAAGTATCCGCATGGTGTATGTTGCAGGCAGCGATGGAGTACCGCCAGTGATGTTGCAGGCAGCGATGGAGTACCGCCAGTGATGTTGCAGCAGCGATGGGCGCATGATATGGGGATTCTGAATTGTATATTTCATTTACAGCACCACCTTCACCAGCACCAGCTGCTCCACCGTCCCCAGCTACCCTCCACCTCCATCTTCTCCTTCCCCGGCTACCCCTCCACCACCAGCATCACCTCATCTCTCCACCCCTTCACCGCCAGCAACCCCCCCTCATGACTCTGTGGGTTCCAGCCCTTACCCCGACGTTGCCTTCTCTCCAGCATCATCCCGTCACACGGATGCAGGCTCCCCATCAGGTAATTAACGCACATTATATAAGCTTCAGACATGTTTGAGAACTTTGTAAGGTCTTATGTGTAATGGCTGTTGTGATATTATTTATTTTTCTGCGTTTCCCTAGCCGGCGGAGCATCAGGTTATGGGTGGGCGGTCAGCGGTTCCTCTGAGGAAAGCCGTAAGTGTTAATTAACATAACATGTACATGTTGATATTGCAACAGAATTCACTATTAACTGTTACCTTTACCTCCACAGAAATCCCGACTGCCCAGGACCTGTTGGTGTCCCACCGCCGGCTGATGGCGGAATTGAGCAGCGCTGTGGCAGTCATTAATACTGCGGTCGCAGCGCTGCAAAGAACCATGGGAGCTCTGCATCACCACGGGGTGATGCTGGAGAGGGCAGCGGCTGGACACCGGGGCCCTCATTAATTTATTTTCTTTGTTAATTATTTTGTAGTTTGTTATTATTTTTTTATATTTTGTTATTTTGTTATGTTACTGTTTTTTGTTTTTATTTAAATTTTATATTTTATTTAAAAAAAATATATATATATATGACATTAATATATATTTTATATTTTACGTTAATCTACGCAGGTGTGGTGTATTATTTTTAGTATAAGGTTTTAGCGTAGTGTGACCAGGGGCCTTAAAAAAAATGTTAATTTTTGATATTTTTTTCATTTAATTTTTTCCCGATGATGGAACACCTATGATAGCTAGTACTCCCATGACCCATGTGTGACAAGTAGATGTAATAAAAATACAACATTTTAATAGTTGACATCACATAAGAAAAGACCACAATTCATTAGATAAATAAGTTTTTTATTAAAAAAGGTATCAATGTAAAAATATAAAAACAACCAAAAAAAAAAACTTTAGTAAAACATTTTAAAAACTACAACTGCTGGTAAGATGGATCATTGCCATTACCACGCTGCCTCTGGGGTGAATAAAAATAAGGGGGAGCACCAGCGTTTGGGTTTATCCCAACTGGGTTTGGCACAGGATTGTGCGGCCATGAGTAGTCCGGGTACTGCGGTCTTGGCATGACGACATATCTGTTGTCCAGGTTTCCAAAAGACGCTTGATTCAGTACCTCTAACATCAGTCTCTCAGCATGAAGCCGCTGAACAGGATCCAGAGTAGGCAGCCTCTCATTCGCAAAATATGCAAAGCCAGTTATTTTTGTTTCTTTTTCTGCCGTAAGAAGTTTTTTTGCAATTTCCACCAATTCAGGAGTAGCCGAGGTGGGAGCCTTCCTTTTCGTTCCTGAAAGTGAAAGCCGCCTCCGCACAGATGATGGTGGCTCGACTACTTCCGGCATGCTGTCTTGTTCAGTTGCAGGTGTGGAGACCGCCTCTTCTGTGTCCTGCATGAACAAAAAACAAATGGTAAATCACAAAGACAAAGAAATTAATCTTCACACTATAACATCCATATCCGTAAAAAATGTGAAAACGACACTTGTATAGACAAAGAAATGTATCTTCACACTATAACACCCATATACAGCAAAATTGTGAAAACGACACTTTTTAATGGAAAGGCCTCAACCGTTGAGCTACATAAATTATCAGTACATGAAGGGATATATTCTGCCATTTTATCTACATTTCACAATAATATTTTTTAAATTTAAGTCCACTTTGGCATGTACATTAAAATGTGTTGTAATACAAAGGTACTTACATGTACGACAGGGGTGTCCGGCTGGATCACTGGGTCTAGATCCGAAATGGATGTTTCTTGTCTGGGTACTTCTTGGTCCCTTGTAAAGCGAACAGATCAAAGTACCACAGTTGGGGGACATAAACTTCTTCGGCCCCCGCTCCAGATTTGGTTGAATTGATAACTTTATTGAGCTCTTTTTTGTAAACCGTGCGGAGGGCCTGAATCCGTTTTTTAACCGTTGACTCATCCGCCGGTTCATCAGGGTAACGGCTCCTGCAGAGCTCCACCAGTTTTTGGTAGGCGTCCTTCTTTTTCAACCGGTTACAGTAATCTGCAGACTTAATTTTCCAGAGGCACGGCATTGTGCGGTACAGCTCGATAAAATCACGCAAAAACTCCTGCTTATCAGCCATCTGTAATAAAAAAATGATTATGTGAGAACAGCAGAATGGTTAAATAAAATGCTTACATAGTCTACAACATAGAACACAGCTGGGATCACAAAATGGTGGTTGTGGGCGACGCAGGAGTAAACAAAGATAGAGCTGGGATCATAAAATGGTGGCCGTGGGCGGGGGCCGAACAAAACAATGGGATAAAAAACCTAGATAAACAATTACGCAAAAAACATCAGGGATCACAAAATGGTGGTTGTGGGCGACGCAGGAGTAAACATAGATAGAGCTGGGATCATAAAATGGTGGTTGTGGGCGACGCAGGAGTAAACATAGATAGAGCTGGGATCATAAAATGGTGGCCGTGGGCGGGGGCCGAACAAAACAATGGGATAAAAAACCTAGATAAACAATTATGCAAAAAACAGCAGGGATCACAAAATGGTGGTTGTGGGCGACGCAGGAGTAAACATAGATAGAGCTGGGATCATAAAATGGTGGTTGTGGGCGACGCAGGAGTAAACATAGATAGAGCTGGGATCATAAAATGGTGGCTGTGGGCGGGGCCGTACAAAACAATGGGATAAAAAAACCTAGATAAACAATTACGCAAAAAACAGCAGGGATCACAAAATGGTGGTTGTGGGCGACGCAGGAGTAAACATAGACAGAGCTGGGATCATAAAATGGTGGGCGTGCCTGAACAAAACAATGAAAAAACATGATGGACAACAATGGTTAACAACAGCAGAGATCTAAAATGGATCGGTACAATTAAAGACAAAAGAAAAATTAAAGGTGACAAAAAAAAATACCTACCTTACAAAACTTGTGTGATTCTGAAAAAAAAATAGGGAAACTAGCGTCACAAACTGGATCGCAGAGGATACTCCACAGACTGGATCGCAAAAACTCCAACGTAGAACGTAGCAACCGAAATAGTGGCGTAAACCGGATCGCAGTAGCTACCAAGACTAGCAGGACACACTGGTGATTTGAAAGAACCGCTTCTGCTCGAGAGCAATGGAGAGGAGTGCTGATACGTCGTCTTTTATGACGCGGTCATCCAATCACAAAGCGGGAGAGCTGTGATAAATATCTATGACATACATAGTGACCACCAATCTGTGACGAGGGCGTGCAAAAGGTCGCGCTCAGTCACGCCTATCGAGGTCGTGATCTTTCACAGTACATGCAGTGTGGCACATCCCAACGACCGCCAAAGTCGTTAAAAAGGTCGCTAACCGCTGATGCGACGTTAATGAGATCGTCAAGTATGGCAGCTACTAGCGACCTTAAAATGATCACATCAACGATAGCGTCGTTATCGTGATCGTTAGCGGGAACGTTTAGTGTGGCAGTACCTTTAGTGTTTTTTTAGCGTTTTTCATTTATTGAAATGAATGGGTGGTGAAAAAATGCTGAAAAAAAAAACAAACAAGTATCACGTTTTGCTGCTTTTTTTTTTCATGTCAAAACCTTATTCTATAGGACCTTTTTCCCCAACATTAAACTTTATCAGCATGTAGAAAAGTAATCTTGCATGCAAAAGCCACAGCAAAACCTTTTTCTGTGTCCTGTGTTATTTTGCTTTACGTGCCAAATACTAAAAACCCGGCGTACACTTACTATAATTTTTTGACCATAATAACAAGTCTCCTAAATGTTGTATTTTTACCTTTTTTTATTTTTTAGATCAAAAAGTAGCACGAACAATAAAAGTGTCACAAGCAACTTCAATATCTGTGCAAAAAATTTCTAGCATTAAAAAAAATATATAAAAAAAAAAAAAAAAAAAACACAAACAAGTTCAAAACAAACTTGGACTTCAAAACCGGTCAAACCAGGGAAAACTTTGTCAGAAACCGGGCAGGGAGAAAAAAAAAAAAATACATGTATATAAAAGGTGCTTTAAACAGAAAGTGAACCTTCAGGGCACATTCACATGCCACCTTCCACAGTGGCAATATCTGCACTAAATATGCAGATAATGAATATATACCACAGACTTCACCCTTTGGAGGGCAGTGAGAAATCTCACTAAAGGTACTGTCACACTAAACGAGATCGCTAACGCGTCACGGATTTTATGACGCAGTAGCGATCTCGTTACCGACGCAGCTGTGTGTGACATGTAGCAGCGATGTGGCCCCTGCTGAGATGTCGTTGATCGCTTATGAACGTTCTGAGCCGTTTTTTGGTCGCTGGTGTCCGCTGGTGAGCCTGAATCGCTGAGTGTGACACCCTTTATGAGCGACTTCACCAGCGTCGCAGGTGGGACTAGGTTTTCCCAACAACCGCAGAGGTCGTTATACAGATCGCTGATGAGTTGTGTTTGGAATCTAACTAGCGATCACATAGCGATCGCACCAGCGATCTCGCCAGGTCATGTCATTGTCGTGATCGCTTGTGCGATCGCTAAGTGTGACAGTGCCTTAAAGGGAACACTCGAATAACACATCCTAGATCTGAATGAATGAAATATTCTCATTGAATACTTTGTTCTGTACAAAGCTGAATGTGCTGACAACAAAATCACACAAAAATCATCAATGGAAATCAAATTTATTAACCAAAGGAGGCCTGGATTTGGAGTCATACACAAAATTAAAGTGGAATGTAATGTCCTTAAAACAAGTCAAAATGATGCTCAGTATTGTGTGTGGCCTCCACGTGCCTGTATGACCTCCCTACAACGCCTGGGCATGCTCCTGATGAGGTTGTGGATGTTCTCCTGAGGGATCTCCTCCCAGACCTGGACTAAAGCATCCGTCAACTCCTGGACAGTCTGTGGTGCAATGTGACGTTGGTGGATGGAGCTAGACATGATGTCCCAGATGTGCTCAATCGGATTCAGGTCTGGGGAACAGGAGGGCCAGTCCATAGCTTCAATGCCTTCACCTTGCAGGAACGGCTGGCACACTCCAGCCACATGAGGTCTGGCATTGTCCTGCATTAGGAGAAACCCAGGGCCAACCGCTCCACAACATATGGTCTCACAAGGGGTCTGAGGATCTCGTCTTGGTACCTAATCGCAGTCAGGCTACTTCTGGCGAGCACATGGAGGGCTGTGCGGCCCTCCAAAGAAATGCCACCCCACACCATTACTAACTCACTGCCAAACCGGTCATGCTGAAGGATGTTGCAGGCAGCAGATCGCTCTCCACAACATCTCCAGACTCTGTCACGTGCTCAGTGTGAACCTGCTTTCATCTGTGAAGTGTACAGGGCACTAGTGGCGAGTTTGCCAATCCTGGTGTTCTGTGGCAAATGCCAAACGTACTGCACGTTGTTGGGCTGTGAGCACAACCCCCATCTGTGGATGTCGGGCACTCAGTCCATCCTCATGGAGTTGGTTTCTTTTGTGCAGACACATGCACATCTATAGCCTGCTGGAGGTCATTTTGCAGGACTCTGGCAGTGCTCCTCCTGTTCCTCCTTGCACAAAGGCGGAGGTAGCGGTCCTGCTGCTGGGTTGTTGCCCTCCTACGGCCCCCTCCACGTCTCCTGGTGTACTGGTCTGTCTCCTGGTAGCGCCTCTGACACTACGCTGACAGACACAGCAAACCTTATTGCCACAGCTCGCATTGATGTGCCATCCTGGATGAGCTGCACTACCTGAGCCACCTGTGTGGGTTGTAGAGTCCATCTCATGCTACCACGAGTGTGAAAGCACAACCAACATTCAAAAGTGACCAAAACATCAGCCAGAGAGCATTGGTACTGAGATGTGGTCTGTGGTCCCCACCTGCAGAACCACTCCTTTACTGAGAGTGTCTTGATAATTGCCAATTTCCATCTGTTGTCTATTCCATTTGCACAACAGCATGTGAAATTGATTGTCAATCAGTGTTGCTTCCTAAGTGGATAGTGATTTCACAGAAGTTTGATTTACTTGGAGTTATATTCTGTTGTTTAAGTGTTCCCTTTATTTTTTTGTTACTTTGTAGCATCAGCCTATTAAAAATGACGATTTTCTCTGCAGCATGTGAGATTTTTGGTAAACGCTGCGGATTTCCAAGCCCTAGTAGGTTATTTCCATTCCATTACCTGATAGTATTTCATAAACACAAGTCACAATTTTACCATAAGTGGGAATCCAACCCATAGAATTCCCCCACTAATCCTGAGAACTAACCCTATGACCCATTTACAAATTTTCCCTGGACAAACTGGAGTCGGCCCTACTCATTTGACTGGAGTGCATGAGCAGGTACCAAAACTATCCCAATTCTGGAAGTTGGCGTTCTAGAGGTCAGACAGATATCAAAGTAATGGTATATCCAAAAGGAACAGAGCCTTAAAGGGAACCTGTCACCTACTTTTTCGGATACAAGATGCGGCCATCTCCTTTATGGGCTTATCTACAGTCATGGCCAAAAGTTTTGAGAATGACACAAATATTAACCCCTTCACCCCCAAGGGTGGTTTGCACGTTAATGACCGGGCCAATTTTTACAATTCTGACCACTGTCTCTTTATGAGGTTATAACTCTGGAACGCTTCAACGGATCTTCGCGATTCTGAGATTGTTTTCTCGTGACATATTGTACTTCATGTTAGTGGTAAAATTTCTTCGATATAACTTGCGTTATTTTTGAAAAAAACGCAAATATGGCGAAAATTTTTATTCCCTTAAAACAGAGAAATATATCACACAAAATAGTTAAGAAATAACATTTCCCACATGTCTACTTTACATCAGCACAATTTTGGAACCAAAATTTTTTTTTGTTAGGAAGTTATAAGGGTTAAAAGTTGACCAGCGATTTCTCATTTTTACAACAAAATTTACAAAGCCATTTTTTTTTTTAGGGACCACTCACATTTGAAGTCACTTTGAGGGGTCTATATGGCAGAAAATCCCCAAAAGTGACACCATTCTAAAAACTGCACCCCTCAAGGTACTCAAAACCACATTCAAGAAGTTTATTAACCCTTCAGGTGCTTCACAGTAACTAAAGCAACGTGGAAGGAAAAAATGAATATTTTACTTTTTAGCCACAAAAATTATCTTTTACAAACTTTTTTTTATTTTCACAAGGGTAAAAGGAGAAAATGGACAGATAAGGTTATTATGCAATTTCTCCTGAGTACGCCAATACCCCATATGTGGGGGAAAACCACTGTTTCGGCACACGGCAGAGCTCGTAAGGGAAGGAGCGACGTTTGACTTTTTCAAACTAAAATTGGCTGGAATTTAGATTGGATGCCATGTCGCGTTTGGAGAGCCCCTGATGCGCCTAAACAGTGGAAATCCCCCACAAGTGACACCATTTTGGAAACTAGACCCCCTAAGGTACTTATCTAGATCTGTTGTGAGCACTTTGAACCCTCAAGTGTTTCACAAAAGTTTATAAAGCCTGGGTGTGAAAAAAAAAAAAAAATAATTTTCCACAAAAATGATTTTTTAGTCCCAAATTTTTGAATTTTCCCAAGGAAATTGGACCCCAAAAGTTGTTGTCCAATTTGTCCTGAGTACGCTGATACCCCATATGTGGGGGGGGGAAAACTGTTTGGGCGCACGGCAGGGCTTGGAAAGGAAGTAGTAACGTTTTGGAATGCAGACGTTAATGGGGGTCATGTTCCGTTTGCAGTGCTCCAGATGAGCCTAAACAGTGGAAACCCCCCACAAGTGACCCCATTTTGGAAACTATACCCCCTAAGGAACTTATCTAGATCTTTGGTGAGCACTTTGAACCCCCAAGTGCTTCACACAAGTTTATAATGCCCGGGCATGAAAATAAAAAATCCTATTTTTTTTCCCACAAAAATTATTTTTAGTCACCAATTTTTTATTTTCCCAAGGGTAACAGGAGAAATTGGACCACATAAGTTGTTGTCCAATTTGTCCTGAGTACGCTGATACCCCATATGTGGGGGGTAACCACTGTTTGGGCGCACGGCAGAGCTCGGAATGGAAGGAGCACCATTTGACTTTTTCCAACCAAAATTGGCTGGAATTGAGTTTGGATGCCATGTTGCATTTGGAGAGCCCCTGATGTGCCTAAACAGTGGAAACCCACCACAAATGACCCCATTTGGGAAACTAGACCCCCTAAGGAACTTATCTAGATTTTTGATGAGCAATTTGAACCCCCAAGTGCTTCACACAAGTTTATAACGTAGAGCCGTAAAATTTAAAAATCATATTTTTTCCACAAAAATGATCTTTTCACCCAATTTTTATTTTCCCAAAGGTAACAAGACTCCAAAAGTTATTGTGCAATTTGTCCTGAGTACGCTGATACCCCATATGTGGGGGTAAACCACTGTTTGGGTGCATGGCAGAGTTTGGAAGGGAAGGAGCGCCGTCTGACTTTTTCAACGCAGAATTGGCTGGACGCCATGTCGTGTTTGGAGAGCTCCTGATCTGCCTAAACAGTGGAAACTCCCATAAATGACACCATTTTGGAAACTAGACCCCTCAAGGAACGTATCTAGATGTGTGGTGAGAACTTTGAACCCCAGGTGTTTCACTAAAGTTTATAACGTACAGCCGTAAAATAAAAAATCTTTTTTTTTTTTTTTTTTTACAAAAATGATTTTTTCGCCCCCAATATTTTATTTTCACAAGGGTAACAGAAGAAATTGGAACCCAAAAGTTGTTGTCCAATTTGTCCTGAGTACGCTGATACCCAATATGTGTGGGAAAAACTACTGTATGGGCGCACGTCAGGGCTCGGAAGGGAAGTAGTGACGTTTTGGATTGCAGACTTTGATGGAATGGTCTGGGTGCGTCATGTCGCATTTGGAGAGCCCCTGATGCGCCTAAACAGTGGAAACCCCCCACAAGTGACCCCATTTTGTAAAATAGACCCCACAAGGAACTTATCTAGATGTGTGGTGAGCACTTTGAACCCCGAAGTGCTTCACAGAAGTTTATAACGCACAGCCGTAAAAATAAAAAAATAATTTTTTTTGTACAAAAATGATATTTTCGCCCCCAGTTTTTTATTTTCCCAAGGGTAACAGAAGAAATAGGACAAATTGCACAATAACTCTTGGGGTCCAGAGTACGCTGATACCCCCATATGTGGGGATAAACTACTGTTTGGACGCATGGCAGAGCTCAGAAGTGAAGGAGCACCGTTTGACTTTTTCAACGCAGAATTGGCTGGAATTGAGATCAGACGCCATGTCACATTTGGAGAGCCCCTGATGTGCCTAAACAGCGGAAACCCCCCCCAATTCTAACTCCAACCCTAACCCCAACACACCCCTAACCCTAGTCCCAACCCTAACCACAAACCTAACCCTAACACACCCCTATAACCCTAACCCTAATCCTAACTTTAGCGCCAACCCTAACCCTAATGGGAAAATGGAAATAAATACATTTTTTTAATTTTATTATTTTTCCCTAACTAAGGGGGTGATAAAGGGGGGTTTGATTTACTACTTATAGCGGGTTTTTATGATTGGCAGCTGTCACGCTAAAAGACGCTTTTTATTGCAAAAATAGTTTTTTGCATCGCCACATTTTGAGAGCTATAATTTTTGCATATTTTGGCCCACAGAGTCATGTGAGGTCTTATTTTTTGCGGTACGAGTTGACGTTTTTATTTGTACCATTTTTGAGCAGGTGCCATTTTTTGATCGCTTTTTATTTCGATTTTTGGGAGGTTAGAATGAACAAAAATCAGCAATTCATGAATTTCTTTTGGGGGAGGCGTTTTTATTGTTCCGCGTGTGGTAAAATTGATAAAGCAGTTTTATTCTTAGGGTCAGTACGATTATGGCGATACCTCATTTATATCATTTTTTTATGTTTTGGCGCTTTTATAGAATAAAAACAATTTTATATAAAAAATAATTATTTTTGCATCGCTTTATTCTGCGAGCTATAACTTTTTTATTTTTTCGCTGATGATGCTGTATGGCGGCTCGTTTTTTGCGGGACAAGAAGACGTTTTCAGCGGTACATGTTTATTTATATCGGTCTTTTTGATCGCGCGTTATTCCACTTTATGTTCGGCAGTATGATGATAAAGCATTGATTTTTTGCTTCGTTTTTTTTTTTTTTTAGGGGTTCACTAAAGGGGTTAACTAGTGGGACAGTTTATAGGGGGGGTCGTTACGGACGCGGCGATACCAAATATGTGTACTTTTATTGTTTTGGTTTTTTTATTTACAGGAAGAAATGAATTTATTGGGGAATATTTTTTTTTTTTTTATTTATTTTGGATTTTTTTTTATAACATGTTTATTTTTATTTTTTTAACTTTTTTACTTTGTCCCAGGGTGGGACATCACTGTATTTTATCAAATCGCTGGTGTGACAGTGTGCACAGCACACTGTCACACCAGCGATCGCTCAGGCATAGCTGCAGGCTTCTTAGAAGCCGCCTCCCTCCAGGACCCCGGCACCATCTTGGATCCGGGTCCTGGGAGGGAGGAAGCCCTCAGAACAGCGCGATCACATCGCGCTGGTCTGAGGGTCTCAGGGGGGCGCGCAGGGAGCCCACTCCCTGCGCGATGCTTCCCTGTGCCCCCAGTACACCGCGATCATGTTTGATCGCGGTGTGCTAGGGTTAATGTGCCGGGAGCGGTCCGTGACCGCTCCTGACACACAGTCACGGGTGTCAGCTGTGATAATCAGCTGACACCCGGCGGCGATTAGCTGCGCTCCCCTCAGGAGCGCAGCTGATCGCCTATGACGTACTATCCCGTCCATGGGCAGAATGGCACGGGTTTTATGGACGGGATAGTACGTCTAATGTCAGAGAGGGGTTAATTTTTACAAAGTCTACTGCTTCACTTTTTCTAATAGCAATTTGCATATACTCCAGAATGTTATAAAGAGTGATCAGCTTAACAGCAATTACTTGCAAAGTCAATATTTGGCTAGAAAATGAACTTTATCCCCCATAACACATTTCAACATCATTGCAGCCCTGCCTTAAAAGGACCAGCTAACCTCTTTTCAGTGATTGCTCCATTAACACAGGTGTCGGTGTTGATGAGGACATGGCTGTAGATCAATCTGTCATGATTAAGTAAGAATGACACCACTGGACACTTTAAAAGGAGGCTGGTGCTTGGCATCATTGTTTCTCTTCTGTTAACCATGGTTATCTCTAAAGAAACATGTGCAGTCATCATTGCAATGCACAAAAATGGCCTAACATGGAAGAGTATCGCAGCTAGAAAGATTGCACCTCAGTCAACAATCTATCGCATCATCAAGAACTTCAAGGAGAGAGGTTCCATTGTTGCCAAAAAGGCTTTAGGGCGCCCAAGAAAGACCAGCAAGCGCCAGGACCGTCTCTTAAAAGTGTTTCAGCTGCGGGATCGGGCTACCAGCAGTGCAGAGCTTGCTCAGGAATGGCAGCAGGCAGGTGTGAGTGCATCTGCACGCACTGTGAGGCGGAGACTGTTGGAGCAAGGCCTGGTCTCAAGGAGGGCAGCAAAGAAGCCACTTCTCTCCAGAAAAAACATCATGGACAGACTGATATTCTGCAAAAGGTACAACAGTGGACTGCTGAGGACTGGGGTAAAGTTATTTTTCTCTGATGAATCCCCTTTTCGATTGTTTGGGACATCAGGAAAACGCCTCATTCGGAGAAGACAAGGTGAGCGCTACCACCAGTCTTGTCTCATGCCAACTGTTAAGCATCCTGAAACCATTCATGTGTGGGGTTGCTTCTCAGCCAAGGGAATCGGCTCTCTCACAGTCTTGCCTAAAAACACAGCCATAAATAAAGAATGGTACCAGAATGTCCTCCAAGAGAAACTTCTCCCAACCCTCCAAGAGCAGTTTGGCGATCAACAATGCCTTTTCCAGCATAATGGAGCACCTTGCCATAAAGCAAAGGTGATAACTAAATGGCTCAGGGAACAAAACAAGAGATTTTGGGTCCATGGCCTGGAAACTCCCCTGATCTTAATCCCATTGAGAACTTGTGGTCAATCATCAAGAGACGGGTGGACAAACAAAAACCTAAGAATTCTGACAAAATGAAAGCATTGAATTGTGCAAGAATTGACTGCTATCAGTCAGGATTTGGTCCAGAAGTTGATTGAGAGCATGCCAGGGAGAATTGCAGAGGTCCTGAAGAAGAAGGGTCAACACTGCAAATATTGACTTGCTGCATTAACTCATTCTGTCAATATAAGCTTTTGTTACTCATATGTTTGCAATTATTATATTTCTGTCTGTGATAAAAACATCTGTCGAACACACATAAAAACCAGAGGGCAGCAGATCATGTGAAAATATAATATTTGTGTCATTCTCAAAACTTTTGGCCATGACTGTACACAGCCTTCTGGAATGGTGTAGATAAGCCCCCAACACACCCTGAAAGATAAGAAAAAAGTTGTATTATACTCACCTGGGGGGGGGGGGGGGGGGGAGGGCAGTCTGGTCCGATGGGAGTCGCAGGTCCGGGTCCTCCCATCTTCTTGCGATGTAGTCATCTTCCTTGCTTCCTGTTGCGGCTCCTGCGCAGGCGTACTGATTTGCCCCGTTGAGGGCAGAGCAAAGTACTGCAGTGCGCCGGGAAAGGTCAGAGAGGCCCAGCGCCTGCGCACTGCAGTACTTTGCTCTGTCCTCAAAGGGGTAAATCAGTACGCCTGTGCAGGAGCGCGACAGAAAGCAAGGTGGAGGACGTCATCACATGAAGATGGGAGGCGCCAGACCTGCGACACCCATCGGACCGGACTGCCCCACAGGTGAGTAATAACTTGTTTTCCTTATCTTTCAGGTTACATCGGGGGGGGGGGGGGGTTTATATACAGCATTCTAGAATGCTGTGGATAAGCCCCTAAAGGCGGTGGCCACATCTTATATCCGAAAAAGGAGGTGACAGGTTCCCTTTACAGGGGTTGTTCCATTTTCACCAAGTGGACCTTAAATGAACTCCCCATTTGCTGCTCAGATCTCTGTTTTGACTGCAGCAGTAATTTCTAGTGTGAATCACTGCTGCAGGCAATCGCTGAGCACAATGGCTTTGCCAATGTAGATACGATGAGCTCAGCAACTGGCTGCAGCGGTAATGTGTACTGTCAATATTACATCATAGCTGCAGTCAAAACAGAAACTGTAGTAGACTAATTTGGTTATTTTACGTGCCTCACAGAGTTTGGGGTCAGTTTACTAAGAGTGGGAAACCCCTCAGATGGGCAAATTGATTGGAATAATGTAACACCTGCCATTTTTCGCCATCCATCTAATATGTATTATTGTTCCAGACTTTAGTTTTCAGGAGGTCATAAGATTTTCAACATGAGCGGCAGGCATTCGTGCAGAGTTTGCAGTCACTGTCATAAGGGAAGAATATTATTAGTCACGCGAGGGGACTTGATGCAGATTTTGCAATGGGGCCCAAGACCTTCAAGTTACGACACTGGTGAGCGATGATTTGGTGTGCGGACTGTATCGTCAGTAACCAAATCTAAGGATCGGTTTACAGTTGTATGTCAAAAAGTACACAGTCTTGTGCCAAACACTTCCAACTAGCTCTACCTAAATTGAAAAAATATACACTTATGAGGACGTCTATGGTTTAAGATTAAAAAATAATAAATTTTGTTCCAAACAGTTTACTGGTTTAGACAGGCCCTAGATACCCCTTGAACTTCTGCAGAGTTTGTGGGGAGGTGCAGGATTTGTAGCTAAAGTAAATCTTTTTCACCCCACTAACTTCATTTAAAGATTAATTTTTGCCAGTTTTTCTGCCTAGATTTTGTTCCCATTAATGCTTTTTTTGTTTTGTTTTTCTTCATTTTGCTATACGGTTCCAGAGATCTGGGCCTTGATATTTAATGTGAAGTTATGGTCTTTACAAGTGGGAGTTGCTCACAATGCAGAGCAGTCTTAAAGACCTGCCCCAGAGAAGCCAGTCAGCCGCACCCCACTGTAAAGACCATAAGCCTATGGGCGCACGTTGAGTATTTGCTTGCAGAAATTACTCCAAGGTTTCTGCATCTCTTGGTAGCAAAAACATTGCTCAAAAGCCACAGCATTTTTGGTGCGTTTTTTGCATGCGTTTTTTTCCCTGCGCATTAAACGTCAAAAACGCACGAATAATTGATACGCTGCAGATTTAAATGCACATCAAATCCTGAAAGGAAAAATACTGATCATGTGCACAACACTTCAGGACTCTTATTGACTTTGCTGGTAAAGGATTCCCTAGCGTTTTTGGCTTATTTCCGTGGCGTAAAAATGCTGCAAAAACACGTGTACACACCCTAAGACTAAATGCACATGCAGCGTTTTATTTCCTACAGCCAAAATGTGCTCTCTTGGCAAGAAACAAAAAGCGTTTTTGAAGAGTGTTGATTTTCTTTGCAGCATTTTTTGGGGTGTGGATTACATGTGTGCTTTTTTCTGCAGTACATGTAAAGTTACTTTCATTCATTGCAAAATGCTGTTGCATTTGTAGTCGCTTTTTTTCCCCACTTTCTCATTGCTTTCTATGGATGAAAAAAGCAGCAAAAACGCTAAAAAAAAAAAAAGTAGTGTAAAAAAAAAAGAAATATATAGCTTTTAAATAGCATACAAACCACAACGTGTGAACATAGCCTAAAAAGCAGCACTAAATAAGATATTATATACAATAAAGAAAAAATAAACATGTTAAAACTGATTGAGGGTAGCAGCAGCAATGACTTGTGAGCAAAAACTGGTCACTTTTCAACTGGTAAAAGGTCATTGTTAAAATTGTATATGTTGTAGACATAATGACGTTATTCTGTAAGTACAGTACCCCAAAATAAAAATACCCAACACGAATTACACCTGTCAAAATAGTCAGACAAAGAGAAAAATAAAAACATTTTATTTTTTACACCAAGGGCTCTAGATTCATTATTGCATTTGTGCCCATTTTTTGTGAAGTTTAGCATTTTGCACTTTTTTTTTCAAATTCATCTCCCTCGTCCCCAGTCTATTTTAAAAAGGTATACACCTGTGTTTTTTAACCCCTTCACCCCAAGGGTGGTTTGCACGTTAATGACCGGGCCAATTTTTACAATTCTGACCACTGTCTCTTTATGAGGTTATAACTCTGGAACGCTTCAACGGATCTTCGCGATTCTGAGATGTTTTCTCGTGACATATTGTACTTCATGTTAGTGGTAAAATTTCTTCGATATAACTTGCGTTATTTTTGAAAAAAACGCAAATATGGCGAAAATTTTTATTCCTTAAAACAGAGAAATATATCACACAAAATAGTTAAGAAATAACATTTCCCACATGTCTACTTTACATCAGCACAATTTTGGAACCAAATTTTTTTTTTGTTAGGAAGTTATAAGGGTTAAAAGTTGACCAGCGATTTCTCATTTTTACAACAAAATTTACAAAGCCATTTTTTTTTTAGGGACCTCACATTTGAAGTCACTTTGAGGGGTCTATATGGCAGAAAATACCCAAAAGTGACACCATTCTAAAAACTGCACCCCTCAAGGTACTCAAAACCACATTCAAGAAGTTTATTAACCCTTCAGGTGCTTCACAGTAACTAAAGCAACGTGGAAGGAAAAAATGAATATTTTACTTTTTAGCCACAAAAATTATCTTTTACAAACTTTTTTTTTATTTTCACAAGGGTAAAAGGAGAAAATGGACAGATAAGGTTATTATGCAATTTCTCCTGAGTACGCCAATACCCCATATGTGGAGGAAAACCACTGTTTGGCACACGGCAGAGCTCGTAAGGGAAGGAGCGACGTTTGACTTTTTCAAACTAAAATTGGCTGGAATTTAGATTGGATGCCATGTCGCGTTTGGAGAGCCCCTGATGCGCCTAAACAGTGGAAATCCCCCACAAATGACACCATTTTGGAAACTAGACCCCCTAAGGTACTTATCTAGATCTGTTGTGAGCACTTTGAACCCTCAAGTGTTTCACAAAAGTTTATAAAGCCTGGGTGTGAAAAAAAAAAAAATCAATTTTCCACAAAAATGATTTTTTAGTCCCAAATTTTTGAATTTTCCCAAGGAAATTGGACCCCAAAAGTTGTTGTCCAATTTGTCCTGAGTACGCTGATACCCCATATGTGGGGGGGGGAAAACTGTTTGGGCGCACGGCAGGGCTTGGAAAGGAAGTAGTAACGTTTTGGAATGCAGACGTTAATGGGGGTCATGTTCCGTTTGCAGTGCCCCAGATGAGCCTAAACAGTGGAAACCCCCACAAGTGACCCCATTTTGGAAACTAGACCCCTAAGGAACTTGTCTAGATCTTTGGTGAGCACTTTGAACCCCCAAGTGCTTCACACAAGTTTTATGCCGGCATGAAAATAAAAAATCCTATTTTTTTCCCACAAAAATTATCTTTTAGTCACTAATTTTTTATTTTCCCAAGGGTAACAGGAGAAATTGGACCACATAAGTTGTTGTACAATTTGTCCTGAGTACGCTGATACCCCATATGTGGGGGGGAACCACTGTTTGGGCGCACGGCAGAGCTCGGAATGGAAGGAGCACCATTTGACTTTTTCCAACCAAAATTGGCTGGAATTGAGTTTGGATGCCATGTTGCATTTGGAGAGCCCCTGATGTGCCTAAACAGTGGAAACCCCCCACAAATGACCCCATTTGGGAAACTAGACCCCCTAAGGAACTTATCTAGATTTTTGATGAGCAATTTGAACCCCAAGTGCTTCACACAAGTTTATAACGTAGAGCCGTAAAATTTAAAAATCATTTTTTCCACAAAAATGATCTTTTCACCCCAATTTTTATTTTTCCAAGGGTAACAAGACTCCAAAAGTTATTGTGCAATTTGTCCTGAGTGCGCTGATACCCCATATGTGGGGGTAAACCACTGTTTGGGTGCATGGCAGAGTTTGGAAGGGAAGGAGCGCCGTCTGACTTTTTCAACGCAGAATTGGCTGGACGCCATGTCGTGTTTGGAGAGCTCCTGATCTGCCTAAACAGTGGAAACCCCCATAAATGACACCATTTTGGAAACTAGACCCCTCAAGGAACTTATCTAGATGTGTGGTGAGAACTTTGAACCCCCAGGTGTTTCACTAAAGTTTATAACGTACAGCCGTAAAATAAAAAATCTTTTTTTTTTTTACAAAAATGATTTTTTTCGCCCCCAATATTTTATTTTCACAAGGGTAACAGTAGAAATTGGAACGCAAAAGTTGTTGTCCAATTTGTCCTGAGTACACTGATACCCAATATGTGGGCGAAAACTACTGTATGGGCACACGTCGGGGCTCGGAAGGGAAGTAGTGACGTTTTGGATTGCAGACTTTGATGGAATGGTCTGGGGGCGTCATGTCGCATTTGGAGAGCCCTGATGCGCCTAAACAGTGGAAATTCCCAACAAGTGACCCCATTTTGGAAAACAGACCCCACAAGGAACTTATCTAGGTGTGTGGTGAGCGCTATGAAGCCCCAAGTGCTTCACAGAAGTTTATAATGTACAGCCGTAAAAACAAAAAAATTATTTTTTTTGTACAAAAATGATATTTTCGCCCCCAGTTTTTTTATTTTCCCAAGGGTAACAGAAGAAATAGGACAAATTGCACAATAACTCTTGGGGTCCAGAGTACGCTGATACCCCATATGTGGGGATAAACTACTGTTTGGACGCATGGCAGAGCTCAGAAGTGAAGGAGCACCGTTTGACTTTTTCAACGCAGAATTGGCTGGAATTGAGATCAGACGCCATGTCACATTTGGAGAGCCCCTGATGTGCCTAAACAGCGGAAACCCCCCAATTCTAACTCCAACCCTAACCCCAACACACCCCTAACCCTAGTCCCAACCCTAACCACAAACCTAACCCTAACACACCCCTAATCCCAACCCTAACCCTAATCCTAACTTTAGCGCCAACCCTAACCCTAACTTTAGCCGCAACCCTAACCCTAATGGGAAAATGGAAATAAATACATTTTTTTTTTTTATTATTTTTCCCTAACTAAGGGGGTGATAAAGGGGGGTTTGATTTACTATTTATAGCGGGTTTTTATGATTGGCAGCTGTCACGCTAAAAGATGCTTTTTATTGCAAAAATAGTTTTTTGCATCGCCACATTTTGAGAGCTATAATTTTTGCATATTTTGGCCCACAGAGTCATGTGAGGTCTTATTTTTTGCGGTACGAGGTGACGTTTTTATTGGTACCATTTTTGAGCAGGTGACATTTTTTGATCGCTTTTTATTTCGATTTTTGGGAGGTTAGAATGAACAAAAATCAGCAATTCATGAATTTCTTTTGGGGGAGGCGTTTTTATTGTTCCGCGTGTGGTAAAATTGATAAAGCAGTTTTATTCTTCGGGTCAGTACGATTATGGCGATACCTCATTTATATCATTTTTTTATGTTTTGGCGCTTTTATAGAATAAAAACTATTTTATATAAAAAATAATTATTTTTGCATCGCTTTATTCTGCGAGCTATAACTTTTTTATTTTTCGCTGATGATGCTGTATGGCGGCTCGTTTTTTGCGGGACAAGATGACGTTTTCAGCGGTACCATGTTTATTTATATCGGTCTTTTTGATCGCGCGTTATTCCACTTTTTGTTCGGCGGTATGATGATAAAGCATTGATTTTTTGCTTCGTTTTTTTTTTTTTTTTAAGAGGTTCACTAAAGGGGTTAACTAGTGGGACAGTTTTATAGGGGGGGTCGTTACGGACGCGGCGATACCAAATATGTGTACTTTTATTGTTTTGTTTTTTTTATTTACAGGAAGAAATGAATTTATTGGGGAATATTTTTTTTTTTTTATTTTGGATTTTTTTTTTACACATGTCTATTTTTACTTTTTTAACTTTTTTACTTTGTCCCAGGGTGGGACATCACAGTATTTTATCAGATCGCTGGTGTGACAGTGTGCACAGCACTCTGTCACACCAGCGATCGCACAGGCATAGATGCAGGCTTCTCAGTGCCTGCTCTCGGCAGGCACTGAGGTAGCCGCCTCCCTCCAGGACCCCGGCGCCATCTTGGATCCGGGTCCTGGGAGGGAGGAAGCCCTCAGAACAGCGCGATCACATCGCGCTGGTCTGAGGGTCTCAGGGGGGCGCGCAGGGAGCCCCCACCCTGCGCGATCCTCCCTGTGCCCCCAGTACACCGCGATCATGTTTGATCGCGGTGTGCTAGGGGTTAATGTGCCGGGAGCGGTCCGTGACCGCTCCTGACACACAGTCACGGGTGTCAGCTTTGATAATCAGCTGACACCCGGCGGCGATTAGCTGCGCTCCCCTCAGGAGCGCAGCTGATCGCCTATGACGTACTATCCCGTCCATGGGCAGAATGGCACGGGTTTTATGGACGGGATAGTACGTCTAATGTCAGAGAGGGGTTAATTTTAAGTCTACCACTCTGGGCTGGGTTTAAGGTTTCTGGATATTTTTTACCCGATTATCATTTATGAAGAGTCAACATTTATCACAAAAATGTAATCCAGTCCTACAACGTAGTAATTGAGTAAGAATTTCCAACATTTTTTTCACCCGCAAAAAAAAAAGTTAATTTTTTTTTTTTTTTGTTCAAAACATGTTCTACGTTGGTTAATTTACTGCAGAAGGAGAAAACAAAAATCTAAATATACTTCCAGACAAAAAAAAAGAAAAAACATGCAAATGAGGAATGGGGCAGTGTATTTTGGCAATTTTAGCCCCAATCCGGGCACATGTCCTGCAGAACGCACTGTGTACATATGAACATATATTTTCTCATCCAGATGCATTCAAATACATGGAGGGAAGATAAAAACTTTCTGAAAAGACACCTGTCTAGTTTAGCACCTGGCGACCAATCAGGGGGCAGCTTTCATTTTAAACTCTGCTCTTGAGAAATGAAAGCTGAGTACTGATTGGTTGCTAGGGGCAACTAAGTTTCCCTGCCTGAAGGCGCTCAGTTCGGGCCCGGGTACGACGTCGCATCGTGCAGTGAGCGGCCATGACAGCAGCCCCGGCCTGAGGTGTGTGTGTGACCTCCCAGAACGTCACTTACCGAACAGCACAAGTTTCAGTGTTCTCCTCCCTACACGGCAAGCGCACGCTGTCTCGTCTCCTGCTCCTGTCACACTAGGAGGCCTTTTGAGGCCGCACTGAGGGAGGAAACCGCGGAGTACATCTTGGGCCAAATCGAAGGTTAAAAAAAAATTAAAAAATGAACGCCTCCCTGAGGAAGACCGAGGACCTTGTCGCGACAGGACGTTGAATTCACTGCTTCATCGTGACCGACAAGCACGCAGGCCTCAGAACTGACATGACGTTACACGGGCCATTCAACGAACACGACTCTTCTCCTCCAACGACCGAGCGCAGCGGCGTGAGGGGGATGGGAGCCGAGGTAACGCCGTCCTGCCTCTGATTGGACGAGAGCCGAAATAAACCGACATCCTATTGGCTAGTAAGCACGTCAATCAAAAGCGACGTTACCTAGTACGGCGCTTGTGATTGGCTGTCGCTTGTAGAGTTTTTACAGCCGAAGCCGTACTGCTATTTCTTTACCATATTAACCCGAGCTTCGCGCAGGTCAGTATTACACAACATGTTACGTTCGTCCGACTCCCGCTAGTTCGGTTTTGAGGCCTTAAGCGCTGATGCAAGTTCTTGCCGTTCAAGAGTCAACCAACCTTGTAGGTCGCCGAGGAAGAGGCGGTCTTTGGGGTTTGAATTCGGATTGGGTAAGAGGTTTTGATTGACGGACAAAAAGACCAATGGCCTTTAACGGTAGGCTCAAGCTAGAGTGAGAGTGAAGAAACGCAGAGCGAATGTTGTTTTCCTCAATGCGAGAGGAGGGAGGGGGGAGACGAGGAGCCCGGATGTAACATGAGATCATCAATGGCCAATCAACAGCTGCGGTGACGTCATCGTCTTCAAAACATCTCGCCGGGCCTGTATGTCAGGGAGGACAAGGGGGCGTGGCCAGGAAGGAAAGTGAAGCTTACCAGCCGCAGCAGCGTGTGGGAATGTGCTGTTATTGTGGCACATGACGGGTGATTGAGCAGCGGGAGGTACAGCTGCCATGGGAACAGCAGCGAGCGTGTCAGGAACACGGGGGTTAAGTCACTGTTCACACAGAGGGGCTTTATGTGGATTTTGGGACAGATTCCGCACTGAAATCCGCATGAAAATACCCTTCAAATAGCGTAATATTCATTGCAATGGATAAAGAAGCAACACGTCCACTTTTCCGCTTTGTTCGCAATGTATCTTTATTTAAAACAAAAACATCCAATTTTTACAAGCGGGAGACACGACACAAATATGGCCGCTGACCCCTGGAGCTTTGTAAACCTGAAGCGTCCTTATTTTTTTGAGTTGTTTGTTTCCGAATGCAGTGTTTTTTTGCCACTGGTGTTTTTTTTTTTGTTCTAGTTTTGGTCTTTTCTATTTATTGCTCTCCGATAAGCCTTGAAGAAGTTGTAAGGTTTTTTTGCAGCATAAACTTAAAAGAAAAATGCTCAAAAATCGCCTGTGCGTCTTCTTGGCTTTTCCAATGATTGTATTGAGCGGCAAAGGCCAGAAGATTGGACGTCACTTAATTTAACCCATGGGCGTACCCAGGATCAAAACTAGGGGGGGGCAAGCCAATGTCGCATCTTATACAGGTTACATCATATACACTGTACATTATCTGCATATTAGGTATGGAGCATTAGAACTGTTGTATATTGTATAATACAGCAGTGTATGCGACACTACGCTGTATATACCATATATTATACATGGCAGTCGCGCTCATGTCAGGAGCAATACCAGCCAGTCCGAGGATTGCAGTGCGATCCTCGCATGAGTTATACGGCCGTCTGTCTATGCCCTTGTTATAATAATACTGAAATATTAATCTATTATTAAAGTATTAAGGAGCTCACAAGTAAAAAAAAAAGCCCCCTACCTCCCCTGTCCCCCACCCACACCCCAACAGCCCATTGTCTCACATGCACCCCTTAGTGTTCTGTCCCACTGACCCCACAATACCCCCATCCTCTCACATGCACCCCTCAGTGCTCTAGTTGCCCCTCCCCACTGCAGCCCCCACAATACCCCATCCTCTCACAGTAAACCCCCAGTGCCCTAGCCCCACAATACCCCCATCCTCTTACATTCAACCCCAGTGACCTGTCCACCCTCCCTCACAATACCCCATCCTCTCACATCAACCCCTGTGCGCCAGCCCCCACAATATCCCCATCCTCTCACATTCACCAACCAGTGCCCTGTATCCCCTCCCCCACAATACCCCATCCTCTCACATTCACTCTGTGCCCTGTTGCCCCTCCCCACTTCAGCCCCCACAATACCCCCATCCTCTCACATTAACCCCCCCAGTGCCCTAGCCCCCACAATACCCCATCCTCTCACATTAACCCACCCAGTGCCCTAGCCCCCACAATACCCCATACTCTTACATTCACCCCAGTGCCCTGTACCCCTCCCCACAATACCCCCATCCTCTCACATTAACCCCCCAGTGCCCTAGCCCCCACAATACCCCATCCTCTTACATTCACCCCCTGTGCCCTGTACCTCTCCCCCACAATACCCCCATCCTCTCACATTCCCCCACAGTGACCTAGCCCCCACAATACCCCCATCCTCTTACATTCACCCCAGTGCCCTGTACCCCACAATACCCCCATCCTCTTACATTCACCCCAGTGCCCTGTACCCCTCCCCCACAATACCACCATCCTCTCACATTAACCCCCCCAGTGCCCTAGCCCCCACAATACCCCCATCCTCTTACATTCACCCCAGTGCCCTGTACCCCTCCCCCACAGTACCCCCATCCTCTCACATTCCCCCACAGTGACCATGACATGCCTGAGCAGAATGAATTTAATAAATTCCATCCCCTCTTACCATGAAGCTTGCAGGCAGTGACTGAGGCAGGAGCAGGAAGTGTCCAGTGTCTGCACACAGAGGGCACTAGGACCCAGTGTGGCTGAGACAACCAGAGCCTGCAGGGCAGAAAGTGAAACTACAGATGCTGCAGCCAGGAAGGAAGGAGCTCCTCTGGTGAGACAACAGCTCCCTGCACTGCGCACACAGACAGGCACTGCAACCTGGGGCAGAGGGAGCCGGCATTGTGCTGCTCTCTCCGCTCTCTTTCATTGTGTGCCCCACGGTGTACGCCCATGATTTAACCGCTTGACGTTTTTAGGCCACGTTCACACTCTCAGTATTTTGTGAGTTTTTTACCTCCGTATTTGTAGCCAAAACCAGGAGTGGGTGATAAATACAAAAGTGGTGACGTGTTTCTATTCTTCTCTCTCCTCTCTCTCTCTCTCTCTCTCTCTCTCTCTCTCTCTCTCTCTCTCTCTCTCTCCCTCTCTCCCTCTTTCTTTCTCTCTTTTTCTCTTTTTCTCTCTTTCTCTTTCTCTCTTTTTTTCTCTCTTTCTCTCTTCCTCTTTCTTTCTCTTCCTCTCTTTCTCTTTCTTTTTCTTTATCGTTCTCTTTCTGTCTTTCTATCTCTCTCTCAAATTCAAATGACCTTTGTTGGCAGGACTAAGTACTTGTTAACATTGCCAAAGCAAATGGTAAAAATAGGGGGGGGCATATAGAGGTTCAGGATATATCTGGCTCCTTTTAGAGGATAGGTGCATGTCCAGGGTGGGGTATAGAAGTCCATGACATATCAGTCTCTTTAGTTGGGGGATAGCGACATCTCTCTCTCCTCTCTCTCTTTTTCTTTCTGTGTCTTTCTCTTTCTATTTTTCTTTCCCTTTCTCTTTTTCTTTTTCTCTCTTAGTTTCTCTCTCTTCTATATTTCTTTCTCTCTTTATATCTTTTTCTCTGTGTCTCTTTCTCTTTGTCTCTCTTTATTGCCCTCTGTTTCTCTCTCTTCTTACCGCAGAATTCCAATCATTGCTACGGACTCCCGTGGTAAGTCCGTGTTCGGCATTTATCTCCAGACAGTAACTGTCCGGCTCAAAAACCGAACTCGTAAATTCGGGTCTGCTCATCTCTACTTACTAATACTGATGTCGAATACTGTGAACGTGGCTTAAAGACCTGAAGTGTTTAAAAGACGCTCTTAAGCCTGATCATGTGAACAGCGAGTTGTTCTTTCTTTGTAGCGTTATTTTAGCATTTTTTGTAAACAGAATCAACCAAAAACAAAAACCAATGGAAAAAGACAACTGTGAACGCACCCCTTCAGGTGTTTATGCTTGAAAACAATTCTTCAAATTTAATTATTGATAAATTGAAACAGGAAAATATATGCTGTATACAGAAATACTAAGCTTCTCATGTACAGCACAATGGAATTAATGGTGCTATATAAATAAATAATAATAATAAGGCCTCCTTTCATCATTCCGTTTTTTTTTTGAGGGGTTTTAAATTCACTTTTCTTTTTTTTCGTCTTGTGGTATTTGCTTTTGGTTTTTGCCATAAAAAATGTATCAAAATTAGGCTCATGGACTTTTTTGCAAAAAGAAAAATATTATTTATTAACGTCATTAATTTTGCTAATATTTAGAGAAAAAAGTCACACGTTCTGCTAAAATGTTGAAAAAATTGCATCAAAGTTTCAGGGGTTCAGAAAAGGCTATTCAGAGAAACGTCTGTATTCAGATATTTGTAAGTGATTTTATAAGTTATGAATTTCTGGGAATTTCTGAAAGTTTTGCAATGAACTTGCTGCAAGTGAACAAACCCTAAAGGTATGTTCATATGTAGCTTTTTTGAGGCACTTTTTTTTTGCATGAAAACCACAGACCAAGGCCAGAAAACTGCAGCACAAATTAAAAGTGTCTTTGTTGGCGTTTTTATGTGTGTTGCTCGATATATGTAGTCCCAGTGGCATGTCTCGCGGCTTTCGAAGCTGAACATACAGATTGCTGTGTTGCGGCTAGCTATGGTTCCACGGTCGGACCATAGCCTTTGCGAGCGGAATCCCGCTAGCCGCCACTTTCTGCGCGCGCTCTTTCCGAGGTGTTCGCCTCGGAACACTCGAAGGCAGGCTACATGCTTAATTATTGCGCGACGCAGTCGCGCAATCGAGGAATGTGCGTCTAAAGAGCCGCATGTTTAGCGTTTGCCGCGATTGTTTCGCATAGTGAGACGGCATTCTGAATCCCACTATGCTAAGGACGCTGCGTGTTGGCGCTGCGCGCGCACAGCGACAGCAGTTCTAGGAAATCACTCAACGCACGAGACATGCACGCGGACTCGATATATTCGAGCATACACAAGATGCTGTTAACACCCGTGCATGCTCGGATAACACCTTATCCGAGCATGCATGCTCATCACTAAGTCCTCACCTGTGCCTACATACCCTTTATGACAGCTCCATATACATACAACCTTACAGCACTACTTACCACAGTGAGGCACAAAAATACGTCCAAAGCGGCACCAAATATTACAGGTCAGCACAGAACATCTCCACAGTGCCAGAATGTCTCCATGTATATACCTCTGCTGCACAAAATACGTCTTCAGCAATGCTAAACACGTGTGACTGTGCTGTAAGAAATACTTCTAGCAATGTAAGATTCCCCGTAAAGGCTTGTTCACACGTTGCTCTTTTGACGCGTTTTCTTTTATCCCGTAGGTTTTTGCTGTTTTAGGGCTCATACTCACTGGCGCCGAAAACGGATGATAATCAGACGAAAAAAAATCGGATTCAAATCTGACCAATGTTATTCAATAGGTGAATTCTCATTTGCGATTTTTTTCTCATCAGAAATTGGTGTGAGAAAAAAATCGCAGCATGCTGCGATTTGATGCGATTTTGGGATGATAATCGCCAATGCAAGTCAATGGGTGCGATTAAAAAACGCACAGCACTCGCACCATGCAAGTGCTGTCCGATTTATACGCACCAGTCTCCTTTGAAAAGCCGGCAATTCATCCCCGGCTACTGTAAAATCACACTGACAGCTCACAAAACACTAGATACATACACATAGAATACTATTATATATATATATATATATTATATATATACATGTCATTGTAACACATACATATATATATATTTATAGTTCATACACTTCTACATAGTATAATAGCCGCTAATTCAATTGCCGGCTTTTGTGAAATCACAGAAGCCGACATGAAATGATACATTGTTTCCACACAGTTAACCATGTCATTTCATGTATTTTGATATATGGTTTTAACATACAATTACATAAGTTCATGTGTGCAAAATTTCAGACATGTAGGGGTTAATTAAAGGTGTAAATTCGTTGAAAAAAAATGCGTGGGCTCCCGCTGTATTTTCTCCACCAGACAGACAAAGCAAGCGAGTGGGGGCAGATAATAATAGCCTAGGGAGGGTACATTTTTTTTGTGCCCCCCCCTGGCTACTAACATCTGCCCCCAGACACCCCAGAAAGGGCAAATCTCTAATTAGATTCGCCCTTTCTGGCACTTTGCCCGTCTATTCCCATTGCCCTGTAGCGGTGGCGAATGGGTTAATAAGGGGTTAAAGCCACCTTGCAATTGAAAGGTCACTTTAAGCCAGGTTAATAATTGAGAGCTGTCAATTAGACAACTATCAATTATTAATCCTATTGTATGATAGAAAAATCAAACACACACAGTTTAATAAAAAAGAAGTTTAATTAAATAATTACACAGTTTTTGACCATATTTTATTTTCCTGCTAAAACCATTTCCTGTAATAAAAATAAAAAAGCAAAATTATTCTTACCAATCCGATGTACAGTCAGGTTCCACGCTGTAATCCATCAGAAAGGGTTAACAGGTTACAGCTCGCAGAGAGCTTATGCTGTCTCCTAGCTGTAACCCCCGAATGAATAACTTCCTCTCCCAGCGAAAGGAGAGGAAGAGATGAATGAATGGAGCTTAATTGATTTATTGCCACTTTCACTTCAGTGACCTGACCTAAAGTGAAAGTGGGACACAATCAATTAAGCTTCATTCATTAATCACATCCTCTCCTGTCGGCAGGAGAGGAACTTATTAATTCAGGAGATTTCAGCTGAGCATGCAGCATTACTTGCGCTGCTTAGCTGATTGCTAGTTAACCCTTTGTGAAGGATTACATCGTGGGACGTGACAGATCGCCAGATAGGTAAGAATAATGTTGTTTTATTATTTTTTCTTTATTATAGAAGGTCAAGGGCTTCGCAGGGATTAAGAGTTTAATAAAAGATGGTCAAAAAAATGTGTTTTTATTTCATTAAAATTATTTATTCTTAAAGTGTGTGTGTTTTTTTATTTACTTCAATAGGATTAATAATTGATAGTTGTCTAATTGACAGCTCTCAATTATTAACCTGGCTTAAAGTGACCTTTCAATAGCAAGGTGGCTTTAACCCCTTATTAACCCATTCGCCACCGCTACAGGGCAATGGGAATAGACGGGCAAAGTGCCAGAAAGGGCGAATCTAATTAGAGATTTGCCCTTTCTGGGGTGTCTGGGGGCAGATGTTAGTAGCCAGGGGGGGCACAAAAAAAATGTACCCTCCCTAGGCTATTATTATCTGCCCCCACTCGCTTGCTTTGTCTGTCTGGTGGAGAAAATACAGCGGGAGCCCACGCATTTTTTTTCAACAATTTACACCTTTAATTAACCCCTACATGTCTGAAATTTTGCACACATACACTTATGTAATTGTAAGTTAAAACCATATATCAAAATACATGAAATGACATGGTTAACTGTGTCTAAACAATGTATCATTTCATGTCGGCTTTTGTGATTTCACAAAAGCCGGCAATTGAATTAGCAGCTATTACAGTATGTAGAAGTGTATGAACTATAAATATATGTATATATATATATGTCACAATTACATATATGTATATATATATATATATATATATACATATATGTATTCTATGTGTGTATATGTATTGTTTCTATTCTTTATTAAAGCTGTCAGTGTGATTTTACAGTAATGCCAGGGATGAATTAGCGGCTATTATACTATGTAGAAGTGTATGACCTATATATATATATTATATATATATATATATATATATATATAATTATTTGCTTTTTGTGTACATTTTTTTTTACAATGTGATTTTTACATGACTTTTTACATAGAGATAACTGCTCTATGTAAAACTTCATGTTAAAATCGCATTGCATACAGATGGAAAACTGATGGAAAACTGACAGAAAACGCATGGTGCGATTTAAAATCGCATCAAAATCGCATGCCTTTTTACAACAAATGTACCGTTTTTTTCCTGCAGAAAATGGACCGATTTTTTTCCAGCCAGTGAGTATGAGCCCTTACACTACCAACAAAGTGAATGAGTTTTCTGAAATCTCATGCACACGCTGCTTATTTTTTCTTTGCAGATTAGGGCCTTTTCACACAATCAGTATTTGGTCAATTTTTTACATCAGTATTTGTAAGCCAAAATCGGGAGTGAAAGAAAAATGCAGAAGTGGTGACGTGTTTCTGTTATACTTTTCCTCTGATTGTTTCTCTCCTGGTTTTGGCTTACAAATACTGCGCATTTATGCAGCATTAAAATTGCTGCAGCCAGATGTTACAGCAGAGTGGATGTGAATCCTCAAATCGCCCGGACTGCGCGCTGTAAGGTCTCTCTGGTGCCACAAGTTTGCACTATTCATACATGCGGTCATGTGCCGACTAGACGTGTGTGGCCTCTCTCAATGCAAGTATAGTGAGCGAGACCAGTTACGTCTAGTTGGAATGTGGCCGGAAGCATGCATATCGTCCACGTCTAGTCACGTGATCGCCCGCCTCTGGCATGTAAGAATCCTTACAGGTCATAATGGGCATGATGTGAGGATTCACAAGTCTGCAGGCACATAGAGTGACTGCAGACTTGTAGCCTAAAGCCGGACAACCTCTTTAACACCAACAGAATATGCTACAGCATTTATTTCTTCCTGCTGATACTCAGGACAGATGAAGAAGACCAGCGCCTCATTAGGAAGTTAGCTTAGAAAACTGCTAATGTTAGAGGTAGGTGGATGAGACCATTGGGCCCAGCTCATCATTCGTATATATACACTTTTTTTTTTCAATTCACTTTTCTTATTTTGTCTTTGGGTTTTCATTGATGTTTTTTTATCTCCAAAATCTTCAAAGTGTCGCTTATAGTTAATGAACTCAAAAATTCTCTGTGTTTGTTTTCTACCTTTTTTGCACTTTAGAGTAAAAAGTCACACGTCTGGCTAAAATGTCTCAAAAAGTGCAGTGGGTGGAAGTGGGCGATAAAAGACCCACATAAAACCTTATAAAAAAAAACTTTAAGAAGTTGCAATTGATGAATCACCTGCAAAAATCTGGGAGCCCCAAAACCCAAACCTGTCCCGCTAAGGCAAACCTAAAAATCAAAAAGCAAACACTTATCAAATAGACTTTGAAAAGGACGCAAATGAAAAACAGGTAAAAAAAAGACCAAAAACTAATCAAAACGAGGCACAAATTCAATAATGAATCTCCCCTATATCTGCAGGATGAGACGTCACAGGCATTGTTTGTAGTCGGTAATCATGGAGACGCATAAGTCGGCGTAGGAACTGTAGAAGGAAATGTTTTCATAAACCTGTTGAAGAATGTTTTATTTTTTTTCCTATTTTAGATGTACTTGAAAAGTAAACCCTCAGCTACAGCAGAAAACAAGTATTTCTACGGTGTTGCGTAATGTCTTATAACTTTTTATTTTTGAGACTTGAGATGAAAGTGATGACTAGTGTCGGTGCTGAGTGCCAAATAAACTCTAGGGAAACTTGATTCCACTCAGAATTACTGGCTTTTATCCAGCATTCAAAATGAGAGTAGGTTAAAAAAAAAACAAATCTTTTTGCTGCATATTACGTATCAGCCACTTCTTTTAACTTCTATCTCAACTATTTATAATACATTTTCTGCCAGACTCCTTATTATTTTACTTTTCTTTTTTGGAAAATAGCCAAAAGTTTTAATGACACCTAAAACTCCTGTAGACAAACGGCAGAACTGAAAATCAATGCTAAAAATATATATATATATATATCTTGCTAAAAAAAATAAAGGGTGCACTTGCACATCACAGTGTAACTCTAAGGGCATGTTCACACCTTGTATTTTTCAGGTGGGTGACCCCGCCAATGTTTTTTTCTGAAGCGTCTATTTTATTGGGCGTTCTTTTGGTTGGTTCATAAGAGATTTTTTTGATTTTTTTTTTGCCATCTACGGTGTTTTTTTAGCGTTTGTCCAGCATTTTTGGGACGTCTTTTTTTTTTTTACTGACCTTTTCTGGACTTTATTTTTAACTCCCAACAATGAAGAAACCGTAAGTATTTTTTTCAAGCATAAACACTCAAAAAGATGCATCTTTTGAACCTTCCCATGGATGTGTATTGTAAAGTATACAGTGTCTTCAGAGCGGAAGATGTCTGAAAAATGTTCTGCTCACTTTTTTTTAAAGTGAACCTGTCACCAGAAAAAATGTTATTAGCCTGCAGATATGGGGTTAATAACGTTATTAACCTGCTGGATGCCCGCACTTAGCCAAACGCTGCAGGGAGAAGATGAAACTTTATTCCCCCGGCAGTGTTCCGGTTGCAGTCACGGGGGGGGGTGGCACCGGCACTGGTTGTCACCACTATGAGTATACAAAGTGGCGTCTGTAAGTGCACCCCCAACCCTGACTGACAGCCGGCCTCAAAGCAGAGCGAGTGTGAGTCAGGGTCAGGATCGCGGTTACAAACATCATTTTCTATACTCACAGCGGTGACAGAATCAGCGCTGGAGTTGCCCGTGTGGGTGAAACCGGAATGCTGCAGGGGCTTAAAGTTCATTTTGTCGCGGCAGTGTTCAGCTAAGTGTAGGCTCCAGGCAGGTCAGTACCATTTTTCTGGTGACAGGTTACCTTTAACTAATTGGCTTCTTTGGAAGCATAATGGAGACACTCCAAACACTGAACATATGAACAAATTGATTTTGTTTTATACAATATCACTATGGGGTTAGTAATGGCGTGTCTTATAGACTCGTCTCCATTACTAACCTCTGGGTTTGATTTCAACTGACAATACAAAGATGATATCAACCCCCCCCTTCAACTATCACCCCACTTGCCACCGCACCAGGGCAAGTGGGAAGAGTGAGGCTAAGTGCCAGATTTGGCGCATCCTATGTATGCCTTTTCTGGGGCGGCTGAGAGCTGATTTTTTTAGTCTGGGATCAGGGCCAATATCCATGGCCCTTTCATAGCCTCATAATAGCAGCCCGCAGCTGTCTGCCTAGCCTTTGCTGATTATTAAATATAGGGGACCCTACATCTTTTTTGGGCGGGAGTCCCCCATTTTAATAACCAGGAAAGGCTAAGTAGACAGCTGTCAGCTGAAAGTAATAGCCTAGAAAGCTCTATGGGTATATTCCCCCTTCCCATGCTATAAACATATGCCTTCAGCTGTCCGCTTTCCCTCTGCTGGTTAATAAAATGCCATTTTTTTCAAAAATAATTTATTATGTAAAAAAATACATGTACACAAAGCTACACAGAGATACGAGCACAATCGCAGCATGCTGGGATTGTTTTCTCAGTCTGATTTCAGCTGAGTAAAAAAATCGCAGATGAGCAGGGACTCATAGATTAACATTGGTCAAAGGACAATCCGATTTTTTTTTTTATCGGATTGCACTCGTCCGTTTTACTCGCAGATCAGTATGCGTCCTGAGAAACATAATCTGGACCACAAAGAAACTGCTCGTCATCTAAGGTCAGGGGAGAGGTCACCACAAGTTACCTTCTCATTCTCTGAGCACTAAAATCTAATCTTATTTGAGGCCCATAAGTCAGCGATCAGTTTATTACCTTATCTACCACTGGCCTTGTGCCAGTCACAGTGTAGTCGGCTCGGTAATGGCTACATTACAATCCTTTATTGGATTTCCTCTTTTAGGCCTGACTGGAAGTAGATGAATACTGTCAGTTAATGATGCTTAACGAGAAGCCGGTTAGATATGTAAACTGTAAGCAGCTACATTACAATCAGGTTTAACTGGAGTACGTAAGCATGGAAAACGCTAATGGGTATTAATTTGTTATCTGGGCTTAAATCCTTGCTCCTTAAGGAGCCGGGCATAAATCTTCTTCAGCGATAGTCTACTTATTGAAACCTAGTAGCAGCTGAACGTCAAGCAGATGACACAACAGCAGCAGCTTTAGGCAATTGACAATAATAATTTGTAACAATGAAACTAATTAAAAACAGATGTAGAAATTCTAGAAGAGGACTTGTAAATTAGGCAGAGAGTTACAATATGTTCTTGTACAATCATATGCAATTATTTTTCACTTCTGACCTTTCATTTCTTTTAGAGTGTATAACCTGGTGCACCTGTGATTAAGATTTGTTTTTGCTACAATAAAAGGCATATGTTGCAATCCATGCGACTTTTTGCTCTCCCGGATATCTCATGGCTAGGGGCTCCTTCCCTATTACTAAAACTAGGGGTGCCCTAACTATCCCTGCTCTCTGGATTACTTCTAATGGTTAAGAAGCCGGGGCCACGTGCCTTGTTGAACTCCTAAAAGAACCCTTATCTGTTCACGCTCCATTTTTACCACATAAAGGGACACTAATCAGATTTGAAAAATGTGGCCTGGTCAGGAAGGTGAAAACAGGCATGGGGATGAAAGGGTTAAAGGGAAGCTGTCACCCCATTTTGGCTATATCAGATAAACATATGACTGAATAGTGCGTCCCATAAGTAACCTATCGGTACGTATCACACATCCTGATACCCCCGTTTTGATGCCAAAATACCTTTGTAAACTTCGTATTTTGGTATGCTAATCAGGGCGGTCCGGTCCGGAGGGCGGCGTTTTCTCTCTTCTCCCCCCCGCTCCTCGGCATCTCTTGCGCATGGCCGTCTGTGAACCGCACAGACGGCGTTCGGCTTCCCGCAATTGCGCTTTTCAAATTCACCCCCGCGCATGCGCAGTGTGCTTTGCCCAACAGTGGGCAAAGCATAAAATCATTACAGCGCATGCGCTACTCTTTCCTTGCCCCGGAAATGACTGCTTGCCTTGGACGACTTCCGGGGCAAGGTAAGTGAAGGACAATAGTTGCGCATGCGCTGTAATGATTTTATGCTTTGCCCACTGTCGGGCAAAGCACACTGCGCATGCGCGGGGGGAATTTGAAAAGCGCAATCGCGGGAAGCCGAACGCCGTCTGTGCGATTCACAGACTGCCATACACAAGAGATGCCGAGGAGCGGGGGGGAGAAGAGAGAAAACGCCGCCCTCCGGACTGGACCGCCCTGATTAGCATACCAAAATACGATGTTTACAAAGGTTTTTTGGCATCAAAACGGGGGTATCAGGATATAAGCTACATACCGATAGGTTACTTATGGGACGCACTATTCAGTCATATCTTTAGCTGATATGGCTAAAATGGGGTGACAGATTCCCTTTAAAGGGAATCTTTCACATCATCATTCTAATACTGTCCACAAAACAGTGCACTATGTACACAAATTAAGTATTTGTGATGGAATCCACTACACTTCTGTATATTAGGTACTGTTACTTCAAAGACTTTTTTCAAGACTAGTTGTAGTTTTGAATGATACCATGCTTTTTACCATATAATGTAATTGAAAAGGGGCACCATTTATTTGAATAGCTAATAAAATAATATATTTTTTGGTCCCTTAGAGAACTTGAACTTGAGATCATTTGATCGCTTGTTCTATATACTTTAATACTACTGTATGAAGCCAACAACTGGGCTTCAAAGGAGTACCAGGATGGCAGCCATGAAGAACTGTAAGAGGCACAGGGCGGTAATCATGGGAGAGGGGCTGCTGTTCTCCCACACCCTGGCCCCCTACTAACATATAATGTCCTGTCTGTCATGTGGTTGGGGTAAAATGTATAATACTCACTTGGATGTGTCAGACCTTCTACCCCATAATTAAGATGGCAATATATCCATCTCTTTAGCCCTAACGGCTGATATATTAGACCCCTGTTTATATATTGTTCTTGTCTTCATCTCCCCTGAAGATTCAGGAGTACCATGGGGCATTGATAGCAGCGATCCTATGGGGTTTTTTCGACAGTGTAGTAATGTGTGGCTATGAAATGGGATTCCCCCCCTTATTTCCAAATAGGATCCTCCACTTATTTGAACAGCAGAGGGACTTGATCTGGTTTTCAATTTATGGACATCATTGCAGAAATTTGGTGTGAAATCGTTCCCATTTATCTATTCATCTGCTAATAGTTTATTAGCTATATTTTATTGTGTATGAGGACAGAGTTTTCACTGTTCCACTGTATCACACACCAAATCACAATATTGCTGGTGTATTTGCATGTCATCGTATGTGTCACGGGGTTAACGCAGCACAGAGGAGCCAGAAGACCACAGCATCTGATTTCTCCTACTCCTGCACTGAAAAGAAGCTCTTCACCTTTTTAAATGGTGCTTATTTCTTTTGGCAGAACAGGGGTTAATCGGCCATGTTGAAAACTCTGGGAATATGACCTCTCAGCTAAGCTCGGTTAGCCACTCACATCCCCATGTCAGAGCTAGCTTATGCTGCATGGCTTGGAGAAGAGGTGTTTATATGAGAAGGAGTTTA
>JARQOD010000005.1:518646006-518685353 GCA_033576555.1 Oophaga sylvatica
TCCAACGATATAAAACCCCGGGAAGTCGTTGACCACGCCGAGACCTCGGAACCACAAACAGGGATCCGTCTTACGAAAACCTTGAGAATAGATAGATAAAACTTCAAGGCCCGCACAAAAACCAATTGTGTAAATCTCGCTCTTTCGTATTCTTCGGCCGCAGGTGAAGGCAACACAATACCTGGTTAACATGAATTGTGACCCACTTTGGCAAAAAATCACCCGGTGCGAAGCACTCCGATCCGGAAAAAACTCCAGAAAAGGAGGCAGCAAGAAAGAGGCCAATTCAGAAACTCTCCTCAAGGAAGTGACTGCAAACAAGGAAAGCCACCTTCCCAAGAAATAAAGAAAAGGCTAGCAGAAACCATAGTTTCAAAAGGTTTATGCTGAAGACCTCCAAAACAAGGTTAGCCGCCAAGGAACACGGGTGCCTTCCGCGGCGAAAACCGGAGAACCTCGGAAAAAAGAGATCCACTTCTATTGAAGCATGGTTTCCGGAATAATAAGGACAGAGCGAAATCTGACCTTCAGAGTGAACTGCCAAACCCTTGTCTAGCCATGCTGCAGAAAAGCCAACAGGGGGAATGGAAAATTTTCTCGGGTTCCGAGAAACCCAAACACCACGAAAAGAAGTTTCCCAAATTTGTGGAAACCTAGAAGTAGCGGCATCTTGCAGCACAGGGTAGCAATGACTCGGCGAAAAACCTCTACGGTCAAGATTCGGTCTCAAGACCGCCGTAAAGCGGGAATCAAGTCCGGATGACAAATGGGCCCCTAAACAAGTCTGTTGAAGAGGGAGTGGAAAGGAGTTGCCGCAACGCGACATTATTGGGAAACCCACCCTTCTGGCCGTCTGGGCTATCAAAATATGGAACTTTGTCTATCCGCGCAGCACTAGAGGAATAAGGATACGGGGGGAATACTAGATCCTTGAACTGATCCCACGAGCCATAGAGCATCCACCGCCCACGCCTTCGGGCCTTGTACCTGGACATGAATGTCGGTAACTTGGCATTGGCCTGGAACCCAAATCCACTTGGGGGGTTCCCCGCGAGGCACAGTAGTGCAAAGACTTGGGTGGAGGCTCCATCCCCGGGATCCATCCTTCTGCGATGAGAAAGTCGCTGTAAATTTGAACCCGGAATGTGAATCGCCGAAATGGTGGTCTTGGCCTCTGCCCAAAACAGAATTCGGGACACCCTACCATGATCTGAACTCCTTGTCCCACTTGGTGATTGTATACGCGACAGCCGTCCATTGTTGTTGAACGGACTGGCAACCGCTAAAGGGACGTCCAATGTTGGAGGCAAAGAAAACGCCCTCATTCCGGGGTGTTATCGGAAGCACAACTCTTCCGGTGACCAACCCCTGAATCCAGAGATTTGTTCCCAAACACCCCCCCAGGTCAGGGGAAATCGGTGGTTATATGACCATTCAGAGGGAGAAAGACTTCCCCAGGGAGAATGCCCTGGACGTAACCCTTCTAGAATTTTTTTTCCCGCCACCGCGCGAGAAATGGGTGCACTCAAATCCCGATTGCGATGGTTCCATCGCTCAAATGAACCTTTGAAGAGTCCGGAGTGGAACGGGCAAAAGGAATTGCCTCCATGGACGCCACCCGTCCCAGAAGACGTACACTTCCGTGGGAATTGCCATTGAGGATGAAAATTTTTACATGTGAAGAAGCATGATGTTTGTCTGGTGGAGGGAAACTACCGACCGAAAAGGTCGAGATGCTTCCCAAAAAGAGAATTGTCCTCGATGGTTCCAGGGAGACTTCTCCCAATTGACCAGCCAACCCCAAGTTTTTAAAACTGAAAAAGACAAATCCGGCCGTCAATGCCTCCTCCTCCGAGGAAGCCACGATAAAAGATCGTCCAGAAAGGGGGAAAAACGTAATCCCCCCTTTTTCGAAGGAGTGCCATGAGGGGCGCCAGAATTTTGTAAAACCCTTGGCGCTGAGGCAAGCCAACGGCAGAGCCACAAATGGTAATGATTTGACTAGGAAATCGAAGAAAGCGTGATGGAGCCCTTTCGATGGAATATGCAAATAGGCGTCGCGAATGTCGATTGACACCAAAAACGTTCTGTGACAGAGCTGCCACAAGGAACGAAGCGACTCCATGCGAAAATTTCGGGCATGGACATGCCGGTTTAATCGCTTGAATCCAAATCGGGCGAAATTTTGTTTCCTTTTTGGGGGAAATATAAAAAAGGTTGGAAAAAAACTTTCCCTCGGTCCTCTGACGGAACCGGTATCACTACACCCTTTGTGTAGCGATTCGACCTCTCGCTGTAAGCGACAACAAGTGGTTCCGGGAACGGATTGACAAAAAACATTTGGGGGTTGAGAAGCAAAACTCTATGAAATAGCCTGCCGCACATCCCGTTACCCAAAAAGGGAAACTGGAACGCGAGCCATCCAAGTCTCCTTGAAAAGGGGGGCGACCCCCACTCGAGAACCCGGTGGACCCCTGGGTCAATCCCTTTGGGTTTTTCTTGTCAAGTTCCCGCTTGTTCTGGGGAAACTCTGTTCCAGGGAGTAGAGTTTCTGAGGGTTTTTTCCTGGAGAAAAAGGACGACCCGATCCCCACGAGGAGTGCTAGACGTCCCGGCCCCGAAAGGACCGCGACCCATAAACACCGGTTCTGGACACCGGGCCATGGCCCTTCCTGGTAATGCTGATCCTTTGCCTTAGCTTGGAAATAGTCTGTGAGGTCGGATCAAAAAGATGGCCCCCCCTTGAAAGGTAAGGCACAACCCTTGTTGGAAACTGGTCCCGGCCCACTGTCCTGAGCCATAAAGCCTTTGCGGACCTGAAGCTTGCGCTTTGGCCACAGGAGGCCGATCCAACGGCACAAAGATTAACAGGCTGCCGTTTTAACCATTCCAAGTTTCCCGTTCTCAGATAACGGGATTCATTTTGCAACTCCTCTTCAGAGTGCCAACCACTTAGAGAAGCTCTAGCAGCACACATGGATCCTGCCTGCTCGAAATCAGACCCGCAGCCTCATACTTGCTTTTGCGCCAATTCTGCCTTTCTATCCAAAGGTCCTGAACTCGCTTTTCCTTAATAGGGGTAGTGGGATTTATTAAGTGAGATAAAGAACTCCATTCAGGAGCAAGGTCCAATTAGCCTTTAACTCCGTAAGCAAGGATAAAGTGTATCAAAGAAATGCGTTCCTGAAAACGCTTTTCTGGACATGATTCCCCTTATTACACTTTTAACCATCCAGGGCTGGCAATGTTGTGCGCGAAGCACGGGACTCCTGGAAATGGTTGCTGATTTACCAGGACGACTAGTTCCTCCCCGGTAACGTGTATATCTTCTTGGTTCAATTAATGCCTCCGTACGCTTGCCTGAGGAAGCCCCGCGGCCGGATCGAATGGATATTTCTCCTCCAAAAATAAAGGGGAACTCTGCCAATATGATACCTTGACTCGCTCCGTTAGAGGCCGGTAACGGCCTGCGTCGCTTCCTCTGAAGGAATTAGCAGAAATATTGACCTAAAAGGTCAGATAATTTTAATCGATCGAGCGATATCACCAATTTCCCACCGCTGTCGACCGGCGCTAGACGTGTGGGGTTGCGTATCTGATTCCGCATTGGACGGGAGTGATCGCGGCATCTGAACTCTTTCAACTGTTCATCTGTTGAGCGGTCAAAGGGGAATACCAGCAAAAAACTTGCGGTTTTTTTTTTTTTTTTTTCAACGCTGAGGGTTAACGCCCACCAAGCAGGTTCCCCAGCGGTATTCAGTCAGCAAATTTAGCAGGTAAAATAACCTCAAAGGGTTAATTTGCAAACTCCCAAAATATATATATATTTTGACCCAGCCAATTTTTTGTCTCGATGAGACGCAGTGCAGGATACGAACGCTGCGCTGCGGGGTGGGTCCACCTCACCCAGGCTGGGCTTTGGGGTCTATATGGGAGGGGAGCGGTCCGAGGAGCCAGGGCCTGAGTAAGGCCGCCACAGTGAGGGGGCGCGGGAAAAGCCAGGCGGGCGTCTTCCTGCTCAAAAGACGGGTGAAGCCACCCCCCTGCTAGCTCAAATAATGAGCGCGAATCCCCCGCTCCTGCTCCTTCCTGTCCTGCAGCTATCTGCCTGCGGACAAAAAATCCCCAAATCTTCATGTAGTAGCGCTGTACAGTAGCGCTTAAGCTATGACATTACATGTAGTTGCGCTGTCACGCAGCGCTGAAGCTTATTACATTTACATGTGTAGCGCTGGCCAGCACGCTGAAGCATACTGACATTACTGAGTAGCCTGTACATAGCGCTGAAGCATACTGAATTACATGTATACGCTGTCCGCAGCGCGGTTACTGACATTTCAGTATAGCGCTGTCACGCCCTGAAGATATGACATTAAGTATTAACGCTGTCACAGCAGCGCTGGTACTGCATAGAACGCTGACATTAGTAAAAGGCGTTCATTCAGACCTAAAGAACTCACACATAATTATTATTAAAATTGTGTGGAGTACCACCAGCCAAGGCGCCAAGGGCCCCAGGGGTTTTGGCGCAGTGCCCATGCTTCCCCAGGGCGAAAAAAACGCAGGACCGCACGTGTGGTTTGCGTTCCCGCCAGAGAAGCTCTCCTCTTCCCCCAGGGCCCGGGAAGGTTCTGCAGGGACTTTGATAAATACAATCCCCAAGGGAGAGGTTGGGGGACAGCAGCGCTGATACCCCTGGACCTCTAGACCAACTGTGATCCAAGTTCCGCCAATATTAAAATAATAAAAATTTTTGAGGACTGCTTAGCAGCGACCATCCTTGGACCTCAAATCTTAGTGGGCGAGTAGGGGAGCCCGAGCTGGAGGGGCCAGCCAGCAGCCTTTTTGATCTGAGGTAACATCCTGATTGGGGCTCCGCCACCCATCATAATGAATTCTGGGTCTTTCCTTATCTGCAGTGAAATTAACATTTTCTTTTTATTCCTTCCACATTGCCAAATCCTGTGAGAACCTAAAGGATTAATCCATTCTTGAATACGTTTTAAGCATCTTAGGGTCAGTTTTTAAAGTCTTCAAAATGTGAGTCTTTTGCAAATTTTTGCTGAAAAAAATGAAAAGTTGGTGTTAAAATTTTGAGCTTTGTAACAAAAAAAATATTATTTTTAATTAGCTCTGTTAAGTAGACTTGGTGTTATTTATTAAAATTTTGTGTGGTATAATTGGTTTAACGGGAAAAGATAAAAAAAATTTTAAAATTGGAAGTTTTCCATTGTCATTTTTTTAGAATTTTTCCTAATTACGGTAAACAATCCTATCGATCAATTCCCACTAACATGAAGTTACAACATGTCTGAAAAAAAATAATCCTGGGATTGTTGAGGTTCCATGTCTTGCCTTAATGTAAACTAGTCGAACGTAAAATTCGGCCTGGTAGGGAAGGTGAAAAAAGGATCGGGTTGAAGAGGTTAAGGGATTTTTAGCCATTTTGGAAATCTTGGTTGAAAGAAATCCTACAGGGTACCAACTTTGTGGGTTGGTAGTTGTTGGGGATAGGTTGATAACCCAATCCCCAGGCTCAGGTGACTGGGAAACACGGAGCGGGGATTCTATCGTTCAACCTTTAGCAGAATCTGTATTGTCTTCACTTTTAAAAAACTCATTAAGGTACTTTAAATTCATGATATGCTCGTTACAGGAGGAAATGGCGCAGAAGCTCTTTTCAATCAAACTGGCATGTAAACAGGAAACAATGGATACTGTTGTGGATTTGCATCAATATTTGTGGCAGAAAAATTCCATGTGTGAACCTGGCTCGTTGGTGCAACTAGGAATAATTAAAGGCTGTTAATATTTCTTATTAGTAAGTTGAGGTCAAAAAGAAAAATATTTAGAATTGAGAGTCCTCAGTAGTTGATACCTTTTAATGGCTAACTGAAAAGATGGTAACAAATTGCAAGCTTTCGAGACTACTCAGGTCTCTTCATCAGGCGAAGACTAATACAAAAACTGAAGAATCACATTTATACACAACAGCACAGAAATAATGCAATAGGTAAGGCAAGTGATGTGATGCAGAACTGTCATTATGGGAGAGGGATAAACATAAATATTGGAAAGTTCATAGATAAGGAGTGTGAAAGTTTTATTGCCCTCTGATTGGGGTCTGGTATTGTGTTTTGATGTCCCCAGGTCAGAGAAGCAGATTCCTAAATTGATGTAAAAGGACATAAATCCATGGGATATATTCATTCCAGCACAGAGTGTCAAATTTCATCATGAGCTTATATTCCCAAACCTTTCTATCTCTCTCAGATTTAAAGTTAGATTTAGTGTCTCGAAAGCTTGCAATTTGTTACCATCTTTTCAGTTAGCCATTAAAAGGTATCAACCACTGAGGACTCTCAATTCTAAATATTTTTTCTATCTACTGGCTAACACGGTACGAAGATACACATCTTTCCTATATTAAGTTGAGGTCAGTAATTTTAGAGAATGGTAAACCATACCTACACCACACTGGAATATATACGGTGTGTGATTACTTTACACAATGCTACATAACTGGCAGCAAAGTAACAAACGGGGATATTTATAGTATAGACAACGTTCCTTTCCGAATGAAGCAGCGCTGTTACCACATGATATTAACAAGTACGGTAAATGTCTGTTTGGACAATACTCTGGTCCTCGAATAAGGAATCTATACTGCTCAGCTGAAGCTTGGCGTGTTAGAAGAACGTGAAAAAGTTCACGCAGCAGTTTGGCCAAAAAAAAAAACTTGCTGCGCTCCACAGTGCGCTGTGATCGTGGCGTAAACATTGTGGCTTTTTTATGCAAAAAATCGGCATAAAATTCATCCTTATTGTGCATCGAAAGTTTCTGTGTAAATGTTTTTTTTTTCCTTCTATGGGCTTCGTAGGGATCAAAAGCAAAAAAGGGTTTTGTCGAGTCTGCACCAAAAACAAAATTACAAGACAAAATAAAAAAAATAAAAAATTAAAAAAAGACAGCATTAGTAACTGGAACACACTGAGTAGTATTTTGAAAAATAAAACAAGAAGACGTGCTAGGACAAAGCGAAATAACAGTAAAATACTTTTATTAATAAAGCAAAGTTAAAAAGAGGAAAGGGGAAAAATATTCAGCAAGACAATTATAGAAATGAAAAGTGGGTGAGCCATACAGGGAGAAAATTGTCCTAAAAACAAAAAAGGATGATGCAAAATTGTTAACAGGCAAAAAGTATATGCACATTGATGCCTAACCAAGGTAAGTAACAGTATATGTTAGATGATGGTAAATTCCAAAATATAAGCAAAGGGCATACAGAAAAGTGTATTCACAAAATTAACAGGTATGTATATGGTCACACAGCAAACTTAGGCATGATATAAATATCAAGGTTAGGCGTTAAGGTGCCAACACTACATAGAATTCACAAAGTGTAAAGTATGTAAGATGCAACAATACAGATAATCAGGACATATCAACAAAATACATTGAGGCTCATCCACCAACAACCTGACAAGTTTCACTGATGCTTCATCAGGGGATCCCAGACCTTGGTTACGTATTAAAGGTGCATACACCTTTTGCCTGTTGACTATTTTGCAACATCTTTATTTTTAGGGCAATTTTCTCCTGTATGGCTCACCCACTTTTCTTATGTGTATTTGTCATGTTGAATATCCCCCCCCCCTTTTTAATAATTAACTTTATTAGTATAGATTTATACTGTTTATCAATTTGTTCCTAGCACTTCTCATTGTTTTTTTGCATCCATTCAGTGCAAATAGGACATTTCCCCAGCTCGGGGGTTACAATCTTTTTTGTGTATTTCAGTGCAGACACCTACAGAAAAGAAAAACCGCGTTTTCGCACTTGGGAACATGGTCATTATATAACTTGTATCCTGAATTTTTCACCAGTTTTCTCTTCCATAGGTTCCGGAATTTGCAGCTGACTGGGTTGGTGCATGGAGAGTAGCTGCTGTGTCATCTCTCATAGCACAAAGATGGATTCCCGAGTCAGTTCTTAGCATAGACAGAGGAGGAGGAGCAGCATGGAAGACTATACAGCAGTACTGAGTACTGTGGATTTGAATCCAGCTCTGGGGCAGGTAAAAGACTTATTAAAAAGAGAGGACACACATTGTACTGAGCTTTTTGTTTTCTCACTCCGCTCTACTCCCATATCATATAAAAGGTTGTGTGAACCGATTACTTTACTAGGTTGGCAGTCTGTCTTCCATGAAATACTGATTGGTAATGCACGCGTTTGTCCTTTCACTGCACATTACAGGGAACTGTGTGGATGACGCAGGACGAGTCATCCACATGAACCAAAAAGGTTCGCAAGAAGAAAGGAGGCACTGGATCAAGACCAGCGACGCCCGTCAGACCGCAAGAGAGTATAATAAAAGGTCTTTTGTGTTATGCACAACGCATTGGGGACTTCTAGACAGTATTCTAGAAAGCTGTATGTAAGGGCATACAGGTGTTGGCCCTACATTATATGGAGAAAACCTCGTAACAAGTTCCCTTTAAAAGGCCTTGGCACGTGACTTTGGATAAGCCAAATGTGTCTGCATAGTTTTTGCTGGTTATTATTTAAAAGGGACGCTACTTTTTTTTTTTTTTTAGGGTATCCCCATTTTAACCCCTTACTGCCATCGGACGTACTATCCCGTACATGGTACCTGGGCCCGTATGACCGGGGACGGGATAGTACGTCATAGGCGATCAGCTGCGCTCCTGAGGGGAGCGCAGCTAATCGCCGCCGGGTGTCAGCTGATTATCACAGCTGACACCCATGACTGTGTCAGGAGCGGTCACGGACCGCTCCCGGCACATTAACCCCTTGCACACCGCGATCAAACATGATCGCGGTGTACTGGGGGCACAGGGGAGGATCGCGCAGGGTGGGGGCTCCCTGCGCGCCCCCCTGAGACCCTCAGAGCAGCGCGATGTGATCGCGCTGTTCTGAGGGCTTCCTCCCTCCCAGGACCCGGTTTCAAGATGGCGCCGGGGTCCTGGAGGGAGGCGGCTACCTCAGTGCCTGCCGAGAGCAGGCACTGAGAAGCCTGCATCTATGCCTGTGCGATCGCTGGTGTGACAGAGTGCTGTGCACACTGTCACACCAGCGATCTGATAAAATACTGTGATGTCCCACCCTGGGACAAAGTAAAAAAGTTAAAAAAGTAAAAATAAACATGTGTAAAAAAAAAATCCAAAATAAATAAATAAAAAAAAAAAATATTCCCCAATAAATTCACTTCTTCCTGTAAATAAAAAAAAAAAAAAAAATAAAAGTACACATATTTGGTATCGCCGCGTCCGTAACGACCCCCCCTATAAAATTGTCCCACTAGTTAACCCCTTTAGTGAACCCCTTAAAAAAAAAAAAAAAAAAAGCAAAAAATCAATGCTTTATCATACCGCCGAACAAAAAGTGGAATAACACGCGATCAAAAAGACCGATATAAAAAAACATGGTACCGCTGAAAACGTCATCTTGTCCCGCAAAAAACGAGCCGTCATAAAGCATCATCAGCGAAAAAATAAAAAAGTTATAGCTCGCAGAATAAAGCGATGCAAAAATAATTATTTTTTATATAAAATTGTTTTTATTCTATAAAAGCGCCAAAACATGAAAAAATGATATAAATGAGGTATCGCCATAATCGTACTGACCCGAAGAATAAAACTGCTTTATCAATTTTACCACACGCGGAACGGTATAAACGCCTCCCCCAAAAGAAATTCATGAATTGCTGATTTTTGTTCATTCTAACCTCCCAAAAATCGAAATAAAAAGCAATCAAAAAACGTCACGTGCTCAAAAATGGTACCAATAAAAACATCAACTCGTCCCGCAAAAAATAAGACCTCACATGACTCTGTGGGCCAAAATATGCAAAAATTATAGCTCTCAAAATGTGATGATGCAAAAACTATTTTTGCAATAAAAACACGGATTTTGGTAAGAACTTACCTGTAAAATCCTTTTCAGCGAAGGAAGGAAGAGAGACACAGTATTCATTACTGATGGGTAGGCGGAGCCCCAGATCAGGATGTTACCTCAGATCAAAAGAGTGATGACTGGCTGGCCCCTCCCGCTCGGGCTCCTCCTACTCAGCTCCAGTCGTACCAAAGCTTTTAGGAAAAGAGCCAAGATCACCAGCGGAGCAACATAACCCCTTCTGAAGGAACTTCAGAGAAAAAACACAAGAATACAGGTTATGCATGCAAAGAAAGCCAAAAACCACAGAGTTCCAGGTACTACTCACGGAACCTGACTACTGCGATGAGCTGGCGATGCTGGAACAGAGCCCTAGCGCGCTGACCTCAGCCCAGATAATCGCTATCAGATAAGGGTCGCGCTGCATCTGAAAACATCAACACACTTCTGCCTTGGGAGGGTGCTGTGTCTCTCTTCCTTCCTTCGCTGAAAAGGATTTTACAGGTAAGTTCTTACCAAAATCCGTGTTTCAGCTGCAGATGGAAGGAAGAGAGCCACAGTATTCATTACTGATGGGACGTCCCAAAGCAGTTCAAAAATAAGGGTGGGAAAAACCAACAAAAGGCAGAAACCCAACAACCTTAACAACAAAGCGCAACCAGCGCTAAACACAAGTTCATCCAGAACTTCAAACTACAGCTGCCTGCAAGACCCTACGTCCGAGGGCTGCATCAGCGGAAGCACTGACGTCCACTTTATAAAACTTTGTAAACGTGTGGACAGAGCGCCAAGTTGCCGCTCGGCAGAGCTGCACTGCCGAGGCACCTTGATGAAAAGCCCACGATGAGGCCACAGCTCTCGTGGAATGGGCTCGAATCTTAATCGGGCAAGATTCACCCCGAAGACGGTAAGCTTCCAAAATAGCTGACCGGATCCAACGAGCTATAGAATCCTTGGAAGCTCGTTGACCACGCCGACGACCTGCTGGAACCACAAACAGGGAGTCCGTCTTACGAAAACCTTGAATAAGAGATAGATAAAACTTCAAGGCCCGCACTAAATCCAATGTGTGTAAATCTCGCTCTTTCGCATTCTTCGGATCCGGACAGAGTGAAGGCAACACAATATCCTGGTTAACATGAAATTGTGACACCACTTTAGGCAAAAAATCACCCCGAGTGCGAAGCACTACACGATCCGGAAAAAACTCCAGAAAAGGAGGCGAACAAGAAAGAGCTGCCAACTCAGAAACTCTCCTCAAAGAAGTGACTGCAACAAGGAAAGCCACCTTCCAAGAAAGTAAAGAAAGGCTAGCAGAAACCATAGGCTCAAAAGGTTTATGCTGAAGAGCCTCCAAAACAAGGTTGAGCCGCCAAGGAGACACGGGAGCCTTCCGCGGCGGAAACTTACGAGATATACCTCGGAAAAAGGAGAGCACGTCTCTATTTGAAGCAATGGTTCTCCGGAACAATAAAGACAGAGCAGAAATCTGACCTTTCAGAGTGCTGACTGCCAAACCCTTGTCTAGCCCATGCTGCAGAAAAGCCAACAGGTTGGGAATGGAAAATTTTCTCGGGTTCCGAGAGGACCCCAAACACCACGAAAAGAAGGTTTCCCAAATTTTGTGGTAAATCCTAGTAGTAGCTGGACATCTTGCAGCACGAAGGGTAGCAATACCTCGGCTGAGAAACCTCTACGGGTCAAAATTTCGGTCTCAAGAGCCACGCCGTCAAACGCAGGGACATCAAGTCCGGATGACAAACGGGCCCCTGAGTCAACAAGTCCGGTTGAAGAGGGAGTGGAAAAGGAGGTGCCGCCAACAGCGACATTATTGTCGAGAACCACACCCTTCTTGGCCAGTCTGGAGCTATCAAAATAGCTGAAATTCTCTCTAGTCTGATCCGACGCAGTACTAGAGGAAGTAAGGATATCGGCGGAATACGTAAATCAGCTCGAACTGATCCCACTGAGCCACTAGAGCATCCACCGCCACCGCCTTCGGGTCCTTGTACCTGGACATGAATGTCGGTAACTTGTGATTGGACCTGGATGCCATCAAATCCACTTGGGGGGTTCCCCAGCGAGAGCACAGTAGAGCAAAAACTTCCGGGTGAAGGCTCCATTCCCCGGGATCCATCCTTCTGCGACTGAGAAAGTCCGCTGTAATATTCTGAACCCCTGGAATGTGAATCGCCGAAATGGCTGGTACACTGGCCTCTGCCCAAATCAGAATTCGGGACACCTCTACCATGAGTCTGGAACTCCTTGTCCCACCTTGGTGATTGATATACGCGACAGCCGTCGCATTGTCTGTCTGCACTCGGACTGGCAGACCGCTCAAAGGGACCGTCCAATGTTGGAGGCAAAGGAAAATCGCCCTCAATTCCAGGATGTTGATCGGAAGAAAAGACTCTTCCGATGACCATACCCCCTGAATCCAGAGATTGTTCCAAACACCCCCCCAGCCCGTCAGGCTGGCATCGGTGGTTATGACTGACCACTTCGGAGGGAGGAAAGACTTCCCCAGGGAGAATGCCCCTGGACGTAACCACCATTCTAGAGAATCCCGCACCGCGCGAGAAATGGTGACAGTGCAATCCAGCGATTGCGACTGGTTCCATCGACTCAAGATGAACCTTTGGAGAGTCCTGGAATGGAACTGGGCAAAAGGAATTGCCTCCATGGACGCCACCATCAGTCCCAGAAGACGCATACACTTCCGTAGGGACATTGCCGTTGAGGATTTCATAATCTGTACATGTCGAAGAAGACATGACTGTTTGTCTGGTGGTAGGGAAACTACCGACCGAAACGTGTCGAGATGCATTCCCAAAAAGAGGATTGTCCTCGATGGTTCCAGGGACGACTTCTCCCAATTGACCAGCCAACCGAAGTCCTTCAGAAACTGAAGAGACAAATCCCGAGCCGTCAACGCCTCCTCCTCCGAGGAAGCCATGATCAAAAGATCGTCCAGATAAGGGAGAATCGTAATCCCCTGCCTTCGAAGGATTGCCATGAGGGGCGCCAGAATTTTTGTAAAGACCCTTGGCGCTGAGGCTAAGCCGAACGGCAGAGCCACGAACTGGTAATGATTCTGACCTATGGCAAATCGAAGAAAGCGCTGATGAGCCTTTCCGATGGGAATATGCAAATAGGCGTCGCGAATGTCGATTGACACCAGAAAATCGTTCTGTGACAGAGCTGCCACAACGGAACGAAGCGACTCCATGCGAAATTTCCGGGCATGGACATGCCGGTTTAATCGCTTGAGATCCAGAATCGGGCGAAATTTGTTCTCCTTTTTGGGAACTATAAAAAGGTTGGAATAAAAACCTTTCCCTCGGTCCTCTGACGGAACCGGTATCACTACACCCTTTTGTAGTAGAGATTCGACCTCTCGCTGTAGAGCGACAACAAGCTCGGGTTCCGACGGAACGTGAGATTGACAAAAAACATTTGGGGGTTGAGAAGCAAACTCTATGAAATAGCCTGCCGACACTATCCGCGTTACCCAGGAATCTGGAACGCGAGCCATCCAAGTCTCCTTGAAAAGAAGCAGGCGACCCCCCACTCGAGAATCCTCGAGTGGACCCCTGGCGTCAATCCGACTTTGCGGGTTTCTTGTCAAGTTCCCGCTTGTCCTGGCGGAAACTCTGCTTCCAGGGAGTACGAGTTTTCTGAGAGGATTTCTTTCCTGAGAAAGAAGGACGACCCGATCCCCACGAGGAGTGACTAGATCGTCCTCGGCCCCGAAAGGACCGCCGACCACTATAGACACCAGGCTTACTGGACACCGAGGCCATGGCCCTTCGCTGTGGTAATGCTGATTCCTTCGCCTTAGCCTTGGAAATCAGCTCTGTGAGGTCGGATCCAAAAAGATGGCCACCCTTGTAAGGTAAGGCCAACAACCCTTGTTTGGAAACTGCGTCCCCGGCCCACTGTCTGAGCCATAAAGCTCTTCTGACTGTGACCGCTGAAGCTTGCGCTTTGGCCAACAGAGATGCCGTATCCAGACCGGCATCAAAGATATAACAGGCTGCCGTTTCTAACCATTCACAAGTTTCCCGTATCTCAGATAACGGAGATTCATTTTGCAACTCCGTCTTCAGACGTGCCAACCAGCTTAGAGAAGCTCTAGCAGCACACATGGATCCTAGCACTGCTCGAAATCCATGACCCGCAGCCTCATAGCTTGCTTTTGCCGCCAATTCTGCCTTTCTATCCAAAGGCTCCTGTAAGCTCGCTTTTCCCTTAATAGGGAGTAGAGAGGATTTACTAAGCTGAGACAAAGACACATCCACTTCAGGAGCAGAAGTCCAATTAGCCTTTAACTCCGCAGAGCAAGGATAAAGTGTATCAAAGAAATGCGTTCCATGAAAACGCTTATCTGGACATAGACGTTCCTCCTCTATTACACCATTAAGCTCATCCAGAGCTGGCAATGTTGTGCGCGAAGCACGGGACTCCTGGAACATGCGTGCTGATTTACCAGGACGACTAGTTACCTCCTCCGGTAACTGTAGTATATCTCTCATGGCTTCAATTAATGCCTCCGTACGCTTCGCCATAGAGGAACGCCCCTGCGGCTCGTCCGCATCTGAATCGGATATTTCTCCATCCGAATTTAAGGGGGAACTCTGCCCAATATCAGATACATCTGACTCGCTCCGTGTAGAGGCCGGTAACGGCCTGCGTCGCTTCCTCTGAGAGGAATTAGCAGACACATATTGACCTAAAAGGTCAGACAAGTTATTAATCGATCGAGCGATATCATCCAATTTTCCACCGCTGTCGACCGCAGCGCTAGACGCTGTGGAGGTCTGCGTATCTGATTGCCGCAATGGCACTGGGACGTGATCCGCGGCATCTGAACTCTGTTCAGACATGTCTCACCTGTATGAGCAGGTCAAAGCGGTAATACCAGCAAAAAACTATGCGGTTTTTTTTTTTTTTTTTTTTTTTCAAACGCTGAAGGGTTAACGCTCCACCAAGCAGGGTTACCCCAGCGGTTTCAGTCAGCAAATTTAGCTGGTAGAAATAACCCTCAGAGGGGTTAATATTGCAAACTCACCACAATATATATATATTTGTGAGCCCCAGCCAATTTTTATGTCTCTGATGAGACTGCAGCTGCAGGATAGCGATCGCTGCGCTGCGGGGTGAGGAATCAGCACTCACCCAGCTGGCCGTGGTGTCTTATGAGGAGAGGAGCGGTCCGAGGAGCCCAGGAGCCTGAGTAATGGCCGCCACAGTGAGGGGGTCGCAGGAGAAACGCCAGAGCGCGCGTCTTCCTGCTCAGAAGACCGGGAATATTTAGGCCACGCCCCCCGCCAGCTCGAATAATGAGCGCGAACTCCCCCGCTCCTGCTCCCTCTCTGTCCTGCAGGTATCTGCCTGCGGACAAAAAATCACCACATCTACTTGTAACAGCGCTGTCACAGCAGCGCTGAAGCATACTGACATACATGTAGTAGCGCTGTCACAGCAGCGCTGAAGCATACTGACACAAGTAATAGCGCTGCTCATTCAGACGCTAAAGCACTCACACATAATTATATCATTAAAATTTGTGTGGAGTACTCACCAGCCAAGGCGCCACAGGGACCCTCAGGGGTTTCTGGCGCTGTGCCCATGCTTCCCCCCAGGGCGAAGAACGCAGTGACCGCACGTGTGGTTTGCGTCCCGCCAGGGAAGCTCTCCTCATCCCCCAGGGCCGGCAAGGATTCTGCAGGGACTTTGAGTAAATACAGATCCGCCAAGGGAGAGGTTGGGGTACAGCAGCGCTGGTACCCCTGAGACCTCTAGACCAACTAGTGATCCAAGTCTCCTGTCCGAATATTAAAATAATAAAATCTTCTGAGGAGCTGCATTAGCAGCGACCATCCTCTGGACCTCAAATCTTAGACTGGAGCTGAGTAGGAGGAGCCCGAGCTGGAGGGGCCAGCCAGTCATCACTCTTTTGATCTGAGGTAACATCCTGATCTGGGGCTCCGCCTACCCATCAGTAATGAATACTGTGCTCTCTTCCTTCCATCTGCAGCTGAAAGAGTCTTTTAGCGTGACAGCTGCCAATCATAAAAAACCCGCTATAAATAGTAAATCAAACCCCCTTAGTAAGGGAAAAATAATAAAATTAAAAAAAAAGTATTTCCATTTTCCCATTAGGGTTAGGGTTGCGGCTAAAGTTAGGGTTAGGGTTGGCGCTAAAGTTAGGATTAGGGTTGGGATTAGGGGTGTGTTAGGGTTAGGTTTGTGGTTAGGGTTGAGACTAGGGTTAGGGGTGTGTTGGGGTTAGGGTTGGAGTTAGAATTGGGGGGTTTCAGCTGTTTAGGCACATCAGGGGCTCTCCAAATGTGACATGGCGTCTGATCTCAATTCCAGCCAATTCTGCGTTGAAAAAGTCAAACGGTGCTCCTTCACTTCTCAGCTCTGCCATGCGTCCAAACAGTAGTTTATCCCCACATATGGGGTATCAGCGTACTCTGGACCCCAAGAGTTATTGTGCAATTTGTCCTATTTCTTCTGCTACCCTTGGGAAAATAAAAAACTGGGGGCGAAAATATCATTTTTGTACAAAAAAAAAATATTTTTTTGTTTTTACGGCTGTACATTATAAACTTCTGTGAAGCACTTGGGGCTTCTTAGCGCTCACCACACATCTAGATAAGTTCCTTGTGGGGTCTATTTTCCAAAATGGGGTCACTTGTTGGGGATTTCCACTGTTTAGGCGCATCAGGGGCTCTCCAAATGCGACATGACGCCCCCAGACCATTCCATCAAAGTCTGCAATCCAAAACGTCACTACTTCCCTTCCGAGCCCCAACGTGTACCCATACAGTAGTTTTCTCCCACATATTGGATATCAGCGTACTCAGGACAAATTGGACAACAACTTTTGGGGTCCAATTTCTCCTGTTACCCTTGTAAAAATAAAATATTGGGGCAAAAAAATCATTTTTGCAAAAAAAAAAAAAGGATTTTTTATTTTTACGGCTGTGCGTTATAAACTTCTGTGAAGCACTTCGGGGTTCAAAGTGCTCACCACACATCTAGACAAGTTCCTTGTGGGGTCTATTTTCCAAAATGGGGTCACTTGTGGGGGTTTCCACTGTTTAGGCGCATCAGGGGCTCTCCAAATGCGACATGACGCCCCCAGACCATTCCATCAAAGTCTGCAATCCAAAACGTCACTACTTCCCTTCCGAGCCCTGACGTGCGCCCATACAGTAGTTTTCTCCCACATATTGGGTATCAGCGTACTCAGGACAAATTGGACAACTTTTGGGTTCCAATTTCTTCTGTTACCCTTGTGAAAATAAAATATTGGGGGCGAAAAAATCATTTTTGTAAAAAAAAAAAGATTTTTTATTTTTACGGCTGTACGTTATAAACTTCTGTGAAGCACTTCGGGGTTCAAAGTGCTCACCACACATCTAGATAAGTTCCTTGTGGGGTCTATTTGCCAAAATAGGGTCACTTGTGGGGGGTTTCCACTGTATAGGTGCATCAGGGGCTCTCCAAATGTGACATGACGCCCCAAGACCATTCCATCAAAGTCTGCAATCCAAAACGTTACTACTTCCCTTCCGAGCCCTGACGTGCGCCCATACAGTAGTTTTCTCCCACATATTGGGTATCAGCGTACTCAGGACAAATTGGACAACAACTTTTGGGTTCCAATTTCTTCTGTTACCCTTGTGAAAATAAAATATTGGGGGCGAAAAAATCATTTTTGTAAAAAAAAAAAAGATTTTTTATTTTACGGCTGTACGTTATAAACTTTAGTGAAACACCTGGGGGTTAAAAGTTCTCACCACACATCTAGATAAGTTCCTTGAGGGGTCTAGTTTCCAAAATGGCGTCATTTATGGGGGTTTCCACTGTTTAGGCAGATCAGGAGCTCTCCAAACACGACATGGCGTCCAGCCAATTCTGCGTTGAAAAAGTCAGACGGCGCTCCTTCCCTTCCAAACTCTGCCATGCACCCAAACAGTGGTTTACCCCCACATATGGGGTATCAGCGCACTCAGGACAAATTGCACAATAACTTTTGGAGTCTTGTTACCCTTGGAAAAATAAAAATTGGGGTGAAAAGATCATTTTTGTGGAAAAAATATGATTTTTAAATTTTACGGCTCTACGTTATAAACTTGTGTGAAGCACTTGGGGGTTCAAATTGCTCACCAAAGATCTAGAAAAGTTCCTTAGGGGGTCTAGTTTCCAAAATGGGGTCATTTGTGGGGGGTTTCCACTGTTTAGGCACATCAGGGGCTCTCCAAATGCAACATGGCATCCAATCTCAATTCCAGCCAATTTTGGTTGGAAAAAGTCAAATGGTGCTCCTTCCATTCTGAGCTCTGCCGTGCGCCCAAACAGTGGTTCCCACCCACATATGGGGTATCAGCGTACTCAGGACAAATTGGACAACAACTTATGTGGTCCAATTTCTCCTGTTACCCTTGAGAAAATAAAAAATTAGTGACTAAAATATAATTTTTGTGGGAAAAAAATAGGATTTTTTATTTTAATGCCCGGGCATTATAAACTTGTGTGAAGCACTTGGGGGTTCAAAGTGCTCACCAAAGATCTAGATAAGTTCCTTAGGGGGTATAGTTTCCAAAATGGGGTCACTTGTGGGGGGTTTCCACTGTTTAGGCTCATCTGGGGCACTGCAAACGGAACATGACCCCCATCAACGTCTGCATTCCAAAACGTTACTACTTCCTTTCCAAGCCCTGCCGTGCACCCAAACAGTTCCCCCCCCCACATATGGGGTATCAGCGTACTCAGGACAAATTGGACAACAACTTTTGGGGTCCAATTTCCTTGGGAAATTCAAAAATTTGGGACTAAAAAATCATTTTTGTGGAAAATTGTTTTTTTTTTTTTCACACCCAGGCATTATAAGCTTTTGTGAAACACTTGGGAGTTCAAAGTGCTCACAACAGATCTAGATAAGTACCTTAGGGGGTCTAGTTTCCAAAATGGTGTCACTTGTGCGGGTTTCCACTGTTTAGGCGCATCAGGGGCTCTCCAAACACGACATGGCGTCCAATCTCAATTCCAGCCAATTTTAGTTTGAAAAGTCAAACGGCGCTCCTTCCCTTACGAGCTCTGCCGTGTGCCCAAACAGTGGTTTTCCCCCACATATTGGGTATTGGCGTACTCAGGAGAAATTGCATAACAACCTTATCTGTCCATTTTCTCCTTTTACCCTTGTGAAAATAAAAAAAAAGTTTGTAAAAGATCATTTTTGTGGCTAAAAAGTTAAATATTCATTTTTTCCTTCCACGTTGCTTTAGTTCCTGTGAAGCACCTGAAGGGTTAATAATCTTCTTGAATGTGGTTTTGAGTACCTTGAGGGGTGCAGTTTTTAGAATGGTGTCACTTTTGGGTATTTTCTGCCATATAGACCCCTCAAAGTGACTTCAAATGAGAGGTGGTCCCTAAAAAAAATGGCTTTGTACATTTTGTTGTAAAAATGAGAAATCGCTGGTCAACTTTTAACCCTTATAACTTCCTAACAAAAAAAAATTTTGGTTCCAAAATTGTGCTGATGTAAAGTAGACATGTGGGAAATGTTATTTCTTAACTATTTTATGTGACATATTTCTCTGTTTTAAGGGAATAAAAATTCAAAGTTTGAAAATTGCAAAATTTAAAAAATTTTCGCCATATTTGCGTTTTTTTCAAAAATAAACGCAAGTTATATCGAAGAAATTTTACTTCTAACGTGAAGTACAATATGTCACGAGAAAACAATCTCAGAATCGCGAAGATCCGTTGAAGCGTTCCAGAGTTATAACCTCATAAAGAGACAGTGGTCAGAATTGTAAAAATTGGCCCGGTCATTAACGTGCAAACCACCCTTGGGGGTGAAGGGGTTAATAGCCAGTAAAGGCTAAGAATACAGTTGTGAGCTGATATTAATAGCCTGGGAAGCTCCATGGGTATTACCCCCTTCACAGGCTATATACATCGGCCCCCCCAGCCATCTGCTTTCCCTCTGCTGGTTAAGAAAAATTATGTGGGAGCCCACGCCATTTTTTTTTCAGAAAAATAATCTTTTATTCATTAAATACATGTACAGTAAGCTGCACACACTGTACTAACTGTATTTGTCACTGACATCTGTATATCGACCTATTCTATGTGTGTTTACTGTACGTAATACATCTACTCTATGCTGTCAGATCCAGCTGTGATTTTACACTACGCGGCTGCTGAATTGTAGGCTTTTCTTCTATCTATCCATGTAAAATATATGGATAGATAGAAGGACACTGGCTTTTCAGAGTACACCGGTGCGTAAAAAAAAAGTGCACGGGGAGTGCACGACATTCTGTGGGGGACCACGGGGAGTGCACGACATTCTGTGGGGGACCACGGGGAGTGCACGACATTCTGTGGGGGAACCGCGCGGGGAGTGCACGACATTCTGTGGGGGACTATATAGGGCCCATTATACATTATGGAAAGCTAGGCAGGGGGCCATTATACTGTATGCAAACAATTATATAGTATGAAGGTTTGTGTGGAGTCCATCATACTGTTTGAAGGGCTGTCTGGGGGCCATTATACTGTTTGGAGCGCTACTGTAGGCAATTATACAGTTTGTGGGCCCATTATACTGTATGAGGGCTATGTGGGAGTCACAGTAGGGGATCATACTTTGCCTTGGGAGTTGGGGTACGGTAGGTTCATTATACTGTGCATGTGGAGGAATTCACCATGGGGGTATCATACTGTGTTTGGGGGGCACTTTCGTAGGCATCATACTTTATGGGGGCAATGGAAGGAATCCAGAACTTCAGTAGGAGGAAAATTACTAAGGCTGGAAAGTTGGGGGGGGACCTTAATTAGAACTTTTGCTGTGGGGCTCCATGGTTTCTATGTACACCTCTGCTTGCAGGAAGACCAGAATGGCAGCTAAGAGGGCCTTCAACTTCTGAGCCTGCTCTATACAGCCCACTTTTGAATAAGTATGTTACAGGTCGTTATGGGGCTGCACAAACACTGTAGGGGAATATAAGCTACAGGGTTTACAGAATAGGCTGTCAGCGAGGACATAGCCAAATAACTTTTCTAAGTGTTTAATGAAACCATAAATGGACTGCTCATAGCAATGAATTGGAAGAGTTTTCCAAGCATTTTGAAGTAATTTATGAGGATCCTCAATCTGTGTGAACATATCCTTAAACATAATGCGACAGCGACCCTAGCACCCCTAAACCACACGACTATATTCTTTGCCTGCATTCTAATTTTTTTTTGTTGCTCCTGAGTAACTTCTATACAGAAGGTAAATTAAGTTTAAAGAGTACCTTTCATCAAATCTTTCACACTGAACTGGGCACTATGTAATAGTGGATGCAGAGCTAAATAAACCATTTTGTGTTATTTTGCCTCTCTGAAGGAGATATTAGCAAAGTATTTGGTACCTAATGAGGTAACATGTTAAATCCAACTGGGTATTATCAGATAGTAACTCCTACAGGGAGAAGAAGTGTACCCACCAGTGATCAGTTTAGTTAAAAAAAAAAAAGCCTTTATTCCGCTCTGCAGCCAATATTACAGGATTAGTCCAGATCCAAATGAAAAACTTCACAAATGATCCTGCACTCGTGCTATATTAATCAGTGACTATTTCGGGGTGGGGCGTTGATTTCCCAACGACTCCTCCCTCTTGTTGTGTAAGAACTTCCTTGACGATGTAAGTGAAATGATTTGCAAGAGCGGCATCACCACCGAATCGCTGCAGATCTTGCATGTGTATACAACTCTCTGCCTTCCTTGGAATATGCAATGGCTTGGGGTGTGTTCTCCCCAGCTTTTTAGGCTCACTGTGCATGCCCAGGGACACAGAGAGCTGGCAGTGCTTGCGATAAGGCTGCTGTGAGATTCCCTTTCAATAGAACCATGGGCTTAAAAACTGCTAGTTCTAATGCATAAACTGAGAAGTATTTGGCCTCAAAAACTTCACTGTAGTCAACTCACTGAATAGACACAGTTATAGGTTTCAAGGATAATTTCCATTGTTCATCCAATAGGATCACAACAGTTTTCTGGCATATAAGCAGAAAATGATATCTGATGCAACTAAAATATGCGAGTCTCCAAATAATATGCCTCTTCCTAGCATGGAATCCATATAGCTGCCGCGCAGTATATAAGCCAGTGCAGACATGTCCATGTAGCAAACAAATGCCACGGTCAACAGTTTGTACAAGGGGGGGCACATTCTGCAAGCCAATGTATGCTTTCCAAACAATCTCACCTGCACTGTGGAATCACCCCCAGCAACAATCAGCTAGTCAAAATAAATTTGGAAATACTAAGACCACATTATTTAGGAAAAGAAGTCATGCAACAAATATGCATTAAAAAAAAAAGGGACTGTTTTAGACACTTCTTTTTTCACTCTGGAGACGCATCTTGTGAGTTAAATACATCTGTTCGTTTTGGCGTAAATGAATAAATTATGTCTGTCGAACAACATAATAAAGCAGTGAAGCAACCCAGACATGTTCTAGTAGTTGGGTGTCATAATCACGGTCTCATTTCTACTGTCACCTGCAGAGCTGATATTAATAACAGGAAGTCGTTATTTGTCAAAAGCACAAAAACACTGAAAATTCCTCAGCACAATAATGATAATAATAATCTCTTTATTTACAGTAATCTGCATTACTGTATTGGTGATGCCATTACAATACTTCTATTACTTCTGCAGCACTTCAATAGTAATTGTCATGCAATGATATCAAGCCATGTCTGATATATTTTTAGTGCAGTCTAATAAAAACTTCACGTCCTAGGGCAGCTGTCGAGCTACAAAAAGTGTGTGTACAAACTCATTAACTCTTTGGCACCGCAGCAAGCTTCTATCCTTGCTTAGGCTACTTTCACACTTGCGTTTTTTTGCGCAGCGCATCTTGCGCTATCGGACGCATGCGCAATGTTCCCCTATCTTTAACATGGCGGGCGCAGGGTCTAGCGCTTGCACGCGTTCATGTGCGTTTGTCGTGCGCTGCGCATTTTCCCGGTGTGCGCCCATACGCGCCAGACGCTACATGTTGCATTTTTTTTTCCGCCCAACCGCTTTAAAAAAACGCGTGCGCACGTGTGCGCATGCTATGCGCAAAAAAATAACATTGCAGTCTATGGGGGCGCTGGCGTGCGCATGGCTTTGCGCTCGTCAGCGCTTTTGCACGCACGCGATTTTTCTGTAAATAATGGAGCCAGAGATGATGGAGGCAGAGATGATGGAGCCAGAGATGATGGAGCCAGAGATGATGGAGCCAGAGATGATGGAGACAGAGATGATGGAGACAGAGATGATGGAGACAGAGATGATGGAGACAGAGATGATGGAGACGAGATGAGGGAGACAGAGATGATGGAGACAGAGATGATGGAGGCAGAGATGATGGAGTCAGAGATGATGGAGTCAGAGATGATGGAGACAGAGATGATGGAGACAGAGATGATGGAGACAGAGATGATGGAGACAGAGATGATGGAGACAGAGATGATAGAGACAGAGATGATGGAGACAGAGATGATAATGTGACAAATAGAAAACGCATGCGCCAAAAAAACGCAAACGCATGCAAAAACGCATGAAATCGCAGACAAACGCTGCGTTTTTTTTTTCGAAATGCGCATGATGATGCGACTAAATATTGCAGCGTTTACAAGCATTTCCATGCGTTTTTTTAATGCGCTTCATGTGCGCTCGAAACGCAGCGCAAAAAAACGCAAGTGTGAAAGTAGCCTTATCAAGAACCTTGTTGGACAAGACTTATTTTTATTTTTTTTAATGCCACTATTTCATTCATTAGAGCACCATTAACCCCTTTACGACATGCGCCACACGCATGTCGTGTCCCTCCCTTTGATGTGGGCTTCGGCACTGAGCCCACATCTTTCCCGACATGTATGCTGTTTTCAACAGCTGATATGTGCCACTAACAGTCAGGGGTGGAATCATGATCCATCTGCGGCTGTTAACCTGTATAATGCAACTGTCAATTTCTGACAGCGGCATTTAATGTGATCGCGCTGAAAGCAAGTCACTAATCCCGCCTATTGGCACCCATTCACATGACCGCGGGTCGCCGATGGGTTGGCATGACAACCCGGGGTCCGCAGGAGACCCCTGTGGTTATCATTTCCAGACTGCTATGAGCGCAGCCCAGATGTCGGCGCTCATAGCAAGTGAGCATTTCTGCTAAACATAGGTGATGATCAGATCGCCAGTGTGTAGCAGAGGCGATAAGACAACTGCAACTTCTAGTCTCCCATGCAGACTATTGAAGCAAAAAAAAAAAAAAAAAATTATATATAATTTTTTTTTTTTTAAATAAAATATAAAAGTTCAAATCACCCCCCATTCAAAGTAAACAATTTATTATATATTTTTTTTAAACACATCTGGTATCGCTGCATTCAGATTCACCCGATCTATCAAGCTGTAATAAGAATTAATCCGATCGGTAAACGGCGAAGCGAAAAAAAAAGAAGTCAAAATGACACAACTATGGTTTTTTGGTCGAGGCAACATTGAATTAAAATGCAATCACGGGCGATCAAAACATCTTATCAACAGCAAAATGGTATAATTATAAACGTTAGCTCGGCCCACAAAAAAATAAGCCCTCACCCAACCTGATATCACGAAAAGTGGAGACGCTACGGGTCTCGGAAAAAGACACAATGTTTCTTTTTTTAAACAAACTTTGGATTGTTTTTTTCACCATTTTAATAAAAAATAATCTAAACATGTTTGGAATCTACAAACTCAGAATGACCTGGAGAATCGTAACGGCAGGTCAGTTTTAGCATTTGGTAAACATGGTAAAAAAAAAAAAAAAGTACAGCTCACTTATTAAGGTATGTGCCCACAATCAGGAAGAGCAGCGTTTTGAAGACAGGTCACGGTGAGCTGCGTTCCACATTAGAAGCACAGTTGATGGGATTTATAGAATAACCCATGCCCACTGTGCCTCCATTTAGGGTACGCAAAACTCACCCGAGGTGAGTACAAAATGCTGCCATTTCCTGATCGTGGTGATATAGCCTTCAACATGTTCCCTTTAGATAGTATAAACTTTACACTACACAGGCACTTTGAAAAAATGTTAGGGCCAACTCTGGATAAATTCGGTGAAACTTGAGACCAGCTAAGGCTTTGTGCACAGTAAGTTTTTGTGTTTTTTTTCCACACAGATTTGGTGTAGAAAACTAGTAGAGTTTTATAATATCGGCAAAGTAAGTGAGATTTCTTAAATCTCATGCAATTGTTGCTTATTTTTTCCTCGCAGAATCTGCCACATGTCAATTCTTAGGCTATGTGCACACGTTGCGGAATTGCCATGGAAATTTCCGCGGCAATTCCGCACCTCCCTGCCGCGGGAAATCCGCATATTATAGGTATGCGTATTCCCCTAAACACTAGCGTTTTGCAAGCGGAATTAGCTTGCAGAATGCTAGCGTTTTACAAGCGATCTGACAGGTTGGTCACACGAGTCAAACAAGTGTGACTCGTGTGACCAACTTTTTACTATTGATGCCGCCTATGTCGCATCAATAGTAAAAAGATCTAATGTAAAAATAATAAAAAAAAATAATAAATAATGATATTCTCACCTTCCGGCGGCCCCCGCAGCTTTCCCGCCTCTCAGCGACGCTCCCGGCAACTCCCGGTCCCAGGAGTCCTTTGCGACAATCATCCCGATGACGTAGCATCTCGCGAGACCGCTACGCCATCTGGGTGATCTCGCAAAGCACTCCTGGGAACGCGATTGGCGGGAGCGTCGCTGAGAGGCGGGAAGGCTGCGGGGGCCGCCGGAAGGTGAGAATATCATTATTTTTTATTTTAATTATTGTTTTTACATGGATATGGTACCCAGGGCCTGTAGGAGAGTCTCCTCTCCTCCAGACCCTGGGTACCATCCGCACATGAACCGCTTACTTTCTGCATGGTGGGCACAGCCACATGCGGAAAGTAATTGGTTCAATGCATTCCTATGGCGGCGAAATCGCCGCGGTTCCGCAAAAAAGAATGAGCATGCTGCGGATTCTCCCGCGATGCGATTCCGCCGCGGAAAAACCCGCAGCATGTGCACAGCATTGCGGAATCTCATAGGCCTTAATGAGTTGTATTGTGTAAGCGGTTTTGCGGCGTTTCCGCCGCGAAACCGCAACGTGTGCACATAGCCTTAAAGTGTATTTGACCCACACTAATGAGTGGGGGAAAAAAAAAAACACACCAACACGTGTGGCAAAAATGAACATATTTGGAAGAGCGTTTGTCCTGCCAATTCATCAGGACATTCCAGCAGAATTTTCTGCTACAAATAGTTAACATGTGCACATAGCCTAAGTCTAAGCTTATACCACTTGTTAGTTGGCTTACTTTGGTCCACACAAATACTAGAGATGAGTGAATAAATTCATAGGACCCTGGTCCAGCAGACACATCAGTAATCAGAGGTCCCAGGACAGGAGCTCTGATTGTTCTCCTACCTGCTGTCAGCCAAGGTGCCTCATCTGATTAGAAGACCTGGCGTGACGTCATTGTGACAATTTGAAGAACTCATGGGCTAGGGTTGAGCATTCCGATACTTCCGATACCTGAAATCCAATGTAAGTCTATGGGAACAAATATCGGAAGTACTTCCGATACTTACTTCCGATATTTGTTCCCATAGACTTACATTGGATTTCAGGTATCGGAAGTATCGAATGCTCAACCCTACTCATGGCGTCTCTCCGAGCCAACGAATCTGGAAAGGGGCTGGAAATGCCAGCATGTAGGGGTCACGTTCCCAGGGCTCGGCTGGAAGCCACAGAATACTAGGTCCTGTGAATTTATTTACTCACCTCCACCATATGTCATACGAGAAAACACAGACAGGTGTTTTTTCATAAGCAGCAATATAAATGATACCTGTATTGTAGTAGTATGATGTGCCAGAGGAGAGAAATAAAGCTATCAAACCATAATAATAAATTAGACAATAAGCACGTTGGGGTGTGTCCAAATAGATAAGCCCTCACCCTCTCGTCCCCTTGTTCTTAATGATTAAATAGATTGTCCACTACTTTATCTTCGATAACCTATCCTTAGGTTAATCGATAATCTATTGATCGATAATCTATCCTAACCTATCCGATCGGTCGGGGTTCGACATCCATCTACCCCACCAATCAGCTGTCCTCGTTGTCCAGAAATGCTCAATTGCAGAGCTGATCAGTTTTCTGCTACTGGCCGGGTACTGCACATCCGCCTCAAAGACGGAGCAGCTCCGCAATTGAGCTTTTCCAGCTGGCCAATGGCGACACTGAGAATAGTTTATCGGGGTGCCGGATAAGTCATCAATGATAAAAGTAGTGAACTTCTTTAACATCTCTGCCCTACGATGAAAAATCACCTGACGTAGTACAGAGGTGTCAAACCCCCAATGCACTTACAGTTTGATCTACTTAAAACATTCATTTCTAAGAACATCAGCTACTAAAACACAACTTTTTTTGTTGACCTACACAGTCACAAGCAAAGTTCCCCTGACAGGTTCCGGTTTAAGACCATTTACCATTTAGGCTAAGTTCAAACTGGGTGGTTTTTTGCAGCTTTTTTCATGAAAATTTTCAGCTGTATTTTACAGTACCAGCAAAGTCCATGAGATTTCAGAAATCTGATGCACACAGCTTTTTTTTATTCCCTATCAGAATTTTTTCAAAAATAGAGCATGTCACTTAAGGGTATGCCACACTAAACAAGGTTGTTAACGAGATCGCTAAAATACGTCACTATTTAGCGATCTCGTTAGCGACGTAGTTGTGTGTGGCATGTAGTAACGACGTGGCCCCTGCTGTGATCTCGCTGATCGTTCACTAGAGTTCTGGACCGTATTTTGATCGTTGGCGTCCCCGCTGGTGACGCTATATCGCTGTGTCTGGCACCTTTTGTGAACGATGTGCGACCTCGTTAACGACGTATTAGTCAGCGGCGCAGGCGGGACTTTGTTTTCTTTTGTTAACGCCCTACAGCTCTGATTGGTGACCACAACATCGCCTCAGCTATAATAACTGCGCCCCCATCCATTGTTTCCAGAGCACTTTATGGGTCTCTTTTTGCGTTGTTGCGAGGATAGTATCGCGTGTCGGAGTTTTGCGATCCTGTTTGTGGCGCAGTGGTGGTTTTTGCGATCCAGTCTGAGTCGCTAGAGCACCATCCATCCTCATTTGGATCTTCGGGATATTTTGATTCAAGGTACATATTATTTGTGATGTTGTTTGATAATGTTTTTTAACCTTATTTTTTTTTTTTGTCTGCTTTATTTATTTTACATCCCTGACCTTATTTTTTTTTTTTTCGTCTGCTTTATATATTTAACACCCCTGACCTTATTTTTTTTTTTTCGTCTGCTTTATTTATTTTACACCCCCCACCATTGTAGACACTTGTAAACTGTATATTAAATGTTAACAGAAAAGTTTATTTTTTTTTTTTTATATATTTTTTATTCTATTCTTTATTTTATTTTGTTTAAACACTTTATTAATAGTAATTAATTAGTAATTAACTTTTCTCTTTTTTACCGTACAGGTTGCACATAATGAACCTGTCCACCGCGGAGCGTATGATTGTGGCAGTTGCACTGTCAATGGAGGCAGATCGTCAGGAAGAGGCGCGGGTGGAAGAGAGGCGCTCCAAGCGAAAGCGTCGCATGTGGACCAGGGAATGGCTGGAGCAGAGGTCCAAATTCTCACACATGCATCTAGTGAGGGAGTTGCAGGAGAAGAATCCGCAGGATTTCCGGAATTATCTACGGATGTCTGAGGATTCATTCAAGCTCCTACTGGAAGCTGTGAGGCCACTCACTGAACGGCAGGATACCCGGATGCGTGCAGCTGTTTCAGCAGAGGAACGTTTGGCAGTAACGCTGCGATTTCTGGCAACCGGACGTTCAATGAAGGATTTGCAATATTCTGCTGCAATTTCTCGGTCGCTGCTTGGAGAACTAATTCCGGAGACATGCAACGCCATCGTCCGCAGTTTACGGAGCTACATGCCTTTTCCCAAATCAGTGGCGGAATGGCAAATTATTGCCTCTGATTTTGAAAGGATTTGGCAGTTCCCAAACTGTGGTGGTGCCTTGGATGGCAAACATGTGCGGATCACGCAACCAGCCAACAGCGGATCCTTTTTTCATAATTACAAGGGCTACTTCAGCGTGATCCTCATGGCCCTTGTTAATGCCAATTATGAATTTATTGACGTTAATGTTGGCATTAATGGAAGGGTTTCTGACGGTGGCGTTTTGGAGCACACAAGTTTTGGTGAACGGTTGTTTAATAATAAACTTAACTTGCCAACCAACATGGACACCACCGCCAACCTAAACTTTGTTTTTGTGGGCGATGAAGCCTTCCCCCTTCATGAGCATCTTGTGAAACCGTACCCACAAAAGACTGACAGGGGAAAGGCGGATTTTTAACTACAGACTGTCTAGGGCACGGCGCGTTGTGGAGAATGCCTTCGGCATAATGGCCAATCGCTTCAGGGTTTTCCACACACCAATCAACATGAAGCTGGAATCTATAGACTCAGTGGTGTTGGCCTGTTGTGTGCTGCACAATTTTCTAAGAAAACGAGATGCTGGTACTTACAGTCCGCCAGGATTCATGGACTCGGACAACAATGGTGACGTGGTGCTCGGAGAATGGCGTGACAATGATCCCGCTATTACAGGCCTTCAACCTGTCAATCAAGGCAGGAGCAAGGACAATGCGAAGGCCAGCAGAGACAAGTACTGCCATTACTTTAATGGGCCTGGTGCAGTGAGTTGGCAGCATCAGGTCTAGTTTGATTTTGAGAATGTTTGACTTCACCCTTTTTTTTAACAATGTTTTGATAATAAAATATTTTTATTTTAAAAATGCATTCGTGTTTTTTTCAATTATTTTACCAATATGGGAGAAGGGCTAATGATGGGTGAGATGTGGGGAGGGAGTAATGGGGATGGCAACGAGACATGTTACCAGCTGCTGTAGTTTTTAAAATCTTTTCAAAGGCTTTTTTGTTGTCTATTTTTTGTTTTACATTGTATCTACTTGTCACACACGTGCTCATGGGAGTACCATCAGTCATAGGAGTTAATTGTTAAAAAAAATAAAGAAAAAAGTTTCCAATATTTTCAATTATTTTAAGGGCCTATGGTCTCACTAGCGTTCAAACATTATAATTATATATAACAGATAATACACCACAGCTGCATATATAAAGTTTAAATATATAATATATATATTTTAGTCATAATATGAAAGATTAAAAAATTGTTATACATATATTTGAAAATTCTTGGGAGGTAAAGGTCAACATTCACCAGGGAATCAGCTATTCACAGATATGCGACGTCATTGTGATCGCAATGTGACTACTCACACACAGCTACACAGATATGCATACAGATATGCAAAAAGCCATTGTGATTTGCAAGGGGATTAGTGAGCCCCAGCCATCAAGATATGCGACGTTATTGTGATCGCAATTTGACTACTCACGCTATGCAAAAAGCCATTGTGACTTGCAAAGGGGATTAGCGAGCCCCAGCCATCAAGATATACAACGTTATTGTGATCGCAATGTGACTACTCACGCTATGCAAAAAGCCATTGTGACTTGCAAAGGGGATTAGCGAGCCCCAGCCATCAAGATATGCGACGTTATTGTGATCGCAATGTGACTACTCACGCTATGCAAAAAGCCATTGTGACTTGCAAAGGGGATTAGCGAGCCCCAGCCATCAAGATATGCAACGTTATTGTGATCGCAATGTGACTACTCATGCTATGCAAAAAGCCATTGTGACTTGCAAGGGGATTAGCGAGCCCCAGCCATCAAGATATGCGACGTTATTGTGATCGCAATGTGACTACTCACGCTATGCAAAAAGCCATTGTGACTTGCAAAGGGGATTAGCGAGCCCCAGCCATCAAGATATGCAACGTTATTGTGATCGCAATGTGACTACTCATGCTATGCAAAAAGCCATTGTGACTTGCAAGGGGATTAGCGAGCCCAGCCAAAAGATATGCGACGTCATTATGATCGCAATGTGACTACTCACACACTGCAGCTACACAGATATGCAAACAGATATGCAAAAAGCCATTTGTGATTTGCAAGGTGAAGATTGTCATGAGCCCCAGCCATAAAGACATGACACGCCATTGTGATCGCCTACCTTGGAACAGGGGTATTACGATTGCAACAGCATCTCATATCTGTGCTTGGCTGCCGCATGGCTGCTGCGGTCACTTTTCAATCGCAAAACCGTTTTGCATCGCGGTGCGGCCGCACGTAACGTGCGCACGCTGTGACGTCATGGCGCTGGCGTTGCCCAATACTCTGTCGTTTGTAATGGCGGCGACGAGACAGCGCGGGCCTAAATGGTCCGATGAGGAGGTCCGTTTTCTCATTAAGAAGACGGACCTCTGGGACTACCACTGCAGGCTACCTGTGGCGCATCCAATGCGCCACAAAAGGGTATGCCTGCAGAGGATCCGGCGGGGCCTGCAGAGGAGGTTTAATGTGCTGCGCACAAAAGCGCAAATCAGGAAGAAGCTGGCGGACCTGCGATACCGCTCACGCGATAGGGTCGCCAGCATCCGGGCCCAGCTCCGCAGGCCTCTGAGTATTCATGAGGGTATCTGGAGAGCGCAGCGCACCACAAACGCACATGAACGCGTGCAAGCGCGCCCGCCGTGGGAGTACCGCCAGTGATGTTGCATGTTGCAGGCAGCGATGGGAGTACCGCCAGTGATGTTGCAGGCAGCGATGGGAGTACCGCCAGTGATGTTGCAGCAGCGATGGGAGTACCGCCAGTGATGTTGCAGGCAGCGATGGGAGTACCGCCAGTGATGTTGCAGGCAGCGATGGGAGTACCGCTAGTGATGTTGCAGGCAGCGATGGGAGTACCGCCAGTGATGTTGCAGGCAGCGATGGGAGTACCGCCAGTGATGTTGCAGGCAGCGATGGGAGTACCGCCAGTGATGTTGCAGGCAGCGATGGGAGTACCGCCAGTGATGTTGCAGGCAGCGATGGGAGTACCGCCAGTGATAATGGGGATTCTGAATTGTATATTTCATTTACAGCACCACCTTCACCAGCACCAGCTGCTCCACCGTCCCCAGCTACCCCTCCACCTCCATCTTCTCCTTCCCCGGGCTACCCCTCCACCACCAGCATCACCTCATCTCTCCACCCCTTCACCGCCAGCAACCCCCCCTCATGACTCTGTGGGTTCCAGCCCTTACCCCGACGTTGCCTTCTCTCCAGCATCATCCCGTCACACGGATGCAGGCTCCCCATCAGGTAATTAACGCACATTATATAAGCTTCAGACATGTTTGAGAACTTTGTAAGGTCTTATGTGTAATGGCTGTTGTGATATTATTTATTTTTCTGCGTTTCCCTAGCCGGCGGAGCATCAGGTTATGGGTGGGCGGTCAGCGGTTCCTCTGAGGAAAGCCGTAAGTGTTAATTAACATAACATGTACATGTTGATATTGCAACAGAATTCACTATTAACTGTTACCTTTACCTCCACAGAAATCCCGACTGCCCAGGACCTGTTGGTGTCCCACCGCCGGCTGATGGCGGAATTGAGCAGCGCTGTGGCAGTCATTAATACTGCGGTCGCAGCGCTGCAAAGAACCATGGGAGCTCTGCATCACCACGGGGTGATGCTGGAGAGGGCAGCGGCTGGACACCGGGGCCCTCATTAATTTATTTTCTTTGTTAATTATTTTGTAGTTTGTTATTATTTTTTTTATATTTTGTTATTTTGTTATGTTACTGTTTTTTGTTTTTATTTAAATTTTATATTTTTATTTTAAAAAAAAAATATATATATGACATTAATATATATTTTATATTTTACGTTAATCTACGCAGGTGTGGTGTATTATTTTTAGTATAAGGTTTTAGCGTAGTGTGACCAGGGGCCTTAAAAAAAATGTTAATTTTTGATATTTTTTTCATTTAATTTTTTCCCGATGATGGAACACCTATGATAGCTAGTACTCCCATGACCCCATGTGTGACAAGTAGATGTAATAAAAATACAACATTTTAATAGTTGACATCACATAAGAAAAGACCACAATTCATTAGATAAATAAGTTTTTTATTAAAAAAGGTATCAATGTAAAAATATAAAAACAACCAAAAAAAAAACTTTAGTAAAACATTTTAAAAACTACAACTGCTGGTAAGATGGATCATTGCCATTACCACGCTGCCTCTGGGGTGAATAAAAATAAGGGGGAGCACCAGCGTTTGGGTTTATCCCAACTGGGTTTGGCACAGGATTGTGCGGCCATGAGTAGTCCGGGTACTGCGGTCTTGGCATGACGACATATCTGTTGTCCAGGTTTCCAAAAGACGCTTGATTCAGTACCTCTAACATCAGTCTCTCAGCATGAAGCCGCTGAACAGGATCCAGAGTAGGCAGCCTCTCATTCGCAAAATATGCAAAGCCAGTTATTTTTGTTTCTTTTTCTGCCGTAAGAAGTTTTTTTGCAATTTCCACCAATTCAGGAGTAGCCGAGGTGGGAGCCTTCCTTTTCGTTCCTGAAAGTGAAAGCCGCCTCCGCACAGATGATGGTGGCTCGACTACTTCCGGCATGCTGTCTTGTTCAGTTGCAGGTGTGGAGACCGCCTCTTCTGTGTCCTGCATGAACAAAAAACAAATGGTAAATCACAAAGACAAAGAAATTAATCTTCACACTATAACATCCATATCCGTAAAAAATGTGAAAACGACACTTGTATAGACAAAGAAATGTATCTTCACACTATAACACCCATATACAGCAAAATTGTGAAAACGACACTTTTTAATGGAAAGGCCTCAACCGTTGAGCTACATAAATTATCAGTACATGAAGGGATATATTCTGCCATTTTATCTACATTTCACAATAATATTTTTTAAATTTAAGTCCACTTTGGCATGTACATTAAAATGTGTTGTAATACAAAGGTACTTACATGTACGACAGGGGTGTCCGGCTGGATCACTGGGTCTAGATCCGAAATGGATGTTTCTTGTCTGGGTACTTCTTGGTCCCTTGTAAAAGCGAACAGATCAAAGTACCACAGTTGGGGGACATAAACTTCTTCGGCCCCCGCTCCAGATTTGGTTGAATTGATAACTTTATTGAGCTCTTTTTTGTAAACCGTGCGGAGGGCCGAATCCGTTTTTTAACCGTTGACTCATCCGCCGGTTCATCAGGGTAACGGCTCCTGCAGAGCTCCACCAGTTTTTGGTAGGCGTCCTTCTTTTTCAACCGGTTACAGTAATCTGCAGACTTAATTTTCCAGAGGCACGGCATTGTGCGGTACAGCTCGATAAAATCACGCAAAAACTCCTGCTTATCAGCCATCTGTAATAAAAAAATGATTATGTGAGAACAGCAGAATGGTTAAATAAAATGCTTACATAGTCTACAACATAGAACACAGCTGGGATCACAAAATGGTGGTTGTGGGCGACGCAGGAGTAAACAAAGATAGAGCTGGGATCATAAAATGGTGGCCGTGGGCGGGGGCCGAACAAAACAATGGGATAAAAAACCTAGATAAACAATTACGCAAAAAACATCAGGGATCACAAAATGGTGGTTGTGGGCGACGCAGGAGTAAACATAGATAGAGCTGGGATCATAAAATGGTGGTTGTGGGCGACGCAGGAGTAAACATAGATAGAGCTGGGATCATAAAATGGTGGCCGTGGGCGGGGGCCGAACAAAACAATGGGATAAAAAACCTAGATAAACAATTATGCAAAAAACAGCAGGGATCACAAAATGGTGGTTGTGGGCGACGCAGGAGTAAACATAGATAGAGCTGGGATCATAAAATGGTGGTTGTGGGCGACGCAGGAGTAAACATAGATAGAGCTGGGATCATAAAATGGTGGCTGTGGGCGGGGGCCGTACAAAACAATGGGATAAAAAAACCTAGATAAACAATTACGCAAAAAACAGCAGGGATCACAAAATGGTGGTTGTGGGCGACGCAGGAGTAAACATAGACAGAGCTGGGATCATAAAATGGTGGGCGTGCCTGAACAAAACAATGAAAAAACATGATGGACAACAATGGTTAACAACAGCAGAGATCTAAAATGGATCGGTACAATTAAAGACAAAAGAAAAATTAAAGGTGACAAAAAAAAATACCTACCTTACAAAACTTGTGTGATTCTGAAAAAAAAATAGGGAAACTAGCGTCACAAACTGGATCGCAGAGGATACTCCACAGACTGGATCGCAAAAACTCCAACGTAGAACGTAGCAACCGAAATAGTGGCGTAAACCGGATCGCAGTAGCTACCAAGACTAGCAGGACACACTGGGTGATTTGAAAGAACCGCTTCTGCTCGAGAGCAATGGAGAGGAGTGCTGATACGTCGTCTTTTATGACGCGGTCATCCAATCACAAAGCGGGAGAGCTGTGATAAATATCTATGACATACATAGTGACCACCAATCTGTGACGAGGGGCGTGCAAAAGGTCGCGCTCAGTCACGCCTATCGAGGTCGTGATCTTTCACAGTACATGCAGTGTGGCACATCCCAACGACCGCCAAAGTCGTTAAAAAGGTCGCTAACCGCTGATGCGACGTTAATGAGATCGTCAAGTATGGCAGCTACTAGCGACCTTAAAATGATCACATCAACGATAGCGTCGTTATCGTGATCGTTAGCGGGAACGTTTAGTGTGGCAGTACCTTTAGTGTTTTTTTAGCGTTTTTCATTTATTGAAATGAATGGGTGGTGAAAAAATGCTGAAAAAAAAACAAACAAGTATCACGTTTTGCTGCTTTTTTTTTTTCATGTCAAAACCTTATTCTATAGGACCTTTTTCCCCAACATTAAACTTTATCAGCATGTAGAAAAGTAATCTTGCATGCAAAAGCCACAGCAAAACCTTTTTCTGTGTCCTGTGTTATTTTGCTTTACGTGCCAAATACTAAAAACCCGGCGTACACTTACTATAATTTTTTGACCATAATAACAAGTCTCCTAAATGTTGTATTTTTACCTTTTTTTATTTTTTAGATCAAAAAGTAGCACGAACAATAAAAGTGTCACAAGCAACTTCAATATCTGTGCAAAAAATTTCTAGCATTAAAAAAATATATAAAAAAAAAAAAAAAAAAACACAAACAAGTTCAAAACAAACTTGGACTTCAAAACCGGTCAAACCAGGGAAAACTTTGTCAGAAACCGGGCAGGGAGAAAAAAAAAAAATACATGTATATAAAAGGTGCTTTAAACAGAAAGTGAACCTTCAGGGCACATTCACATGCCACCTTCCACAGTGGCAATATCTGCACTAAATATGCAGATAATGAATATATACCACAGACTTCACCCTTTGGAGGGCAGTGAGAAATCTCACTAAAGGTACTGTCACACTAAACGAGATCGCTAACGCGTCACGGATTTTATGACGCAGTAGCGATCTCGTTACCGACGCAGCTGTGTGTGACATGTAGCAGCGATGTGGCCCCTGCTGAGATGTCGTTGATCGCTTATGAACGTTCTGAGCCGTTTTTTGGTCGCTGGTGTCCCGCTGGTGAGCCTGAATCGCTGAGTGTGACACCCTTTATGAGCGACTTCACCAGCGTCGCAGGTGGGACTAGGTTTTCCCAACAACCGCAGAGGTCGTTATACAGATCGCTGATGAGTTGTGTTTGGAATCTAACTAGCGATCACATAGCGATCGCACCAGCGATCTCGCCAGGTCATGTCATTGTCGTGATCGCTTGTGCGATCGCTAAGTGTGACAGTGCCTTAAAGGGAACACTCGAATAACACATCCTAGATCTGAATGAATGAAATATTCTCATTGAATACTTTGTTCTGTACAAAGCTGAATGTGCTGACAACAAAATCACACAAAAATCATCAATGGAAATCAAATTTATTAACCAAAGGAGGCCTGGATTTGGAGTCATACACAAAATTAAAGTGGAATGTAATGTCCTTAAAACAAGTCAAAATGATGCTCAGTATTGTGTGTGGCCTCCACGTGCCTGTATGACCTCCCTACAACGCCTGGGCATGCTCCTGATGAGGTTGTGGATGTTCTCCTGAGGGATCTCCTCCCAGACCTGGACTAAAGCATCCGTCAACTCCTGGACAGTCTGTGGTGCAATGTGACGTTGGTGGATGGAGCTAGACATGATGTCCCAGATGTGCTCAATCGGATTCAGGTCTGGGGAACAGGAGGGCCAGTCCATAGCTTCAATGCCTTCACCTTGCAGGAACGGCTGGCACACTCCAGCCACATGAGGTCTGGCATTGTCCTGCATTAGGAGAAACCCAGGGCCAACCGCTCCACAACATATGGTCTCACAAGGGGTCTGAGGATCTCGTCTTGGTACCTAATCGCAGTCAGGCTACTTCTGGCGAGCACATGGAGGGCTGTGCGGCCCTCCAAAGAAATGCCACCCCACACCATTACTAACTCACTGCCAAACCGGTCATGCTGAAGGATGTTGCAGGCAGCAGATCGCTCTCCACAACATCTCCAGACTCTGTCACGTGCTCAGTGTGAACCTGCTTTCATCTGTGAAGTGTACAGGGCACTAGTGGCGAGTTTGCCAATCCTGGTGTTCTGTGGCAAATGCCAAACGTACTGCACGTTGTTGGGCTGTGAGCACAACCCCCATCTGTGGATGTCGGGCACTCAGTCCATCCTCATGGAGTTGGTTTCTTTTGTGCAGACACATGCACATCTATAGCCTGCTGGAGGTCATTTTGCAGGACTCTGGCAGTGCTCCTCCTGTTCCTCCTTGCACAAAGGCGGAGGTAGCGGTCCTGCTGCTGGGTTGTTGCCCTCCTACGGCCCCCTCCACGTCTCCTGGTGTACTGGTCTGTCTCCTGGTAGCGCCTCTGACACTACGCTGACAGACACAGCAAACCTTATTGCCACAGCTCGCATTGATGTGCCATCCTGGATGAGCTGCACTACCTGAGCCACCTGTGTGGGTTGTAGAGTCCATCTCATGCTACCACGAGTGTGAAAGCACAACCAACATTCAAAAGTGACCAAAACATCAGCCAGAGAGCATTGGTACTGAGATGTGGTCTGTGGTCCCCACCTGCAGAACCACTCCTTTACTGAGAGTGTCTTGATAATTGCCAATTTCCATCTGTTGTCTATTCCATTTGCACAACAGCATGTGAAATTGATTGTCAATCAGTGTTGCTTCCTAAGTGGATAGTGATTTCACAGAAGTTTGATTTACTTGGAGTTATATTCTGTTGTTTAAGTGTTCCCTTTATTTTTTTGTTACTTTGTAGCATCAGCCTATTAAAAATGACGATTTTCTCTGCAGCATGTGAGATTTTTGGTAAACGCTGCGGATTTCCAAGCCCTAGTAGGTTATTTCCATTCCATTACCTGATAGTATTTCATAAACACAAGTCACAATTTTACCATAAGTGGGAATCCAACCCATAGAATTCCCCCACTAATCCTGAGAACTAACCCTATGACCCATTTACAAATTTTCCCTGGACAAACTGGAGTCGGCCCTACTCATTTAACTGGAGTGCATGAGCAGGTACCAAAACTATCCCAATTCTGGAAGTTGGCGTTCTAGAGGTCAGACAGATATCAAAGTAATGGTATATCCAAAAGGAACAGAGCCTTAAAGGGAACCTGTCACCTACTTTTTCGGATACAAGATGCGGCCATCTCCTTTATGGGCTTATCTACAGTCATGGCCAAAAGTTTTGAGAATGACACAAATATTAACCCCTTCACCCCAAGGGTGGTTTGCACGTTAATGACCGGGCCAATTTTTACAATTCTGACCACTGTCTCTTTATGAGGTTATAACTCTGGAACGCTTCAACGGATCTTCGCGATTCTGAGATTGTTTTCTCGTGACATATTGTACTTCATGTTAGTGGTAAAATTTCTTCGATATAACTTGCGTTATTTTTGAAAAAAACGCAAATATGGCGAAAATTTTTATTCCCTTAAAACAGAGAAATATATCACACAAAATAGTTAAGAAATAACATTTCCCACATGTCTACTTTACATCAGCACAATTTTGGAACCAAAATTTTTTTTTGTTAGGAAGTTATAAGGGTTAAAAGTTGACCAGCGATTTCTCATTTTTACAACAAAATTTACAAAGCCATTTTTTTTTTTAGGGACACCTCACATTTGAAGTCACTTTGAGGGGTCTATATGGCAGAAAATACCCAAAAGTGACACCATTCTAAAAACTGCACCCCTCAAGGTACTCAAAACCACATTCAAGAAGTTTATTAACCCTTCAGGTGCTTCACAGTAACTAAAGCAACGTGGAAGGAAAAAA
>JARQOD010000005.1:518685453-518742041 GCA_033576555.1 Oophaga sylvatica
GCGTCAAGTGGCAGAGGATCCCATACTCATTAATCTTAAGGCACTGCCACACTTAGCGATCGCACTAGCGATCACGACAACAACTTAACCTGGCAAGATCGCTAGTGCGATCGCTATGTGATCGCTAGTTAGATTCCAAACACAACTCATCAGTGATCTGTGATTCCAAACACATCTCATCAGCGATCTGTATAACGATCTCTGCGGTCGTTGGGAAAACCTAGTCCCACCTGCGATGCTGGTGAAGTCATTCATAAAGGGTGTCACACTCAGCGATTCAGGCTCACCAGCGGGACACCAACAACCAAAAAACGGCTCAGAACGTTCATTAGCGATCAACGACATCTCAGCAGGGGCCACATCGCTGCTACATGTCACACACAGTTAAGTCGCTAACGAGATTGCTACTGCGTTATAAATGGTGACACAGTAGCGATCTCGCTTGCGATCTCGCTTAGTGTGGCATACCCTTTACCGAAGTCAGGGCTCCTGAGATAAAGAATCTGTATCCAGGACGTACAGTTGAGAACCCATAGTCCCACTGCCTCGCAGTAGATAATCACCGTCTGTGATGGGAAGAAACCTGCTTTCCTCTAGCTATAGAGTAGGGCTACTGGCACCATGTCAGTCTGGGTGTATAAATATCAATTGCCTTAGGCCTTTATTTTTTCCCCGGCTGAGCCCAGGTTGGATAGCCTGTCCTGGCTGTAAAAAAATAAATAAGTCGACACATATATGTCTGGACTAATGACTCGTATAGAGGCATTTTCAAATAATCTCTCGTGTCAAAGGATTTTTACCAGCAAACCCCCCACACTCCCTACTTACTTTCATCAATTTTAGAGTCCAGACTCCGTGTGTAACGTCAGTAAAACAGGAGTGATGATCCACATTTCCCTTTCAGCGGTTCTAATGAGAAGCCCGACGGTAATGGCAGGAGATGTTGCGTGCCAGATGGCGTATTTCCTTAGTTTCAATAATATCCAGCCCTTTGAGGCCTAGACATCTAAGGATTCGGAATAGACAGGATCTCCTGGATGAGTAGGGTTCATACGTCCCAATGTTTTGCCCATTATCCATATACTGACTGTTACCGGTTTGATCTTTCAGCAGTCCAGGGTCTCTGTCCTGCAGGTCTCCTTGTAGTTTGGTAAGCTGGTCTGTAACCAAGGCTTAATCTGAGCCCAGGAGGATCGATGAAGGAACAGTCCAGCTTTATTAGCACATGCAGCAGATTACTGGTCTGTACAGTCCTCATTGTGTTGTGGCTGTGGCTATCACCATACTTTTGCTGGGCAATAAGGTTTTTTAGGCCTATTTTGTGGCTGCGGTGTTTATAAGTATCTATCACAATAACTGTAATAACTCACTGCTGTTCATTATTGGTGTTGGTGTACAGCGGGGGTGTTTCACGCTCTTTCTGCTGCATATTTTGTTTACCACATTAATACTGAATTTTGCCATTATAGACATATATCAGACACTCACTACAGTGATTTATTTTTGCGGATTTCTTTAGATATCTATATTTCTTTTGATCTTTCAGATCATTTCTATATCTAGCCTGGTTCTTGCCTGGGACTTTGGTCCTTGGGCTTCTGTACCCACCCTGGGACCTTTTTTACTTTGTATTCTCCTTGGCGCTGTCAGGAGTGACGTAATGGAAAAAGGGAATGGGACCTACTGGTAATTCTGTTTCCAGAAGGCCCTCAGGACAGCACCCTTATTTCCCTCCCTGAATAAAGATTTGCAACTGGAATATTTAATTCAGTGATTACTGGGATATGAAAAATATTTAGACTTGAGAGTCCTCAGTGGTTGATACTGGATATGGTATTTTTGTGTTATCTTTATTTTTTTGAGCAGTGCATTAGAAAATACCTCCAGTAGCCTTGGGCATCCATGGTTACAACCACTCGTATAGACAGTAGTCGTAATCATGGATTCCTAAGCTACTGTACGTCCATGGGGTGAGAGACAGCAAATCAGAAGAACTATACTGCATTTCTAGTTGAAGGTATTTGCTAATATTATTACACCTACTACATATTGTGATAGGATCTTGGCAATGGGAATACCCATTAGGTGAATAATACTTTGATTGCTAATATCTCAGCAACAGAGCGGGGGGGGGGACGAAACGAAAAAATTCAAGAACTCTAAAATCACATTTTGTCTCCACAATTCTGCAAAAGAATGCTGTAACAATCTATCAGACAAAAAAACCTGACTGGCACATCCAGACTAATGTGAACTAGGTGCAAACCAAGGGAAGCTACCCCCATGTAAAACATACAAAAAAAGGCTGCACTCAAGCATACCAAAGCATGACAACATGGAATACATGAAATTTAGAATAGCAACATGGCTTCCGAATATAAGGAAAAACTTGAGACGCTTAGTACAAACATTTGGCCAAACATTCTAAAGCCCACCAACCATCGTCAAGGCGGTCTCAATTCTGGTGAGTCCCTGACCTAATGCGAACACACCTCTATCAGGCTGACATCTGAACCTCTGGGTGAATATGCACCTCTGTCAGCAATGCCTGCATCCATGGGTAAAGTTGGGACCTGGTGTAATCAAAATCACCACCTGGTGGGGGCGGAGTGCTCGGTCAGCAAGCCAAAATTCAATAGACAAAAAAACCTGACTGGCACATCCAGACTAATGTGAACTAGGTGCAAACCAAGGGAAGCTACCCCCATGTAAAACATACAAAAAAAGGCTGCACTCAAGCATACCAAAGCATGACAACATGGAATACATGAAATTTAGAATAGCAACATGGCTTCCGAATATAAGGAAAAACTTGAGACGCTTAGTACAAACATTTGGCCAAACATTCTAAAGCCCACCAACCATCGTCAAGGCGGTCTCAATTCTGGTGAGTACATACATTTGTATGTTTTACATGGGGGTAGCTTCCCTTGGTTTGCACCTAGTTCACATTAGTCTGGATGTGCCAGTCAGGTTTTTCAGCTGCAGATGGAAGGAAGAGAGCCACAGTAATTCATTACTGATGGGTAGGCGGAGCCCCAGATCAGGATGTCACCTCAGATCAAAAGAGTGCTGACTGGCTGGCCCCTCCAGCTCGGGCTCCTCCTACTCAGCTCCAGTCTAAGATTTGAGGTCCAGAGGATGGTCGCTGCTAATGCAGCTCCTCAGAAGATTTTATTATTTTATATTCGGACAGGAGACTTGGATCACCAGTTGGTCTAGAGGTCTCAGGGGTACCAGCGCTGCTGTACCCCAACCTCTCCCTTGGCGGATCTGTATTTACTCAAAGTCCCTGCAGAATCCTTGCCGGCCCTGGGGGATGAGGAGAGCTTCCCTGGCGGGACGCAAACCACACGTGCGGTCACTGCGTTCCTCGCCCTGGGGGGAAGCATGGGCACAGCGCCAGAAACCCCTGAGGGTCCCTGTGGCGCTTTGGCTGGTGAGTACTCCACACAAATTTTTTATTATAATTATGTGTGAGTGCTTTAGCGTCTGAGTGAGCAGCGCTATTACATGTATGTCAGTATGCTTCAGCGCTGCGGTGACAGCGCTATTACATGTTTATCAGTGTATTTCACCAGCCTCTCCCTTGGCGGATCTGTAACTACATAATGGTCCCTGCAGAATCCTTGCCGGCCCTGGGGGATGAGGAGAGTTTTCCCTGGCGGGGGCGCAAACCACACACTGGGGTCACTGCGCTTCCCGCCCTGGGGGGAAGCATGGGCACAGCGCCAGAAACCCCTGAGGGTCCCTGTGGCGCTTTGGCTGGTGAGTACTCCACACAATTTTTATTATAATAATGTGTGAGTGCTTTAGCGTCTGGGTAGCAGCGCTATTACATGTATGTCAGTATGCTTCAGCGCTGCGGTGACAGCGCTGTTACATTATAGATGTGGTGATCTTTTGTCCGCAGGCAGATACCTGCAGGACAGAGAGGGAGCAGGAGCGGGGGAGTTCGCGCTCATTATTTGAGCTAGCAGGGGGCGTGGCCTAACTATTCCCGGTCTTTTGAGCAGGAAGACACGCGCTCTGGCGTTTCTCCTGCGACTCCCTCACTGTGGCGGCCATTACACAGGCTCCTGGGCTCCTCAGACTGCTCCTCTCCTCATAAGACACCACGGCCAGCTGGGTGAGTGCTGATTCCTCACCCCGCAGCGCAGCGATCGCTATCCTGCAGCTGCAGTCTCATTAGAGACATAAAATTGGCTGGGGCTCACAAATATATATATTGTGGTGAGTTTGCAATATTAACCCCTCTGAGGGTTATTTCTACCAGCTAAATTTTTTGACTGAATACCGCTGGGGTAACCCTGCCTGGTGGAGCGTTAACCCTTCAGCGTATAAAAAAAAAAACAAAAAAAAAACCGCATAGTTTTTTGCTGGTATTACCGCTTTGACCTGCTCATACAGGTGAGACATGTCTGAACAGAGTTCAGATGCCGCGGACCACGTCCCAGTGCCATTGCGGCAATCAGATACGCAGACCTCCACAGCATCTAGCGCTGCGGTCGACAGCGGTGAAAAATTGGATGATATCGCTCGATCGATCAACAACTTGTCTGACCTTTTAGGTCAATATGTGTCTGCTAATTCCTCTCAGAGGAAGCGACGCAGGCCGTTACCGGCCTCTACACGGAGCGAGTCAGATGTATCTGATATTGGGCAGAGTTCCCCTTTAAATTCGGATGGAGAAATATCCGATTCAGATGCGGACGAGCCGCAGGGGCGTTCCTCTATGGCGAAGCGTACGGAGGCATTAATTGAAGCCATGAGAGATATATTACAGTTACCGGAGGAGGTAACTAGTCGTCCTGGTAAATCAGCACGCATGTTCCAGGAGTCCCGTGCTTCGCGTACAACATTGCCAGCTCTGGATGAGCTTAATAGTGTAATAGAGGAGGAACGTCTATGTCCAGATAAGCGTTTTCATGGAACGCATTTCTTGGATACACTTTATCCTTGCTCTGCAGAGTTAAAGGCTAATTGGACTTCTGCTCCTGAGGTGGATGTGTCTTTATCTCAGCTTAGTAAATCCTCACTACTCCCTATTAAGGGGAAAGCGAGCTTACAGGAGCCTTTGGATAGAAAAACGGAATTGGCGGCAAAAGCAAGCTATGAGGCTGCGGGTCATGGATTCCGAGCAGTGCTAGGATCCATGTGTGCTGCTAGAGCTTCTCTAGGCTGGTTGGCACGTCTGAAGACGGAGTTGCAAAATGAATCTCCGTTATCTGAGATACGGGAAACAAGTGAATAGTTTGAAACGGCAGCCTGTTATATCTTTGATGCCGGTCTGGATACGGCATCTCTGCTGGCCAAAGCGCAAGCTTCAGCGGTCACAGTCAGAAGAGCTTTATGGCTCAGACAGTGGGCCGGGGACGCAGTTTCCAAACAAGGGTTGTTGGCCTTACCTTACAAGGGTGGCCATCTTTTTGGATCCGACCTCACAGAGCTGATTTCCAAGGCTAAGGCGAAGGAATCAGCATTACCACAGCGTAGGGCCATGGCCTCGGTGTCCAGTAAGCCTGGTGTCTATAGTGGTCGGCGGTCCTTTCGGGGCCGAGGACGATCTAGTCACTCCTCGTGGGGATCGGGTCGTCCTTCCTTCTCAGGAAAGAAATCCTCTCAGAAAACTCGTACTCCCTGGAAGCGGAGTTTCCGCCAGGACAAGCGGGAACTTGACAAGAAGCCCGCAAAGTCGGATTGACGCCAGGGGTCCACTCGAGGATTCTCGAGTGGGGGGTCGCCTGCTTCTTTTCAAGGCGACTTGGATGGCTCGCGTTCCAGATTCCTGGGTAACGCGGATAGTGTCGGCAGGCTATTTCATAGAGTTTGCTTCTCGACCCCCAAATGTTTTTTGTCAATCTCGCGTTCCGTCGGAACCCGAGCTTGTTGTCGCTCTACAGCGAGAGGTCGAATCTCTGCTACAAAAGGGTGTAGTGATACCGGTTCCGTCAGAGGACCGAGGGAAAGGTTTTTATTCCAACCTTTTTATAGTTCCCAAAAAGGAGAACAAATTTCGCCCGATTCTGGATCTCAAGCGATTAAACCGGCATGTCCATGCCCGGAAATTTCGCATGGAATCGCTTCGCTCCGTTGTGGCAGCTCTGTCACAGAACGATTTTCTGGTGTCAATCGACATTCGCGACGCCTATTTGCATATTCCCATCGGAAAGGCTCATCAGTGCTTTCTTCGATTTGCCATAGGTCAGAATCATTACCAGTTCGTGGCTCTGCCTTTCGGCTTAGCCTCAGCGCCAAGGGTCTTTACAAAAATTCTGGCGCCCCTCATGGCAATCCTTCGAAGACAGGGGATTACGATTCTCCCTTATCTGGACGATCTTTTGATCGTGGCTTCCTCGGAGGAGGAGGCGTTGACGGCTCGGGATTTGTCTCTTCAGTTTCTGAAGGACTTCGGTTGGCTGGTCAATTGGGAGAAGTCGTCCCTGGAACCATCGAGGACAATCCTCTTTTTGGGAATGCATCTCGACACGTTTCGGTCGGTAGTTTCCCTACCACCAGACAAACAGTCATGTCTTCTTCGACATGTACAGATTATGAAATCCTCAACGGCAATGTCTCTACGGAAGTGTATGCGTCTTCTGGGACTGATGGTGGCGTCCATGGAGGCAATTCCTTTTGCCCAGTTCCATTCCAGGACTCTCCAAAGGTTCATCTTGAGTCGATGGAATCAGTCGCAATCGCTGGATTGCAGTGTCACCATTTCTCGCGCGGTGCGGGATTCTCTAGAATGGTGGTTACGTCCAGGGGCATTCTCCCTGGGGAAGTCTTTCCTCCCTCCGAAGTGGTCAGTCATAACCACCGATGCCAGCCTGACGGCTGGGGGGGTGTTTGGAACAATCTCTGGATTCAGGGGGTATGGTCATCGGAAGAGTCTGTTCTTCCGATCAACATCCTGGAATTGAGGGCGATTTTCCTTTGCCTCCAACATTGGACGGTCCCTTTGAGCGGTCTGCCAGTCCGAGTGCAGACAGACAATGCGACGGCTGTCGCGTATATCAATCACCAAGGTGGGACAAGGAGTTCCAGACTCATGGTAGAGGTGTCCCGAATTCTGATTTGGGCAGAGGCCAGTGTACCAGCCATTTCGGCGATTCACATTCCAGGGGTTCAGAATATTACAGCGGACTTTCTCAGTCGCAGAAGGATGGATCCCGGGAATGGAGCCTCCACCCGGAAGTTTTTGCACTACTGTGCTCTCGCTGGGGAACCCCCCAAGTGGATTTGATGGCATCCAGGTCCAATGCCAAGTTACCGACGTTCATGTCCAGGTACAAGGACCCGAAGGCTGTGGCGGTGGATGCTCTAGTGGCTCAGTGGGATCAGTTCGAGCTGATCTATGTATTCCCGCCGATATCCTTACTTCCTCTAGTACTGCGTCGGATCAGACTAGAGAGAATTCCAGCTATTTTGATAGCTCCAGACTGGCCAAGAAGGGTGTGGTTCTCGACAATAATGTCGCTGTTGGCGGCACCTCCTTTTCCACTCCCTCTTCAACCGGACTTGTTGACTCAGGGGCCCGTTTGTCATCCGGACTTGATGTCCCTGCGTTTGACGGCGTGGCTCTTGAGACCGAAATCTTGACCCGTAGAGGTTTCTCAGCCGAGGTCATTGCTATCCCTTCGTGCTGCAAGAAGTCCGGCTACTACTAGGATTTACCACAAAATTTGGGAAACCTTCTTTTCGTGGTGTTTGGGGTCCTCTCGAAACCCGAGAAAATTTTCCATTCCCAACCTGTTGACTTTTCTGCAGCATGGGCTAGACAAGGGTTTGGCAGTCAGCACCCTGAAAGGTCAGATTTCTGCTCTGTCCTTATTGTTCCGGAGAACCATTGCTTCAAATAGAGACGTGCTCTCCTTTTTCCGAGGTATATCTCGTAAGTTCCCGCCGCGGAAGGCACCCGTGTCTCCTTGGCGGCTCAACCTTGTTTTGGAGGCTCTTCAGCATAAACCTTTTGAGCCTATGGTTTCTGCTAGCCTTTCTTTACTTTCTTGGAAGGTGGCTTTCCTTGTTGCAGTCACTTCCTTGAGGAGAGTTTCTGAGTTGGCAGCTCTTTCTTGTTCGCCTCCTTTTATGGAGTTTTTTCCGGATCGTGTAGTGCTTCGCACTCGGGGTGATTTTTTGCCTAAAGTGGTGTCACAATTTCATGTCAACCAGGATATTGTGTTGCCTTCATTCTGCCCGGATCCGAAGAATGTGAAAGAGCGAGCTTTACACACATTGGATTTAGTGCGGGCCTTGAAGTTTTATCTATCTATTACTCAAGGTTTTCGTAAGACGGACTCCCTATTTGTGGTTCCAGTCGGTCGTCGGCGTGGTCAACGAGCTTCCAAGGATTCTATAGCTTGTTGGATTCGGTCAGCTATTTTGGAAGCTTACCGTCTTCAGGGTGAATCTTGCCCGATTAAGATTCAAGCCCATTCCACGAGGGCTGTGGCTTCATCGTGGGCTTTTCACCAAGGTGCTTCGGCAGTGCAGCTCTGCCGGGCGGCAACTTGGCGCTCTGTCCACACGTTTACGAAGTTTTATAAAGTGGACGTCAGTGCTTCCGCTGATGCAGCCCTCGGACGTAGGGTCCTGCAGGCAGCTGTAGTTTAAAGTTCTGGATGAACTTGTGTTTAGCGCTGGTTGCGCTTTGTTGTTAAGGTTGTTGGGTTTCTGCCTTTTGTTGGTTTTTTCCCACCCTTATTTTTGAACTGCTTTGGGACGTCCCATCAGTAATGAATTACTGTGGCTCTCTTCCTTCCATCTGCAGCTGAAACACGGATTTTGGTAAGAACTTACCTGTAAAATCCTTTTCAGCGAAGGAAGGAAGAGAGACACAGCACCCTCCCAAGGCAGAAGTGTGTTGATGTTTTCAGATGCAGCGCGACCCTTATCTGATAGCGATTATCTGGGCTGAGGTCAGCGCGCTAAGGCTCTGTTCCAGCATCGCCAGCTCATCGCAGTAGTCAGGTTCCGTGAGTAGTACCTGGAACTCTGTGGTTTTTGGCTTTCTTTGCATGCATAACCTGTATCCTTGTGTTTTTTCTCTGAAGTTCCTTCAGAAGGGGTTATGTTGCTCCGCTGGTGATCTTGGCTCTTTTCCTAAAAGCTTTGGTACGACTGGAGCTGAGTAGGAGGAGCCCGAGCTGGAGGGGCCAGCCAGTCAGCACTCTTTTGATCTGAGGTGACATCCTGATCTGGGGCTCCGCCTACCCATCAGTAATGAATTACTGTGTCTCTCTTCCTTCCTTCGCTGAAAAGGATTTTACATGTAAGTTCTTACCAAAATCCGTGTTTTTGTCTATTGAATTTTGGCTTGCTGACCGAGCACTCCGCCCCCACCAGGTGGTGATTTTGATTACACCAGGTCCCAACTTTACCCATGGATGCAGGCATTGCTGACAGAGGTGCATATTCACCCAGAGGTTCAGATGTCAGCCTGATAGAGGTGTGTTCGCATTAGGTCAGGGACTCACCAGAATTGAGACCGCCTTGACGATGGTTGGTGGGCTTTAGAATGTTTGGCCAAATGTTTGTACTAAGCGTCTCAAGTTTTTCCTTATATTCGGAAGCCATGTTGCTATTCTAAATTTCATGTATTCCATGTTGTCATGCTTTGGTATGCTTGAGTGCAGCCTTTTTTTGTATGTAACAATCTATCAGTCACATCTTTTTAGAAATGGTACTAATAAAAAAAAATTGTCTTGCCCTGCAAAAAAAATAAGCCATCACACAGCTCCACCTGCCAAAAAATGGCAACATAACATAAATTTTTTTTTTACGCTAAAATAAATAAATACCCAACATGTCCAGTATTTTTATCAGCATAATCGTATTGCGAGGTCATTTTAACCTCAAAATGTACATCGTAAAAACAATTCCCCAAAAATGTAAATTTCGGAGCTTTTCACAACTTCTCCCCACTTGGAATTTTTTTTCAACTATTTTCCAGTTCACCATGTGGTAAAATGAAGTGTTATTCAAAAGTAGAAAACGTCGCTTAGAAAACAAGCCCTCACATGTCAATGTGGATAGAAAATTAAGAGTCATGTCTCTGGGCAGAAGGGGAGGAAAAACTGGAAATTGTCTGCGGCGTAAAAGTGTTAGAAAGCACTGCGGGCATCCTGAATGGCAGTCTGGCTGTAAGCTCTGCCAGGTGTATGATTTTCTGAGACCTTCTGCCTCCTGGCGCTGCTAGATGTGACGGACAGCTGTGTGTTTTTAAATGTATAGGTGTTTTGGGACAAATATTAATGTGGAAAACCCCTTTAATATCCGCTATGCTGATTTTTGTGGTATTGTGTGGCCACATTGCTGTTTTTAAAGGTGTTTCCCGTTGTAAATTTTAGCAGTTGCTCCATGACTTGCAAATTGGCGGATCACACTGGTGGGATTCCCCGATCGAGTGGGCGCTCAGCTAAATTATTTGGTCATTGTACTACTAAGCTTGACTGGCGCAGATGGATTTGTCGTGTCACATCACTCTCCATTTGTGACATGCTGTTAGGAGGGGTGGGGGGTAGAAATGACTTTACTAAGGGGGTGTTGCCTCCGTTCTAGAATAGTGCAGCATTTCTAATACGTACATTACAGTAAGTGTGGCTGCCATTTTTCACTTCTCCACACGTTTATTCTCAAAGCGACTAACTCTTTTGACACTATTGACTACACCTTGTACATGCCACACGTCTGAGATCTCACAATGGCTGGTTCAGGCACATTCTGGGTGCTGATGTACTGCACAATAATCCACCTTTCCTGTTGTATGGACACGGGGTCTCTAGTGACAGCTGTGCTATGAGGCCTCTGTGCAACCAGATGCGATCTACAAGCTTCTCAGTGACAGGTGTGGAGTTGCTCCCTGTAGGTGAGTGGAGCGCAGCTCCTGAGGGTGCAGCAAGGTGGGTAATGTGTATGCTGTTTGTAGTGCACATTGTGCATGCACACCAGATATACAATCTCACATACTCATCTGTAATACCAGTTTAGTTGCATGTGTCACCCATTAAACGATTGTACCCGTTTTTGGCAGGGTCACTTAGTATTGCAAAGGACCTATAGCATCTGTTAGGTCCACTGAAGTCCATGGACGTATTATTCTCTGGCAGATCTACAGGACATCTACATATAACCATAAAACATGAGAACTTCTCTGTTTCTAAAGAATACATGACAGAATTTGTCTCCATGCTGCGGCTTTGCTGTGTTTAATGCTGGAACAGTCAAGTGTTGTCAGTGGTAATTTTCCTGCTTGCTTGACAAGTGGTCTTTGGTGCTTCTAAACTATGTTTCCAACATAACCCCTTCAATCCACAGTGGTGTAGAGCCACAGCACACAAGCAGTTCTGGGGTCTTACCATCTTGTATAATATTTAGGACATGGTGTATCCTGGAAGTTTATTAAGATTTCTCTTCTCTCCACAGGGAAGTCGTGATAACATGAGTATCGTACTTGTTTGTCTTCAAAATGCTCCTAAAGTTTCAGACGAAGCCATCAAGAAAGATGCTGAGCTGGATAAATATTTAGAATCGAAAATTGAAGGTACACTTTTTCTCTTTATTTTTTTTTTCCTTCACCTGTTTCTTTTTACTCCTCTATCACTTACTATACTGCTGTACTTAATCCTAGGCACTTTCTGAGTTGTCAGCGGCACTTAACATATCCCCTCCTGACTGCCAGGTAGAGGACCTTGGGTGGGCAAAGTTCTGTCTCCCTAACTGGCACAACCAGACTGCTTCACAATACAATGTATGTCACAGGATCTGCAGACTGCTATGATCATACATGTGTGGCCTGCAGATGCTGAATATGAATAATAAAAAAATGCTAACACTGCAATAATGCAGTTCTGCAGTCTTACTCTATTCAGATATAGGATCAGGAGGGAAGAAATACTGCCTGCACTGCTATCCAGTAGCCCTGGGCTTAATTCCACTGCAGCCATTTCTGTCAGTGTATGAGCAGGACGACACTGGGAAAGCTGGGGTACATTTCAGTAGTGATACATAAAGAGATTGCTGCTGACACTTGGTAGATGCTGGGCTTCAGTGTCCTCATGTAGGGGCTTCCTTACAGCCGACCCCGACCTGCCGAATGCCCCATTCAGTTATTGCTGTTTGCTTTTTATCCATTTCATTTCTGCTGAAAGAATTTGCAGCTTTTTTTGGCCTGTGCTGTGGATTTGAAACCTGCAAGATGCCCATTTTATGCTGCAGATATTCGCTGCAAAGTTTACCAGCAATGCTTCTACCTTATCAAAGGGAATCTGTTACTAGGATCTACTCTAAAGGGTATGCCACACTAAACAACATCGCTAACGGGATCGCTAAAAAACGTCACTATTTAGCGATCCCGTTAGCGATGTTGTTGTGTGCGGCATCTGTCAGCGACGAGGCCCCTGCTGTGATCTCGCTCGTCGCTGACATCGTTCCGGACCCTATTTAGATCGTCGGCGCCCCGCAGGTAAGTATATATCGCTAAGTGTGGCACCTTTTCTTAGCGATTTAGCGGTACTTTTGTACCGCTAAAGTCGTTAAGAAGATCGCTAACGGCGATAGCGTCGTTAACTATATCGCTAAGTTAAGCCGCACTTAGCGATATAGAAACAATCCCGCTAGCAATCGCATTAGTATGCGTCTTTATCGCTATCGCTAGCGGGATTGTTTAGTGTGGCAGTACCTTAAGTGGTTTATATGGGCTTGTAGGTCATAGAAAGCTGAATAAAATGCAAATGTCACTTTGATTTCTGTGATCCTATGTTTTATTCACAAGAATTTTTTTCTTAATATGTAAATGAGCTGTTAAGTTCTATAGGTGGGACATAAATCTCCATGAGAATCTGCCTCCAGAGCTTATTACAAATGAAAGGAGGCTTTACCTGTGTGAGACATGTAATGACTGACAGTCTGATCTCCTGACCTTCATGTCTCACACTGGTCCCTTTCACTTGAAATAAATTCTGGAGACAGATTATCATGGAGATCTATAACCCACCCATAGATCTTAACATCTCATTTAGTTATCAGAAAAACATGTTTTTCTCTGGAATAAGACAGGGGATCGCAAATACCAAGGTATCATTTTATTCAGTTTCCTATGACCTGCATGCCCATATAGATGACTTAGGAGGTTGATCCTACTGACAGATTCTCTTTAAAGGCTTTGTCCCATCTGGGTAACGCCTTCTCTGAATCAGAAACCCATTTCAACCTTCTGAAACCCCCAGTTCAATGTGGCATCATATGTAGTATAAATGGGTGACCACCTTGTGGCTTGCAGCTTCTTTGTTTTGACGTGACGGGCAGCAGACCCTTTGCCCCTTCATCCCCATGATGTCCATTTGGCTTGGTAGGGTGCATAGACTGGGGTTGTCCTAGTAGGATGGTCCTATAACTGCATATAGATTAGATTTGGTCATGCCAAAGGGTGCAGAGTCGGTGCGCAAACACAATACACCGTTTATAACTTACTACTGCATTGCACGTTCTGTATATGTCTGAGGAATCGCATCTACTGTTTGTGAGATCAAGCCATGTGATCTAAGATGCAAATGTCTGTCTTCTAGAAATCATGACAACTGCTGGGGAGGAAGGGATGCCAGACCTCGCCCATGTAATGCGCATATTATCAGCAGAGAACATACCACATTTACCACCTGGAGGTGGTTTAGCTGGAAAGTGAGTGTATAATGTCTTGTGGGTCAGGTCCTGTTATTCACATCATGCTAATGGCCTCCGTTTTGTGGTTTGGATGGAGGCCTACGATATATACCTCTGTATAGGCGTGCAAGGTCCGAATTAACAAATATAAGCCAAATCAATATACTCTGCTTATGTTTCCTTTATTACCGTTTAGTAATATGTATAGATCCCCAGAAGTTAATTGTTTTTTTTTTTCTCCAATTGCAATATGATCTTTTTTAAAATATGTATAGTTTTCCGTTGGCTTTGTGATTTATAATAGATATCCTACATTATAAGAAAAAGAAAACCACAAAACATTCTGCCAATGCAGGTGCAAACCTCCAGATCACCTGGCATTTGGATGCCAAAAAACAAGTAACAAAAAAATGGGAGGCAGCATGTCCTTCAATAAAACTTTGAGAAATATTTATGCCATGCAACGTTTCGGCTCGAACATTGAGCCTTCTGTTGAGCTGATACGTCACATGTCTTGGGCATGGAATAAATGTTTTTATTTAAATTATTTTTATGTTCTTAAAACATAACATTACATGTACCCATGTAATCTTTTACAAAAACACAACGTATAGTGATGTTTTCCTAGGTGATTATCATATGCGGTAAACGAGCGTGGAACCCTGACCTAAAAGCATCCATGCGTTTTTATAAACCCTTTTCTTAAAGGAAATCTGTCACCCCATTTTTCGTATGAAAGATGCGGCCACCGCCATCAGGGGCTTTTCTAAAGCATCCTGCACCTGATGTAACCTGAAAGATAAGAAAAACTAGTTATATTATACTCACCCGGGGGCTTTCATTCAGCTAGCCTGATTCATGCTGCCCACGGTTGGGACAGCATGACTAGAGTGACCTATTCCCTTTAAGGCTCCTGCTCCTTATCAATGCAAGTTAGTCGTAATGTGGGGGAGATGTGACATGGCACCATGCAAACTTGATTTTCTGTCATGAAATTGTTCTTTTTTTTTTTTTCACCCTTTTCTCTATTTTTTTTTTTTTTTTTTCATTTGTATAGACGCAGTGTTATTGAAGATGTTTATAATAGGTTGAATCCACATAGAGAGACCGATGGGGTAAGTTACATATCTGCCCATGACGAGCACGCCAGGGTATCCGTGCGTGCCGAGATTCTCATTATAGCAAGAATAAAAATGTTATACATTGCGTAAAAGCAGCTAAACCTACTGATGGCAATATTGACTTTAATGAGACTTTTATAAATCTTCGCAGGGTACCACTTCATACTAACAAATAGGCTACATACACACATACATGTGAAGTGTCGGTGTGCAGTCTGATTGATTTATTTAGGACACAGACCCACTGAGTGTCCTCTTCTAATCCTTAAAATAAGATGCGAGTAGTATCACAGATCTCACACTCTGGTACTTCATTATCACAGATTTGAGAATAGATCCATGAAACTTTTATGGTTCCGAGTGCCTTTTGATTGAAATCAGGTATCACACGGACATTTCACAGTGATGTGGGAAAGCAGCCTTAATGAGATGCACCCGTTGGACCCTTGCCACCAATCTCCAATTTCTATCCTGAGTCAACCCGTTTAAAGGGCATATCCTTAAAAGGATCTTGACCCAGCAAAACTGCTGACAGTGATAGATTGGAGACCAGCGTAAATATAAATATGGCGGTGTGCGTTGTTTCAGTTGCCGCTCCCAAAGTGATGTTTTGTTTAGGCGTGAGGGCGATCTCTAAGGCCTCTTTCACACTTCCGGCGGGCGCCTTACGGCTCCCCCGGCATTTTGCCGCAGCGCCGCATCAGAAAACCTGATGCGCCGCCGGCGGCCGCATGCGTTTTTTTGCCGGATGGTTTCTGATGCCCGGAGACATCAGACACCATCCGGCAAAACCAAAAAACGTTACATGCTGCGTTTTGTCTGGCCGCCGAAATGTACATTTGCGCCGCATCCGGACAAAACCGCATGCAGCGCACTGACATGCGGCGCCATCCGGCGCTAATGCATGTCAATGCGAAAAAAGCTGCATGCGGCGCATCAGGTTTTCTGATGCGGCGCTGCGGCAAAATGCCGGGGGCGCCGTTAGGCGCCCGCCGGATGTGTGAAACCAGCCTAAGGCTACTTTCACACATCAGTTTTTTTGAATCAGGCATAATCCGTCCTATGCCTGATAGGATGGATCCGGCGCTGATTTTAAAAAACTGATGCAACTGATCAGGTTTTTTGCCTGATCCGTCCTGACCTTTTCAAGCTGGAAATATAAAATTTCCATGTTGAAAATGCAGGCTTGAATGTCTGGACCAAGAGAGAGAGAGAGAGTCAGTCAAAGCACTGGTCCGGCGCCATAGGTTTCCATTGTTTCCGGCCACCTGAAGTGCCGATTCAGGCACTGTCAGGCGGCTCCGGAAAAAAAAAAAAAACGTTGCAGCAAGCGTCTTGTCCGGCCGCCGGAATGTACAATTCCGACAGATCCGGCCCAAAACGGATGCAACGCAGTGACATCAGGCGCGATCCGGCGCTAATGTAAGTCAATGCTAAAAAAACGGATCCGGTACCGGATCCGTTTTTTTAAAAACACGCCGGATCGCGCCTGATTCAAAAAGCCTGAAGTGTGAAAGCAGCCTAACTCTAAAGTGCTCTCCAGACTTCGGTGACCGCTCCACAACCCCTCCGTCTACTTTTGACTGATGGCTGTAGTGATTTTCTGGTTGGGCTCCAAAGTCGTAATTCAAGTTCAAAGTGAGGGGTACTGTAGCGTACACGAGGGACTGGTGAGCACTGATGAGTTGAGGACTGCCTCTCTTGTGCCAGCATTACATTCTCCACCCACCCTGGCATACATGTGCATCCTGACACAGGCATACGTCAGAGTGGGATCATGTGTTGTGTACAAAACAGGTCTTAACTTTTAACAGCACAAGCTCTGATGGCTGCTGTGTATCCATTTAACCCCTTCACCCCAGCTAGATTTCTGTCTTTCTTTTTGTTTTGTATTTTCTCCCCTTTTTCCAATAGCCATAACTTTATTTTTCTGTTCACATAGCTATATAAGGTCGTTTTTTTTTTTCCTTTTGCGGGTTGAGTTGTACTTTTGAATTTCATCATTCATGTTATCAGTGCAATTCCACATTTTACCATGTTAACTATATAGTAAAACTTACCTGGCAATATAATTCCCTCGGTCAGTACGAGTATGCAGATACCAAACACTGATAGTTTTTTTTTTTTTTTTTTGTTTAAAAAAAAAAAATTCAGAAAATTTGTAGAAAAAAAAAAACGTTGCAATTGTGAGGTTTTGATCTCAATTTTTTTTTTTCGTTACACGGTTTACCGATCGAATAAATTAGTTTATATTTTGATTAGATTTTTACAAATGCAGAAATACCAAATGTGTTTGTATTTTTATTAATCGGGCAAAGGGGAAGTGGTTTAGAGGGAGATCTGAACTGCTTTTATATTTTTTTTTTTTTCACATTTTTAAAACAAATATTTAAACTTTTGACTGTATTAGTCCCTTTAGGGGACTAGAAGCTGTGCTCATATATACATAGACGATTGTACTGTGGATGTTTGTACTATATCACTGCCATGTATAGAGAAAATCACAATCTCCTAGAAATGCTGCCTTTTACAGGAGGATAGTCGTGACAAGGGCAGAGATCTTCGGTAGATCCCCCAGCTGTGATGGCATATGTGTTCCGAGATCACGTCACGGGTGGGCCAATGGGCGCGTGGAATGAAGCTCTCCCTGCTGGTTTATGTTAAATGCCGCTGGCAGTGATTGATAGGAGCATTTAAACAGGTTAACTGCTGTGGGTTCTGCTCCACCCGCTGGGGTTCAAGGCACATGATGGCTGATTTAATCTGCCATCATCTAATGGGAACGATGCTAGCTCGGCATGCAAGCAGGGCTGTGGAGTCGGAATCGTGGAGTCGGTATAAAATTGACCGATTCCGACTCCTAAAATATATAATAAATTGGGTACAGTAGTTCAATGCAGAATGTGCTGAATATTTTTTCATTGGAATCTGGGAAAGTTATGAAATGTCCTATAAATGGCTGTTCTATTCCTGATCTAAGGCTACATTCACACACAGCGTTTCTGCTGCGTTTTATGAGAATACGTTTTTCAGCTGCAAAAGCAGATCAGCTTTTTAAAAAACCGCATCACCTGAAAGGTTATCTATCCATCCATTTATCCATATCTGTCTATCCATATCTTATCTGTACCAAAAAGAATGAAAGCCGGGTAGCACATAGACTAACACTCAGGTACACCTCATAGCTTCCCAAAAGGACGCCCAGGACAGGCATTGCTTGTCTTCAGTAACACATCAACATCAATTGATAGTTGGAATAAATAGACTGCATTCATCACCACATCTTCTTAAGGTGCAGGCTTTATTTTCAAGTGTAGGGGTGTGCAGTATGAGGTTCTGCAGCAGCTGAGGTGTGCAGAATGAGGTTCTGCGGAACAGTATGAGGTTCTGCCCCCCCCCCACCAGGTTTGATCCTGGCAGCACCTATGGTGTGAATGTAGCCTGAGGATCTAGGCCTTGTCTTAGCTGAGATAAATCAGTGCTGCACTCCAGCACCAGTGAAGCTCCTCCTCTACAGACAAGGGTACAAAGTAAACACAATCAGAAAGAAGGAAGACCTGCACTCATCTCCGAAGAATTGCTAGAGTGAACAGGATAACAAGATTAAGGTAATTACTTCTTAAAGCATATTTAAACTTTCAATAAACTGTGCATAAATCAATAGTCCAGAATACCGTATGTTCTCTCTGTATGCTTGATGCTGTTTGTTTTTTCTTTGAGCTCATATACTTTTGGGAAGCTAGCTTTTATACAATATACATACAATATACAGGGAAAATACAGCAACAGGATTGATGAGGACTTATATGAGGACTTGTATAGGTATGGAAGCCAAAACATCAAGTCATTAGCTATGTTATCAGTTTCTTTGTTCCTGGAGTATGATACACAACAAACTTGCTCCCTCCTCCCCTCTTCATAGACTGTGAAGCATTTAGTGAGCTGTACCCTAAGAAAAGCGTGAGATTGGAAATTCAAAGTAAAGCTATCTTACCCCTTACTGCCATCGGACGTACTATCCCGTCCATGGTACCTGGGCCCGTATGACCGGGGACGGGATAGTACGTCTCGTGCGATCGGACACGCTCCCGGGGGGAGCGCAGCCGATCGCGGCCGGGTGTCAGCTGATTATCACAGCTGACACCCATGACTGTGTGTCAGGAGCGGTCACGGACCGCTCCCGGCACATTAACCCCTTGCACACCGCGATCAAACATGATCGCGGTGTACTGGGGGCACGGGAGGATCGCGCAGGGTGGGGGCTCCCTGCGCGCCCCCCTGAGACCCTCAGAGCAGCGCGATGTGATCGCGCTGTTCTGAGGGCTTCCTCCCTCCCAGGACCCGGATCCAAGATGGCGCCGGGGTCCTGGAGGGAGGCGGCTTCCTCAGTGCCTGCTGAGAGCAGGCACTGAGAAGCCTGCAGCTATGCCTGTGCGATCGCTGGTGTGACAGAGTGCTGTGCACACTGTCACACCAGCGATCTGATAAAATACAGTGATGTCCCACCCTGGGACAAAGTAAAAAAGTTAAAAAAATAAAAATAAACATGTTTTAAAAAAAAATCCAAAATAAATAAAAAAAATATATATATATTCCCCAATAAATTCACTTCTTCCTGTAAATAAAAAAAACAAAGCAATAAAAGTACACATATTTGGTATCGCCGCGTCCGTAACGACCCCCCCTATAAAATTGTCCCACTAGTTAACCCCTTTAGTGAACCCCTTAAAAAAAAAAAAAAAAACGAAGCAAAAAATCAATGCTTTATCATCATACCGCCGAACAAAAAGTGGAATAACACGCGATCAAAAAGACCGATATAAAAAAACATGGTACTGCTGAAAACGTCATCTTGTCCCGCAAAAAACGAGTCGTCATACAGCATCATCAGCGAAAAAATAAAAAAGTTATAGCTCGCAGAATAAAGCGATGCAAAAATAATTATTTTTTCTATAAAATTGTTTTTATTCTATAAAAGCGCCAAAACATGAAAAAATGATATAAATGAGGTATCGCCATAATCGTACTGACCCGAAGAATAAAACTGCTTTATCAATTTTACCACACGCGGAACGGTATAAACGCCTCCCCCAAAAGAAATTCATGAATTGCTGATTTTTGTTCATTCTAACCTCCCAAAAATCGAAATAAAAAGCGATCAAAAAACGTCACGTGCTCAAAAATGGTACCAATAAAAACGTCAACTCGTACCGCAAAAAATAAGACCTCACATGACTCTGTGGGCCAAAATATGCAAAAATTATAGCTCTCAAAATGTGATGATGCAAAAACTATTTTTGCAATAAAAAGCGTCTTTTAGCGTGACAGCTGCCAATCATAAAAACCCGCTATAAATAGTAAATCAAACCCCCCTTTAACACCCCCTTAGTAAGGGAAAAATAATAAAATTAAAAAAAAAGTATTTATTTCCATTTTCCCATTAGGGTTAGGGTTAGGGTTGGTGCTAAAGTTAGGGTTAAGGTTGGGATTAGGGGTGTGTTAGGGTTAGGGTTGGGACTAGGGTTAGGGGTGTGTTGGGGTTAGGGTTGGAGTTAGAATTGGGGGGTTTCCGCTGTTTAGGCACATCAGGGGCTCTCCAAATGTGACATGGCGTCTGATCTCAATTCCAGCCAATTCTGCGTTGAAAAAGTCAAACGGTGCTCCTTCACTTCTCAGCTCTGCCATGCGTCCAAACAGTAGTTTATCCCCACATATGGGGTATCAGCGTACTCTGGACCCCAAGAGTTATTGTGCAATTTGTCCTATTCTGTTACCCTTGGGAAAATAAAAAACTGGGGGCGAAAATATCATTTTTGTACAAAAAAAATTATTTTTTTGTTTTTACGGCTGTACATTATAAACTTCTGTGAAGCACTTGGGGCTTCATAGCGCTCACCACACACCTAGATAAGTTCCTTGTGGGGTCTATTTTCCAAAATGGGGTCACTTGTTGGGGATTTCCACTGTTTAGGCGCATCAGGGGCTCTCCAAATGTGACATGACGCCCCCAGACCATTCCATCAAAGTCTGCAATCCAAAACGTCACTACTTCCCTTCCGAGCCCTGACATGCGCCCATACAGTAGTTTTCTCCACATATTGGGTATCAGCGTACTCAGGACAAATTGGACAACAACTTTTGGGGTCCAATTTCTCCTGTTACCCTTGTGAAAATAAAATATTGGGGGCGAAAAAATCATTTTTGTAAAAAAAAAAAGGATTTTTTATTTTTACGGCTGTACGTTATAAACTTCTGTGAAGCACTTCGGGGTTCAAAGTGCTCACCACACATCTAGATAAGTTCCTTGTGGGGTCTATTTGCCAAAATAGGGTCACTTGTGGGGGGTTTCCACTGTATAGGTGCATCAGGGGCTCTCCAAATGTGACATGACTCCCCCAGACCATTCCATCAAAGTCTGCAATCCAAAACGTCACTACTTCCCTTCCGAGCCCTGACGTGCGCCCATACAGTAGTTTTCTCCCACATATTGGGTATCAGCGTACTCAGGACAAATTGGACAACAACTTTTGGGTTCCAATTTCTTCTGTTAGCCTTGTGAAAATAAAATATTGGGGGCGAAAAAATCATTTTTGTAAAAAAAAAAAAAAAAAAAAAAGATTTTTTATTTTACGGCTCTACGTTATAAACTTTAGTGAAACACCTGGGGGTTAAAAGTTCTCACCAACACATCTAGATAAGTTCCTTGAGGGGTCTAGTTTCCAAAATGGTGTCATTTATGGGGGTTTCCACTGTTTAGGCAGATCAGGAGCTCTCCAAACACGACATGGCATCCAGCCAATTCTGCGTTGAAAAAGTCAGACGGCGCTCCTTCCCTTCCAAACTCTGCCATGCACCCAAACAGTGGTTTACCCCCACATATGGGGTATCAGCGCACTCAGCACAAATTGCACAATAACTTTTGGAGTCTTGTTACCCTTGGAAAAACAAAAATTGGGGTGAAAAGATCATTTTTGTGGAAAAAATATGATTTTTAAATTTTACGGCTCTACGTTATAAACTTGTGTGAAGCACTTGGGGGTTCAAATTGCTCACCAAAGATCTAGATAAGTTCCTTAGGGGGTCTAGTTTCCCAAATGGGGTCATTTGGGGGGGTTTCCACTGTTTAGGCACATCAGGGGCTCTCCAAATGCAACATGGCATCCAATCTCAATTCCAGCCAATTTTGGTTGGAAAAAGTCAAATGGTGCTCCTTCGATTCCGAGCTCTGCCGTGCGCCCAAACAGTGGTTCCCCCCACATATGGGTATCAGCGTACTCTAGATAAGTTCCTTAGGGGGTCTAGTTTCCAAAATGGGGTCACTTGTTGGGGGGTTTCCACTGTTTAGGCTCATCTGGGGCACTGCAAACGGAACATGACCCCCATCAACGTCTGCATTCCAAAACGTTACTACTTCCTTTCCAAGCCCTGCCGTGCACCCAAACAGTTCCCCCCCCCCACATATGGGGTATCAGCGTACTCAGGACAAATTGGACAACAACTTTTGGGGTCCAATTTCCTTGGGAAAATTCAAAAATTTGGGACTAAAAAATCATTTTTGTGGAAAATTGTTTTTTTTTTTATTTTCACACACCCAGGCATTATAAGCTTTTGTGAAACACTTGGGGGTTCAAAGTGCTCACAACAGATCTAGATAAGTACCTTAGGGGGTCTAGTTTCCAAAATGGTGTCACTTGTGGGGGATTTCCACTGTTTAGGCGCATCAGGGGCTCTCCAAACACGACATGGCGTCCAATCTCAATTCCCGCCAATTTTAGTTTGAAAAAGTCAAACGGCGCTCCTTCCCTTACGAGCTCTGCCGTGTGCCCAAACAGTGGTTTTCCCCAACATGTTGGGTATTGGCGTACTCAGGAGAAATTGCATAACAACCTTATCTGTCCATTTTCTCCTTTTACCCTTGTGAAAATAAAAAAAAAAGTTTGTAAAAGATCATTTTTGTGGCTAAAAAGTTAAATATTCATTTTTTCCTTCCACGTTGCTTTAGTTCCTGTGAAGCACCTGAAGGGTTAATAATCTTCTTGAATGTGGTTTTGAGTACCTTGAGGGGTGCAGTTTTTAGAATGGTGTCACTTTTGGGTATTTTCTGCTATATAGACCCCTCAAAGTGACTTCAAATGAGAGGTGGTCCCTAAAAAAAAATGGCTTTGTAAATTTTGTTGTAGAAATGAGAAATCGCTGGTCAACTTTTAACCCTTATAACTTCCTAACAAAAAAAAATTTTGGTTCCAAAATTGTGCTGATGTAAAGTAGACATGTGGGAAATGTTATTTCTTAACTATTTTGTGTGACATATTTCTCTGTTTTAAGGGAATAAAAATTCAAAGTTTGAATTGCAATTTTAAATTTTGCCTATTTGCGTTTTTTTCAAAAATAAACGCAAGTTATATCGAAGAAATTTTACTTCTAACGTGAAGTACAATATGTCACGAGAAAACAGTCTCAGAATCGCGAAGATCCGTTGAAGCGTTCCAGAGTTATAACCTCATAAAGAGACAGTGGTCAGAATTGTAAAAATTGGCCCGGTCATTAACGTGCAAACCACCCTTGGGGGTGAAGGGGTTAATAACATATTTTTCAAACTTTATATATGTCATCTGTACTATTGATTTATGCAAAGTTTGTTTTATTTCTGTCTCATATTATACAGTGGGGAAAGTATGTATTTGATACACTGTCGATTCCCACCTACAAAGAATGGAGAGGTCTGAAATTTTTAATCATGGGTACACTTCAACTGAGAGAAACAATCTACAGGAAATGTCTGACCTCTGTAATTGCAAACAAAGGTTTCTGTACCAAATATTACGTTCTGTTTTTCTATTGTATCAAATACGTATTTCATGCAATAAAATGCATATTATTTAAATCATACAATGTGATTTTCTAGATTTTTTTTTTTAGTCTGTCTCACAGGTGAAGTGTACAATTGCAGATCTCTCCATTCTTTGTAGGTGGGAAAACTTGCAAAATTGTCAGTGTATCAAATTCTTATTTTCCACACTGTACATAGTTCCCTGTTCTTGCTGGAATTATAATATACATTATTTTATTTTATAGGACAATTATTTTGAGAGTGAATTTATATGATTACAAAATGTCTAAGAAGCTCCCATGAAGTCAGCTGTATTTGAGCATTTCACAGTGACTCAAGATGAAAAATATTTTGTGTGTCAATGTATGACAAGTGACCCAGAGGAAAACAAATGCTGTGATGCCAAAATCAGTGCATACTCAAACAGTGATAAAAATGCTCCTTCAAGAGCTTCCAATCTAAAAAGACATTTACAACGCTTCCACCCAGAAGTTTTCAAAACTGTGACTGAGAAAGATAACAGCAGCACCAAGAAATCCCCACCCAGCACTTCCTGCCAGGCAAAGGAGGAGGAATGAGCATCTCAAACATCATTAACAAGATATTTTGTAAGTGACAAAGTTAGTGTAACAATGACAGCAGATATGTTTAAAAGACAGCTCATACAGCTTGTTGTGAAGGACGGTGTACCATTATCATTATTTGCACGACCAGCTTTTACAGCTCTTAATGGAGAAATGGCCCGCAAACTTGGTGTTTCTCTGATAAGAAAGTATTAAAAAATTAGTGATTGAAGAAGCCCTTAAACAAAAGGAAGATCTTAAAAAGACTCTCAAAAGACGCTTCACGTTTCTTAAAATGGATGCCTGCACACGTCACAGAGTGAACTATTTTGCCATCAATGTTCGATATGTTTGTGACAACAAAAAAATTGTTACCAAGACACTGGTAGTAAAATATACTAAAGCTCATCACAGCAGCCAGTTTCTCCAGGCCTTAGTGGAAAAAGTTCTGCAAGATTACGAACTCAAAAAATAACAGGTTCTTGCTATTGTAACGGACAATGCTTCAAACATGATAAGTACAATTAAACTGATGAATGAGAGTAATGAACAACATCTAGAAGAAAATTTAGGATTCAGTATGTTTGAGATGGAAGGCCACAGTGCTGTTCATGTAACTGAGGAACAAACCGATATTACAACAGAACAGCAAAATTATACTGTAGAAATAGATGATCTTGTTGAAGCTGCTTCAAAACACTTTCATATTCATCACATGTGCTGTGTTGTGCACACGTTGCAGCTAGCAATAAGAGATAGTCTGCAAGAGGGACATGCTGGAAATCTGATTGGAAAAGTGAGGAAATTGGTTATTGACGCTAGAACCCCTAAAATTAATTCCATCTTGAAGAGACATGCTGGGAAAGGGGCAATTGTCGATCAAGCCACTCGGTGGTGCAGCACTTATTTAATGATTGAGCGATTGCTTGTCAATGGACACAGGTGGCTGAATTGAAGGAATTGCTTAATCACCCATTTACCGTGACTAAAAAATTACAAGCTGAGGATTAACTCCTGGCATTTTCATAAGGGAGTGGAAGAGCTTGCTATTTTGCCTGTCTCAAAGAGGAGGTTTAATCGCAGATGGCATTTTTGCTTCAATGAAACGGAGAGAGACACAGCTATTGGAAAATAAAAATTTTCTGGCAGCTGTTTATGTGGACCCAAGTCATCGTATACTGCTTGATGATCAACAGCTTACTAAAGGAAAAGAAGCTCTGACTGAGGTAGCAGTTAGGATGAGTGGCCTACAGGAGGACTGCCAGGCACAAGAGGACTTGGGTCCTGACAGTGCTACTGCTGCCATATCTTCATCCTCATCAGATGAGGAGTTTGACTTTGACAAGTATTTGGATGACATGGAGCAGGCAAAGCGTTGCCGCAAGGAAAAAGATTTCACTCTGTCTCCTATAGCAAGCAGATTGACCATATTTCAGCAAAATGTTTCACTTGCTCTCAAAGAAATAGAAAAATTCAACCGTTCATCAAAACTAACTGTGCACGAGGCAATTCCTCTATACCCGGAAATTGTTAGAGATGTTGCCCATGTGGTTACGGCTTTGCCTCCAACCCAAGTTAGTGTAGAGAGGTTGTTCTCTAGCCTTAAAATTATTAGGTCAGATTTGAGGTCATCTATAAAGGAGGATCTGATGGAGGCAATTCTATTTCTTAGAACAAATTCATAGACTGCACAAATGTTATTTAGTATGTTTTTGTTGAAAACTGTTTTTGCCACTTACATAGTTTATTACATTTATTACAGTTTTTTGTGTTCTAAAGTTGTATTGCAATAAATATATATATTATGTTCTATCTAAATATCTTGATTATTGTATCATAAAAATGATTAAATGTCTGATGTTCACATTGTACTACAATAAATTTTTCACTTAAATATAAGCAATATATGTGGGAGTCTGAGTCAATGTAAGGGAAATTGAGGAGTCAGTCGCAGGTTTGGCTTACCGACTCCACAGCCCAGCATACATGTACGTCAAAGGTCGTGAAGGGGTTAAATGGACAGCGGCATTTAAATGGTTTAGCTGGTACTCATGTACTACCGTCCTTCGGCCCTACCTGTGATGTGATTGAGGGTTGCCATTGCAGCCAGGAGCCTATTGAAGGCCCCTGTCACTGCCGTCTTGATCCTCCTATGAAACCTCTGCCTTCGTTGGAGATCTTCAATTTTACTGTATACTGTAAAATAGCTGAATATAGTACAAACTATCAAATAATGTCAGGTTTAAGGCCCTTAGGCCTCTTTTACACATCAGTTTTTTGCCATCAGTCAAAATCCGTTGTTTTTTGAAAAAACGGATCCGGCGATAGATACCGCAGGATCCGTTTGTTTTTTCCTCATAGACTTGTATTAGCGATGGATTGCGATGGATGGCCGTGCATTTCATCCGTCGGAAATTTTGTGTCCAGCGGCCAGAGACGCACAAAGCAACGTTTTTTATCTCCCGTCGGACAGCGACTAACAAAAAAGCAATCCCCACATGTATTCAGGCTTTCAAGTAGCCACAAATCATGCAGCTATGACGACACAAACTAAATTTCTGAGTATGCCACACTACTCAGAGAACCCCCGAGCAACGAGCATACTCGCTCATCACTAATAGGCACGAGTGTATTTGCACGGGTCTCTCACTGTTCGCCCTTCTGTAGGGTCGAGACTGCTGACATGTTAAAACTTTTTGCCGTATGTGCACCAACTATGGCTCATGTGCCAGTACGAGATGAAGTCAGCCATATAATGTTACCTCCCATTTATGTATGAGAGAGAGTGGTTCCCAAATGCATTTGTCAATCCACTTTTTCTTCTCACATCCACAAATAATCGCTTACTGAGTGTGCTTGGTTGTAGCTAATAACCTATTAAATGAATAGCTTGTATGATATGATTGATCGAAGTCTTGCTGATGGAGTAGTAATCCATGTTTAGGTCTTATGTGTTTTGGTTTATAAGTTACTTTCTTTTTTTTTTTTTTTTTACTTACTGACTGGGGTCTTTAATCTAAAATAAGGGCCCTACTGGAACAGAGGACAATGCAGCGAATGGGAAGTTGGTGGAAGCTCTCAGGGAGCTGAGGATTAATCATAGGGGAAATTGCCGTCAACTCCTGGAGGAAATGCTGAGTAGTTACAGGCTAGGTAAAATGCAGGGCGAAGAGTCATCTGCTGGATCTCCAGAACCTCCTGCTTCTGACGGTGCGGCCAGCGACACAGTAACTGGAAGCCACACTCATGTGGAATAAAGTGTGTACGGCATGATTCGCTTCCCCCTCTTACATAGTAAATCTGCATGTGAGGTTGTGTCAAAGTAAACACAACGGAAGATTTTGTTCAGCATCCCTCTCCACAGGCCATAGCCAATCCCTGGCTTAGTTTTCCATTTTTTATTTATTTTTTTTTGTAGTAGACCGTTTTGCCTGTAGAGCCATTACTAATATATAAAGTCTGGTGTGCATCAAACGTTACCCACCCATCTCCCATAGGACCCGTCCGCTACCTCTGCTAAATGTTACCATGTTTAGTTGATTTTATGCGGTCTTGGATGTAAGTTTTCTTGTTTTTTTTTGTTTTTTTTTGTAGTATTCAGCGCCTTCATCTAAGCTTTCTGATCCTTTTATAGACGCCGTTTCTTTTCCTTTGTTCAAGTGGGGAGGAGAAAATACTGGAATCCTCTACAGGCATCTTACTGATGTCCCATAGTGTTTGAGTTTGATAGAATGAGGTGTTGAATTATTATTATTTTTTTTTTTAAAGGAACTACCAACTAACTATTGCCCCAAGTAGCACCATGTGTCCTCGGAAGGTGGAGATATTAATGACCTTTTCATAATGTTACTCTGCTTTTTATGTACTGGATTTGTACTCCCGATTTATTGTAGACTGTTAGTGTGAATGTCATTTTTATCTCTTGTAGATGACCCTCTGTTCTTACTGCAATCAATAAAATAAATGCTCCAGTGGTTTACTGTCAGGCACAATTTCTTTCTTTGTAACCCATGCTTCTAGCCATAGTCATCTGTTCAACAGTCGCTATCTACATATTATTAAAGAGACTGTCAGCACAGAGTGACTGTTCAAACAAAGCACAGGTGCTCTGTCAATTATTTATATACACCTTCCCACCTGCTTGTTTTCCCTCCGTCTTCATCCTCCCTCTTCTCTGACGGCTCGGCTTCATAGTCAGAGAAGGGAGGAGATAGATGGAAAACAAGCAGGTGGGAAGTTGTAGTTAAATGATCGGCTCTGCCGTGTAGCACTGATCTCCTGTATTTAGTTTGAACAGTCATTTTGTGTGGACAGTCCCTTTTTAAAGGGAGTCTGTCAGCACCAAATTAATTTTCAAGCCAAGCAATGGCGCTCAGGCACCCTTGCTGAGCACTTTCCCACCTACTTGCTTTGTTTGAACAGTCTTTTTTTTTTTTTTGTACCGAGTCAGCTGGTAAGACTGCCCAGTACAAAAGGGGTTTCCAACAACATGTAATGTCATGATGCATTGCCTTGTGGACCCCCACTGATTATGAAGGGACAGAGGTCCCTTAGCCTTTTATCTGCACAGTTGCACGTCCGATCTCTTGATGTGACGAGATCTGCAACATGGCTCTAGTCAAGTAAAGGGACAGTGGGTGGTTGGGGGCACCCTGTGAAGGAGCTGCAGTACTTAGAGATTATCCAGGACTTCGGGAGGCTGAGTATCAGCACCCAAGACTTGACCACTACACAATGTAAAGATGGGCTGTACTGGCTCTGTACTCTGCATACATCCAGCCACTGAAGGAGCTGCAAAGAACTGATTTTTGGTAGTGCTGCGTGCCAGAATCCTATGAATAATAATAATAATAATTTTATTTCTATAGCGCCAACATATTCCGCAGCACTTTACATTATAGAAGGGACTTGTACAGACAATAGACATTACAGCATAACAATAAACACAGATCAAAGTAGATACCAAGAGGAATGAGGGCCCTGCTCGCAAGCTTACAATCTATGAGGAAAAAGGGGAGACACAAAAGGTGGATGGTAACAATTGCTTTCATTGTTCGGACCAGCCATGAAAAAAAAATTATTGACCTTGCATAAGGATCACTTATTCTAAGCCTAAATCCTGGACAACTCCTCAGATTAGACCACTGGCCCCTTCATTTTGAGAATCAATTGGACCTTAGCAGTCATCTTCCTAATATTGATATGCTGTCACCTTTTACAGTGGGGAAAATCGCCACACACAACTCCCACCTGATCTGACCTCAAACGTGAAGAGACGCAATTGTGAAGTTGTCAAGTTTGGTGCACATGTCCTCCTGATTAAATAGCGCCCTCGCGCGGTGCTTGTCAAGTGTTAAACGTTTGTCATGCAACTGCATCACGCAGCATTTAGTTAGGCATCGCCACACAGTAAATATCAGATCAGAAGGGAGTCTGTCCTCACAAAATGACTCTTCAAACCAAGCACAGGTGCACAGTGCACCCTTGGTTTGGCCGAGCAGTTCAGTGCATCCTTTCTCCATCTCGTTTTTCATCTATTTCTGTCCCCTTTTTCTTTTGCAAAGCCAATGTATAAAAATGGAGAAAAAAAGCTGCACTATTCATAACTCGCACAACTCGATAGGATAACTGCACACACCTTGCAATTATTCGGGAACAGTTTGTGCTTCACCAAATGCAAGATTTTCGTGAAACTTCAGAGAGCGTAAAGGAGGCACTCTGTCCAAAATAATGGTCTTTTTTTTGCAGAGTTTTTAAAAAATAGATGGAGGGAAATGCAGGTGCAAGAGACGGATAGCCGTTTCGCCCACACAGATGCTTCAACAGGTATTTGAACCCATTGAAGCACCACTGAGTGTGAGAACCGGCCATCATCAGTCTCTTGCACCTGCATGCTCTTGCATTCATTTTTTAATGATTCTGCAAAAAAAAACCTTTTCTTTTCTGGAACAGAGTGCCTCCTTTCCTCTCTGAATTTTTCTGAAATGCCAGAGCTGTCAGTCAATGAAGAGAGGGTGGAGAGAAATGGAAAACAAGTAGATGGGAATCTGCACCCAACTGATGGACTATGACTGGTTCAAACAGACATTTTGTGCAATGTGCCTCCTTTTAATCAGCCAGTTAAGATATGACATTATGTAAGAAATTCTATCAGATGAGGATAACGTCTAGGTTCACAACAAACTCTGCAAAAATAAGTCATGCTTTTGTTTTCTTTTGTTTTGTTTTGTTTTTTTTCCCTGTAGGGTGCTGGTGATCTAGAAGACCCATGGTAGCCTTTCAGAACTCCTTATGTTTTGGTCTGGACTAAAGGGGGAAAAAAAACTTAAATCTCGTTTCTCTTCAAACCAACAAAGAGATTCTGGTGGAGCGTCAGCTATGTAATAATGAAAAAAATAAAAAAAAAACACAAATGGGCAAAATGAGAAATGATTAGTATTTTGCACCATTTATCGGTTTGTTTTATAACATTGTCACAATTTAGCAGTATTTTATTTTTTTTTTGCCAGCCTCAGGATTTCTGATCACGTCTCAGCAACATTACTCCTTAACACTTACAGCTGGAGGGCCCTGCTGTGCATCGTCTTGCCGGGCACCTTTGGTGCTAAAGAGCTTAGGAAGAAATCTGATGCCTCATGCAGTTTATTAGATGTATCGAGTGCATGTCGTTTGTACATTTAAAAGGTGCAGCACTTCCAAACTAAACTCCACACGCATGTAAAACACTTAATTGTATGAGACATTACTTTTTTTTTTTTTTCCATGATTTTGAGCTTAGTTGTTTGAAAGAAATGTTAGACTATTGCCTTTGATTCCCCCTAAAAATAATTTTCAAAGATATGATTACCATTTTGATTTTTGTTGTGGGAGCACTTGTCCTTACTTTTTGGTACCTTCACAGCAGTTGAAAAGCCACAAGCCGGCTTCTATTCTGTAACATATCGCTCAAAGTGAGGACAGCCCCTCCACAATTTCAGGGTATTCTTTTTTTTTTTTTTAAGCTAAACCCCAAGCCTCATTTTATAATGTATATTTGTGTTTTTTGTTCAAGTCGATTTCTAGGTTTATTTTTTTTTCTTCCCCTCTGGTTTCATTGTAACATGGTAGCAACGTGTAATGTGGATATAGCTTTATTCCCCCCCCCCCTCATTTTCAGAGCTCAATTTACCAATTTGAAATGACTATATATAAATAGATATACAACAAATAATCTATTTTAAATCGTAGCAAATACAGATATTTTCATGACTTTTTTTTCCCATTTTCAAAGCAATGGGCATGGTACAAGAGTAGCTGTCGTGAGGTACTTGAATATCGTCTAATTCTATTTTTGCAATAACCTTGATTGCTTTTTTTTTTTTTTTTTTAAATCGAGTTGTGCATGTCTGACATACTGTCAAATATTGAACGTGGAGTAAAAGTATTTATCTAAGAAATAAAAGACAAAAAAACTATTGGAGAAGAAACGAGGAATGTATAGATTGATTTACATGCTGTGGATTCCTTTTTTTTTTTTTTTTCTCAGCAAGAATGTTACATTCTCATGTTTTAAACCCAGTTCTCTTTTGTTTTGTGGGTTTTTTTTTTTTTTACAGAAAATGTATGGTATTCTCTTGTAACAGATATCTTGCTGACATTTTGGAAGTCTATTTACATACTGGTACATATAGATCGGTTCTGCCAATAACTACTTTAATTTCCTGTCTTTATTCCTGTGTGTTTTATTGTCTTAGGATTATTGCTACCATATTTTTATTTATTCATTCATTCATTAGGTTTTAGGTCTGTCAGTTAAGTGTTCTCCATAATAATGCAGAGTTCTACTTGTACAATGGCTGGGCTTTTTGTTTTTTATTGTTTTTTTTTCCCCCTTTTCTTTCCCTTCCTTCTAGTTTTATTTGGGGAGAAAAAAAAAATGCAGAAAAGCTTGATAACTGTCCACTCTGGTCCAAATGTACAACTTCTCAGTACCACATTGTGATGTTTCATACAATACAGTGAACATAACCAACTTGTTACATTCAATAAAGGATTGGTAAAATGGTGTTGTCTGCGGTTTTCTTTTGTTTTTCTGTCGTCTTAGCAAAGTTCTATGGGTCAACAGTAATTCCTTTCAATGGATCTTTAAAGTGCCACCCTGGCGTTTTTTTTTTTACTGCAATGCTGAAATGGTGCTTTAACCCCTTCCTGACACTTGCAGTGTATATACAAGTGCTTCTCACAAAATTATAATATCAAGAAGTTAATTTTTCAGTTCTTCAAAATAAAAAGTGAAACTCATATTATATAGAGTTATTACAGCGTGATCTATTTCAACTGTTTATTTCTGTTAATGTTGATGATTATGGCTTGCAGCCAATGAAAACCCAAAAGTTATCTAAGTAAATTAGAATAATTAACAAAAAGCACCTTCAAAGGCTTCCTAAGCATTTAAAAAGGGCCCTTAATCTGTTTCAGTGGGCTCCACAATCATGGGGAAGACTGCTAACTTGACAGATGCCCAGAAGGCAGTCACTGACACACTCCACAAGGAGGGTAAGACACAAAACGTCATTGATAAAGAAGCTGGCTGTTCACAGAATGCTGTATCCAAGCATATTAATGGAAAGTTGAGTGGAAGGAAAAAGTGTGGTAGAAAAAGGTGCACAAGCAACCGGGATAATCACTGTCTTGAAAGGATTGTTAAGAAAAGGCCATTCAAACATTTTGGGGAGATTCACAAGGAGTGGACTGCTGCTGGAGTCATTGCTCCAAGAGCCACCACACACAGACGTATCCAGGACATGGGCTACAAGTGTCACATTCCTTGTGCAATGGCACTCATGACCAATAGACCACGCCATAAGCGTCTTACCTGGGCCAAGGAGAAGAAGAACTGGACTGTTGTCAGTGGTCCAAGGTGTTTTTTTCAGATGAAAGTAAATCAAGGTCCCAGAGTCTGGAGGAAGAGTGGAGGCCACAATCCAAGCTGCTGGAGGTCTAGTGTGAAGTCTTCACAATCAGTGATGTTTGGGGAGCCATGTCATCTGCTGGTGTAGGTCCACTGTCTTTTACCAAGACCAAAGTCAGCGCAGCCGTCTACCAGGAAATTTTAGAGCACTTCATTCTTCCCTCTGCTGACAAGCTTTTTGGAGATGGAAATTTCATTCTCCAGCACAACTTTTTTTTTTTTTTTTTTTTTAAATCAGATGATTTTTATTTAAAAATTGTCAGCATGAAAGTTTGACAGTACATTTAACTTTAGCATATACCGTATTTTTTGGACCATAAGACGCACTTTTTTTCCTCCAAATTTGGGAGGAAAGTGGGTGCGTCTTAAGGTCGGAATGTAACGTGGGGGGCAGGGGGCAGCGGTAGAGTGGGATCGCAGGAGTCAGGAAAATATCCCCTCCGCTGCAGGAATCCAGCCCTGGGGAAACCACTGGTCCCGATACTTAAGTGCAGTGAATATTCATTAGCTGCTTCTCCACCCACCTATCAGCTGAGCAGAGAGCAGCAAATGACAGAGCCACATGGTTCCCCAGCGCCTGATTCCTGCAGCAGCTGGGGAGATGTGTGTTGGAAGGAGAAGGAGGCGACAGGAGCAGAGTGCAGCAGGAGGCATCGCATACCTGACAGCCTGGGGCTGTGTTGATGCGATGCTGAATGCTCCTGTGGAGGACCTGTGATGAGGTCATGAAGAAGGCGGGCTGGAGCATCACATGACCACACAAAGCCCTGCCTCTTCATGATGTCATCACAGGTCCTGCAGACACACTGTACAACAGAGAATTAATTAAAAGGTTAGTAATGACAGCACATAAAAAATCACTCTGCCATCCTGTGGTGGACTATAACTCCCAGCATGCCATAGGATCTGCCGGACATGCTGAGAGTTATAGTTCTCCCATGGGATCTTAAAGCAGCACTCCAGTGTTATTTTTTCAGTGCTGGAGTGTGGCTTTAAATATAAGCCCCGTGCCCCCATTCCTATACTCACCCTCCAGCGTCTTCACATAGTGCTTTACAGACACCACACTGGTCCTGCAGCACCATCTCCTACCCGCAGCTTCCAACATAATAACATACTATTATATATAATAACACCACATATAATAGTATGTTATTTGTTATTAAATATTTTGCCACATTTTTTGCTTCAAATATACTTTTCCCTATTTTCCACCTCTAAAACCTGGGTGCATCTTATAGTCCGAAAAATACGGTAATATAAACCATATTCAACCTGACAGGTGATATAACTGTTCTTACATCTGAAGTCCCCTACCCTCCACCCTAACCCCATCCCTTTAAATCATTGCATATATCACACACCATGTCACATTTTGAATCCTTTTATTTGAGACAACCACTTAAGATCCCGTTTAAAGTACCAACTCAGAGGATCAAGGGCGCGTAGGCAGACGCATTCTTTCTCTTTTAAGAGCCTCCGAAGCCAGGCCCGGATGCTCCATCCAGCCACCCCACACATTCTCAAACTGCATGTGTTGACCTCTTTTCACATATATGTTCTGTTCCATCATAACAATAAAGTTAACCTTATTATTCAGTTCTTGTCTAACTGGCGCTTTGTCATTAACCAGTGGGCCGCAATGAGCTTTCTGGCAGCATATAGGATTCTGGCTATGGTCAGCTTCCCCCACTCATCAACTGCGATATCCTCCATGCACGTCAGCGGGTTCCTTATAAGATCCACTCCCATTACCTCCTGAGTCAAATTAAAGGGAATCTGTCACCCCAAAAATGCCATATCAAGTAAAGATATGGCTGAATAGAGCGTCCCATAACTAAGCTAACGGTGGGTACCATATAACATGATACACCCGTTTTCATAGCAAAATACCTTAGTAAAGTTGGTGATTGAACGTGTCAATCACTGCAGTCAGGTCAGGAGGGCAGCGGTTTTCATGTCCTCCCCCGCTCCTCGTAATCTGTTGCGTATCGCCGTCTGTGAATACCACAGACGGCGTTAGTTTCCCGCAATTCAAAATTGTGACCGACGCATGCGCAGTATGCTTTGCCCAGCAGTGGGCAAAGCATAAAATGACTACAGCGCATGCGCTAGTCTTTCCTTGCCCCGGAAAATCCTGCATGCCTTGGACGACTTCCGGGCAAGGAAAGACTAGCGCGTGCGCTGTAGTCATTTTATGCTTTGCCCACTGCTGGGCAAAGCATACTGCGCATGCGCCGGTCACAATTTTGAATTGCGCAATTGCGGGAAACTAACGCCGTCTGTGGTATTCACAGACGGCGATACGCAACAGATTACGAGGAGCGGGGAGGACATGAAAACCGCCGCCCTCCTGACCTGACTGCAGTGATTGACACGTTCAATCACCAACTTTACAAAGGTATTTTGCTATGAAAACGGGGGTATCATGATATATGATACCCACCGTTAGCTTAGTTATGGGACGCTCTATTCAGCCATATCTTTACTTGATATGGCATTTTTGGGGTGACAGATTCCCTTTAAGTGTTTGTACCCAAGAGTTCTGTAGGGCAGGGCAGGACCAGATCATATGTAGGAGATCTGCCCCATCCTCAGAGCAGCGCTGACAGCAGGAATCCCTTCTCAGGCCTGCCCTCTTCATCCAGACTGGGGTCCTGTATACCCTATGTCTCCAGCAGGACTTAGCACCTGTTCACACTGCCAAAAGTACCAATACCTGGTTTACAAACAACCTTATTACACTGCTTGATTGGTAGCAAACTCGCCTGACCTTAACCCTGTAATCTATGGGGTATTGTCAAGAGGAAGATGAGAGACACCAGACCCAACAATGCAGACGAGCTGAAGGCTGCTATCAAAGCAACCTGGGCTTCCATAACCCCTCAGCAGTGCCACAGGCTCCTCGCCTCCATGCCACGCCGCACTGATGCAGTAATTGATGCAAAAGGAGCCCTGACCAAGTATTGAGTGCATTTACTGAACATACATTTCAATCCGCCAACATTTTGGATTTTAAAGTCATTTTCAAGCTGGTGTTCTAAAGTAATCTAATTTACTGAGATAATGACTTTTGGGTTCTCATTGGCTGTAAGCCATAATCATCAACATTAACAGAAATAAACACGTGAAATAGATCACTCTGTAATGACTATATAATTTGAGGTTCACTTTTTGTATTGAAGAACTGAAATAAATTAACTTTTTGATGTTCTAACTTGGTGAGAAGCACTTGTATATACATTTGGTAGTGGAAGCGAGTAGGTTCTTTTGTTGCTGTGGAGCTGGCGCTGATCGTATGAGTGGTACATACTTATATTCCATGCGTTGGAGTCGGAGGAGTATATACCATACACTCACTACTATTTCCCCAATGATCTTTGGAGGGAGCAGAAACTCATTGTTGCCCAGTGACAGCCCCAAAACCTGAAAGATCTGGAGAAGATCTGTATGGCGGAGTGAGCCAAAATAACTGCTGCAGTGTGTGCAAACTTTGTCAAGAACTATAAGAAACGTCTGACCTCTGTAATTGCAAAGGTTTTTGTAGAAAATCTGTTTTTCTGTTGTATCAAATATTTATTTCAGGCAATAAAATTCAAATTACACAGGTCTGCAAAAAATATTTTTTGTAATCATCGCAAGTGAATTTGTACTTTTCTGAATCATCATTTGTCCTTATTTCAAAAACGTATATAGTTTTTCTGTAACACGTATAGAAATATACTGGCGACATTAAGAAAACAGTAATTTACAAATCAGAAAAAAATGCTTCACCTTACAAAACAGTTTTTGTTGAAACAAAATAATTTTACATGCAAAACAAACCAAAATATGAGCAGAAATTAAATGTGCTTGACGATTTTTCAGGGTTGTCCCTATTTAACATCCAACAGTAATCTGCCATCATTGAGTCTTTCCAAAAACCCTGGTAGCGGTGTTCTATTACTTTAATGTCCTGGTGAAACCGCTCACCTTGTTTCATCGCTTACATCCCCAAGATTATGAGGGAAAAAATCTAAATGTGAACCAAAATGTGGATTTTCAGAGACATGCGACATTCAAGACACTGGTATGCATTTTGCAGTTCGTCAACGCCTTCAACATATTCTGGAGATTTTTTTTTCAACAGAGAAGTTTTCACAGATTCACTTGAAGCTTTTCCAAGATCTAAATTCCTTATCATTTAGAGTTCCTTCAAACACATCAACTCTCATAAGCTCGCTGATCTGAGGACCAACAAATGCCCCTTCCTTCAGTTTTGCTGGTGAAATGCTGGAGAATTTCTGTGAATCCTGCTCATACAGGTATTATACATATGACCAGGTTTTTAAATACATCAGATAGGAATTACATACATTAGTCAGGGACTGCTCTAATACGGGTATACCTTGACGTTTGGTAGAGCAGCTTAATATACATTTTTTGCAAAAAAAAAAAGTATTAACCATATACCCTGTGTTTTTTCCATCCTTTTATTAGCACTTGCTGTTTACTGTTATTTTTTTGCAACAGAGTATTTTTTGGTTTTACTGTGCTTTTCTTTTTTTTTGTGTGTGTTTTCTGAATTTTTGTAAAATGTACTGGAACCCTTGTGAATTTGTCTTTGTCATGGCTTTCACAAATTTAATCAATCCCAACTTTATATGTAGTGGAGGAAGAAAGATTTTTGTTGGAGCAACTAAAGGATTATGCTGAACATTGTCTCTACCTGGAGCATAGATAATTCTCTGCCCCCAATCACGACGAGCATAATGCTCTGCTGTATTTCTACTGTCCCATGAACCAATCTGCAACAAAATACTCTTGATTCAGTTCTTCAAAGAGGCCATTCACATTGTTACAGTACACCATTGGTCCATCAACTGTGAAAAATTGTGTTAAGGTACTGTCACTAAGCGAGATCGCTAACAAGATCGCTAAAGAGTCAGCGATTTTATGACGCATCAGCGATCTCGTCAGCGACGTCGCTGTGTGTGACGTAGCGGCGATGTGGCCCCCGCTGCGATGTCGCTGATCGTTCATGAACGTTCTGAGCCGTTTTTTGGTCGTTGGTGTCCCGCTGGTGAGCCTGAATCGCTGAGTGTAACACCCTTTGTGAACGACTTTACCAGCGGCACAGGTGGGACTAGGTTTTCCCAACGATCGCAGAGGTCGTTATACAGATCGCTGATCTCTGATGAGATCTTTGTGTTTGGAAACTAACTAGCGACCATATAGCGATCGCACCAACGATCTCGCCAGGTCGTGTCGGTGTTGTGATCGCTGGTGCGATCGCTAAGTGTGACAGTGCCTTTACTTCTGTTTCGGTAATAACACACTTTGACATCATCATGAAGAAGATTCTTCTGTTTCAACCTAGATGCAAGAAGCTCAGCTTTATCTTTTGACAATGGAAGGTCTCTGATGAGATCATTTCATTCATGTTGAGTAAAGCGTTCTCGCTGCTCCATCAGGTACATACTCATCTGACTTGAGGTCTCCATGTCTTCGGCAGTAGCTTCAGCTCCATAGTCTCCATATTCTACTTCATTTTCATCCAATCCAGACAACGGTGGTATAGGAACTGACAAGGTGCCATCATGTGGAACTGGCCTAATCGCAGATTTAAGTTCAGGGTAATTAATCTTATGTTTGTTCAAAACAAAAAGAGCAGCAGTCATCACTATGATTTTTGGGTTCTCTCCAAATCATTGGAACAGTAAATGGCATAGCCACTTTCCTCATATCCAACTAGTCACAAAGACCATTTGAACAACTTGAGCATATCACATGAGGGGTCCAGCTTTTGTCTTGTTCACCAAGTGGATACTTAACCCTCAACTGGTGAGGTGGGGTTTGCCACACCCCAGGGAATTTTTGTACGGCTGCCATTCATTGAAAATTGCTGGTATGAGGATACTGTCTCACTAGCTTCCATCGTTTCCTTGTCAGCAGGATGTCGTCAAGGCCTCTCTCTTCTGGCCACGCATAACAGAGCTAGCTGTCGCTAAGTGCTGTCTTGGCCTTGCGAACCCCACATCACCACTCATGTAATTCTTTTTTACACTTTTTTAAAATTTGAAAACTTCATTATTTTTGCACAAATTTATAACTGAGTTTCTTTTTGTTCGTGCACTTGCTTATATTCACTTGTTTTAGAAATTTTTTTGTGATTTTTATTTACATTATCTTAAAAGTCATGTTTCATAATGCCCTCGGATTGAATCATCAAAGTATTACATTTTCCGATACTTGTGGGTGTCAAATATTTTTTATACTCTGTGTAATCAATCGACAATAAGAAAACAAATAAACGTGATCTTTGCATTTTCTGCAAAAATAAGAGATTTCTAAACTGGGGTATAGGAAACCCCACATCACCAGTTGCGTGACAAAAACCCCACCTCACCAGTTGAGGGTTAAAGTACATCTGGTCCATCTTTTTAATATGAGTGGTTGAAAGTACTTGGCCTTTTGGTGTAAAAGAACCACGCACATAGCAGAATCTGGTCGGATGATTGATACACTGTCGGGGCATTTTTCTCCTTTAAATCAGATCAAACAGTAGTAGCTCCTCCCCATAACATGTGGCTTTCCGAGAAGCAGTCATTGGTTGGCTGCACTGTCAATACTCCTTCCCATAAAACTCACTAAAACCTTTACTGATGTTGTCCCTGTAAGAAAATTCACAAGTAAGACAAGCGAAGAAATGAGAAGAACATAGGAAAAACCACATACATTGAAAATGCAGAAATAACGTAATAATAAAAATACTTCTATCTCAGAAACTTTATGTGATAGAGCAAACCTAAGCATATTTTTGTAATCTGCACATCACACTCCATAAAACAGACATATTACCTAATCATACAATGTATACAACGTGATTTTCTGGATTTTTTTTTTTAGATTCTGTCTCACAGTTGGAAGTGTACCTACAGTCATGGCCAAAAGTTTTGAGAATGACACAAATATTATATTTTCACATGATCTGCTGCCCTCTGGTTTTTATGTGTGTTTGACAGATGTTTTTATCACAGACAGAAATATAATAATTGCAAACATATGAGTAACAAAAGCTTATATTGACAGTTAGAATGAGTTAATGCAGCAAGTCAATATTTGCAGTGTTGACCCTTCTTCTTCAGGACCTCTGCAATTCTCCCTGGCATGCTCTCAATCAACTTCTGGACCAAATTCTGACTGATAGCAGTCCATTCTTGCACAATCAATGCTTTCATTTTGTCAGAATTTTTAGGTTTTTGTTTGTCCACCAGTCTCTTGATGATTGACCACAAGTTCTCAATGGGATTAAGATCTGGGGAGTTTCCAGGCCATGGACCCAAAATCTCTTTATGTTTTGTTCCCTGAGCCATTTAGTTATCACCTTTGCTTTATGGCAAGGTGCTCCATCATGCTGGAAAAGGCATTGTTGATCACCAAACTGCTCTTGGAGGGTTGGGAGAAGTTGCTCTTGGAGGAGATTCTGGTACCATTCTTTATTTATGGCTGTGTTTTTAGGCAAGACTGTGAGAGAGCCGATTCCCTTGGCTGAGAAGCAACCCCACACATGAATGGTTTCAGGATGCTTAACAGTTGGCATGAGACAAGACTGGTGGTAGCGCTCACCTTGTCTTCTCCGAATGAGGCGTTTTCCTGATGTCCCAAACAATCGAAAAGGGGATTCATCAGAAAAATAACTTTACCCCAGTCCTCAGCAGTCCACTGCCTGTACCTTTTGCAGAATATCAGTCTGTCCATGATGTTTTTTCTGGAGAGAAGTGGCTTCTTTGCTGCCCTCCTTGAGACCAGGCCTTGCTTCAAGAGTCTCCGCCTCACAGTGCGTGCAGATGCACTCACTACCTGCCTGCTGCCATTCCTGAGCAAGCTCTGCACTGCTGGTAGCCCGATCCCGCAGCTGAAACACTTTTAAGAGACGTCCTGGCGCTTGCTGGTCTTTCTTGGGCGCCCTGAAGCCTTTTTGGCAACAATGGAACCTCTCTCCTTGAAGTTCTTGATGATGCGATAGATTGTTGACTGAGGTGCAATCTTTCTAGCTGCGATACTCTTCCCTGTTAGGCCATTTTTGTGCATTGCAATGATGACTGCACTGTTTCTTTAGAGATAACCATGGTTAACAGAAGAGAAACAATGATGCCAAGCACCAGCCTCCTTTTAAAGTGTCCAGTGGTGTCATTCTTACTTAATCATGACAGATTGATCTCCAGCCATGTCCTCATCAACACCCACACCTGTGTTAATGGAGCAATCACTGAAAAGAGGTTAGCTGGTCCTTTTAAGGCAGGGCTGCAATGATGTTGAAATGTGTTTTGGGGGATAAAGTTCATTTTCTAGCCAATTATTGACTTTGCAAGTAATTGCTGTTAAGCTGATCACTCTTTATAACATTCTGGAGTATATGCAAATTGCCATTAGAAAAAGTGAAGCAGTAGACTTTGTAAAAATTAATATTTGTGTCATTCTCAAAACTTTTGGCCATGACTGTATAATAAAAATACAGACCTCTCCATTCTTGGTGGGAAAACTTGCAAAATCAGCAGTGTATCAAATACTTATTTTTATTTTTTAAACAGACTTGTCAAAATATTTCACACTACAGACGGCATACATTATTAAAGAGGTTTCTTACACTTGATGAGGCTGATGTACTTACTTTGATAATCCCCATCTGTTACAATGACTATAATACTTTCTGAAGCTTTAAACTCTTTCTCCAGCCACCTAGCCAGATCGACGGCTCAGTGTCCCTCCTCCCTGTTGCTGAAATCTCCCACTACTCAGTCCAAGCTGCAGCGGTCAAGCTGGGTGGGTGGAGACAATACACATGGATTTATGATCTCTCACTTTTAATATCAACATTATACAACCATTTTGTTATGGATTTTTAAAGTAAGTACACTGGCCTCCTCAGAACTAAGAGATCTATTTAAAAATGTATGCAGCGTTTCTTCTGACATTTGGCGACAGATTCTCCTTAAACTTATTTTCTTTTCCAGATAGAATTTCATTTGAATTACACAAAAAAAAATAGGGATCTCAGGCGGAAAGACCCACCCATGTCCACAAAAATTAACTATGTCAGAACAGTAAACCCTGCCATTGGGATTAAGTTGTCACTTATTAACCCCTTACCGACATCGGGCGTAATAGTACGCCGATGTCGGTATCCCTCCCTTTGATATGGGCTTCGGCGGTGAGCCCACATTGTTCCTGGGACATGTTAGCTGTTTTGAACAGCTGACTTGTGCCCGCAATAGCCGCGGGTGCAATCGCCATCCACCCGAGGCTATTAACTAGTTTAATGCCGCTGTGAAACGCGGACCGCATCATTTAAATGGCGCTTCTGGCCATCGGGCCGGAAATACGCACACCGGTGACCCGTGTCACGTGATCGGGGGTCACCGGTGTGTCGGCCTGGAGACCTCTATGGTTGTCATTGCGAGCTTGCTGTGAGCGCCACCTAGTGGTTGGTGCTCACGGCAAGTAATTCTTCATAGAGGCAATCTGTTCATCGCCTCTATGTAGCAGAGGCGATCGGGTAGCGGCAGCTTCTAGTCTCTCATGGAGACTATTGAAGCATGCTAAAAGTGAAAAAAAAAATGTTTTTAAAAATATTAAATAAAAAAATAAAGTTTAAATCACCGCCATTCGCCCCATTCAAAATAAAAAAACTAAAATGAAACATACACATATTTGGTATCGCTGCTTTCAGAATTGCCCAATCTATCAATTAAAAAAAGGATTAACCTGATTGCTAAACAGCGTACCGAGAAAAAAATTAAAACCGCCAGAACTACGTTTTTTTGGTCGCCACGACATGGCATTACAATGCCATAACGGGCGATCAAATATCATACCTGCACCAAAATGGTATCACTAAAAATGTCAGCTCTGCGCGCAAAAAATAAGCCCTCACCCAACCCCAGATCACGAAAAAATTTAAACGCTACGGGTCTCGGAAAATGGCGCAATTTTTTTTTTTTTTTAGCAAAGTTTGGAATTTTTTTTCACCACGTAGATAAAAAAGAACCTAGACATGTTTGGTGTCTATGAACTCGTAATGACCTGGAGAATCATAATGGCAGGTCAGTTTCAACATTTAGGCTAAGTGCACACGATCAGGAATAATTGCGTTTTTTTCGCGGTTTTTCCGCGTAAAAACGCAATAAAAACGCAAGCATTAAGCATCCTATACATGTTAATTGATTCCGCATGTTTTGGCCACATGGAAAAAATATTCGCGGAAAAAATAGCAACATGTTCATTAATTTAGCGTAACCGCGGTGATTCCGCCGCCATAGGAATGCATTGAACCGCTTACTTTCCGCATGTGGCTATGCCCACTATGCGCAATGTAAGCGGTTCATGTGCGGATGGTACCCAGGGTCTGGAGCAGAGGAGACTCTCCTCCAGGCCCTGGGTACCATATCCCTGGTAAAACAATAATTAAAATAAAAAATAATGATATTCTCACCTTCCGGCGGCCCCCGCAGCCTTCCCGCGGCCCCCGCAGCCTTCCCGCCTTCAGCGACGCTCCCGGCAACTTCCGGTCCCAAGAGTCCTTTGCGAGAATCACCCAGATGGCGTAGCGGTCTCGCGAGATGCCACGTCATCGGTGTGATTTGTCGCAAAGCACTCCTGGGACCGGAGTTGCCAGGAGCGTCGCTGAAGGCGGGAAGGCTGCGGGGGCCGCCGGAAGGTGAGAATATCATTATTATTATTTTTTTTATTATTTTTACATTAGATCTTTTTACTATTGATGCGACATAGGCGGCATCAATAGTAAAAAGTTGGTCACACGTGTCAAACATTATGTTTGACTCGTGTGACCAACCTGTCAATCAGTTTTCCAAGCGATGCTACAGATCGCTAGGAAAACGCTAGCATTCTGCAAGCTAATTACGCTTGCAAAACGCTATTATTCTGGCGGGAATCAGCATACAAAAAACGTGCGTATTTCCTGCGGGAGAAGTGCGGGATTGCCGCGGAAATTTCCGCGGCAATTCCGCAACGTGTGAACTTAGCCTTAATGAACCAAGCAAAATAACCACCCAAACGAAAAACAAGTGTGGGATTGCACTTTTTTTTTTCCAATTTCACCACACTTGGAATTTTTTTCCCGTTTTCTAGTACACAACATGGTAAAACCAATGGTGTCGTTCAAAAGTACAACTCGTCCTGCAAAAACAAGCCCTCCCACGGCCATATTGACAGAAAATAAAAATGTTATGGCTCTAGAAAGAAGGGGAGTGAAAAACGTAAAACCGGAAAAAGCTCCGGAGGTTAAGGGGTTGTTTGGATTTAAGCTACAAGCCTGCAGTCACTCTATGTGACTGCAGACTTGTGAATCCTCACATGCACTGTGCGCTCTGGGTATTCACTCCTTGGCCAGTTCCTTTGACCTCATGATTCTCATTTGGTCTGACATGCACTGTGAGCTGTGTGGTCTTATATAGACAGGTGTGGGCCTTTACAAATCAAGTCCTATTAGTTTAATTAAACACAGCTGGACTCCAATGAAGGAGTAGAATTATCTCAAGGAGAATCACAAGGAAATGGACAGAATGTGACTTAAATATGAGTGTCTGAGCAAAGGGTCTGAATACTTATGATCATGTGATATTTCAGTTTTTCTTTTTTAATAAATTTGCAAAAATTTCTACATTTGTTTTTTCTTTCAGTAAAGATGGGGTGCAGAGTGTACATTAATGAGAAAAAAATGAACTTTTTTGATTTTACCAAATGGCTGCAATGAAGCAGAGTGAAAAATTTAATGGGGTCTGAATACTTTCCGAACCCACTGTACATAAAGCCTTATTATTATCCATGTGAAGGTCTTAAAGAGAATCTGTTAGCAGGTTTTTGCTATGGAATCTAAGAGCAGCGTGAAGTAGGGGCAGATACCCTAATTCCAGCAATGTGTCACTTACTGGACTGCGTGCTGTAGTTTTGATTGAAAGCTTCCCGTGTACACTGAATTATCAGCAAGCTGCAAATCAGTGGTGGGGGCGGGGTCACACAGATTAGCTGGACTGCTGTGCACGTGAGACCTAGTCCTCTAATGAATTGCCCTGCTGATAAAACACTATTGAAAGTACAGCACACAGCCTAGTGACACATGTCAGGAATCGGGCTCTCTTGCTCTATATTATGCTGCTCTTAGATTAAATAGCAAAAATCTGCTGTCAGATTCCCTTTTACAAGCAGCACGTTCTGCCACAATGAAGAATTCCAAAACAGGTAAATATTTAAATGCATCGTTTAGGATATAATATGAAAAAGTACAAAAGAATAGAAGAAATTAAAAGATTTTTTTTTTCCACGGTGTCATCAAGGCTGACTCAAAATAGTGATGGGCGAGCGAGCATGCTCGATCAAGGATATTGGTGCTCGATCGAGTTTGGAGCAGTGCTTCGTATCGCGTGGTGCTCGTGTCCCCGTAATACGCTCAATTGAATCATCCGAGCCGCACCTCATACTGATGTCGGGAGGAGAGACAGAGACCCCGACCAAGACCCTTCCGGAAAAATGCTTGAGTTTTCCATTCACTTCAACTATGCTCGCTACTCTAGTTGAGCACATCCGAGCGTCCGACGTACTTGATTCAAGTTCCGAGCACGTGAGCATTTCAGTGCTCGATCATCGCTCGCTCACAATCAAAAATGTAATGAAGAATTTAAAAAATGGCGCAATCTGCACTTCACCTTAAGTTGGCTTTAGTTTCATCGTACCTTTGTGCAGTCAGGCAGAACAAGACTAAGGATCTCTCACAATGAAAACATTTGAAATTCAAATCCATCTTCAGAATGGAGCTATTGTGTGACCTTCATCAGGAATTTATGTGCATCAAACGGCCATTGTTCTTCCTCTGAGAGATCGCACTGCCAAGAATGATTTGTACTTCACTATGTGTTTCCTAGCTGCAGTGAGCAAACGAATGCTACTCCTATCATCGCCACACTACAGAGAGATTGCAGACACCCAATAATCCAGGTCGTGATGCAGCTGTGGTCTATCAATGATTACCAGAACTTTGTATTATTCTGCCTCTCTGTACCTTGACCTAAGATCAGGTATTTAAAGGGAATTTGCAGTGTTTGGCTTGAGACCTCAGGTAAACTTTGCTTTTTTGATCGTTGCCACTTCTGTATGTCTGCTGATCAGAGACCGGCTTAGCTGTGACCATGACTGAGGAGGTAAATGCAGTTGAACTGAAGAAGACAGGAGTGGAGAACAATGGTTTTGTTTCTGATCCGGGGAATGATGAACATTCGATGTCTGGAAGCAGGAAAAGTAGCAAGACCGAAGACCAGATCTACTCGATTAAACTGGATTCTTTTGAAGACCCATTCCCTCTGAAGCCATACGCGGGATGCCTAAAGAGGTTCTACTACACTTTTCAAATAAAACATGCTACAAAGTCACCCGAGAGATTCTTTTCTGGCTCATCCTCATAGCGACACTGGCCATCATAGCAGCTACCATCACAATTATTGCCCTTTCTCCCAAATGTCTTGATTGGTGGCAGAGAAGTCCAATTTATCAAGTGTATCCAAAGTCCTTCCGAGACAGTGACAATGACGGCTCTGGTGACCTTAAGGGTACGTGTTTGTTACATATTTTTATTAATCTCAAAATACATGTATTCTATATGTTTTTTTTTTTTACGTCTCACTATTTGTGTTCTAGAAGCTGAAAAACATAATTCATAAAGGGTGGATAGTAATGAATGAGAATATTTGGGCCTAATCATAATAACCTCACAAATCAGTCACCAACATGCATGTTTCCGATTTATGGAGATGATTTGACGGTATGAGTTTGCTATATCAGAATTCTCTTACGGGTCGATGCTCAGTAAGATGAATGGTCGTACCACTGCTGAACATTACACACAGATGTACAGTATAAAGAGCATTTAACGGTGTTCTCATGGGTTAGTGAGACATTGGGCCGATACATCAAACTCTTTACGACAGAAAACTGACCTAAAACATTTTGTATAGTTGCAACATTTTTGTGCAACGTAGAGTTGTGCAAAAATGTTGAAAATTTTTGGTGTTTTCATGGCAGTTTTAAGCTACTTTGCCAAAATGAACAGAGCTGTAGAGAAGCCAGGAAGAGGTGTGGCGTTTCTTATGCCAGAAATGTTACTCCATATACAAAAAAAGGTTGCACTCTATCGTGCCAAAGCAAGTCAATGTGAAATATGAAACATGAATAGCAATATGGCTTTTGAATATTAGAAAAAAATGAATGAGACGCTTTGCACAAAATTTGGCCAAATAATGCCTACCCATACACCAACGTCAAGGTGGTCTCAGAACGTATGGGTCCCTGTCTATGTGAACATACCTCTATTAGGCTGATATCTGAATTCCTGGGTGAATGTGGACACCTCTGTCAGTAAAGCTTGCCTTTTCTGGTGAGCAGGAACCTGCTATAATTAAAATCACCACATGGTGATGGGCGGAGTGCTCGGTCAGTAAGCTAACATAGAAGTAAAAGAAAACTGACTGGCACATCCAAACCAGTGTGAATTAGGTGCAAACCAGGAGCAGCTACCTCCATAGACAATATACAAAAAAAGGTTGCACTCTATCGTGCCAAAGCAAGTCAATGTGAAATATGAAACATGAATAGCAATATGGCTTTTGAATATTAGAAAAAAATGAATGAGACGCTTTGCACAAAATTTGGCCAAATAATGCCTGCCCATACACCAACGTCAAGGTGGTCTCAGAACGTATGGGTCCCTGTCTATGTGAACATACCTCTATTAGGCTGATATCTGAATTCCTGGGTGAATGTGGACACCTGTCAGTAAAGCTTGCCTTTTCTGGGTGGCAGGAACCTGCTATAATTAAAATCACCACATGGTGATGGGCGGAGTGCTCGGTCAGTAAGCTAACATAGAAGTAAAAGAAAACTGACTGGCACATCCAAACCAGTGTGAATTAGGTGCAAACCAGGAGCAGCTACCTCCATAGACAATATACAAAAAAAGGTTGCACTCTATCGTGCCAAAGCAAGTCAATGTGAAATATGAAACATGAATAGCAATATGGCTTTTGAATATTAGAAAAAAATGAATGAGACGCTTTGCACAAAATTTGGCCAAATAATGCCTGCCCATACACCAACGTCAAGGTGGTCTCAGAACGTATGGGTCCCTGTCTATGTGAACATACCTCTATTAGGCTGATATCTGAATTCCTGGGTGAATGTGGACACCTCTGTCAGTAAAGCTTGCCTTTTCTGGGTGAGCAGGAACCTGCTATAATTAAAATCACCACATGGTGATGGGCGGAGTGCTCGGTCAGTAAGCTAACATAGAAGTAAAAGAAAACTGACTGGCACATCCAAACCAGTGTGAATTAGGTGCAAACCAGGAGCAGCTACCTCCATAGACAATATACAAAAAAAGGTTGCACTCTATCGTGCCAAAGCAAGTCAATGTGAAATATGAAACATGAATAGCAATATGGCTTTTGAATATTAGAAAAAAATGAATGAGACGCTTTGCACAAAATTTGGCCAAATAATGCCTGCCCATACACCAACGTCAGGGTGGTCTCAGAACGTATGGGTCCCTGTCTATGTGAACATACCTCTATTAGGCTGATATCTGAATTCCTGGGTGAATGTGGACACCTCTGTCAGTAAAGCTTGCCTTTTCTGGGTGAGCAGGAACCTGCTATAATTAAAATCACCACATGGTGATGGGCGGAGTGCTCGGTCAGTAAGCTAACATAGAAGTAAAAGAAAACTGACTGGCACATCCAAACCAGTGTGAATTAGGTGCAAACCAGGAGCAGCTACCTCCATAGACAATATACAAAAAAAGGTTGCACTCTATCGTGCCAAAGCAAGTCAATGTGAAATATGAAACATGAATAGCAATATGGCTTTTGAATATTAGAAAAAAATGAATGAGACGCTTTGCACAAAATTTGGCCAAATAATGCCTGCCCATACACCAACGTCAAGGTGGTCTCAGAACGTATGGGTCCCTGTCTATGTGAACATACCTCTATTAGGCTGATATCTGAATTCCTGGGTGAATGTGGACACCTCTGTCAGTAAAGCTTGCCTTTTCTGGGTGAGCAGGAACCTGCTATAATTAAAATCACCATGTAAGGTTCTTTGTACATGTTCTTGAAACTCAGTTTTTCCGTCAGCCATTTTGCTTTTCTGTCTTGCTGCAGCTATCTTGCCCTCAGTCAATATGGAGTTTCCAGCTTTCATGTTCCCGCCCTGATTCTCTCCCTCTTGCTTCTTAAGCAGCCACAGCTGAGCAATCAGTGCTTCAGAATCTAGCCTGCAGTGAACCTGTGACCTGACTCCTGGAAGCCTTGGACTTTGTACTCCAGCTATTCCTACTGAGGAACTCTGGAACACTTGTGGACTCTGGAACCCTGCTCTTTGAAAGATCCACGTTTGCATGGACTTACGGTAACAGAGAAGAAGATCCTGAACCTGTTGTGGAGAGTGATTGCTGAGCTTAAGTTACTCTGGCCTGCTGTGTCTCCTGCTTCTGTATCTGCAAACTGTGTGACTATTTTTGCCACTTGTATGAAGTAATACAAGACCTTCGATATCAAACCTGTGTCTCATGTATTTTCATCGCACCCAAGCACAAGACGCTATATGAACTGTACTACATACATTACACACCACATGGTGATGGGCGGAGTGCTCGGTCAGTAAGCTAACATAGAAGTAAAAGAAAACTGACTGGTACATCCAAACCAGTGTGAATTAGGTGCAAACCAGGAGCAGCTACCTCCATAGACAATATACAAAAAAAGGTTGCACTCTATCGTGCCAAAGCAAGTCAATGTGAAATATGAAACATGAATAGCAATATGGCTTTTGAATATTAGAAAAAAATGAATGAGACGCTTTGCACAAAATTTGGCCAAATAATGCCTGCCCATACACCAACGTCAAGGTGGTCTCAACGTATGGGTCCCTGTCTATGTGAACATACCTCTATTAGGCTGATATCTGAATTCCTGGGTGAATGTGGACACCTCTGTCAGTAAAGCTTGCCTTTTCTGGGTGAGCAGGAACCTGCTATAATTAAAATCACCACATGGTGATGGGCGGAGTGCTCGGTCAGTAAGCTAACATAGAAGTAAAAGAAAACTGACTGGCACATCCAAACCAGTGTGAATTAGGTGCAAACCAGGAGCAGCTACCTCAAGACAATATACAAAAAGGTTGCACTCTATCGTGCCAAAGCAAGTCAATGTGAAATATGAAACATGAATAGCATATGGCTTTTGATATTAGAAAAAATGAATGAGACGCTTTGCACAAATTTGCCAAATAATGCCTGCCATACACCACGTCAAGTGGTCTCAGAACGTATGGGTCCTGTCTATGTGAACATACCTCTATTAGGCTGATATCTGAATCCTGGGTGAATGTGGACACCTCTGTCAGTAAAGCTTGCCTTTCTGGTGAGCAGGAACCTGCTATAATAAAATCACCATGTAAGGTTCTTTGTACATGTTCTTGAAACTCAGTTTTTCACATTGACTTGCTTTGGCACGATAGAGTGCAACCTTTTTTTGTATATTGTCTATGGAGGTAGCTGCTCCTGGTTTGCACCTAATTCACACTGGTTTGGATGTGCCAGTCAGTTTTCTTTACTTCTATGTTAGCTTATGACCGAGCACTCCGCCATCACCATGTGGTGTGTAATGTTGTAGTACAGTTCATATAGCGTCTTGTGCTTGGGTGCGATGAAATACATGAGACACAGGTTTGATATAGAAGGTCTTGTATTACTTCATACAAGTGGCAAAAATAGTCACACAGTTTGCAGATACAGAAGCAGGGACACAGCAGGCCAAGTTAACTTAAGTCAGCAATCACTCCCACAACAGGTTCGGGATCTTCTTCTCTGTTACCGTAAGTCCATGCAAACGTGGATCTTTCAAAGAGCAGGGTTCCAGAGTCCACAAGTGTTCCAGAGTTCCTCAGTAGGAATAGCTGGAGTACAAAGTCACAAGGCTTTCCAGGAGTCAGGTCACAGGTTCACTGCAGGCTAGATTCTGAAGCACTGATGCTCAGCTGTGGCGCTTAAGAACAAGGAGAGAAGGGACATGAACTGAACTCATATGACTGGAAGATAGCAGCAAAAGAAAGCTGAGAAAACTGAGTTAGACATGTACAGAACTTACATGGTTTAATTTAGCAGTTCCTGCTCAAAAGCAAGCTATGCAGAGGTTCCACATCCCGATTAGATCAGCCTATAAGTATGTTACTAGCAGGACCATACTCTGAACACCTTGCGTGTGTATGGCAGGATATTGCAATTGTCAAGCGTTATATTTTCTATATCAAAGCCTATGCTATATGTTTATATTCCATGACTTGCTGCCATGAGTGCAACTTTTGTTATGCTATGAGTAGGCTCTGTTTGCACCTATCACTTGATTCACATTTTTATTCTATGTAGCTTGACGAGCCTGCCATACCAGTGGGTGTAATGTATATACGTTCTATGCGTCTGTGCTTGTGCGTGAAAATAATGAACACGGTTGATATAGAGTTGTTACTTCTCATGAAAATCACCAGTTTGCAGATACAGAGCGAAACGAGCAGAGTACTAGCTCGCATCTCTCCACAGTTCAGATCTTCTTCTCTGATTACCGTAAGTCCATGTCCGTGGTCTTTCAAAGGCAGGGTTCCAGTCAAGTGTTCAGAGTTCCTCAGTAGGAATAGCTGGGTACAAAGTTCCAAGGTTACCGGAGTACAGTCAAGGTTCGACTGCAAGGTTCAGATTCTGAAGCACTGATTGCTCAGCTGTGGCGCTTAAGAAGCAAGAGGGAGAGAATCAGGGCGGGAACATGAAAGCTGGAAACTCCATATTGACTGAGGGCAAGATAGCTGCAGCAAGACAGAAAAGCAAAATGGCTGACGGAAAAACTGAGTTTCAAGAACATGTACAAAGAACCTTACATGGTGATTTTAATTATAGCAGGTTCCTGCTCACCCAGAAAAGGCAAGCTTTACTGACAGAGGTGTCCACATTCACCCAGGAATTCAGATATCAGCCTAATAGAGGTATGTTCACATAGACAGGGACCCATACGTTCTGAGACCACCTTGACGTTGGTGTATGGGCAGGCATTATTTGGCCAAATTTTGTGCAAAGCGTCTCATTCATTTTTTTCTAATATTCAAAAGCCATATTGCTATTCATGTTTCATATTTCACATTGACTTGCTTTGGCACCATAGAGTGCAACCTTTTTTTGTATATTGTCTATGGAGGTAGCTGCTCCTGGTTTGCACCTAATTCACACTGGTTTGGATGTGCCAGTCAGTTTTCTTTTACTTCTATGTTAGCTTACTGACCGAGCACTCCGCCCATCACCATGTGGTGTGTAATGTATGTAGTACAGTTCATATAGCGTCTTGTGCTTGGGTGCGATGAAAATACATGAGACACAGGTTTGATATAGAAGGTCTTGTATTACTTCATACAAGTGGCAAAAATAGTCACACAGTTTGCAGATACAGAAGCAGGAGACACAGCAGGCCAGAGTAACTTAAGCTCAGCAATCACTCTCCACAACAGGTTCAGGATCTTCTTCTCTGTTACCGTAAGTCCATGCAAACGTGGATCTTTCAAAGAGCAGGGTTCCAGAGTCCACAAGTGTTCCAGAGTTCCTCAGTAGGAATAGCTGGAGTACAAAGTCCAAGGCTTCCAGGAGTCAGGTCACAGGTTCACTGCAGGCTAGATTCTGAAGCACTGATTGCTCAGCTGTGGCTGCTTAAGAAGCAAGAGGGAGAGAATCAGGGCGGGAACATGAAAGCTGGAAACTCCATATTGACTGAGGGCAAGATAGCTGCAGCAAGACAGAAAAGCAAAATGGCTGACGGAAAAACTGAGTTTCAAGAACATGTACAAAGAACCTTACATGGTGATTTTAATTATAGCAGGTTCCTGCTCACCCAGAAAAGGCAAGCTTTACTGACAGAGGTGTCCACATTCACCCAGGAATTCAGATATCAGCCTAATAGAGGTATGTTCACATAGACAGGGACCCATACGTTCTGAGACCACCTTGACGTTGGTGTATGGGCAGGCATTATTTGGCCAAATTTTGTGCAAAGCGTCTCATTCATTTTTTTCTAATATTCAAAAGCCATATTGCTATTCATGTTTCATATTTCACATTGACTTGCTTTGGCACCATAGAGTGCAACCTTTTTTTGTATATTGTCTATGGAGGTAGCTGCTCCTGGTTTGCACCTAATTCACACTGGTTTGGATGTGCCAGTCAGTTTTCTTTTACTTCTATGTTAGCTTACTGACCGAGCACTCCGCCCATCACCATGTGGTGATTTTAATTATAGCAGGTTCCTGCTCACCCAGAAAAGGCAAGCTTTACTGACAGAGGTGTCCACATTCACCCAGGAATTCAGATATCAGCCTAATAGAGGTATGTTCACATAGACAGGGACCCATACGTTCTGAGACCACCTTGACGTTGGTGTATGGGCAGGCATTATTTGGCCAAATTTTGTGCAAAGCGTCTCATTCATTTTTTTTTTTTTTTTTTTTTCTAATATTCAAAAGCCATATTGCTATTCATGTTTCATATTTCACATTGACTTGCTTTGGCACGATAGAGTGCAACCTTTTTTTGTATATTGTCTATGGAGGTAGCTGCTCCTGGTTTACACCTAATTCACACTGGTTTGGATGTGCCAGTCAGTTTTCTTTTACAGAAATGTTACTCCAGTCCATGACTGGAGTTACATTTCTGGCAAGACACACAGAGGTGAACACCACTGAGAAGATGGACCAAATTCATTAGTGTGCACCTAAAAATGAATTTGACCAAGTGCGGACATACCATTGGCTCAGCCTGTGCAGCTGCACAGGGGCCCAAGATGTAAGGGGGGCACTACCACCTCCAAAGCAGCTTCTCATAGACAGAACTATTGTATCTTAAAGGGCCCATATACTATTCTTGCACAGCGGTCTCTTTTCTGTCTGTGTCTCCACTGAATTTGGTGCATCTTATTCTTGCTCACCTCTGTGTGAAATAAGTCTTAATCTTTCCAATTAAATTTTTTTTTCCAATTTTTCGAAACACATGTCCTGCTGAGAAGCATGAAGAGTGCAACCTGTGCTATTTGCCTGATAAAGTCATTACTAAGCAGAACAAATGCAATAAAAATTATATGTTTGACGACTTACATCTGAGCGGAACAGGAGAACCATAAAGTCGAAGGAGTTTAGACGCTGGATCGGAAACGGTTATTAGGAACCATAGTTCTTCATAGTCTTAGAGGATCACATGCTTTTTTTATTAAATCTCAAAAAGTCATGGACAAATGTTCTGATATTGTTGAATTATAGGCTAAAAAATGTATCCCTTGCACATTTATGGTCCTTTAATAAATTAAAAATATCATTGTTGGATTGACTGGAGGGTCAAGAACTTAATTACACAATTTTAAGGTAGTTTGAACTAAAAATCATGAAAATATCCCTTTAAAAAAAAAAAAAAAATCAACTGATATCCCGAGGGCTGAACTTTCCTAACCCCGGGGATCTGGCCAACATATAAATGTAATACATTTACAGAACAGGCGAGCCAAATTGAGAGAGCGGCCTCTTGAGTCCTGAGATGGGGACACTCTTCTTGGTGGTCCTATACCCATATAAACAGGTTGGCTTTGCGGGTCATTCCTTTAAACAAAAAAAATCACATTTCCCTGGAAAATATCTTTATATAGTGAATAGGGCAATTACAGCCCTATTCTTGGACCTTGGCTTTGTAAAAATCCACAAGTTAATTCAGCAAAGTGCCATCAAAGTGTTTCACCCAGAAGTTCTATGGGCTTTGTCAGGGGACATTTGAGATTCAAATTGGAAAAATGTAAAGTTTTTGGGAAAAAAAACAAAACAACTCATGGTGTAGTGTGGTTAGTGGCTGCAGGTAGATCATGTGGCTTACTGCTAATTGCCAGGCTGCCCCTGGACTTGCCATTGCTTCAAGTTGAAAGTACAGGTGCAGCGCCCAATTAGTAGTAATCTGTACACACTACCTGGGGGTTACTAACACTTGTGTAGTGACCCTAAAAGAGAAATAAAGACAAGTTTACAAATCTGTAGTAATATCTCAAATACAGTCTCCTTCAAATGTCATAATAGACACCACAAAAAAATAGGACGCTGTATGAGGATGAACCATACAGGTTTTGTAGCAATGTTAGCATCCATATGAAATACCTGTGGAGTTTCCATCCTGTAGTGCTCAGTCCTCCATGGTGAGGACAACTGGCCAGAGCTCCTCATGTGGGGCTACCATGTGTACGTGACGTTCTCAAGATGTAGATTACAACTGCGCCATGTGACTGATATCAGCAGGGTGGAGGGTACGAAAGTTGGATGCGTCCTCCAGAACACCAGAGGAGGTTGAAGAGAGTCCAGTCTTCAACTCAACAGTGGACACTGAAGCGCCGGCGAAAGAGGACCTCTATTTGGAGGTCACATTGACACACTCACTTACCACTAAGGTGGCATGATGCACATTTAACTTACTACGTCTTATTGGTGATATGTCCTCTGTGGTATCGACAATAAAAACAAGATTTGCGGTAAAGATGGAGGGTGGAACAAATCATTTTCTCGAATAACAAAGTATCTTGTGACCATTCCTAGAGAGGAAAAAGGATTGCAATCTTTGTAGATGTGAAACCCCTAATCTTACAATGAAAAGAATAAAATTTAATTCTCATTTTCCACCTTTCTCCCACTCACCTCTTTAGCTCCATTTTCTCCTCTTGTCTACTGTTTTGAAGAATATTCATAACACCGAGTTGGTTTTAAACCTGTTTAGGAGTCCAGGAAAAGATAGATCACTTTGTGTATCTGGATGTGAGCACTGTTTGGGTTGCTTCTTTTTACAATTCCACGCTGAAAGACTACCGATATGCTGTCGATGACTTCCGATCTGTTGACCCAACTTTTGGGACCATGAGTGATTTTGAGGACCTACTTGCTGCTCTCCATGACAAAGGTGATTTACAAGCTTATTCCATTGTCATTTTTTAAACCCTGATTTACCTACATCTTATACATTACTATGTCTTCTTATCCACTAGGTATAAAACTAATCATTGACCTAATCCCAAATCACACCAGCAATAAACACAATTGGTTCCAGTTAAGCAGGAATAGAGCTGAGAAATACATTGACTACTATATTTGGCGTGACTGTGAATTTACTGGAGGCAAGGTTACCCCTCCCAATAACTGGGTATGTTTTATAAAATAATTCCACATACAGTACATCTCTGTAGTGTAATATTGCCGACATTTAGTCTTCGAAGATACTTGGTCCTCGTTGGTTATTATAAGAGATCATGTAGCCCAAAACCATTGGGCACTTGTGAGTTTCTAAGCAAGAAATGAATGGGTCCAAA
>JARQOD010000005.1:518742141-518839432 GCA_033576555.1 Oophaga sylvatica
TACTCAGGACAAATTGCACAATAACTTTTGGAGTCTTGTTACCCTTGGAAAAATAAAAATTGGGGTGAAAAGATCATTTTTGTGGAAAAAATATGATTTTTAAATTTTACGACTCTACGTTAAACTTGTGTGAAGCACTTGAGGGTTCAAATTGCTCACCAAAGATCTAGATAAGTTCCTTAGGGGGTCTAGTTTCCCAAATGGGGTCATTTGTGGGGGGTTTCCACTGTTTAGGCACATCAGGGGCTCTCCAATGCAACATGGCATCCAATCTCAATTCCAGCCAATTTTGGTTGGAAAAAGTCAAATGGTGCTCCTTCCCTTCCGAGCTCTGCCGTGCGCCCAAACAGTGGTTCCCCCCCACATATGGGTATCAGCGTACTCAGGACAAATTGGACAACAACTTATGTGGTCCAATTTCTCCTGATACCCTTGGGAAAATAAAAAATTAGTGACTAAAAGATAATTTTTGTGGGAAAAAAATAGGATTTTTTATTTTCATGCCCGGGCATTATAAACTTGTGTGAAGCACTTGGGGGTTCAAAGTGCTCACCAAAGATCTAGATAAGTTCCTTAGGGGTCTAGTTTCCAAAATGGGGTCACTTTGTGGGGATTTCCACTGTTTAGGCTCATCTGGGGCACTGCAAACGGAACATGACCCCCATCAACGTCTGCATTCCAAAACGTTACTACTTCCTTTCCAAGCCCTGCCGTGCGCCCAAACAGTTTTCCACCCCCACATATGGGGTATCAGCGTACTCAGGACAAATTGGACAACAACTTTTGGGGTCCAATTTCCTTGGGAAAATTCAAAAATTTAGGACTAAAAAATCATTTTTGTGGAATTTTTTTTTTTTTTTTCACACCCAGGCATTATAAACTTTTGTGAAACACTTGGGGGTTCAAAGTGCTCACAACAGATCTAGATAAGTACCTTAGGGGGTCTAGTTTCCAAAATGGTGTCACTTGTGGGGGTTTCCACTGTTTAGGCGCATCAGAGGTTCTCCAAGCGCGACATGGCGTCCAATCTCAACTCCAGCCAATTTTAGTTTGAAAAAGTCAAACGGCGCTCCTTCCCTTACGAGCTCTGCCGTGTGCCCAAACAGTGGTTTTCCCCCACATATGGGGTATTGGCGTACTCAGGAGAAATTGCATAACAACCTTATCTGTCCATTTTCTCCTTTTACCCTTGTGAAATAAAAAAAAAAGTTTGTAAAAGATCATTTTTGTGGCTAAAAAGTTAAATATTCATTTTTTCCTTCCACGTTGCTTTAGTTCCTGTGAAGCACCTGAAGGGTTAATAAACTTCTTGAATGTGGTTTTGAGTACCTTGAGGGGTGCAGTTTTTAGAATGGTGTCACTTTTGGGTATTTTCTGTCATGTAGACCCCTCAAAGTGACTTCAAATGTGAGGTGGTCCCTAAAAAAAATGGCTTTGTAAATTTTGTTGTAAAAATGAGAAATCGCTGGTCAACTTTTAACCCTTATAACTTCCTAACAAAAAAAAATTTTGATTCCAAAATTGTGCTGATGTAAAGTAGACATGTGGGAAATGTTATTTCTTAACTATTTTGTGTTACATATTTCTCTGTTTTAAGGGAATAAAAATTCAAAGTTTGAAAATTGCTAAATTTTCAAAATTTTCGCCATATTTGCGTATTTTTCAAAAATAAACGCAAGTTATATGGAAGAAATTTTACCACTAACATGAAGTACAATATGTCACGAGAAAACAATCTCAGAATCGCGAAGATCCGTTGAAGCGTTCCGGAGTTATAACCTCATAAAGAGACAGTGGTCAGAATTGTAAAAATTGTCCCGGTCATTAACGTGCAAACCACCCTTGGGGGTGAAGGGGTTAAAAAGTTGAAGTCTTAAAAGTTAAAAAGTCATGACTAAGGGTTGACGGTCACCCGAAACGCGTTGATGTAGAATTTATTCCAGCTGATGTTGTCCTTGGTTATGAACTTGGTGTGAATAAAAGCCTATTCACGGCTCGTTGAGCTGGATTAACTTATTTTACAATTGTGACGAGGTGGCATAGGTTTACTTTCAAAAAAATATATTTTGATAAAAAAAAATAAAAAATTAACTAAGGTTTCTTTTTTTTTTTTAACTTTAGGGTGGTTTTTTAACTTTAGGGGTGGTTTTTTAACTTTAGGGTTTTTTTTTTTGCTGCAATTTTTACTTGTCAAAAAGAGTAAAATAAGCCTAGACTGCAGGAGGTGCCTTCCCAGGCCCACAGATGATTGTTTGGGTTCTGAGCAGTGGTACATCGTTTGATCAGCTCATTTGTAGTAGAATTTCTCTAAGAAATTATCTATTTTTTCTGAAAATTTCTCTACTTTTACAATATTTGACACAACACATATCCAAAGATTTTACCTTACATGGCAGTAAGCCAAAATCCAGCCATCGTCAACCAGCATTCTTTTCTCAGGTTTAAAGCTCATATTCAAATCCAAACCATACGCCCCATAGACATGGACTAAAAGGGGTCTGTCACCAAGGCCAATGTCTTCTTTGTAAAAAACTGTCACAGGCACCGAAGTCCCATCCTGCTCAGAAGAAGAACAAAAGAAAACTAAAAAAAAAATAAGGTGTTAAAAATAAATAAAAAACAATGTTGAAGGGAGTTTTCCCCTAATTCAAAATTCACTCTATGTCACAGGGTGGGGAAAAGGGAAGAGACCATCATAACTGCCATCTTAGTCCACCTATGAAGCACAGCTCTGGCTGGCCTTTAAAAGAGATAATTTTCTCTATATAAAATGCAGCATATAGAATACATGATCAAATGATCATGAGATCCAGTCCACTAAGGAAATAAATAAATAAACCCTGCAAATTTGTTTTTGCAGCGCCCATAAAAGTTTAATCCAAATATAAGACTGACTAGTGCAGCAATGCAGTGAAAGCCTTAAAGAGAAAGAAAAAAAGTGAAAACCAAGAGAATTATAGTTTTTCAATTGCCACAACTAGCAAGAAAAAAAAAAGTTATGCATTAAAAAGTGATGAAATGTCATCTGGACCTCAAAAAAGGCATGCTGCTGCTAATTAAAAGAAATAAAACAAAATCATCCAAATCTGAAAATATAAAAGCGTGTAAATAAAATTGGTTTGCGGTAAAAACAGGTTAATTGAAAATGTGGCTGATCTGCAAGTACTAGGCAATCTCAAAGCATTAGGTTGACGATGTGCTTTGATACTAATCCAGACTGCATCAGTAGCAAATTAAGGATTTTTTTTTTGTATTTCCAAATGGGTTTACATATATATTTTTTTACAGCCAAAAAAAAACAAGACAAAAAAAAAAAAAAAGCAATTTACGGTCCTAGCAAAGTGAGATTTCTAAAAAAAAAAAAAAATTCATGCACATGTTGCTTTTTTTTTTTTTTTATTAAATACACAGATTTGAAGCAGTTTTCAAATCCTTAGCATCTCAATTCTTTCATTCGTTCTATTGAATGGGAAAAATAAAAACAAAAAGACGCACATTTTTCAATGCAGAAATCTTTGGAGGCAGCAAACACGTAACGTGGGCATATTCCCTAAGGGCTCGTTTACACGTCCAATTTTTCCACATACGAGAAAAATGGACGGATTATTGTGGTCCAAGTGTCGTCCGTTATTCTTGTACATGGATAACTTTCTCCACTTTCTTTATTCCACTTGTCCGTGAAAATCAGACCGCACTCAAAGTCGGACCCATTGTCGGATTCATCATGGACCCATTGATTTGCTTTGCCAATTTTCATCCAACCCACTGATCAAAAATTGTACATTTGACCCCATAGACTATCACAGGTATGAATGACATCTGGGAAGAGAGCGCATGGCACTCGCATGTGAAAATAGAATGAGCAGAAATAGTACAATGGCCAGATAAATTGTGCCTTAGAGTGTCCAGATAAATAATGTCAGCAAGCAGAAAAATATTACATAGTAATATGCCACCAATTTGTATCTGTATAAAAAAAAAAAAAATGGTGTTAAATGGTGGCACTAGCCTTTCTTCAAAGACAACACGCAAAACCAACCTAAGGAAGGGAGGAAATTGGAAATTTACAGGCTGAACACTCTGCGTTCATCCCATTTTTCCTTTTGTAATGCTTTAGCAAATTTTCTTTTTTTTATGACCCTTGGTAAAAGAATGATTGCAGACCTTACTCTTGGCTTTCAATCGCACAATGCGAGGTTCGCTTTTTTCTCCGCTGTAATCGGCCTCCACCGACAATCTGTTTTCTGGTACAGAATAAGCAAACATGACCGGGTGATGAACAGGAGATTCAAGATAAAAGCAGAGAGTGTTTGTCCTCTCCTCTGGGTGCAAATCAGCTTGTAGTGCACAGGCCCATGATGGAAGCTACATAAAAGTACAAGAAGAAAAAAAAATATTTTATTTAGAAAAATTCAGTTTTCCCATCCCCCCTTAAAAAAAAATAAAAATCACTGTCTACATACGATAGATTTAATCTGGAAAGCTGTTTCACCTCAATTCATATGATAATTATATAAGGATATCAGAGCAAAAGAAAAGCTTCCGCTCGCAGAACAAAACACTGGTTGACAGAGGCAGAGCATAAATGGTTCATTGCACTCAACTTGTTAATAACCTTTTTATTTAAACACTATAATGAAATTCAATCACTATTTCAATTAAAAAGCAAACTATGAAACAAGTCGTGATTTACTTGTCAAATTAAAGTTTGCTCTGTGAAGTGATATTTAAAGTCACATTTCATCTGAAAACCAAAAAAAAAAAAAAGGGGGGGGAATGTTGACTCTTCTACCTATTGAAAGCGAACAGGCTCCCTATGTATGGCGAGGTCAGGCAGCGATTCAGGTCTGTCATTGTGTCCTGCTACCCTCTATAAGCCACCTATCCATTACTAATCCAATAGTTACATGGTAAATAAAGACAGAATAAAGTCCTTTATTATATATATATATATATATATATATATATATATATATATATATATATTATAAGGATTTTTGTGTACTCACCGTAAAATCCTTTTCTCCGAGCCACTCATTGGGGACACAGGACCATGGGTGTTATGCTGCTGCCACTAGGAGGCTGACACTAAGTAGACACAAAAAAGATTTGCTCCTCCTCTGCAGTATACACTTCACACACTGGCTCCAGCTGAACCAGTTCCGTGACAAAGCAGTAGGAAATCAAGAACATTATATAAGAGTATACAAACGTCAAACCAAAGAACATACTCAAGTCGTCAGGCCAATAGGGTGGGTGCTGTGTCCCCCAATGAGTGGCTCGGAGAGAAGGATTTTACCGTGCACAAAAATCCTTGTTTCTCCTTCGCAGACCAAACCTCACGCACCAGCTGCCTAGAGATGTGCTACCACTGCATGCAAGATCGGTCTTCCCAGGCTCGCATCTGCTGAGGCCTGTGTGTGAAGGCTGTAGTGTTTCGAGAAGGTATGCAGACTGGACTAAGTCGCAGCCTTACAAACCTGTTCCGCTGACGCCTGGTGTCGAATGGCCCAGGAGGCCCCCACCGAACGAGTGGAGTGTGCCTTAATCCCCACAGTAAGACCAAATAAGGTGACCGTCTTCCGGAAAGACGCCGTCCGTGAGGCGTACTGTCCGAGAGCCCTCACCAGGTCCAGAGTGTGAAGAGCCCTCTCAAAACGGTGTATTGGTGACAGGCAAAACTAGGGAAGGACAATGTCCTCGTTAAGGTGAAAGGAGGAAACCACCTTGGCAAGAAGGACGGAGACAGCCTAAGAGCCATCTTGTCCTGGTGAAAAATTAGGAAAGGAGATCAACAGGACAGGGCGGCTAGCTCCGATACCCGCCTGATTGAAGCCACTGCGGCAAGACAGGCGACTTTTTATGAAAGGTGGGTCAGAGAGACGTCCTGCAGCGGTTCAAAAGCAAACTCCTGTAGAACACCTATGACCAAATTAAAGTCCCAGGCATCCAACGGCGATCTATAAGTGGGTACCACATGGGAGACCCCCTGAATGAATGTCTTCACCTGCGGTTTGGAAGCGATCCTGCACTGGAACAAAATAGATAAGGCAGAAATCTGACCTTTGAGGGAACTAAGCGCTAGCCTGAGTCGAGCCCAGCCTGAAGGAACTCCAGAATGGATGTGATGGAGAAGGTGAGAGAACGACCGCGGTCCTTGCGTCATGCGAAAAAAGTTTTCCAGGTACGGCGAGAGATGCACACGGACGCAGGTTTCCGAGCACTAATCATGGTGGAAACCACTTCTTGGGAGAACCCAGCTTGGGTTAGGACCCAGGATTCAACAATGCCGTTAAACACAGGGCCCTTGAGTTCAGGTGGCAAATCGAGCCCTGGAGAGCAGATCTGGTCGATCTGGTAGTTGCCAAGAAACGTCGACGAGCTGCACCAACTCTGCATACCACGCCCAGCGCGGCCAGTCTGGAGTTGCCTAGCATCACTGTAATACATTCCGCCTTGATCTTCCTGATGACCCTTAATGAAATAACGGAGGCGAGGGAAACCCGTACGGAAAACTGAATTTCCCCACAGAAGGACCAGTGCATCCACCCCAAAGGCCGCTGGATCCCGGGACCAAGCTATGAACTCGGGCACCTTTGCGTTAGTCTTGATGCCATCAGGTCCACATCCGGAGTCACGCCCAGCGATGACAAATCTGTTGGAAGATCTCCGGATGAAGAGACCACTCCCCCAAAGTGAGACTTTGGCGGCTGAGGAAGTCTGCAGCCCAGTTTTCCACCCCCGGGATGTTAACTGCAGACATGACCGAGTGGTTCATCTCGGCCCAGTGGAGTTTGTGCTTCACCTCGCGCATTTCCGCCCTGCTGTGGGTGCCCCTCTGATGGTTGATATATGCCATAGCAGTGGCGTTGTCCGATTGAATTCGCTTGGGGCGACCCGCCAGGAGGTGATGGAACCGCCGCAGGGTCAACCGAATCGCCCGGATTCCCAGAATGCTGATTGCGCGCCTCCCGACGTGACCAGAACCCCTGGGCAGTGTGATGTCGAAAGACAGCCCCCACCCGAAAAGGCTAGCGTTGGTGATGACCTCCAGCCATTGAACTGAAAGGAAGGATTTCCCCTGGGTTAGGGATGTCCGCAACGACCGCCACCTAAGCGCTTGCTTGATCCTCGGAGGCAAGTGGCACAGCGGTCGAGAGAGAACAGGTTCCTGTGCCAGGCTGCTAGAAGTGCATGCTGTAGAGGCCGAAGATTAAGCTGGGCAAAGGGAACAGCTTCCATCGCTGCCACCATCTTCCACAGGACCCCCATGCCGAATCGGATGGAGTGAGTACATGGGCGACAAAGTGCCCAGGCTCCTTGTTGAAGGGCTAAGACCTTGTCTATAGGAAGAATCATGAACCCTCGGGAGGTGTCCAGGGTCATTCCTAAAAAGGATATCTGCTGAGCTGGGACAGGAGATTTGATTATGTTTATCAGCCAGCCCAGGCGGAAAATTGTATCCGAAGCGATACGGATGCACTCTGCGCAGGTTTGGAAAGACGGGCCCTTGACTAGGACGTCGTCTAAGTATGGCAAAACGACCATGCCTCAAGAGTGCAGAATGTACATGTCTGCCGTCATGACATTTGCGAACACTCTGGGAGCGGTGGAGAGGCCGAAGGGCAAAGCTGTAAACTGGAAATGTTCCTCGTGGATGGCGAAGCAAAGGAACCTTAGGTGAGGGAAAAAAAAAAAAAAAAAAAACACCTCGGGATATGAAGGTAAGCATCCTGGATGTCGATGAATGCTAGGAACTCCCCCTTTTCCAACGAAGTGATGACAGAATGGAGAGACTCCATCCTGCAGGGCCGGATCTTGACAAACTTGTTTAGAAGCTTCAGGTCCAGAATGGGCCACACCGTTCAGTCCTTCTTCAGAACCACAAACAAGTTCGAGTAGAAACCCTCGAACTGCTTATTTTCTGGGACCGAAAGAATGACTCAGTTTTGGCATAGTGAATCGATGGCTCGGTAGAAAGGCCGTGCATGTGCCTCTGTTTTGGTAAGCCCTGCCCCCACGGGGAGAGCGCCCCGATCTGGAAGAGGTGGTCATAGTGAGCAAGTCAGAGTTGCTGCGAAAGGACCGGAAACGCATCTGTTGCTGCCGGCGAAAAGGTCGCCTAGTCTTCTGCTGGGGAAGGAATTTACTTTTCCATTCTTTGGCGTCAGAGATAAGCTAATCCAGATTTTCTCCAAATAAACGACCACTCCGGTAAGGCAGAGATGTAAGGGACTTTTTGGACGCAGAGTCCGCTCGTCATTCCCTGAGCCACAGTGCCCGTCTGATCATGATGGCGTTAAAAGCTGCAAGTGCAACACAGTTAGCAGCGTCCAGAGAAGCGTGTACTAAGTCGTCCCCAGCTAGGAAGAACCCACTGGCCAGATCCGCTGCCTATGGGGGAAGGTTACTATCCTGAATGGATCTGGTCAAGGTATCTGCCCAAGACGATAGCCTTAGCAACCCATGCCGCAGCAAAGAAAAGAGAGAGTGCCGAGCCCGAGGCTTCAAAACAAGAAACCACAAACAACTGAGCAGGCAAGATTTTCTATCTGACGGTCTAGTGGGGTCCTTAATCGAGGATTCGTTCTTGGTGGCCAGGCGAGATACAGGTGGATCAACTGGAGGGGATTCGGACCATTCCTTCCGCAGATCCGGTGAAAAAGGGTATTTCACCTCCAGAGGCTTCTGACCCGAGAAGCGTTTGTCCGCTCGCTCCCTATGCTGCCGAACTATGTCGTGAAGCTCGGGATTGTTGGAGAAAACCCTGTTTGGTCCTCTTGAAGGACACCGAGTGATCCGGGACAGAGATAGAGTCCTCGTCAACCTTCAAAGTCTGTTTGACGGCCTCAATGAGACTATCCACTGTCGCCTGATAATCCGGTGAGTCTAGGTCAAGGGGCATGTCCTGGTCACTGCAAACCCTTGGGGGGTTGTGTGAAACGGCGCTCACGGATGCCGAGGCACGAGAGGGCCCAGGAGACGTGCTACGAGTCAGTTTTTTAGATGGATGTGGCGTCTGAATGAGAACGGCCCCTGCTGGCCAATGGTTCCCGTGAGGTAGAGGAACCTTCTAAGACAGGCAGACGAATTCCCCGACCTCCGGAGGGATCTTGGAGGGACTCAATCGCTTTGGCTAATGAAGCCATGGATTGTGACAAAACTCACTCAGGGGCTAGGTGCACAGGATTCAGTAGCGGCGGAGGGCTCCTGAACGCATTCGGGATCACAGGCCTTGTAAACTGATGTACTCTGTCCCCATGGCAACGCAGTCTGGCAGGTGGTACATGAGGTGAAAAAAACACTTGTGTTTTGTCAGCATTCTTGGATGTCTTAGAGAGTGACGTGTTGTACTTCAGAAAGTCGCTGATTCTGCTGATAAGCCCCAATAGGGAGGATTGTGGTTAGTGAGCCCCAGAGATTACTGCAGAAAAGGGACAATGAGTGTCACAGCTCAGAGAATTCATGCAGGTCCTGTGGCTCTGTGGGGATGTTCATCCTGGTGTACTGCGCTCCTCTGTGGTAAAGATGTCCGGGAACTGCCGATGGAGCTGCGAGAGAAACTTACAGTGTGCAGTGGAAGCCGGCTGCATGTGTAGAGAGGTGGCCGATAGAAAAAAGATGGCAGCCGGGAACTGCGAGAGAATCTCGCCAAGAACAGAAGCGCCAAGACGGGGGCGGAGCCGCTGCCGCCTGTCGTGAGGAAGGCGGAGCTTTCGGGTTGCAGCCTAGCATAGACCGAAGCCGGGGCCTAAACTTCCGAGGCAGGCCGAACCACGGGAGGGATAGCGTGCAGTGGGAAATGTCACTTAAAACATGCCTACAGGATCTCTCCGCCGGGGTTGCTGACCCATTCCTGAGTGTCCTGTGCCCTCGCTTACCTGTAGTGTGCGTCTTGGTATAGAACCACCGCAGGAGAAGAAGTGTAGGACCCAGGCTGCTATGAAAGGTCAACTGCTGTGGATGGTGAAGGAACCCACCATTCACCATCCCTTGACAGGGAGATGTAGAGGGACCGTCCGCTTCCTTCCATCATTGCTGTTTATCAGTGGTAATGCAGTGGGGGCCACACGGACTTCAGTAAGTGCCTCTGGTTATGCTAGGGGTTAACTCCCCCAGGATGGACAGGGCCGATGGTCCGGCTGTAAGTAGCCTGGATGCAGACGAGGGTACATGGAGGAGACACTCCATGTTCCCATCTGTTGTTGGTGCGGGGAGAGCGGTGTCCTGAAGGGACCCATCACCCCTAAAAGGATCTCAGGCATACTGTGGTAAACGATGCAGGAGGGGGTACGTGGAGACTACACTCCACGTTCCCGCCTGTTGTAGGTTTGGGGAGAGCGGAGCCCTAAAGGGATGTCGCCCCCTGTAATCCTTGCAACAACAAAAAAAAAAAATTCGGAAAAAATTGAAAATAAAAAATTAAAAGTAAAGCTATGGATGTGTTCTGAAGAACACATATGCCTCCTTCTAACACTAAGCTTAAACTGGTTCGGCTGGAGCCAGTGTGTGAGGTGTATACTGCAGAGGAGGAGCTAATATTGTTTGTGTCTACTTAGTGTCAGCCTCCTAGTGGCAGCAGCATAACACCCATGGTCCTGTGTCCCCCAATGAGGCAAAGGAGAAAAAAAAAAAAAACAAACAAAACAAAAAAAACCCACACTTTTCCATTTATTTAAAAATAACAAAACACAGTTATACTCACCTAACGCCTATTCCACCGAAGACCTCGTTCTCCTGTAATAAAACAATAAAAAAAAAACAATATCCCTCACCTCTCTGTCACATCCTGTCCCACGCCATAATCCATGTCTGGGGGATAATTCGTTTTCAACCTGGACGGTGCCATAATGCGACTGTCCAGGCTGAGAACCACTGGTGAAGGAGTTGCTGGGAATGCAGTGTCAGTGACCGGCGGTAACGTCATAGAGGTTACCTCTGGTCACTGAGGCTTCGTTCCCAGCCGGAGGTCTATGACCGCTCCTGGCACCTAGTGCGGGGTGTCAGCTGTCAGACTCAGCTGACACCCGGCGGCGACCGCCAGCGCACCTCCCCGTGTGCGCAGGCGATCTCAATGACGTAATGATCCATCCATGGTCAAATTCGCCCAGGGCACATGGACAGATCATTATGTCGATTGTCAGAAAGAGGTTACAGAGGATCTGCCGCCAGGTCAAAAGTTGCCATTTTCTTGCTCTTATTTTTATTCGCACTTCTCAGAATTTATTTTATTTTTTTTAAATCCATCAAATGGATCTAGACTTATGGACTTTTTGAATTTGTGGTAATCTTTATGGGCTTTTCCAAGGGGGCGATGTGCAAGGGATCCTTGGGGGCATGCCCTTATGCAGCTCTGGAGCGTGTCTTTAGGCTGTATTATTAGTTTGTAAATAACGACCCTTTGGCAAAGGCCATAAAAAAACAAAACAAAAAAAACAAAACCATCTCTGGAACCATAAACCATATGGCGTGTTTGGTTTAAAGAAAAAAAAAAAAAAACCTTAAAATTACTAAGATATTACATATACTAAAGACAGCAAACCACAACCAGAATACAGTTTTACTGAATAAGTGGAGTTGCCCTTTATTTTTATTTCCTTTCTTAACATTTGTGTAGCCACAGAAGAACAGATATTTGTTTCAGGTGGCCCCCGGATTATTCTGCACCTCTGCGCAAAGAAAAAAAAAAAAAGGGATGAGAAATTCTTGGAACGCTAATTTACCGTCAACGACTATGATTCTTGAGCAAAGTAATGCTTTTAGGGGGTAAAGAAAAAAAAAAAAGTGGCTTCTGAAAATAATCCATTCCTGTTAAAATAACATTATATTCAGCAAGCAATTCTATTCAGTCCTATTATTTCCCCTGCTCCGTCTCTGATTATACGCCCTGGCCGAGTCGCTCTTGTAATCTAGCCAGTTTGATTCCAGCTAGCGATCTTGTGCTACAGGTTAGGCTCTTTAGCATTTAGTCACTTGAAATTGGTGCCTTGGATTGGAGAGCTGAAGAAAAACCATTGAATAACACAATAACCCTTTTTCTTGGCACATGTACACTCGGAGGTTTGTAGCTATTATGTGTAAGATGCTCAAGGAAGGAGGGGGAGGGGAGGAGAAAAAAAAAAAAAAAAGAATAAAATAGAAAAAAAAACATCAGCATTCATTCTCTGCAAGCTGCTGAAAAGCCAAAAACGTCTATTCTTCAAATATAACTATTTGAGAACAGATATAAAAAAAAACAAAAGAAAATAAATACACCATTGCAAATAGAAACTAATCAAAAAGGGGTTGTTGTTTTTTTAGGAAAGAGGAAACATTTTTTAGCAAGAAGCAGCCAAAAATACGGATTTTTGTGTTACTCACCGTAAAATCCTTTTCTCCGAGACGCTCATTGGGGGGACACAGGACTGCGGGTGTATGCTACTGCCGCTAGGAGGCTGACACTAAGTAAACATAAAAAAAGGTTAGCTCCTCCTCCGCCGTATACACCTCAGCACTGGCCGCAGGTGCAAAAAGCAGTAGGAGGCTAAAACATAAATCAGTGCTAATACAGGTACAATATATCCAGAAGTAAATCTACTGATATAGACCCAATCAAATAAAATTAACTTAGAAAACAAAGCCATCTGGCTATAAGGGAGGGAGCTGTGTCCCCCAATGAGCGTCTCGGAGAAAAGGATTTTACGGTGAGTAACACAAAAATCCGTATTTCTCCTTCGTCTCATTGGGGGACACAGGACTGTGGGACGTCCCAAAGCAGTCCCCTTGGGTGGGAAACTGACTCCACAGTGCAATTATACATAGGCATTGCTCATAGGTGCGCTACCGCGCCATGAAGAATCCTTCTACCCAGGCTAGCATCCGCTGACGCCTGAGTATGGACATTATAATGTTTTGAAAAAGTATGCAAACTGGACCAGGTTGCCGCCTTACAAACCTGTTCCGCCGAAGCCTGATGCCGAAGAGTCCAGGAGGCACCCACTGCTCTGGTGGAGTGAGCCCTGATTCCTGCGGGAACCACGCGCCGCCTCTGATGCGGTAGGCCTCTTGAATGGTTACCCGTATCCATCTGGCTAAAGTTGACCTAGAGGCAGCGAGTCCCTTCCTGCGACCCTCAGGGGGATAAACAGCGTGTCCGTCTGCCGAAAGGATGCCGTCCGAGATACATATCTCCTGAGTGCTCTCACCAGATCCAGCGTATGGAGAGCTTTTTCTACCCGGTGCGTCGGAGCTGGGCAAAATGAGGGCAAAACAATGTCCTCATTGATGTGAAATGAGGACACGACTTTAGGCAAAAAAGGAGGTGCTGGCCTAAGCACTACCTTATCACGGTGGAAAAGTAAGTATGGAGCTCGGCAGGATAGTGCTGCCAGCTCCGAAACCCGCCTTATGGATGTTATGGCCACTAAAAACACCACCTTCCAGGAAAGGTATGTCAGGGAAACCTCCTGAAGAGGCTCAAAAGGAGATTCTTGCAGAACTCCCAGAACAAGATTGAGATCCCAAACATCTAAGGGAGCCTTGTAGGGGGGCACTATATGGACAACCCCCTGAATAAAGGTCTTGACCTGTAAATTAGATGCGATCCTTCGCTGAAAAAGAACCGACAAGGCCGAAATCTGACGCCTAAGAGTACTTGGTGCTAGGCCTGAATCTAAGCCTGCTTGGAGAAATGACAGAATGTTGGGGATTGAAAAGTGAAGTGGGGAATAACCATGTTCCCTGCACCATGTAAAAAAGAGCTTCCAAGTACCGTGGTAGATACGAGCCGAGGTGGGTTTTCGGGCGCTAGCCATTGTGGCGGCGACCTTTTTGGAGAATCCAGCCCTAGTCAGAATCCAAGATTCAACGGCCAGGCCGTCAAACACAGGACCGCTGAGTTCTGGTGGTAAACTGGGCCCTGGGAGAGAAGATCCACGCGTTCTGGCAGACGCCAGGGTGCGTCGCTAAGCAACTGTACCAGCTCTGCGTACCATGAGCGACGCGGCCAATCCGGAGCGATCAATATCGCTGGGACCCCCTCTAACCTGATCTTCCTGATCACCCTTGGGAGCAGAGCCATTGGTGGAAACAAGAATAGAAGATGAAACTGATTCCATGGTAGAACCAGTGCGTCCACTGCAATTGCCTGCGGATCTCGGTACCGGGAGACGAAGTTGGGCACCTTGGCGTTTATCCTGGAGGCCATCAGGTCCACATCTGGGTTCCCCAGCGTAGGCATATCTGCTGGAATACCTCGGGTTGTAGCGACCATTCCCCTGACGCTATCCCCTGACGGCTGAGAAAATCCGCTGCCCAGTTCTCCTCGCCTGGAATGTGGACCGCTGATATCACAGAGTGATTTCTTTCTGCCCAGGATAGAATGTGTCCTACCTCGCGCATGGCTGCCCTGCTGCGGGTACCCCCCTGATGATTTATGTATGCCACCGCCGTGGCATTGTCCGATTGTATTCGGACAGGGCGGCCCGCCAAATGATGGTGAAAACGCCTCAGACCAGCCGAACAGCTCGGATCTCCAAAATATTGATTGGGAGGGTCGCTTCCTGCCGACACCAAGTCCCCTGAGCTGTATAGTGACGAAACACTGCTCCCCATCCGAGAAGGCTGGCGTCCGTTGTGACTATCAGCCAATGGACTGGAGGAAAATATCGCCCCTGGCGAAGAGTGATGTCCCTTGTCCACCACGAAAGCGTCTGTCTGACCTGCCGGGACAGACGGCACTGAAAATTGAGCGAGTAAGGGCTCCCGTTCCATACTGCCAAGAGAGCATGCTGAAGGGAGCGGAGATGGAACTGGGCAAATGGAATGGCTTCGATCGCTGCCACCATCCTTCCTAGGACCCTCATGCAAAACCGGATGGTGTGAGGTATTGGTTGGCGAAGGATCCGTACCTCCTGACGGAGAACTAGATCCTTGTCCTGAGGAAGAGTTATCAACCCTTGAGCAGTGTTGAAAATCATTCCTAAAAAGGTGATCCTTTGAGATGGCACGGGAGACGATTTCTTTAGATTCACCAGGCGAGCAAGGGTGTCTAGCGTAATGCTGACACTCTTCTCGCAAGCCTGATAGGACGGACCCTTGATGAGGAGATCGTCCAAGTATGGCAAAATGACTATCCCCCGGGAGTGCAGAATGGACACAACGGCAGCCATAACTTTGTGAACACCCTGGGGGCTGTGGCTAGTCCGAACGGCAAGGCTGTGAACTGAAAGTGAAGGTTGCCGATGGCAAACCGAAGAAACCTCTAATGAGGAGGGAATATGGGGATGTGGAGATAGGCATCCTGAATGTCTATTGATGCTAGAAATTCCCCCTTTTCCATGGCTACAATAACCGAGCGGAGAGACTCCATTCGAAACCGTCGAATTCTGACAAATTGATTCAGTCGTTTTAGGTCCAAAATGGTCTGACAGAGCCGTCCTTCTTGGGCACTATGAACAGATTGGAGTAAAACCCCTGACCCCTTTCGACCTCTGGAACAGGAACAATGACCCCACTGCGCCGAAGAGATTCGACCGCCTTGAATAAGGCGTGAACACGGGATTCTTTTTTGGGAAGACGCGAGGGAAAAAAAATCGATTTGACGGACGACTGATGAATTCTATTTTGTACCCCGAGGAAACTAACTCCCTGACCCACTTGTCGTGAGTAATTGATAGCCAAGTGAGGCGAAACCAGAGTAAGCGGCCGCCTACTCTGGATAAATTGACCGGATTCTGCCTCCAGTCATTTATCCAATATCTTTGGGGTTTAGACCCTCTAGATCTTGGCTGTTGAGATCGCATTCTTCCCAAAGGGTTGGTCTTGTAGGAGACCTGGCGATCTCTGGCCTGATTAGGTCGACCTGAGCCGCTGGAGGTGGCTGGCGCGGCCCAACCTGGGTTACGAAAGGCCCTAAAGCGAGGCTGAAGCTGTCGGCGAAAAGGCTGTCTAATCCTCTGCTGAGGAAGGAAGCTGCTCTTTCCTCCCGTCGCATCAGATATGAGCTGCTCCAACTTCTCGCCAAATAATCGGCTGCTCTGATACGGTAAGGACGTAAGTGATTTCTTTGAGGTTGAATCCGCTCGCCAAGTTCTCAACCACAAAGCTCTCCTGATAGCAATCGCATTAGCTGCAGCTAATGCTGTGCAATTTGCCGCATCCATAGAAGCGTTAATTAAAAAATCTCCTGCAAGAGCTATCTGATTGGAGATTTCCGTTACCTCAGAAGGCACCTCTATACACTGAAGGGCTCTATTTAGAGACTCCGACCAAGATATCATGGCCTTAGCAACCCAAGTCGCTGCAAAAGAAGGAGAGAGTGCAGAGCCTGATGCCTCAAACACTGAGCGGGCCAAGCTTTCAACCAGACGATCCGTTGGATCCTTGATCGAGGAACGTTAGGAAGGGAGAGAAGCGTTTTAGACGCTAAACGCGATACAGGAGGATCGACTGTAGGAGATTCTGCCCACCTTTTCAGAAGTTCGGGAGCAAAAGGATATCTGGTATTAAGGGCCTTTTGTCCTGCAAAGCGCTTGTCCGGTTTTTCTCGGTGGCGCTGCACCAGCTCCTCAAACTCAGGATGAGCACCAAAAACCTTATGAGTTTGTCTGGCTCGTTTGAAAGACACCTTATGACCGGAGGCCAAGGTGGATTCATCGTCTATCCCCAGGGATTGATTGACAGCTTCAATCAGACTGTCAATTGTCTCCTGACAATTCGGTGCCTCTAGATTGAGGGACCCTTCAGAATCGGAATCTGAATACTGATCACTTGCCCCCAAAGGAGAGGGAGAGCGAGAAACTGAGCTAAAGGATGCCGAGGCCCCGGACGGCATAGGCGACGCAGTATGGGTTCGCTTCCCATGCGTCTGCCTGGTAAGAGCGCGGCCCCTGCAGGCCGGAGGTTCCTGAGGCATAGTCAAGCCGGGTGAACCACTGTCCCTGCTCCTATCGGGAGCTTGAAGGGACTCGATTGCTCTGGTTAATGACGCCACAGATTGAGAAAGAGACAAGGCCCATTCCGGAGGACCTGACGCACTAGGCTCGGTTATAGGTAAGGACTCCTGAGCCCGTTCGGAGTCACAGGCTTCGCAGACCCGATTAGTCTGGGCGTGCGGAAAAGGGGTTCTACAGGCAATGCATGCAGTATAGAGCACCGTGTGGGTCTTAGCCCTTCTGGACATACTGGATCGGTCACAGATTTCCTCCTGTCCGAATAATTTGGATGTGGCGGTGCGGGTAGTAGCGGAGCGGAGCGCGGCAAAGCGGAGCAACCAGGCTGGAAGTAGTAGCACTTACCCCAGTCCTGTTCCCCGAACGTCCTTTAATGATTTTCCACCTCACTTGCTGGACCGTGTGGCGTAAAAGGGAAGACGGAAGCTCCAGACTTCCAAAAAACGCGCTCCCCTTTCAGGGAGGCGTTCCTAAATAGCCGAGCCCTAGGGGGAGGGGTCGCGGGGCGCGGCCGAAGCCGGGGACCCGATTTCCAGCCGCGGCCTAGTCTCCGGGCCCCGAAGCCGGGGGCTAAATTTCAGGCCGCGGCCTAGCGCTGGCCGAAGCCGCGGCCTAAATTTTCGGCGGCGGCCGCCCGGGATCAGGGGGGCGGGCCCGCAGGAAGTGCCGCTGCTGGGGGGAGGAGCCCGAGAACGCGCCCATCCTCTGGAACGCCAAATTACCCCCCGCGCTGCCTGACCCTCGGCAAAAGCCGGGGGCTAGATTTCCGCCCGCGGCCTAGTGCCGGCCTGAAGCCGGGAGGTAAATTTTTGGCGGCGGCCGCCCCGGGGTCGGAGAGCGGGCCGCCGGATACGGGGGGGGGGGGGTATGGGGAGCTCAGCCATGGACTTGCCTGATTCCTGGCTGAAGCCAGGCTGATCCCCCACTTCTGCTTTGGACGCGCTGCTCCTGAATCCTCCTTTGCTCCAACTACCTCCACGACCGACGATCCCGGATTAAAGGTGGGTTCCCGGCCGTGATCCACTGGAGCATACGCAGGAAAAAAGGTCCCAGCGTCTCTCAGCCGCAGTCTCAGGTTAGAGAGGGGCTTCACAGAAAAAAACGGGTGAGGACGGTGTAGGCACCCTAACTCCATCACCCCTTCAGGGGGTGAGGAGAGGGACCGTCCGCCTCCTTGCAGCACCGCGGTCTTGCCTTGGTGGTGCAGTGGGGGCCGCACGGACTATTTTCTGCCTCTGTACAGCCTAGGGTTTCAATACCCTAGGGTGGTCAGGGCTGAGTCCGGCACTCGTGTCCCACGTTGCGGGAAAGGATACGTGGAGGCTTTACTCCACGTGCTCGCCCGTTGATGGTTTGGGGAGATCGGACCCCTTCAAAAGGGTCCGTCGCCCCTGTCACATCTTCGTGGGAAAGTAGAAGAAAAAAAAAAAAATGGTCTGGAAGAAACCAGACGTGTGCCTCCATCAGACACTAAGCATGAACTGGGTTTTGCCTGCGGCCAGTGCTGAGGGGTTATACGGCGGAGGAGGAGCTAACCTTTTTTTATGTTTACTTAGTGTCAGCCTCCTAGCGGCAGTAGCATACACCCGCAGTCCTGTGTCCCCCAATGAGACGAAGGAGAAAAAGAGAAAGATGAAAAGCCAGTATATAAATGGGGTGCAGATGTTGCAGTGGTGAATGCATTTACCTGGAATAATCAAGGGGACAGTAATGACATAATGACTTGTGTAAGAGAAGAATCAATGGTCAATTATAGAAATCAAAAGTGTTTTATGCACGTTAGGTTTTGGTGGCAGTGACGGTAAGATTGGTTGGAGGTCGATGATCCTGGCATGACGCTGAGCACAGGGTAAGCAGAAGCTGGGACAACCAAAGATCAAATGTAACCTGTGGAGGAGTCCAGTAGGAGGGGTCTAATGTCCCTGCAGCACCACCATAGGATAAATAATGCATCACACAGTCAATCGAGAAAACCTGTCACCTCTACAAGCACATCTGAGCTAATAAATACTTGTATTTCCCATCAAATCAGCAATCCTGAGGCATCTTTTCATAGAACGCTCATCTGTTGTTCCGAGACGCGACAGATAGATAAATGTCTCTTTACAGAAGCTCAGTTTTTTTTGATAGAGGACATAAACATTGTATAGGCACTGTGGTGGAATTCATGACTTTTTGGCCACTTGTTAATTTACTTTTTTTGAGGGATGATAAAGATTAATATATATATATATATATATATATATATATATATATATATATATATATATATATAATTATTATTATTTTTAAACACCTTTCACTAATAAACTTACAAAACACCTTGGGTGCTGCACTGTAGAACACAGCATCTAAGAAGTTATATGGCCAAGACCAGAGTTCTGCGCTGCTACGGTAGAAAGCAGGTATAGCAACATAATCTCAGCACCAAACAACTATGCCTCTGTGTGGGATAGTTGCATTTTAGGACTTTTTAAAAAGTTGCTGTTGTGAACAGATCTTTATAAAAGAAAGAAACAAGTGATACTTAACATTGTGCCTCCCCTCCAGGTCCAAGAGGTCTCAGCCAAGACCATAAGTGGTGGCCACATCACTTAGAGTCAGATCAGAAGCCTACACCAGCAATATAGAAGCTCTGATGGACCAATTAGTTGCCCCCAAACTGCCCATTATATCAGCGCCTCACCCCACACTACATCGCTTTGTCTCTGATCTTCTGTCTGTCAAACTGAATTACAGACATAACAAAAAGGCTTTCAGTTTCAGGCGACGAAGCTACTGGGCAATGACCTATACAAGACATGCTGAGAAATTAGGAAAAGGAAGTTACTGCACCGAGTGCTGGCAGAACGTCAATAGAAAGGAACTGCCCATAAAACAAAAAAAAAACAAAAAAAAAAAACATGGATGACAAGTTGCACAACAGGATTATCAGGACAGTCCCTGCAAACAGACAGATATGTGAACCAAAAGTAGTTTTATAAGGTTGTGAAGGATGGCGATGGCAACACCATGTGCTTCTTTGGCCTTGTGTAAAGAGACAGGTATAGGTTTATGCTAAAATGTAAAAGTCAATAGATCCTAATACAAAGCTCAGAATGTCCAGAACCAGCTGCAGAGTTCTGGATACAACGTATTTTAGTGTTAGGACACGCAAGTATGAGGACCCTTGCCTGCGTTGCGAGCTTGCGTATTTTGGCCAAAATATTGACTAATATCTCATGTATTTTATACATCAATTTTCATCTTTTTATTGCACATTTTTATGCAGGATGCAGCCATGCCCTTTAGTGTTGGTTGGGTGAACTGGGGTGTCTTGTGGGGTGCACTTATATAGTGCTGGACCGCCCGCCTGATCTAATAGTATGGGAGTCATCAATAGGATGTAAGTCGGACACTGCATCTGTGTGACTGGCGCCGTATGCAAGCTCCATCTGTGCGCATGTTCAATACTACACAGCCATTCGCTCTATGAATTGGAAGGTTTGTGAGTGGTTGCTCCATCAGTATTTTGCAACCATGCTGCCCCGGCCTTTACCATGGGGGGGGGTTTGCTGCATCCTGCTACGTGCATTGGTAATCTGACCTGGTTATAGGAGAGAATGCACCTTTACAGAGCGAGGAATCTTCTCTCCAGAGAGGGAAATCACGGCCACGTGCAGCTCATTGTTCTGTCTTAGGAACATGACGCAATGATCCTCCAACAGCTCCATGTCCAACAGCTGGGATTCTGCAGGTAACTGGTATATGGGCGTCCAGTGCTGTATACCACTGTGTAGCGGAGCCTTCATTAGCTGCAACGTAAATGGAGACGTCTGAGGTTAGATGTCCAGACATAGCAACAGTGACAATTGTATATATACAGAGCAATTCCTTCAACTGTTTTCTTTGCTTTTGTACATGTGTAATATAGAGGATTCATCAAACCCCTGTGGTTGTTCTTCCCCCAATGTATTCATCATCATCATCAGTGACCCCAAATATATCCCCATCATAACCTGCATATAGCGCCTTTCAGAATTATTTTGCTATACCGCTGACCTGTTTTGCAGATAGAAATTACCTTGTACTCTGCAGGTTCTCCATATGTTGTGAGTATATAGAGAAAGCCATTCTTGTGCTCCACGTGATAAATAACTCCAGGCAGTCTTGTCTGCACCAGGACGGGGGCTTGAAAGGGGAGCTACAATCAATAAGCCAGACCTCAGAAGACGTTTTACTATTACAATTGATGGTGAGAAAGTGGTGGTCTCTGGTGACATATAGGTCTACGAAAAACCTAAAAAAGGTAGAAAAAAAAAAAAAGTGTTTATAGTGTTAGGAAAAGGCGCATTACACCAAGTCTGTAAAAGGTTAATCTCCTGATTATCTGTTCCATGAGAGACAGGATCTAGATTTTTTTTTTTGCAGAGGGGAGAGACTCCTGCTGCAGACAGTTGTGTTACAGGAAAGAGGAGGAAAAAGGTGGCGTTTTGGTACTCACCGTAAAAGCTCTTTCTTGGAGCCTTCATTGGGGGACACAAGTAACCAGGGTGTATGCTACGGGTCGCTAATAGGCTGACACTAGGCAGAAAAAGTTAGCTCCTCCTCAGCAGGGTACACCCACCGACTGGCACAACGCTCATCAGTTAGTGAAAAAGCAGTAGGAGAAGCAACAACAATATACAGGCCCTTCCATGGCACTCGGGGTCAACATAGGCACAAAAAAAGGTAGGTGCTGTGTCCCCCAATGAGGGTTCCAAGAAAGATTTTAAAGCGAGTACTAAAAATTCTTCTTTATCACTTCATTTGGAGGGTGGGTGGGGGGGACACAGGTATCCATGCGACATCCTAAAATAGTCCCAAGGGAGGGAGACTATCGTGCTCAAGTCAGGTTGGGCGACAGCCCTTGCACCACCTTTCTAACTAGGCCAGCATCAGCAGAGGCTTAGAATGGACCTTGTAAAATCTAGCGAATGTAAGAAGGGATGACCAGGTGGCGGCCTTGCAAATCTGGGTTACAGAGGCCTGGTGGGTCAGGCAAAGGAGGCCCCCCGCTGCACTGGCGAGTTATCTATTCTTAACGCGGTAAGCCTCCAGTATAGCTGAGCGGATCGAGCAGACTATAGACTTGGAGGCAGGGAGTCTCTTACATCAACCCTCTGGAATGACAAATAAGGCATCCAAACGTCTGAAGGATGATGTCCTTCAGAGGTAGAGATGCAAGGCTCTGACTAGGTCCAGCTTGAGGAAAGACCTTTCCAGGGGATGGACAGGGGACGGGCAGAAGGAAGGAAAATATCCTCACTGATATGGAAAGGGGAGACTACCTTAGGCAAGAATGAAGGAACTGGTTGTAGGACCACCTTGTCCTGGTGGAGATCGAGGAAAGAGCTGCTAATTCTGAGATGTAAGTGATCTCAACCAAAAAGGCCACCTTCCAGGAGAGAAAGGAAGACGCAATGAATGGGTCCTGAAAGGATTTGAAGGGGGATCCCTGAAGGACGCTCAAAACTAGGTTAAGGTCCCATGGGTCCACAGTGGAACGATATGGTGGTGCTAGGTGAGCAACTCACTGAAGGAAGGCCATGACATGGGGACGAGAGGCCAAATTCCATTGAAACAGAAGTGAGAGTGCGGAGACCTGACCCTTGAAGGTTCTAAGAGACAAACCAGACTCTAGCTCTGATGATTGGAAGAACGTCAGAATGGAAGGAATGGAAAAAGACATGGGAACTGTGTGGCTACCTTCACACTGGCAAAATAGGGCCTTCCAGGTCTGATGATAAATGCGTGAGAATGAGAGTTACCTTGCCCCGGTCATGGTCTTTATGACCTTGCAAGAAAAGCCTGCCTAAATAAGGAATGCAGCTTCAACGGTCATGCCATTAATTTGAGAGATCAAGAATTCTGGTGGAAGAGGGGACCCTGAGAGAATAGGTTTGGGAGTTTCCAGGGTTCATCTGTGAGTAGGTTGACTAACTCTGCATACCAGTCTCTTCTGGGCCAATCTGGAGCCACTAGGATGAATGAAACTCCTTCTGCCTTGATCTTCTTGATGACTCTGGGGTTAAGGGTACAGAGGTGGAAAAAGGTATGGAAGTTGAATTAGACCATGGAATGACCAGGGTGGGGGGGTTGTGCAAGCAAGGGACCTTATGATTCATCTGAGACGCCATTGAATCAACGTCAGGAGTGCCCCCCACTCTGACAGATCTGATCAAACAAAAAGGGGGTTGAGGGACCAGACGCCAGAGGAGGAGAGCCCCTGACAACTTAGCGGTCTCATGGATCTGACATTGGCCAAGAGGCACGTGTGGCAACTGCGACTTCCTAACATGACGGACTCTATGCATGTCCCGCCCTGGTGGTTTATGTATGCCACGACGTGACATTGTCAGATTGAATGTGAACTGGTTGGCCAGCAAGAAGGTCCAGCCAGAGGAGGAGAGAGAGGTAGATGGCCCCAATTTCCAGATGGTTGATGGGAAGAGAGATTTCCCGAGAGTTCCAGCAACCCTGGACTGTGTCGAAGGAAGACTGCCCCTCCCATCCGAGGATACTGGCATCTGTCGTGACAACTTGCCAGTCGAGGGGGAGGAAAGATCTCCCGTGCCAAATGGAGGGGGGAGAGACACCACCATGCCAATGACTGCCTCACTTGGAGAGGCAAGAATATGAGGTGATCCAGCAAAGTGATCCTTTTGTCCCAGGCTGACAGGAGGGCCAGTTGGAACTATGCGAAAGGGACGACTTCCATAGTGACAATCATCTTCACTAGAACTGTCATGCAGAGTCAAAGAGAGTGTGGGGAAGGGTGTCTTCGAGAAGGAATCCCCAGTGCAGAGATCTTCTCCTCTGAAAAAAAGTCTCTGGGGCAAGCAGTATCAAAAAGAATGCCTATGAAAACTAGCAGCTGCCCCGGGACGATTTTGCAGTGTTGACTACTCAGTCTAGATGGGTAAGAGTGTTCAGGGTTCATCTGAAATTTTTGGCAACAGTCTCTGAAGGATGGGCCCTTGATCAGGAGGCCATCCAGATAGGGGATGATTACCTTCCCCTTGGAGTGAAGAATGTCCATGATGGCCACCATAACCTTCAACACTCTGGTGGCAGAGGCCAGTCTGGAGTGAACTGGTTGGAATTCCCCTGGACCGCAAAGCGGAGAAACCTCTGATGCGTCACGCAAATCAGAATTTGGAGCCGGGCTTCCTGGATGTCCACTCAGCAGAGAAACTCCTTGTGTTACAAAGAGGCAATCACAGAGCAGAGGGATTCCATCCTGAAATGGAGGCGCACCTGCCGGTTTAGTAGCTCGAGAACCAAAATCTGACGGGAGTGAGCAGTCCTTCTTTGGAACCACAAAGAGGTTGGAATAGAAACCTGAGAAAAGGAACGGGTATGATGACCCCTGCCCGCAGGACAGAGGCGATGGTTTGAAAGAAACTAGGGACTTGAGAACAAACCCTTGGAGGGCACGACATGAAGAAACTTTTGCAAGGGAGGGAAGAAAATTCTGTCTGCCTGACCCAGGCGTCTTCGACTATGGAGAGCCACGCATACTGGTAAAGAAGACTGCTAACCATCCCGAGAGGATTCCCAGGTAGTGGTGACCCCATCATGCGAAAGAGAATCTATTGGATCGGGACCCTGAGGGCTTGGTAGAGCGATCCTTTGGTCGCATTGCCGAGGCGGGTTTGAAGGACAGCCGCCTACACTCTCGCTGAGAGGAGGTCCCAGGGGATAAGAAATGACCAAAGGAGTGAAACTGAAGAGAACGACCTGGTGAATGGACATTAAGGCTTAGGCTGGAGAAGAGAGCTGGTCCAGCTTAGGCCCAAAGAGTCAAGCTCCTTGGAAAGGGAAATTGGTAAGGAAGTTTTTGGAAGCTGGGTCCACATTCCAGGCCTTGTGTATGGATACAATATTGCTAGTAACACGTGCAGAACAGTTGGCGGCGTCAAGAGACGCGGATAGCAAATATTTACCTGTGCTGGCAATCTGGTCCGCAAGATCAGCCACTTTGGTGTGGCCACTGATAAAGGCGGCCTTGGCTAGGGCCTCGATCTGTTTGTCAGTGGAGTCCTTGAGAGTGGAACCATCAGGGAGTAAAAAGACCAATTTAGTGGATAGGCATGAGACTGGCGGGTCTACGGCTGGAGATTCTATCCATTTGCTGAGGAGATCAGGACCTAAAGGATATAACATATTCAACTGCTTTCTTCCTGGGAAGAGCTTTTCCGTGGTCTCCCAGTGTGCCTTTTTGAATGAGACGCAGTGATCCGGGGGAGGACACTTCTTCTTAATATGGATGGTCTGATGACAGCAGATATGAGACTGTCAACCATATCCTGGAAATTAGTCCGTGTCAGGCTCAGATTCTGACTCTGAATCAAGGTCGGACCCTGGGGCCAACCTCAGGAGAGGAGTCGGATACCGAGGGCATCCAGGAGGATGTGGAAGGAGAAGGTAACCAGATGAGGAACTGGAATGTGCCTGCTTCTAAGACCTTATCCTTGATCTGCCATGCTGATGGAGGACAAGTGGGTGCCGGTGATTTGTGCTGAGAAACCGTCTGAGCACTGGTGGCAGCTGAAAGATTAAGTAAACGTTCAAAGGACCTGTATCAGGGACTAGAACACCTTGGTTAGATCAGTTACTGAAAGAAAAATATCAACAGCCCTCTACGGGAAAAGGGGTGTGCTCTAGGCCAAGGCGGCGGAAGTCTCCTTTGACGCTTGCATGGTAGAAGGGATACAATTTGGGAGGAAAGCAAAGGTCACTTTTTTTTTTTTTCTTGCAGAGGGCACAGGCGTAGTGGACGATAGTGTGGGAGGGAAGGAGAAAAAAAAAATAAGAAAAAAAACAACCTGGACAAAGCCTACCCAGTCGTGGATGCATAGAACCTCGTTTGAGCGGGTCTTTTCGCCTATTGGGAAGGGACACGTCCTGCAAAAAAAAAAACGCCTAGGAGCCGCAGCTGGAAATGTAATACCGTCGGAGCTGGAGGCAGAGTAAGAAATAAGGGCGGGACCAGACAAGGCGAGCTGAAAGCCTGAGCTGTGTGAAATGAAACAAGTGCTTACATAAGATGGAAAGCGTGCTGGCACACACGAGGGGGGCGCGAACAAGGCCAAAGAACAATGAAACAAGCGCTCCCATAGGAGGGAAAGCGTGCGTGCGCCGACTGGCCGGTGCTCAAGGGGGCGATGAACATAGAGTGAAGGCTTTAGAAAGCCGGAGACTAAATTTATGAAGTTTTCAGAGAGTTGGAAATCGTGCTGGAAAGAGGAGAGGAGCTGGGTTCTAGCTTTACTGATGCACCCTGTCGCCTTGAAGATGGACTGTGGAGAAAGAGGGACAGTACTTGTACTGGTTGAGGTCCCGACTCCTTCTCCATCCAGAGGATGGCATAAGGAGCCTTCAGGTGAGGAGGGGGGGGTTGGGTGTCACTGGGTAAAGACATCCTCCTTCCTGCACCGTCGTGGTCCCAGACGGTGCCGACCCTGAGGGGGGAGGGACACTGAGAAATGACCACAGTCTTCCACATGGCCCGCTACGAGGAGAGTGCTGGGGTGGGGAATAGGCAAGGATCAGCCGCCTCGAACCACCTTGAGACATGCCTGAAGTGTCAGAGGGTAAGGTCCTGCCCCACAGACCAGAGAAGGTACAATGTGGACGGCACCACACTGTTATCTCGGTCGCTTATTTTTGGGAAAACAGGGCGAGACGTTACACCCTGTTACCCTGAAGAGAAGAACCTGAAAACAAAAAGGGAAAAGATGAATAAAACACAAGGTGACCCAAGGAGAAAAAGACACATCCGGGATCAGACCCCGGTCTGCCTCTTACTGACACCCAGCTAAAATTGACGAGCTTTGTGCCAATCGGTGGGTGTACACCGTTGAGGAACTAACTTTTTTTTTTGCCTCCTAGCGACAAACACACATGGTTACCTGTGTCCCTCAATGAAGCGATTAAGAAAGACATGACTGAGCTTTTGAGATTTACTCATATTTTTCGGTTTTAAATGTAAGATGAACCAAAAGAGAAATGAGGAAATGAAGGAAAGAATAGCTGAGACTTATTTTATCCTTTCAGTAAGGTTCTCCTTCAAATACCTGGGATCATTCTCGTGGTAAACCAGTCTGGTGCTGTTCTCGCCACTAAATTCGGTTGCATACACAGAACGGCACTGGAGATTATCCTGCCTGGTGTGAAACAGGACACTGTCTGCAATCCACTCTGCAGAGAGGACCAGGGATGAGACGGATTACATTGGCCACGCCAGTCTCTACAGAAGGTTAGTGCGAGTGTCGTACTCACGGCTCTGTCACTTACCGCAACTAAATACATTGGGTATGCTGCATACTATCTGTGGTCGTCCCTCCACTCTCACCACTACACAGGTTGACTCTTCACGATCCAAGCCTTTTAGTGTAACAGCCAAATAAGTCTGAGCTGGAGAAACCCGGACGCGTTGAATTATGTAATCCTGAAATGAAGCGTCTCCAGGACTGAACACTGTCTCTATGCCATCTTCTCCTGCAAGTAAAGCGTGAAAAATGGACGTCCTAAATGAACGATAATGCCCTTTCAGAGAGGTTTATGGGATTGAATATAAAAGTATCTGGGGCACGGTTCTTCAATGTGTTTTTTTTTTCCACCAAAATTCTGGCATAAAACATCTTGAAATTTTGCAAAATGTTGTTGATTTTACTACCATCTGGGCCAGCTCTGTCAGAGTAGCTATACCTGGAGTGAGATGAAGATGCAGGACATACCGTGATTGGGGGTGCGGTGTAAGGAGGCTGCAGATCGGCTTCTGGGCAATTAGGCTACTTTCCCACTATGTGCTTTTGGTGCGTTTTTGACGCTACGAGTTTTGCTGCGTAAAAAACAGTCTTACATTTCCAGCAAAGTGGATGGGATTTATAAAAGTCTCATGCCCACTCTGCTTCTTTTTAACGCTGCGTAAATTGACCTATGGTCTGTTTTTCAAATCCGCAACATATCAATTTATCTTGCAGGCACAGTGAGTATTAGGTGTGGATATAAGCCTAAGGCTGGAGTCACACACAACGTCTAAAAAATCGGTCCGTTTTAGTCGGTCGATAATCGGATAAAAATTTCATGAACATTGATGCGACTGGCATCCGATTTTTTGTAGTTGATGCGATTTTGTAGCATGTACGCTTACGTTTCACATCCGATTACCCACCGACTACCGATTTTTAGTGGCATCATAGCAAAATGGACATTTAACGTTTTTGAGGCCTGCAAATAATTTGAATAATGAGCCAGAGCCATATTTAAGCGTGGTTTGACTGTTATTACCCTCCCACCGTTGCCGTGGAGTGTTTTGCTTCTTAGTGGTTCCTGTTGTGTTGCTGCTAAGTTAAAAATATGAGTGACAGACTAATGTTTAAGAGAACTGAGCGTGTGCTGTACTATTGGCTGCTATCCAGAACTTTGGGGAGCCATACCCTGTAGTTGTTTCTCACAGAATCCGCAGAAGAATGTGGGTGCATCCCCTTGTGAAGCGAAGGATCAGCAAAGGCCATTTTGAGCGCCTGTATTCGACACTGCGTAGGAATCCTGACAAGTTTTTTGCCTATTGTCGCATGAGTGTTGTCACCTTTGATATTTTGCTGGACATATTGCGCCCTGGAATCACCTTGCAGAACACCAGGATGCGTCCTTCAATTTGTGCTGAGGAAAGGCTTCTTCTAACATTAAGGTATGTGTGTCAACGATATGTTGATGATGTTTTTCATAATTTACCATCTTTCACATTCTTCTTACTTTGTTCATCTTAACATACTGAAGATCATGGCATTATGAAATTGTAATTATTTTCCCTATATGCTTGTGTGTAGCAGTCTTAATGGTTATGAACTCCTAACATTAAGAGAATGTGTGAGTATACAAATGTCCACTATTTACATTTGTTTAATGTTTTTTGAATATTTTGTTTGTCTGATGTGTACACGTTTGTTGTTGTTTGTGTATTGCAGGTTCCTTTCCACTGGGCTCTCATACGCTGCTCTGCATTTAGAGTTTTTAATTGGAAAATCCACCATTTCCGGAATAGTCAGCTCTACTTGTGGACAAATTTGGTCCAGACTAAATAAAGAGGTGATGCCAGAGCCCAAAATGGAAGATTGGTTGAGGATTTCACATGGATTTCAACAAAACAGTCATTTTCCACACTGTATTGGAGCCCTGGACGGGAAGCACATACGTGTGCGTAAGCCGCCGAACTCAGGGACCCAATTCTACAATTATAAGCAATATTTTTCTATAGTTTTGTTGGGCTTGGTCGACAGTAACTACCGCTTCATAATTGTAGACATTGGGGCCTATGGAAGGACTGGAGACTCCAGAGTCTTCAATTCTTCCATTATGGGTCGGCGGCTACGCAATAACCAATTGGACTTACCACCACCATGTCAACTTCCACACTCCAATATGGATGCAGTGCCATATGTTGTAGTAGCGATGAGGCCTTCCAATTAAGTTGTAATGTTATGAGGCATATCCTCGGGGCAATCTGAACCATCAGAGACGCATCTTTAATTATCGACTTTCTCGTGCACGACGCCTGTGAGTGCACATTTGGTATTCTTACAGCCAAATGGCGTGTCCTACAATCACCATTCAGCTAAGTGCATCAAATGTAAATCTTGTAGTGCAAGCATGTGTGGTACTACATAATTTTACAAGAATGCATGAATGCTCATCATCTGATATGGCTGACCTTCAGTCTTAAATATGATGAGGCCTATGAGACCAGTCATCCATCCCGTCGTCCCCCTTTGGTCTGAAAGTGCGTGAATTATTGACAAATTATTTGGTTTCCCTGGTGGTTCTATTCCTTGGCAAGATGAGGCCATAGGTATGTAGTGTGTTTTATGTGATATGATACCATAAAGTTCCTTTTGATTATTCAATTCATGGTTGACTCTCTTTTTTTGGATAATACTTTCCCATACTTAAGACACTACATAACATATAACAATAAACACAGACAACCAATGTAACTTCACTAATTTTACTCATTAGTGTTTTCTTTTGAAGCCTTTTAAAGGCTGATATATTTTTTGGTAAACAGGACCAACATGTCCAAACAGAATAAAAAAATATGTATAACATTATTAATGTGAAAATACAAAAATATATAACTTACAAAATAAAAAACAATTCTTACAGCTACAATTTGATGGTAGCTTGGTGGTGGTGTTGGTGAGGATGGAGGGCCAGTTGTGTATTCGCCTTCCACAATCTGCAACCTGTGTTTGAGAAACAGCTGCTGCAGATCCACATTAGCAGCTGGGTTACTTGCTGCATCATGAATGCCTTGTGGGTAGGGGTACATAGGGAATTGATGCTCATAGTCATATTGATATGACTGAGCACTAGCAGAGTGACCCCCAATATGCCCATGTCTAACATATCCATGTTGTGGCCAGCCAACAACATTGGGTATGTTAGAGTGGGCATATTGTGCATGGCCACTCTGTCCCATGGTTTGGAGCTGGGAAGCTCCATAGAAAGAATGAGCTGCAGTAGGATGAGGAGGAGGAGTTGGGTTTTGTTGGACACAAGGAGGAGGTGGAGGAGGAGGATGATGATGAGGAGGAGGATGAGGATCAGAGGCTGAAGCAGATTGTGCTGGATTTGGTGCTAACAACCTCACTAAATTTTCAGGACCAACCACCCATCTATGAAGATAATCTAGTAGGTTGGGGGGATCATTAGGAGCTGTTCCAGCTTCCAACACAATCTGCAGTCCACTTCTGATCCTCAGTCTGTGCTGTATTTGAGTAGCCCGGAGGTAAGGGGCCAGACTGCGGCAAAATCCCTCCTCACCATCATCTTTAGCTACACTGGACAAATAGTCCAGAACTCCTCGGTCCACCTGCCTCCTTGACACAGAACCCACTCCTTCTCGTCGCCGCCTACCTCGCCTTGTGAGTTGGGAAGAGGAGGAGATATTTCTTGAGCCCTATTAGGGCTGCTGCTCAGAGGTAGGTCCTCATTTTCATGATGCTGTGATTGGGAATCCTCAGCTCCTGCAGCTGTTGTTGGTGCTGCTTGGGTGGACCCACATGCTGCTGAGGAAGGGCCTGCCTCCTGTGCTCCATCACCAACGGGGTCAATAAGCACTTCTGAGTCAGACCCCGTCTCCCTCTCAGTTAGGTTTGACTCAGTTCTAGGAATGAAAAAAATGATACAAATTAAAATCAATACAAATTGAAATTTTGCCATGAAAGTGCTTCAACACACATGCACTTACGGTCGCAGATCCAACACTGGCTCAAGGAAGTTCAGTCTATCAAAATAGAGTACTTCCTCTTCTTAGATGCTGAAGCCCCACTCCGATCCCTAATCTGCCTCTCCCTCCGGTAGCAGTCCCGACAGCTGCGCCACCGCCTTGTCACATCGTCACTACAAATTTAAGAAGAGCATAACGGTTATTAGGACTGATATCTATTTATTAAGCCAAACAAAAAAAAATATGCAACACTGAACATTTAAATACTGGTCATGTGTGATGTGATTTACAATATTAAAAGACATCAACATACAACCAGAAGTATCCATGTTATAAGCACTAACATACATTTACAAAAATGCTTGGCCCTTTACAAAACGCCTCAATCAGTTTGAATTTTATGACCAAAACACTACATCTGAGGTGAAGAGAACTACAAAATGTTGTAGTCAATAGATGCCGAAGCATCGATGATATTTTAATATACATGGATATTGTTTGTGTACACACACATCAATGTTATCTTCTAAATATTAAGAGGTCGATAATGCTGGCTTTTAAATAGCATTTAAACACATAAGGCTACATTATTATTTGCTTCCAAAATTTTTACAAACATTTTAAAAAACCGTTACATGCGGTACTTACTAAGTCGCTCTTGGTCCTCCCTGGATCTCTGGGGATAGTCCGGAAAAATGTGCACACATATTGTTTTCCATGCCGCCTCTTTGCGCGTCCGATTACTGTAATTGGGATCGCGCTGGTCCCACAATTCAGGCCTCTCCTGCACCAATACAATGAGGAGTTCCACATTGATGGGCTAGATGCCATGTTTCTGGACTCCGTGTAGGCGTTCTTCCTGTTTTTTTTAAGATGCGCTTAGCTAATTAGCATGTAAAGGCTTCCTGAGAAATTCAAAGCCAGTTTCCTGTCACCTGGAAAAGTTGTGCGATTTAATCGCAAGTCACACGTGCGGTCCATTTGTAATCCCACTTTTCATCGCTCCCATAGACTTGCATTGGCGATAGTCGACCCACAATCGGTGACAATCGCAGCATGCTGCGATTGCACTCGCACGTTTAAATCGGACCACACAAAAAAAAAATCGGATGATGGGAGCTACTCCATTGATTAATATTGGTTCGACTGCAATGCGATATTTCATCGCATTCTAGTGGTACGATTTAGTCGCCAGTGTGACTCCAGCCTTAAACTTATATTAGATGTGGGAAAATTAGAAGGAAAAAAAAAAAACCGCACATGCAGTTTAGTTCGTTTCCATGATGGAAACGCATCAAAAAGGCATGTGATCCGCATCCAAGTGTGACAAAGTAAATAATAAAAAATTATATATCTCAAAAACAAAGCAGTTTTAAGATATTGAAAATCATTGTATCTAAATAAAATGACCTGTTAAAAGAAAAAAAAATAAGTTATTTGTTAAAAAAGAGGTAACGTGATGAAAATTCATTATATTTATGTAAGTGAAAAAGACAGAGCAGTAAGAGCCTTATGGGGAATACTGGAGAACAATGCAGTCACATTACTAGTGACTCCGTTATAATTGTGAGACCAACACCGCTTATTCATGGCTCTTAGTAGTGGTTTTGTATCCTTAATATGACTTATGGTTTGCAACACAAAAAGCTGTAATAAGTTATCCAACCAAATGGATAGATGTTCGGTTTGTACATTTATACCTGCAACGATAGAGGACATTGTTGCTTGTGAACCTTGGGAAGAGCATGACAAGTGCGTCAACCAAAAAAACATTTTTCTTTCATGGACATTTAACGCTGAGATACTCCGAGTAATTTGGACATATCAGTGACAGAAAAACAATGACTTTTTTTTATACAGCAATTTATCCAATGTAACAGTTGAGTTGCCCTTGTCTGAGGGTTGAATGACAATATTAAGATGGTCTCGTAAATGAGTAATAGCTTGCCTTTGTTTACCATAAATTAAATATTAGGTGGATTGTCTTTATAAAGGTTATGTGCACACGATAAGTAAACGTACTTGCGCAGCATCCAAAGGTTACAGCATTGTGGATGGGATTTCAAAAATCCATGCCCACTAGGCGTCCAGAGACGCCTGCGGCTCATCTTTCCAGACCGCAGCATGTCTATTTATCTTGCAGACATGCGAGTCTCTGCAAGATAAATATCACCCAGTAATGTATTGGACGCTGTGATTCCGCACGGTTCAGTTAACACATGAAGATTCACCTGCGTTCAAAACCTGCAGCGCGCTTTGGACGCAGCAGACACGTGCTGCATCCACAGAGCTGCCAGTTCCTGAACATCTGCACATACCCTTAGTGGCAAACAAATCTTTAAGAGCCCGTTCCCTGATATGTTGGAAATTATCCATAACCGGTGATGCAAATTAATGATGTTTTAATTCCATTGACTATTTTTGTGCATATGCTGGAATCCTTCTATTTTCTCCACAGCTGCAGTGAGACGGGGAGTGTCGGAGCCGGCCTGGCAGTTTTTATCAGTACGTGTATTCCAGACCTCGGCTGGACTAACATTACTAGTGAGGGCGCACAATAGTTGTAAGATGCGCTAAATTTATTAAGGGGAGCATCTTACTACACCTTTCCCTAGTATCAGTGCAAAAACACCAGACCTATTAAAAACACTAAAAATAAATCTACAGATACCAGACAGTATAAAGTGCAATTAGGAAATGCAACAAAGTGTATGCAAATAGCAAAGCAGATATACCAAACACAAATAATATGAAACCGACATTCAGCTATAAAGCGACGTTAGTGCATGAAATAAATACTATACAAGATCACAGAAGTCCTTAGGGGAAGTAGGGAGGTTTGCATGTTCCCACCTGTTTCGCCATGTTACATGTGCCGTCATCAGGGGGATGCTTTGTTACATCACATAATTACACTTTGTGGTACCTAAATTCTGTTTTTTGTGTTCGTGACGGACCTTTGGCTACGGGGATATTTCTGGCCACTTTTCCAGAGCCAGTTCAGTATTCTGGGTGTAGCACAATGCTGTTTTTTTTTTTAAGGTTGTGTTCCTTTTATGATGTATGTGTTTTGCAACGTGAGCACATAGCACCTAGAGATTATATGTTAGGTTTGCTGGTTGATTTTCTATATACAGATCACTGAGTGTAGCAACCTTACCGATGCTTTTCTGAAAGCGATAGACACAGGAGTCCTCATCAAATAAACGTAATCTCCACATTTAATCTGCAAATTAAGAAATCCATATGTATGTAAATATAAAACTAAAAATCGGTGTTAAAGCTCAGAATAAATGAAAGAGAAACTTGGCTACACACAAAGGCACGTTTAAGCTGTACCACTTCTCCTGCAAGGGGCAACCATCGAGTTTTGTAGGGTCAAAACGACAGACAGACCTCTAATAAAAATTCTGATGAGGACCCTCCATAATTTGTATTTCCATGTCTGGACCTCCAACAACTTTAATCTGGCCTGGCTGCCATTTTCTAAATGCCCCACTATACATTAGAAGGAAGTGGAGCAAAACAAGTGACCATCTGAAGTGTATGGGGGTCTCCAAACTCACTCCTGACTGTTGATGTTGGAATTCTACGGGGTACTAAGGAGCGATAGCGGTCTCCTAAACCTTCCGCCAACATCTCAAATCTATGGCAGCTTTAGAGAGGAAAGTGGACTGTTCCTGAGCAATGTTACCATTGTGCTGCTGGATTCTTATAACTATGTGAACCCCTGCTCACCATGTGGCGCTCTCTTCTTATGGGATACTTGTGGTGCATTTCCTCCAAGCGAATTTTCAGCAGTGCAGTTAGATGCTTGTAAGTTACACAGGCGGCCTCCCAACGTTTCCGTTCACAATCTAACATGGTCTTTGTAAAGTAAAACATTGTATAATATATATTTATTCTCACACAGGTTAAGGATTCACAGAAAACACCGGCAAATATAAATGTTCACAGACTTACACAGTAACACCTGACCCTTACCTTCCAGGAGCTCATTCCCCTCAATCTGCTTCTGGCCCGGTCTCTGTGGATCTCCGTGTAATCGTTGCTCCATGACGTGAAGAATAATTTTTGCTCTTTTGTTCTATGTCGGATCGCACGTGTGCAGAGGAGCCATGATGCTGAACGGACAAGTATCCTGATCTTCATTGCTTCAAGTGCTCATGGCCAACACCTTCCAAGACTTGACACAGGAGCACTAAGAACATATAGTTACTGAGTAGGCAGAATATAAGTATAGATAATGGAGCAAACTTCCAAAATGATTTAATGTCTATGGAAGAGACAACGGGGTGGGGGTGGGAATATTTATAATATTGGTGCAAAAGAAAATATCAGTTGCAAGTAGATCAGGTTTATGAGACTTTAAAGGGAACCGCTCAGCAGGTTTCTGACATTAGGGGGCAGTCAGATGGCCGTATTTCTCATTCAAGGCTCACATTGCAATCCTCGGCTCTCCTGACCCGAGTGTGACACCTAGAAATACATCACGCTGTCACGCTCCGGTCAGGAGCGATACCGGTCCAGTCTGTGCACAGTGATGCAATCCTTGAACAAGATATATGGCCATCTGTTGGAAAGCAGCATAATGTAGGTGAAGAGAACCGGATTTCAAGGATGTATCACGTATTAGGCTGTAGCTTCAATACAATCATCGTTTTATCAGCAAGAGATTATCACGAGAGGACTAGATGTCACATGGCAGGCAGTGAAGTAAATTTGTGTAGCTTCACCTCCTGCACTGATTGACAGCTTGATGACTTTAGCATGTACACAAGAAACTGCCAATCAATGCTGTGAAGTCATACACAGCTTAGCATGCTCTATTGCCGAGTCGACTGTCAGACAGCGATGGTGTGTGGTTACAGCCAATCACCATGTACCGAGCGGTGACTGAATCACATCCCTAAGATTTTAAGTCCGAGGCTGACGGGAGGAATAAAGTTCTCAGTAATGACCCATAGAAGCATTGGGTTACGTGAAAAGGCCATCGTCCAGTACGCAACCCCGCTTCCTCCTATCCATGGTTTAATGCTGTGAAAATAAAGGAAGACTTTATGGATGGCGAGTGCCACTTTTTTCAGAATGCTATTAACCTGCACACTAACCCCATATGTGCAGGTTAATATCTTTTTTTTTTTTTTTTAAACATGTCAGGTTCTCTTTAAAGGGACTCATTTTGAACAGTCATTTTGTGCTGACAAAGTAAGGCCGCTCGGTGCTTCTCGGAGTGGCCAATCATTTATATTCACCTTCCTCCCTGTTTGATTTACCTCTATCTCCGCCCTTCTCTGGCCCTGTTAAGCTAAAGTTGTCAAAGAAGAGGGGGAGGAGGATGGAGGGAAAACAAGCAGGTGGGAAGGTGACTATAAATGATTGGCCCCGCCGTGAAGCACTGAGCTCCTGTACTTGGCTTGAACAGTCATTTTGCGCTGACAGTCCCTTTAAATGTTGCAATATGGGGCAGGAGTCCATTACTACGTCCACCACCGCCTCAAAGCAATCACCTAGAGATTTCCATGGCAGCTGTGAACCTTTCGTCACTGCCAGCCTATACTTTGGCTTGACAGGAAAGCATTAATGTCACTGTATACTGCTGTAGTATTGCCGTATGAAAGTGGTTCAGAGTGCGGGTCCCTTATTGGGACTAAAATAAAACATTAGAGATTTTACAAACAATATTAAAAGAAAAGCTTTAACCCCCCCCATACAAAAATACTTAAAATATACACTATTGCACATCTGCAGAAGTCCAGTCTGACAATATAAAACTAAATCAACTCACTGAACAATATAGAAATAAATAATAAAACAAGTAATTTACTGTTACTCGGTCACCAGCCACCACAGTGGCAGATGTTTCAAGGCAAAATTAACAGCCATGTCTTTATTTTATGACATTCTCTATCTTAAAGGGGTATACCCATCTCCAGGATCCTAGCTCAATATGTAGTAGGTAGATTATTAGCAAATACCTCCAATTAGAAGTATAGTTCTTCTAATTAGCCACATTGCTTAACCCATGTACAGGCCATTAACTCTTACAGCAAGTTAGTTGCTTGTGGTCGTAACCATGGATACCTAAGCTACTGCAGCCGCTTGCACATTGGGTAAGAGATATAGAAATATAGTGTAGTTCTTCTGATTTGCTATTTCGACGTAGTTGCTATTAATACACCTTCTACATATCGTGGTTGGAATACCCCTTTAAAGCCAATTTTATAAAATCCATGACAACCCCTTTAAGACAAATGAAAACTTGGGCAATAGATGGAAAGCAATGCACATGCGCACACTACTAAGCCCCGGCATCGCTCCATCACTGCGCCTCAGCAGTGTATATGGCTGCGGGTCACCACAAGGCGCACAGATGCCGAGAGCCGCTCACTAACGGGAAACCAGAGAACCGAAAGCCACACAGCAGCACAGTACCATAGTCACGCTCTACACACGTGGGAGTCGCCTTCTGATGACGTCACACAAGTTGGACCCCAGTTTCCGGCATTTAATAAAACCTCGAGCTCTGATTGGTTCATTAGAGAAAGGGGGCGTGTTTACAATCGGATCGCGTGTTGTTTGTTTTCGGAAGCAGCCGGGTTTGCTTTTGACAGGCGGTCGGGCAAGAAAAAAAAAAGACAGTAGTAGGAAGATGGAGGGTGAGAGAGGGCAAAGGAGGACTTCACCAGACGGAGCGGAATCCCCCAGTGACACAGCGCGAAAGCAGGAGGAGGATGCGGCTAGCAGAGGCAGGCACGGCGCCGCAAGAGCTCGCTGGAAAATGCTTGGGCAGGTAATGGAAAGCTGAAATACTGATGATGTGTTTTGGCCCTTGTGGCTACCTGTAGGTAATGGAAAGCTCCCGCTATACATGATTAATTATGACCCCTCTGGCCACCCGTAGGGATTCCTTAAAGGGGTAATCCAAGTTTGTACAGCTGCTAATATAATCTTAGTTTTTCTGCTCAGCCCATAGCTGCAGAATGCTCTTAGTGACTCAGACTCAGTGGTGTCTTCTGAAGCTGATCATGAATAAAACGACTGTCCTGAATAAGGAGAAACATATGTTGTGTGGAAAATCCCACCAAACTGTGAAGAATGGCCCACCACAGTCTGCAGGGTTCACTATGGTGCAAGGGAAATCTATCTACAAATGATGGGTGTCTCTGCTGGAAAAGCCCTTTTTAAAAAACATTTAATCTGTGGTTCCAAAAAAGTTAATTTTTCCAATCCATAGGATAAAGATTGTCAGTGCCATATTATACAGAAGGGGACTGTGGAAAGGTGGCGCAGTCGGTCTACAGTCAGGTGTGAGTAAGGGCAGAGCTCTGTGGGCCCCCCCGCCTGCTCAGGGCCCCGGCACTTGCCCGGGTATGCCGGGTGCTGACGCCGGCCCTGGCTCTAAGGCTGCATGAAAGGAGGTCCAGACTGCAGTTCAGCTCCACTGTCGCTGATTGCTGTCCAGATCCACCATTGCTCATAGCTGATTTCAGTAAAGCACTACACTATTTTGTCAGCAGGGCTGGAGCAGGACTGTAGTATAGATGTGATCAGGGGTGGAGCAGGACTGTAGAGCAGATGTGATCAGGGCTGGAGCTGGACTGTAGTATAGATGTGAGCAGGGGTGGAGCTGGACTGTAGTATAGATGTGAGCAGGGGTGGAGCTGGACTGTAGTTAGATGTGATCAGTGGTGGAGCTGGACTGTAGTATAGATGTGAGCAGGGCTGGAGCTGGACTGTAGTACAAATGTGAGCAGGGGTGGAGCAGGACTGTAGTATAGATGTGAGCAGGGTGGAGCTGGACTGTAGAGCAGATGTGATCAGGGGTGGAGCAGGACTGTAGTATAGATGTGATCAGGGGTGGAGCAGGACTGTAGTATAGATGTGAGCAGGGGTGGAGCTGGACTGTAGTATAGATGTGAGCAGGGGTGGAGCAGGACTGTAGTATAGATGTGATCAGGGGTGGAGCAGGACTGTAGTATAGATGTGAGCAGGGGTGGAGCTGGACTGTAGTATAGATGTGAGCAGGGGTGGAGCGGACTGTAGTATAGATGTGACAGGGGTGGAGCAGGACTGTAGTATAGATGTAGCAGGGGTGGAGCAGGACTGTAGTATAGATGTGAGCAGGGGTGGAGCTGGACTGTAGTATAGATGTGAGCAGGGGTGGAGCTGGACTGTAGTATAGATGTAGCAGGGGTGGAGCTGGACTGTAGTATAGATGTGAGCAGGGGTGGAGCTGGACTGTAGTTATAGATGTGAGCAGGGGTGGAGCTGGACTGTAGTTATAGATGTGAGCAGGGGTGGAGCTGGACTGTAGTATAGATGTGAGCAGGGGTGGAGCTGGACTGTAGTATAGATGTGAGCAGGGGTGGAGCTGGACTGTAGTATAGATGTGAGCAGGGGTGGAGCAGGACTGTAGTATAGATGTGAGCAGGGGTGGAGCTGGACTGTAGTATAGATGTGAGCAGGAGTGGAGCAGGACTGTAGTAAGATGTGAGCAGGGGTGGAGCTGGACTGTAGTATAGATGTGATCAGGGGTGGAGCAGGACTGTAGTATAGATGTGAGCAGGGGTGGAGCTGGACTGTAGTATAGATGTGAGCAGGGGTGGAGCTGGACTGTAGTATAGATGTGAGCAGGGGTGGAGCGGACTGTAGTATAGATGTGAGCAGGGGTGGAGCTGGACTGTAGTATAGATGTGAGCAGGGGTGGAGCAGGACTGTAGTATAGATGTGAGCAGGGGTGGAGCTGGACTGTAGTATAGATGTGAGCAGGGGTGGAGCAGGACTGTAGTATAGATGTGAGCAGGGGTGGAGCAGGACTGTAGTATAGATGTGAGCAGGGGTGGAGCAGGACTGTAGTATAGATGTGAGCAGGGGTGAGACTGGACTGTAGTATAGATGTGAGCAGGGTGGAGCAGGACTGTAGTATAGATGTGAGCAGGGGTGGAGCTGGACTGTAGTATAGATGTGAGCAGGGGTGGAGCAGGACTGTAGTATAGATGTGATGCAGTGGGTGGAGCTGGACTGTAGTATAGATGTGAGCAGGGGTGGAGCAGGACTGTAGTATAGATGTGAGCAGGGGTGGAGCAGGACTGTAGTATTAGATGTGAGCAGGGGTGGAGCTAGACTGTAGTATAGATGTGAGCAGGGGTGGAGCAGGACTGTAGTATAGATGTGAGCAGGGGTGGAGCAGGACTGTAGTATTGATGAGAGCAGGGGTGGAGCTAGACTGTAGTATAGATGTGAGCAGGGGTGGAGCTGGACTGTAGTATAGATGTAGAGGGGTGAGCGGACTGTAGTATAGATGTGAGCAGGGGTGGAGCAGGACTGTAGTATAGATGTGAGCAGGGGTGGAGCAGGACTGTAGTATAGATGTGAGCAGGGGTGGAGCAGGACTGTAGTATAGATGTGAGCAGGGGTGGAGTGGACTGTAGTATAGATGTGAGCAGGGTGGAGCTGGACTGTAGTATAGATGTGAGAGGGGTGGAGCTGGACTGTAGTATAGATGTGAGCAGGGGTGGAGCAGGACTGTAGTATAGATGTGACAGGGTGGAGCTGGACTGTAGTATAGATGTGAGCAGGGGTGGAGCTGGACTGTAGTACAGATGTGAGCAGGGGTGGAGCAGGACTGTAGTATAGATGTGAGTAGAGGGTGGAGCAGGACTGTAGTATAGATGTGAGCAGGGGTGGAGCTGGACTGTAGTATAGATGTGAGCAGGGGTGGAGCTGGACTGTAGTATAGATGTGAGAAGGGGTGGAGCAGGACTGTAGTATAGATGTGAGCAGGGGTGGAGCAGGACTGTAGTATAGATGTGAGCAGGGGGTGGAACAGGACTGTAGTATAGATGTGAGCAGGGGTGGAGCTGGACTGTATAGATGTGATTAGGGGTGGAGAAGGACTAGTATAGATGTGAGCAGGGGTGGAGCTGGACTGTGGTATAGATGTGAGCAGGGGTGGAGCAGGACTGTATAGATTTGAGCAGGGCGGAGCTGAACTGTAGTTAGATGTGAGCAGGGGTGGAGCTGGACTGTATAGATGTGAGCAGGGGTGGAGCTGGACTGTAGTATAGATGTGAGCAGAGGTGGAGCAGGACTGTAGTATAGATGTGAGCAGGGGTGGAGCAGGACTGTAGTATAGATGTGAGCAGGGGTGGAGCTGGACTGTAGTATAGATGTGAGCAGGGGTGGAGCTGGACTGTATAGATGTGAGCAGGGGTGGAGCTGAACTGTAGTATAGATGTGAGCAGGGGTGGAGCAGGACTGTAATACAGAAGAGAGCAGGGGTGGAGCAGGACTGTAGTATAGATGTGAGCAGGGGTGGAGCTGGACTGTAGTATAGATGTGAGCATGGGTGGAGCAGGACTGTAGTATAGATGTGAGCAGGGGTGGAGCAGGACTGTAGTATAGATGTGAGCAGGGGTGAACAGGACTGTAGTATAGATGTGAGCAGGGGTGGAGCTGGACTGTATAGATGTGATCAGGGGTGGAGCAGGACTGTAGTATAGATGTGAGCAGGGGTGGAGCTGGACTGTGGTATAGATGTGAGCAGGGGTGGAGCAGGACTGTAGTATAGATGTGAGCAGGGGTGGAGCTGGACTGTATAGATGTGACAGGGGTGGAGCAGGACTGTAGTATAGATGTGAGCAGGGGTGGAGCTGGACTGTGGTATAGATGTGAGCAGGGGTGGAGCAGGACTGTAGTATAGATGTGACAGGGGTGGAGCTGGACTGTATAGATGTGAGCAGGGGTGGAGCAGGACTGTAGTATAGATGTGAGCAGGGGTGGAGCTGGACTGTATAGATGTGAGCGGGGTGGAGCAGGACTGTTGTATAGATGTGAGCAGGGGTGGAGCTGGACTGTATAGATGTGAGCAGGGCGGAGCTGAACTGTAGTACAGATGTGAGCAGGAGTGGAGCAGGACTGTAATACAGAAGAGAGCACGGGTGGAGCCGGCTGTAGCACAGATGTGAGCAAGGATGGAGCTGGAGTGTAATAAATATAAGCAGGGGTAAAGCTGGTCTTCAAAGCATGAGCAGGGGTGGAGCTGAACTGCAGTGGATATGAGCAAGGGTGAAGCTGGCCTGTAGTAGATGAGTCCAGGGGTGGAGCTGCTCTGTAGTAGATGTGACAGGGATGGAGCTGGCTCTTGCTTCCAGCTCATACAGAATATGACCACTGCAGCCAATCAGCAGCCACTGTTTGACTATTGTGGTCACTTGACACTCCTTGATGGAAGAGGAAGCCAGGAAACTGGCTTGGAAAATCAGGAGCCGTATTGAGGAGGAGTGAGTGTATGGTAAGGGAGTATATTGTTTGTTTTTTGCACTTATTTATGTATTTTAGTTGAGGCCAGCCCCCGAGGAGTAGGTGGGGATTAAACATTCCCCATTGTAGTGAATTTTATAAATTGATTGCCTCAGTTATTATATACTCTTCATAAGTTTCATTTTACAATATTCTAATATGTTTGAACTACACAAAAGCTTTAGTTTTATGAAAACCGTCCAGAAAAAAGTCACAGTCATGTCTGCACACACATGAAAAAAATAAAAAGTGACCGTCGCTCGTGCTTGAGACTGAAGAATTAATATTTCCTCTCATTGCCGTCTCCTCTGGTTACACAAGTCATGATTGGATCTTGTAGAGATGTGAAGTGGATCTCATTGGCTTTATGGATCCGCCAGGAGGTTATGAGGAGGCACAGCGCTGTCTGACTGTAATGTATGTAGTACAGTTCATATAGCGTCTTGTGCTTGGGTGCGATGAAAATACATGAGACACAGGTTTGATATAGAAAGTCTTGTATTACTTCATACAAGTTGGCAAAAATAGTCACACAGTTTGCAGACACAGAAACAGGAGACACAGCAGGCCAGAGTAATCTAAGCTCAGCAATCACTCTCCACAACAGGTTCAGGATCTTCTTCTCTGTTACCGTAAGTCCATGCAAACGTGGGTCTTTCAAAGAGCAGGGTTCAGAGTCCACAAGTGCTTCAGAGTTCCTCAGTAGGAATAGCTGGAGTACAAGGTCCAAGGCTTTAGGAGTCAGGTCACAGGTTCACTGCAGGCTAGATTCTGAAGCACTGATTGTTCAGCTGTGGCTGCTTAAGAAGCAAAAGGAGAGAATCAGGGCGGGAACATGCAAGCTGGAAACTCCATTTTGAATGAGGGCAAGATAGCTGCAGCAAGACAGAAAGTAAAATGGCTGACGAACAAACTGAGTTTCAGGAACATGTACACAGAACCTTACATTACTCCCCCCTTAGGGACAACCTCCGGATGACCTCAGGCCAGGCTTGTGTGGGTACCTCTGATGAAACTGACGGAGCAAGCGAGGAGCATTAACGTTATTGACTGGTTCCCATGAGTTGTCCTCCACTGGGTAGCCCTGCCATTTAATCAGATATTGTAACTGATTTCTATACAACCTGGAATCTAAAATCCTTTCCACCACAAATTCTTCCTGACCATCGACTAGCACTGGGTCAGGGCAAGGAGAAGAACGTCCAGGAAACGTATTGGGTGTCGCAGCCTTTAGTAGGGATACATGAAAGACAGGGTGAATTCTCATAGTTCTGGGCAGTTGAAGACGACAAGCAACGGCACTTATAATTTTACTGATTTTATAGGGTCCAATGTACTTATGTCCCAACTTAGACGATGGAATCCTTAACTTAAGATTTCTGGTTGACAGCCAGACCAAGTCTCCTACCTTGAAAGCTGGTGCAGGTTTACGAAATTTATCTGCTGCTTTCTTGTACCTTTCCTGAGCCGACTCCAGATTCTCCTTTAGAAGATCCATATTCTTCTGTAAAGACGTGATTCTTTCAGCCACTGCTGGTAAAGGCGTTTCTATGGGAAATCGTGGTAGAATGTTAGGATGATAACCTAGATTAGAGTAAAAAGGAGACTGCTTAGTGGAGGCGCTCTGAGAGTTGTTATACGAGAGCTCAGCTAATGGAAGTAGATCCACCCAATCATCCTGTAGGTGGCAGATAAAGCAGCGGAGATACTGCTCCAGGGTTTGATTGGTTCGTTCGGTCTGTCCATTAGTCTGGGGATGAAAAGCAGAAGAAAGGTTTACTTTAATGTCCAATGCTGCACAGAAATTTTGCCAAAACCTAGAAGTGAATTGCACCCCTCGATCCGAAATAACCTCATCCGGTACTCCATGTAAGCGAAACACATCTTTAATCATCAAATCTGATGTCTGTTTTGCAGTGGGTAAGCCGACACAAGGGATAAAATGAGCTGCCTTTGTTAGACGGTCAACCACCACTAGAATGGTGTTCTTCCCTTGAGAGGTTGGTAACTCCACAATGAAGTCCATAGAAATGGATCCCCACGGGCGGGACGGGGTGGGAAGAGGCTGTAACAGACCAGTTGGTGAGGAGCGAGGTGTTTTGCATCTTGCACAGACTTTACATGAAGTGACATAGGTTAAAACATCCTTCCTGCAAGTGGGCCACCAAAAGAAACGAGAGAGAAATTCCTGTGTCTTTAGAATTCCTCTATGCCCAGCTATCTTGGAATCGTGAATGAGTTGCAATACTCTCAATCTGACTGTTTCAGGTATATACAGACGTTGTCCCTGAATCCACACACCATTCTTAAAGACAAGACTTACGTCCCTTGGGGGTTGTGCCAAAAAGGAATCCGCATGGTATGCTTCCTTGATGTCCTTAAGTAGGTCTGGATTATGAATTACTCCTAGGAATCTAGAGTCAGGAAGAATAGTCTTAGGAGGAGTAATTGGACGTGTCTCTGCTGAGTAAATCCTAGAGAGTGCATCAGCCTTTCCATTGCGCGATCCTGGTCTATAAGAAATGATAAAATTAAATTGGTTTAAGAAAAGATTCCAGCGAGCCTGGCGAGGAGTCAGGCACTTAGCCGACCTGATAAACTCAAGGTTACGATGATCTGTCAGGACGACTATTTGCTGTGCAGCTCCCTGAAGAAGGTGTCTCCATTCTTTGAAGGCGGCAATAATGGCCAACAACTCTCTATTGCCCACATCGTAGTTCCTCTCAGCCGAAGACAACTGCTGGGAAAAGAAGGCACAGGGATGCAAGACATTCTTCTCACCTGTTCTCTGAGAGAGTATAGCTCCAACGGCACAGTCTGAAGCATCCACCTCTATTATGAAGGCAAGCTCGTGGTTGGGATGTACTAGGATAGGTGCAGTGGTAAATTTATCTTTTAGACGGGAAAATGCTTCCTGGGCTTGGGGAGTCCAGGAGAACCTAGACTCTTTCCGGGTAAGTTGGGTGATAGGTGACACTACCTCAGAGAAATTTCTAATGAAACGTCTATAGAAGTTGGCAAACCCGATGAAGCGCTGTACCTCCTTCACATTTCTAGGACTTGGCCAATCCTTGATGGCTTGGGTTTTGCTTCCATCCATACTAATTCCTTGTGTAGACAGTACATACCCCAGAAATTGAATTTCGGTCCTATGGAATTCACACTTTTCAAGTTTGATGTAAATATGATTTTGTCTTAGACGTTCCAAGACCATTCTCACATGTCCATGATGTTCCTCTGTGGAGTTAGAAAAAATTAGAATATCATCCAAATAAATTACCACGAATGTATCTAGGAGATCCCTGAAGATGTCATTCACCAAGTGTTGGAAAGTGGCTGGGGCGGTACTCAGACCAAAAGGCATAACTAGATATTCAAAGTGTCCATAGCGTGACCTGAATGCAGTCTTCCATTCATCCCCAGGTCTAATACGGACTAAGTTATAGGCCCCACGAAGATCTAGTTTAGAGAAAATTTTGGCATGTCGCACTCTCTCCAATAACTCAGGGATTAAAGGCAATGGATAACGGTTTCTAATAGTAACCTTATTGAGTTCCCTATAGTCTACGCATGGTCTCAGAGATCCATCTTTCTTCTTTACAAAGAAGATGGGTGCACCTGCAGGAGATGAAGAGGGGCGTATGAAGCCCTTGGCTAGATTTTCGTCTATGTAATCCTTTAAAGCCTTTAGCTCGGGCCCCGCCAGGGGGTAGATCTTACCAAAAGGTATCTCTGCTCCAGGCAATAATTCAATTGGACAATCATATGGACGGTGAGGAGGAAGCTGGTCAGCGTTCTTCTTGTCACATAAATCCACATAGTCCTGGTATACAGCTGGTAGTTCAGGGACTGACATGGTTCCTTTAGGAACAGAGCAAGCTGAAACTTTTGGACTCATCTGTTTCTCTGGAAAGTGTAATTCCTTGGTCTCCCAGTTAATGGTAGGGTTCTGAGCCTGCAGCCATGGTAGCCCTAGAATAATGGGAAAGTGGGGAGAAGAGATAAGCATAAAGGACAGTTTCTCTTGATGATCTTTACCCATAAGAACCCTCAAAGGCTCTGTTTCCTGATCCACTGGTCCAGAGGTCAGCAGGGAGCCATCCACAGTTTCCATCTGTACTGGAGTAGCCTTCTTCACTGAACGTATCCCCTGTTTCAGAGCAAAGGAGACATCCATAAAATTCCCACTTGCCCCTGAGTCGATCATAGCAGAGCTAGACACCCAAGCTGAGTCAACCCAGAGTTTGATGGAAAGAAAGCAATGAGAATTGTTTTTCTTACAACTCAGCTGGGACACCGCTGAGGAAACTTGAAAAATGGCAGCGTTTACACAGTCAACGTCCTCAGAGGTAACGGAGTTTAAGTCCGAGAAATCAAGATCTGTTGCTGCAGATCTCTCTGGAGCCTGAGGCTCGGACCTGACAGATCCCCTCTCGCAACACTCACAATGAATGAGTGCTGCAGTAGTCTTACGAGAACGGCTGGGGCAGTTTATAATGAAGTGCCCTGACTTACCACAATAGAAACATAGATTTTCCTTAAAACGATGTTCCTTGCGTGCATCACTAACCCGTCGTTGTAAAGAGTCTACCTGCATGGGTTCAGGTTCAGGTTCCCGTGTAATCCTACTCAAAGGTTCCTTAGCTGGAGAGGAAGGTAGGAAAAGGTTAGTGCGATTGCTTTCGAACCATCTCTCTTGCCTGCGTTCAGTCAGACGAGTATCAATACGGATTCAGTAGTTAATAAAGTCACCTAACGCAGTGGGAGGGTCGGCACGAGCAAGTTCATCCTTAATCAGTGGAGATAACCCCTTTCGAAAAATAGATTTTTTGGCGGAACTGTCCCAGGTGGTATCAAGGGCCCATCTCCTGATATCCAAGGCATATTCAGCTACCGAGTGCTTACCTTGGCGCAAAGCTAACATGGCTGCTTCAGCTGTTGCACCTCGATTGGGTCATCAAACACCTGCCCCATGGCTGAAATAAAAGCATCAAGGTGATTCAAACAATCATCCTCAGTCTCAATCAGAGGGTTTGCCCACATCAAAGCCTTGTTGGTAAGCAACATAATTATAGTAAGCACTTTAGATCGTTCAGTGGGAAATTGTGAAGCATGTGCAGAAAAAAAAAGATTGCATTGATTAATAAATCCCCTGAATTTCTCACGTTCACCGCCAAAACGAAAAGGGGGCAACTTGGGAATCCCAGAACTCGGGGCTACGGCAGGAGCCTGGACTCGCTCTTCTAGAACCTCAATCCTGGCTCGCAAATCCTGGGCAGTCTGTCCAAACACTTGCAAATTGTGATTAGTGAGGTCCTGTAGGCTTGAAAAACGGGTCTTTATATTCTGCAAATCTGCAAGGATATTATCAGTCACTCCGCAAAGTTCCTTTATGCGGGCCTCCATTTTCCAGATCTTTTAAGACAGGAGTACTGGAAGAATAGGAGAGGAGAAAAAAAAAACAATAGTGTTTACCTGTGGTAACACTGCAGAGAGAAAAAAAATTAAGGGAACTGCTCACCTGGAATGGTTGTGAGAAGTAACAACCACTATCATCACAGAAAGTTCACCCGGACATCTGATATCCACAGTTACAGCAGACAAAAAGAGAAAAGAGAAAAAAAAAAAAAAAACAATAGTGTTTACCTGTGGTAACACTGCAGAAAAAAAAACACTTAAGGGAATTGCTCACCTGGAATGGTTGTGAGAAGTCACAACCACTGTCATCACAGAAAGTACAACCGGACATCCGATATCCACAGTTACAGCAGACACAGCCTTTCCAGACCCAGCAGACACGTTTTGGCTTCAGAATCTTGTAATGTATGTAGTACAGTTCATATAGCGTCTTGTGCTTGGGTGCGATGAAAATACATGAGACACAGGTTTGATATAGAAAGTCTTGTATTACTTCATACAAGTTGGCAAAAATAGTCACACAGTTTGCAGACACAGAAGCAGGAGACACAGCAGGCCAGAGTAATCTAAGCTCAGCAATCACTCTCCACAACAGGTTCAGGATCTTCTTCTCTGTTACCGTAAGTCCATGCAAACGTGGGTCTTTCAAAGAGCAGGGTTCAGAGTCCACAAGTGCTTCAGAGTTCCTCAGTAGGAATAGCTGGAGTACAAGGTCCAAGGCTTTAGGAGTCAGGTCACAGGTTCACTGCAGGCTAGATTTGAAGCACTGATTGTTCAGCTGTGGCTGCTTAAGAAGCAAAAGGAGAGAATCAGGGCGGGAACATGCAAGCTGGAAACTCCATTTTGACTGAGGGTAAGATAGCTGCAGCAAGACAGAAAGTAAAATGGCTGACGAACAAACTGAGTTTCAGGAACATGTACACAGAACCTTACACTGACTACTAATGACTTGAGCTATTAGTTTTATGGTAGGACATAAGCAGCTCTCTGAAATCCATAAAATATTTCTTCTCTTACGTTCTTGATGACATGAGAGGGTGAACACTTAATCCGTTGTTCGGGGAGGTCAAGTGCTTGTCGTTTTATTGTCTGACATGATGTGACATTGAGAAGAATTGCACAGGCTGGAATCCATTCTGAGCCCCATCTGCTTTCAACAGGTAGTCAATGGGATGATGGCCTCTTAATGTGCTGACTCTTTGTGAGGTTTATTGCAGTTCATTAATGAAAAAAACAGAAAACCCTCAATGATCGTTTTCATTGCTTAAAGGAAGATACAGAATCCTATATGCCGATCGCTAGCTCCTCAAGATAAAGAAGCCGTCAAAGGATCCTTATTGTCTGAGGACATAAAATCTATCTATATTGGGGCAGAAAAAACTGCAAGCATTGCCTATGCTCAACGGAAGCATAGCCTCTGTCTACCGATTCCTATAAGTCTAATATATGGGAGCTTTGGAAGACGCACAAGACTGCACCTAGTCAGATCGATACCACTAGAGCACAACCTGCGACCATGGGGGGCCATATGTGGCCAACAATGCCATTGCGTGCACCCCCAAACATTTGGCCACAGGCATGCTAGTCATTGTGTATCTGCTAACATCTAGGAGGAGGACGCTACCATCTCTGTTTTGATCCCAATAAACTTTTCGGAGAATGGGGACCCCTATTTGGCAATCCAGAAAGGGGTATGTGAGCTACAGGTATCAGTCTAGACATGTGGCTCTTTTCACTGTAGTTCCCGACAGTTAAGGTTACGATGGGGAGAGACACGTGCCATCATGGCCTCCTCCATGACTGCAAAAATCGATCCCCATTCTTCCCATACTTGCACTTTCATGATCTATCAGGCATTTATGGCATATACTGTAAAGGGTTTGTCCACTACTCAGACAACCCGTTCTCAATCCTTTTGCTTCTTCCCAGTAAAATAATAACACATAAAAACTCGCCTGTGGTGTCAGCGCCGTTCCAGCGATGTCAGCACTGGCTGTCCCGGGGATCGCGTGACATTATGTCACACAATGCCTGCGGCCAGTCAGCACTTACTCTACTCTACCCGCCTTACTATTTTACAAGGGGGAAACATAGGGATTGAGAAAGAGTTGTCGAAGTAGTGGACAATCCCTTTAAATGTGCCAGAAATTTCTCAGATGGTAATACTCCTTCAAGTTTTATTGTGGCACTTGGGAGCTAGAATCACAATAACTCTGAAAGATAGGTTTTCCGTATAAACACCAGATGAATAATGACGTTCATACACCGGGGCAGTGCCATGGGATTGAATGAGCAACCACTGTTTTAATTTCTATGTCATGAATCAAGAATACCCATTAAACTAAGAAACTTTGTAATATATCTGCTTCTTTAGTCTCCTGGACTGATCTTTCACTCTCAAATCATGGGCAAAAATGTGTAACATCTGAATTCAGTGAAGACAGGCTTTAACATTACTGAGATAGATGACAGTTGGTGCTTAAGAGATTCTATGGAGAGGGATGAGCTAGAGGCTGAAAAGGACATTCTGCTGCAAGATCTTCTAAAACAACAGTTACATTTAGCCTTTTTTTTAAAAAAAAAACCCAAAACCTATAGATTAACCCCATTGCAGAGTATCAGATCAGCAATCTGTCACTATACAGTGATGTTCCATCCGGGGACAATGTAAAAAAGTAAAAAAAAAATCCTAAATAAAGAACAAAAAAAGATAAAATATGAATCCAAGAAATACATTTATTTATCTAAAAAAAAGAAAAATAAACAATAAAAGTACATCGCCGTGTCCGGAAGAACCCAATGTATAAAACTGACCCACTAGTTAACCTGTAAAAAAGTAAGTAAAAACCAAGGCAAAAAAACAATGTTTTATCATCATACCGCTGAACAAAAAAGTACAATAAAACATAACAAAAAAGACTAATGTAAATAAAAAGGTACTGCTGAAAACGTCATCTTGTCCCGCAAAAAAACAAGCCGCCATAAATCTCCGTCGGCGAAAAATAAAAAAGTTATAGCTCTCAGAATAAAGCGATGCAAAATCTATTTTTTCTATAAAAGTTTTTATTGTGTAAAAGCGCCAAAATATTAAATATATATATTTGGTATCGCTGTAATTGTACTGACCCGAAGAATAAAGCTGCTGTATCAATTTTACCACACGTGGAACGGCATAAAAAAACCTCAAAAAACAATTCCTGAATTGCTGTTTTTTGTTAATACTACCTCCCAAAAATTGGAATAGAAAGCGATAAAAAAAGTCATGTGCCCGAAAACAGTACCAATGAAAACGCCAACTCGTCCCGCAAAAAACGAGCCATCACATGACTCTTTGGGCCAAAATATGAAAACATAGCTGTTTAAATGTGGGGATGCAAAAACTATTTTTTTCCAAAAAAGAAGCGTCTTTTAGTGTGTGACAGCAGCTAAACATAAAAACCCAATATAAATCTGGTATCGCGGTAATCGAACCGACCCGAAGAATAAATTCGCCTAAGCACTCATACCGCACAAGGAACGGCGTAAAAAATAAATAAAACCAATTCCTCACCTGCTTTTGATTTGTTTATTCTGCCTCTCAAAGATCATAGTAAGACTTGGCGCACATTTATCCTGCGCTCCACGCTGAGCGTTTACAGCGGGGTTTCCTTGTAAATATTTGAATTATATGATTCATATGGAACCTCTGGCGGAAGATTCCCTATAATGAGGCAGATGGAGGCACTCTGGACGCCATAGGACCTATGATCCAGCAAAAAAATTCAGCAAATTCTGCGCTCCCAATTCCAAAAGCCCCCCCCTTCTGAGCCACAGTGTGCCAAAACCACATTTAGCACCCACTCTTCTTCTATAGATGGTATTATATGGCTTATAAGCTTCCTTACATTGGCATGTCAGGCAGTCACTTTCCACAAGGAGAAACATTACCCCTTAGATCCCAATCATACGCCTCTCATACAGCTAAATCAGATCTCATGCTTTGCACTGAGGAGGGGCCAACAAACCGAAACATGAGTCTGCAAACTGAGATTCCAGTTTGACTTTTATCCTAAGTCATGTGACATGGCTCATTAAAGGGTCGATAGAGACTTTTAAGATTGCTACTTCCAGTAGGTGGTGCTAGAATTCCAGTCTTCATCCTCTCTATACGTTGAGAGTTCTATACATTGCCTTTTACTAATTGTCATGGTATATTTGGATTCTAGGCCCTAAGAAGGAAATGTCTTGACGAAGAGAATCTTCGCTCAGTGTCCGTAAGAAGATTTAATTCCTTCCAACTTTTTTCCATAACGGAATTATCAAAGGAGGAGAAGGAAGACGAAGAACGTTCCTGGATGAAATACACGAGCATCTTCTATCCTGAGCACAGTATATGTTTGAGGTATGAGAATTTTCTTTTATTTCACGGTAATTTTTTTTTTAGTTTGATTTTGTTTTTTGAAACTGTTTACACCATGACCTGGCATCCGCTTCCATGTGACGATACAGAACAGCTGTTAGGTGGCTTCCATACTGACCACAGTGACTGCCGGTGCCAGAAAAATCACTAATATAAATGGAATTTGTTGTCAGAAAACGACTTAAAAAACAAACAAACTCTGATTTATGGCGGCTTTTTTATTTTGCATTGAGCACTTAAAGACATGATCGGCCATCACTTTTCAGCTGCATACGTTGAGGGCAGGGTCAGCCGTCATCCCAATGACAAAACACGTCTACTCTAAAGCTGGAGACATCTCAGCACCTTCTTCTCCCTGTGTATCTTTTCTATTTTGTTGATGAACCCACGTAATACTTAGTCAGTAGGTAACATAACCCAGCTATTGGCCGACCACAGCTTCACTATATGGACAAAATTGGGACACCTCCACATCACACCCACAGGAGCTTTTGCCACATCCCATTCTACACCCACAGTCACTAATATGGAGTCTGTCCCTCCGTAGCTATTACAGCCTCTCGCGAGGGGCCGGCTGTTATACACCGGGGCGAGGGGCCGGCTGTTCTACACCGGGGGCGAGGGGCCGGCTGTTCTACACTGAGGCGAGGGGCCGGCTGTTATACACCGGGGGCTAGGGGCCGGCTGTTCTACACTGGGGGCGAGGGGCCGGCTGTTCTACACTGGGGGCGAGGGGCCGGCTTTTATACACCCGAGGCGAGGGGCCGGCTTTTCTACACTGGGGGCGAGGGGCTGGCTGTTATACACCGAGGGCGAGGGGCCGGCTGTTATGCACCGGGGGCGAGGGGCCGGCTGTTATACACCATGGGCGAGGGGCCAGCTGTTATACACTGGGGGCGAGGGGCCGGCTGTTATACACCGGGGGCGAGGGGCCGACTGTTCTACACTGGGGGCGAGGGGCCGGCTGTTATACACCGGGGGCGAGGGGCCGGCTGTTATACATCGGGGGCGAGGGGCCGGCTGTTATACACCGGGGGCGAGGGGCCGGCTGTTATCCAACGGGGGCAAGGGGCCGGCTGTTATACAACGGGGGCGAGGGGCCGGCTGTTATACACCGGGGGCGAAGGGCCGGTTGTTATACACCGTGGGCGAGGGGCCGGCTGTTCTACACTGGGGGCGAAGGACCGGCTGTTATACACCGAGGGCGAGGGGCTGGTGGGACTGAATGAAAAACCTGAATTCAGTGAGTAACATCTGTATCCCGTCACTATTCTCTGTATAGTGTATCTCGGCTGCAGGTGCAGCACGGGGCAATAAGCGGCTGTCTGACACCACCTCGGGGCAAGCTCTGCATTACACCAGATCTGGCATTGAAAAGTATTTCTCAGGTCAGACTGTAATAATTCAGATAAAAGCCTCAACTTTGTGACCTAAAAAATAGCCATAAATTTTTTGAAGTTTTTTTTTTTTTACTGAGAATATCGCATTGTACCGATTTCTTTTCTGACGTTGCGGTGCCAAGAATATGACCTAAGGTACGGTAATTTTTATTTTTTTTAAAATTTTTCCTGAAATCTATTCCTGCATTGAAACCTTTCTTTTCTCCATGACCCTGAGACCATTTATTACACTCCAAAGATGAGTCTTAGGTTAAGTGCATCACATTGGGGGACGCATTCAACCGTCGCCATGGTAACAGATGTATATACCGGGGAATCGGATCATTTCATGTGGTTGAAGCCGCGCTGCCTATGACGGTATAATGCGCACAATGCCTCCTTTGACATCGTACACATTAGGACGTCAGTAATACATATAACTGCGATGTGCACGCCTCGTTCTGTTAAATAGGAAGTCATTATATTAAAAGCAGCAGATGCTACGGCTCAATGACCGATGGTTTCTTCACTGATAGCATAACATTTTCATATTCTGAGTCACAACTCCTCTCCTGTGCCCCCGAGTGGATATGTGCTAGGTCAGAGAACAAGCAGCTCAGGGTCTTGGCTGGGAAAATTTTTTTTGACCCACCCCCCCCCCCCCACGAAAAAATAAAAAATCATTTTAGCAATTTGGTTTAATTAAAAATGTTGCACCCTTTTACAAGCTTTTAGGATCCCTGCAAATTAAAATTTTGATGTGATCCATAGTTATAAATCAGCTGATGGGACAGATAAAAGTCACTAACACTAATGTCAGACCTTTATAATGATCTCACTGATGAATTCTCAGTTACCTCTTTATGCAGCCTGCAAAGCTCAGGCTATATAAAGCAAAGGGTGTAAACATCTTTAATGAAGCCCAATTACAAAAATGATTTTTAGCCCCAAATACATGGATTTACGTAAGAATTTTTTTTTCCCCCCAAAAAAAGATGGAACAACCCAGATTTTTCCACTTTAAAAAAATGATGGCCACAAAATGTACAAAATAAAAAAAAAAACACCAAAGGTACGCGCCTTCCTCCTGTCTAACGTTGACTCTCTTCTGCTCCTCCTGGCTTTGTTTACTGACTGCAGCGGTGACGGACGGCTACAGCGTTCATCACGCTGCAGCCAATCACTGAGCTTAGCGGCTCTGCTGATATACACTGCACGAGCCGCTGATCTCAGTGATTGACTGCAGCGCTGTAGCTGTCATGTCACCGCTGCAGTCGATAAACAAAGACCAGAGGAACCGGAAAGGGAGAGTCAGCACTGGACCCTGGGAGGGTGACTACCTGTTTTTCCTTCTATTTTATAGAAGCTTTTGAGTTCCTGTTTTTTAAAGGTACAAGCCCCTTTTAAAGCCTTAGACAGTGCATTTTTGCAACATTTACATTGGTTGCAGGAAATGTTCTTTCCCATAGGGATCGCCTGAAAGAAAGTGTAACGCGAAAAATGAGACGTTAAACACAAAATTAGAAATTACGCCCCAGTTTTGTGCGTTTCACACGTGTTAAAATCTGGTTCTCCCCCCTCTAGTGGCTAAACCTGATAATTCCGTCTAAACCCTCTCCTCCTCACATTGCTAAGCCTGTCTGCTCTTTCCAAGTGACACCAAGATTAGCCCAGATTTTTTTTTTTGTGCGGGTGATTTCGGAATGCATTGAGATTTGAGGATGTATTGAAATAATTCCCAGATCACTAAAACTCTCTGCTTGATTGGTAAGGAGGCATAGAGAGGCCACAAATAAACTTAAGACCTTAAGCTTCTCAAGGGAGAGCAACGTGCCCGGCGGAGATTGCTGTTTACCAGGTGAATCGAGTCCTGTTGGAAAAGCAATCTGAAAAGTGACTTGGGCTTAGTGCTGTTGTGCAAGGACTTTGTTAGATAGTTGAATTTGCTTTTGACAACGGAAAGGTCAACATTGGTTAATTAAAAGGAATCTGCCATCAGGTTTTTACTATATAATCTGATAGTAGCATGTTGTAGGGGCAGAGACCTTGATTCCAGCGATTTATCATTTAGTTTACTTGGTGCAGCGGTTTCAATGGAATCACAGTTTTTCCTGCTTCAGATCTAGCAGAGCTTGGAATGCTGAGCTGTGTATGACCCCGCCCACAGCACTGATTGGCAGCTTTCTGTGTACACTGTATCTTGACAGAAAACTGCCAATCAGAGATGGGGGTGTGGTTGGACCAGGAGGCACGAGACATTTAGTCCTCTAGTGATAATCTGCTGCTGATAATACACTGATTTACATTGAAACAGCAAAGCACAGCCTAGTAAGTGACACATCTCTGAAATCAGGGTCACTGCCTCCATATCATGCTGCTCTCAGATTACATAGCAAAAACCTGTCGACGGATTCCCTTTAAGGATTTTCCATTGGAAGGCAAAATTTTTCCATTTGCAAAAGAGGACAATACTTTTAAAGCAATTAGTAAATTCCACTAGTGTAAATTCCACTAGTACTTACAAGGGGTTTTCAAGGTCTAGAATATGGATACTCTATTTTAAAAATCAGTGTAGGATCGTCGGCGGTCCAACTGCTGCCAATCGGCTCTTCTTTGTTTAGGAACAGCGCCGTAGATTTTGTAGTGGCCGAACCTGGTATTGCAGCTCGTTTCTGATTTCTGAACGGCAGGACCAGACACAGCCACTACCAAAACTACAGATTTGTAGCGGTGCCTGCTGAACAACGCAGGGACACGCATGCTGGGAGTAGGACCGCCACCGATCAGGTATTGCTGGTCTTACCGGAGCCTAGGGTATGTTACTGAGTGATATTATTTTTGGCACATTATTGGGTAGTGGGACTGACAAAGACAAAGTGACAAAGACAAGAACAGAATGTAATTATTTTTCTTTTATTTTGGGGGAAACTTTGAGGGTTTTTCAAATCTAAGTGTTGAATGTACCTAAAATGAATATTAATTGTAAACCGATCTATTATTTCAGGCAAAACCGCGGAGCTTTAAATGTTTCTGACATCCTGACGAGTTTTGACAACACTGGAAACGTGTGTAAGTCCTATTCCCATTGTCGCTGGAAATCCCCAGCATTGTTTTCTCGTCAGGCAGATTTACATGACAAAAGTTGTGCAATTTTATTGTGATAATTTCTTGATGCCCAATTGTTTTCCGATTCCTACGTCGCGGCGGATCTGTATAATTCACGCTGTGTTTTTTTTTTTTTCGTATTCGGGAATTATGAATGATCTGCATACGTTTTGACAGGTTTTGCAAGCATGAATGTGAGGCAGCTGGTGCATTCACATAGATTAGGGCGCAGGAAAGCCTGCCGGAATGAGAAGCTAAAGCCTGCTAACTGAATATACGCAAACAGTTTGTATGGCCGCGGGCAAAAAAAGAAAGCTTTATGAATGGCATATTTATCTCTGAGGTCAAATAAGAGGCAGATGTGCTAAGCTTTGTATAAATATGTCTACATTATACCCGCGATTCTCCAAACTGGGGGATTTCTTCGCTTCGAGTCAAAAAAAAAAAAGTTGACGATGACAGGAGAAATCTGTAAAGGTGATGTGGCAAAAATAATAGCTGAAGGGTGATCTGCCGAGCGGTAAAAGTGCTGACCGTATGTTTTCCTTCCCATACCTGATGTTTGCTCCTTCTCGTATTCATGGATCAGTCGCACAATCGGAATTTTGAATGAATTTAATCAGAATTCCCATCTGGAATGTGTTTATTATGTAGCACTCGACAACTTGAAGCGCAGCTAGCTTCGGAGAACAAACTGAACGGCAAAAAGGATCCGGCACTCCCGAGTGTGCAAAAAGGAAGATAATGCTTTGTTAAAATGTAATCCAAAAAAGAGGTTCACGTTTCGGTCTAATACTGAGACCGTCACAAGACGGATTGCTGTTCAGACAAAGAATCGAGCAGAAGTGCTGGGTAAGAAACGGGTAGCAACCCAAATGATTTGCGCTACTAGATCGTCATGTGATGAATGTCTGAGAATTAGAACGAAACGTTTCATTCTAATTCTGATACCTTCATCACATGGATTGCTATTCAGATAAAGAGTCGGGAAGAGGCGCTGGGTAAGAAACGGGTAGCAACCCAAATGATCTGGAGGTGATCTAGACGCGCAAATCATTTGGGTTGCTACCCGTTTCTTACCCAGCGCTTCTTCCCGATTCTTTGTCTGAACAGCAATCCGTCTGATGAAGGTCTGAAAATTAGAACGAAACGTTATTAGAAATAGAATCCAAAAAAGAGAATGTTTTGCTCTAATTCTCAGACCTTCATCACATGGATTGCTATTCAAACAAAGAAACGGGCAGAAGTGCTGGGTAAGAAACGGGTAGCAGCCCAAACGATCTGCGACCAATCTATGAGCACAAATCATTTGGGTTGCTACCCGTTTCTTACCCAGCGCTCCCTCCCGATTCTTTATCTGAATATCAATCCGTCTGATGAAGGTCTGATAATGAAGCATTATCTTCTTTTTTGCAGACTCGAGAGTGCCGAATCCTTTATGTCGATTAGTATATAGAGTGGTATCCTATCCGAGCTCCCTCCTGCGCGGATTGACGTATATTCTTGTTTTGGGAACAACCTGCAGCTCCCACAAGTGAAGTGCTAGGCATTGTAAAAGTCATTGTTACATATATCATGTTCTTCTTGTGTCGTTGTCTTTCTTGCACGGTTACACCATGCTGCTTCCTTCTTGACTGCATCTAATGATGTCATCAAGGCTTGCAATTTGAAGGGGTTGTCTGCCTGCGCTCACTTCTACATAGATCCCCTTTAAACCCAGCCAGTTGTCATTCTCATTGGCTAGTTATTTAGGTTTATCCTTCCTGTGCTCTTAGTTCTATGCATTTTGATTTCTTTGCTCTTGTTCGTGTTCCTGACCTCAGCCTTGTTTCTTGAGTACTTTTTGCCTCGACCCTTGTGTCCTACAACTGGTACCTGTAATACTAATCCTGGCTGTTCCTGACTACACTTCTGACTTGACCTTTGGATACTATTATGCCTGTAGTATTTCTGTCTCTGGTCCAGACTTCATTGACTCATCCCAAAGGCCTGACTACTCGTCTGGCGGTACCTTCTAGCTACGATCATAAGCGTACCTCACAGGACCACTGCCGCCAATCCATGACTGTTCTGGAAACTAAAGGTTCCTATACTCATTAGACCAACATTATCCAAACCCCACTGATATTGATGGGTCCAACCGACTTATATATGGGGGTCCCTGACTCCCTCCCAGCAGATGATGCCAGTCTGCTTGTCCCTTCACCTGCACGGCATGTCCTTTCTCTACTATTCATGTTGTATCAACCCGTCTGAAAGCAACATGGATTAAATGCCTGTTACTGGACCGACAGATCCCATTTCTTGCTTTTGACAGGCAGAGCTCCACTTACTGACTAGAGAGATAATTATTCTTCGTCCTTCTGCAACCTTATTGTTCAAGGAAGAGCTGTTTTATTCACATTACAGGTTGTGCAGGTTCCAAGAAATACTCATTGTGGCCCTTCTCTTCTGCACTCTTTTAACAAAGTTTTATAAGCCAGATCACCCCTTTAAAGTCTTAGTTACATATTGGTGCAACTACAGAGGAGGAAACACAACTTATAATTTTGAGAAGCGTTTCAGTTAGTAAGGAATGATCAGACCAATGAAGGGTAGCTTCCAAATGGATCTCTCACCAAATTTCACGATAAACCAAAATATGTTATTAAATAGACCTGATGAGGTTGATGTACTTACTATGAATTATCCATGTCGGAATGGCTGTATAAGCCTTTTGGAACTATTAAAATGAGCATTGTATGATTCCCGCTGTAGCTTATTTTAATATTTAGGAATATACAACAATTCTGCCACTGATATATAATTTTTTTCAAAGTAAGTACATCCGCTTCATCAGGTCTAGGCAATCTTTTGAATAACGTATGCGGTTTTTATTGTGGAACATGGTGACAAATCTGCTTTTAGTTAAAGGGTTATTTCCATCTTTAGAAGTTGTTACCTCTGACATGGGATGGGTTTTAACTTGCTGATTGATAGGGTATTCCACCGATTCCAAAAAACGGAGCAGTGGCTGGTGACACACTCCACCACTCCATTCATTCTCTATGGGACTGCCTGAAAGAGCACGGTGCTGTACTCGGCTATCCCCGGCAGTGAAGGAACCAGTGGTGTGCATGTCCGTTCTCGGCGATCAGTGGGGGTCCCAGCAGTCAGACCACCCCACTCATCAACAAGTTATCACCTCTCTTATGGATAGGTGATAACTTAAAAAGTTAGAAATAACCTTGCAGCCACATTTTAATTGCAGGGATCCGCACATCACAAAGTGTCCATATGACCGTGTATCCCTGTGTGTGGCTATCACTGAAGTCTTACCTGCGCGATGGCGCAGAAGGCAGCAGAGGGAGCTGCAGCCACAGCACTCGTCACCATGGCATGTGTGAGAGCGGTAAGGTAAGGCCGGGCTGCGTTCTACAGCAACTTCACATTTTCATTGTCCTGTTCGTTTGCGGATATTTAGACTTCTGTTTTAAGCTCTTTTTTTTTTTTTGCTACATAGCTGTAAAAAATTTAAAATTTCATATAATAGGACCATATATTGGGAAATCATAAGCATCGTGGTATATAGAGACTAGAGAATAATAGTAAAAAAAAGCTAAAAATTATCTCTAAATAATGTTTTAATGTTTAAAGACCCAAGCATTTTTTTTTTCTGTGGATCAGTATTAGGGCATCTGGTCCTGGGTGTGGACCCATAGTGGACCTCCATTTATCTTATCATGTAAAGTAAAGTTGTATAGATTTTTCTCCTATGTAATCATATGAAACAAATGTGTTTTTTCAATGTATGGCCATTAGCACAAGTATTTTCTATTAGGCGCAAAACTGCTCATGGAGAAGGCGCCGTACAAGATGTGTGCCGCTATACAAGATGTGTGCCGCCATGAAAAATGTGTACCGCCATATAAAATATGTGCATATATCTCTTACCATTTTCATCAGGGGGGTAGGTTTATCAGAGGTGTCAATATTTTTGTCCTATTTTAGATAAGCCAGTGGGGGGAGGATCCTGCTGCAGCTAGTTGTCCCACTGCCACAGAGAGGACAGTGAGGAGGAGCCAATGTTGATTTAAAAAAAAAAAAAATTCCGATACGATATATAGAAAATAATTCTTTACATATTTCTGAGTCATTTGCAATACAAGACACATTAGATCAAAGGAAATCGAGAAGAAATGCTGGAATTCTTTTTTTAAGGGAATTTTGACTATTGTATTCTGTATAGGATTTCTAGTATTTTCTATCTTTCACATAGAAGCTGCCATTTAAAATGTGTGCACATGTCTCTTCCATTTTCATCCGGGGGAGAGTTTATCTCTGAGGTTTGACATTTATTTTTGTCTTTTAAAAAATGGCAGCGGGGGGAGGATCCTGCTGCAGCCAGTTGTCTGTCATAGAGAGGACAGTAAGGAGATTCACTTGTAATATGATCTGACACCATGCTGTATCTGCCGGGTCCAGAGCTAGCTCTAATCCGGGCTCTTTACTCCTTAGGGTAGGAGCAAACAGGGTTTTATGGATGCGGGCGTATCTGCTGAGGTTATAAAGCAAGTGTCAAAAGTGTTTTCCCTAAAGTGTCTTTTTTTTTTTCTTTGTCAATTTGTTTGTTTTCATGGTGTCTTTGCCGCATACATTTTGGCATTTTTGGCCTGAAGAATGGTGGAGGTCACTTCTTTTAGCTTCTCAATGTCTTTTCAAGCCTAAACCTGTTAAAAGTAACTTAAACTGACTGAAAATAGGAACAACAAGACGTTTTTGCATTGTGGTGGATACGTGCATTATTTTTAGTATTTTTTTTAAGTAATTTATTATTTAGTATTTTTATTAAAGCTTGTTTTCAGGCACAATCCGCCTGAAAAAGCCTTACTCACAGAAGATAGTCAACGTGTCATCTATACCACATGGTGAAACCTGAAAAGCTATTTTTCAGTTTTATATACCACCATTATTGATACGCGAACGTGCTGGGATAAGGTGTTATCTGAGCATGCTCGGGTGCTAACCGAGTGATTTAGGCGTGCTCGAAAAGTATGTTCAAGTCCCTGTGGCTGCATGTCTCGCTGCTGTTTGACAGCCTCCACAAGTGCGGGGATTGCTTGTTTGTAAGCATCACTAACCACCACACTAAAAAAAAATATATATATATCAGTGCCTTGAAAAAGTATGTATACTCCTTGAACCTTTACACAATTTTGAAAATTTACACCTACTTTCATGTACTTTATTGGGATTTTACGTGATATGCCAACACTAAGTAGCAAATATTTGTGACCTGTAAATGAAATTTTAAATAGTTTTCCAATCGTTTTAAAAGTAGATATCTGAAAATTGTGATGTGCATTTGTATTCAGCCCCCCCCAATACTCCTAAATAAAATAAGTTGCTTCCAGAAGTCACATAATATGTAAATTGAATGTAATTCATTCTCAGTATAACTAAAGCTGTTCTGTGAAGGCCTCAGAGGTTTGTTTGAGAAAATTAGTGATCAAACAGCATCATGAAAACCAAGGAACACACCAGACAGGTCAAGGATAAAGTTGTGCAGAAAAGTAAATCAGGGTTAGGTTATAGAAAAATGGCCCAATCTCTGACCATCACCAAAAATCCCAGGAAAAGCAGATGTTTAAATGATGAAAATACAGGTTATACTGAATCTTTTCCTACAAAACTATAAGTCAATTTACTCTGCTCCATCTCATGGTGCCTGGACTGCATTTTCTTGGTGACTGTTTCCCTTTTAAGTCATCGCCTTGTCACTCTTATATTTATGGGTACACGACGAACCCAGCGAAGACGTAAATTTTCACTCTTATATTTATGGGTACACGACGAACCCAACGCAGACATAAATCTTCACTCTGATATTTATGGGTACACGACGAACCCAACTCAGACGTAAATCTTCACTCTTATATTTATGGGTACACGACGAACCCAGCGCAGACGTAAATCTTCACTCTTATATTTATGGGTACACGACGAACCCAGCGCAGACGTAAATCTTCACTCTTATATTTATGGGTACACGACGAACCCACGCAGACGTAAATCTTCACTCTTATATTTATGGGTACACGACGAACCCAGCGCAGACGTAAATTTTCACTCTTATATTTATGGGTACACGACGAACCCAACGCAGACGTAAATCTTCACTCTTATATTTATGGGTACACGACGAACCCAGCGCAGACGTAAATCTTCACTCTTATATTTATGGGTACACGACGAACCCAACGCAGACGTAAATCTTCACTCTTATATTTATGGGTACACGACGAACCCAGCGCAGACGTAAATCTTCACTCTTATATTTATGGGTACACGACGAACCCAACGCAGACATAAATCTTCACTCTGATATTTATGGGTACACGACGAACCCAACTCAGACGTAAATCTTCACTCTTATATTTATGGGTACACGACGAACCCAGCGCAGACGTAAATCTTCACTCTTATATTTATGGGTACACGACGAACCCAGCGCAGACGTAAATCTTCACTCTTATATTTATGGGTACACGACGAACCCAACGCAGACGTAAATCTTCACTCTTATATTTATGGGTACACGACGAACCCAGCGCAGACGTAAATCTTCACTCTTATATTTATGGGTACACGACGAACCCAGCGCAGACGTAAATCTTCACTCTTATATTTATGGGTACACGACGAACCCAACGCAGACGTAAATCTTCCTTTCTACAATAGACCCCGAAGAGGTGACGTTCTATTGAGCTCCTTACTGTCAGGCTTAGTTTTATGTATCTCTTTATTTCAGTACGTGTAATCTGTTAACTTGTCTTATTGCCGTGTGTTTGGATTAATCTCACAAAGACAATAACTTTTCTTTTCTCAGTGTTTTGTCCTTTTTTTTTCTCCTCTTTTATAAGCTGTCACTTGAATTGTGCCAAAGAGCTAAACGGAGCCGTCAGCCTTTTTGAGAGTTAATGTTTTGCTCTCGTAGTGCATTGTGCGTCTAAAGAGAGAGCTCTATGAAGCTATTTTACTGAAACCAGAATCATTGTTAGTTACTCAAGCTTTCTATTCACATTAAAATACAGGTAATCACGCATTTAATTACCGGATTTGTCTCTTGAGTGGTAGTCATGTTTAGTTTACAGGTGGAGTGGCTTGATGTTTTCGTACCATTTATTCATTCAGACTCCCGTTGGTTCTGTAACAATTATAAATGTTGTCACTCAGCTTAAAATATCGCGCTCATTGAAAGGGACAGACGTACTGAACTCGCTAAGGCACAGATATTAAGAACAATCATTATGTTTGTAATTTTTTTTTTCTTTTTTCGCATCAAAGAGAATGCGGCGCCCTCGCGAACCGAACTGATAAAACTAGCGCTTTTTATGAACTCTGTTTTTGATACGAAAACTGGTTACCCCTTGTAACTTTTTGTTTTCCATGTTCGGGTTATAGAACATCCATCTTGGCTGAGGGAGTTTTTGATTTTTTTTTTTTAATTTTAGTTAAGGAGGAGCTCTGTAAGTTGTTTATTGTACCGTTGTTATGTGCCCTTCATCTTATCGGCAGAATATTATTATTAAAGAGTTGGGTTTCTTGAAAGAGATAGACCAAAAATGCCTAGTGGTAGAAGGAAAGTGCACTTCAGTTCTTTTGAAGCGTCTCCGGATGGAAAATGTTCCAAACTAGGTACTGTCCAATCAAATGGCTGCAAAAAAAAAACACTTCAAGAAATTTCTCTTGTGAACAACAGTAAATTTCCTATAGAAATTAAAAGGGTTGCTGGTAAGAGAAAAAGGGTTGCACTCACCATGTAGCACCACAGTGCAGACGTGCAGGCCGCCACTAGGAGGTGGCAGAGTAGTCAGACAGGCCGGCTCAGCAACAAACAGGAAGACGAAGTAACAGAGGTCACAGCAATGCACGTGGTCAGAGCCAGACTGGAACGCGGTATGCAAAACGTGAGACGGAAAGGGGAGTCAGGGTACAAGCCAGAGAGTCAAAAGCCATTCGGTAACATGGTATCAGAGACAGAAAAACAGGAGGTGGTGTTCAGAGTTCAAGCCGAGTCATACACTGTAGGGAAACCACCAAACATACATAAAGTCAGGGATAGGGAACGGGTCAGACACTTATACAGGAAGTCAGAGGCAGAAGGATCACTAGGGTATACAGGTCAGCTGCTCTAGCCTGGAAGCATGAACTATCACTGACGTCACCTGCAGGCCGCAGCGAACTGAAATAGCAAAAACAGATCCAAAACGAGGCAGAAGGGATTAACCCCGCATGACCAGTCCAGGGAGAGGATAGCAGAAAACAAACCCTGGACTGGATCATGACAGGTTGTCCAAGAATTTAACATTGATGGCCTATGCTTAGTTTAGGTCATCAATGTCTGATTGATGGGGATGCAACACCTGGCACCTCCGCTGATCAGCTGTTCAATGAAGGGCTAGAAACTGTACCTGTAGTGCAGTACCCAGCGGTGGCCACTATTCCATCGACAGAGCTGTGCAGCTCCGTGACTGAGCAGTTGTGGCCGCTGTCGACACCAAGAATATCTGATCGGTGGGGGTGCTGGTTTCTCACCCCCACCGATCACACATTGATGACCTGTCATAAGGATAAGCCATCAATGTTAAAGTCTCGGACAACCCTTTAATAAAATAGTTTTGTTGAGGACTTTGTTATCATAGAATCATAGAATGTTACGAGTTGGAAGGAACCTTCGGGTCATCGTGTCCAACCCCTGTTCACTGCAGGATTCACTAAACCATCTCAGACAGATGTCTGTCCGGCCTCTGGTTGAAGACTTCCATTGAAGGAGAACTTACCACCTCTCGGGCAGCCTGTTCCACTCATTGATCACCGTCACTATCAAAAGTTTTTTCTAATATCTAATCTTTATCTTCTCCCTTTCAGGTTTAGTTTCAGGTTTTGGAGCATAACTCCATGTGCACATGCATAGCTTACCAAGTTTTTACTAATTAGCATAAAATGTCATAGTTCATTGCAAACGGCAGAGTCTGTAGATAAAATAGATTCTACATGTTTAGATTTTAGAATTTCAGACGTACAATAACAATTATATTGTGGCACAATCATTCCGAGAGTGATACTTTTGTCTTTTCTGGGCAGAAAATTATTTACATAGAATTTTAGCTGAAAATTTAAATAGCTAAAATTTTAACATACTTCTAGTTGTATTTGCGCTTAGTTTTTTTTTTTTTTAATTTGTACCTCCGCACTTTGATTCCTGTCATTATTTTATCAGTCAATGAATAATACCCGAATACCACGATTAATGGAGCAAGAAGGTATTACGAATGCGAGATATGTCATACGTTAAATGATAAAATGGATTTTTTTTTTATACATAATGATTGTAATCTGCATTGCTCAGCGAGGAGACTGATCTATACAAGGTCACTTGTTTAGTCAACATCTGCTGGCAGGGGCCGAAACCTTGAGCCTTACAGAGTATAAATTCCCTTTTAAACTTTTATATATTTTTTTTCTGTACAATAGTTAATTATGTGTTTGATGCTTAGATTATTGCACAAATAAATAGGAGGCAGCGCTGTATCTGCGTGACCTTCCCCCCCCATTGCACGGTTTTGTATGCATGTTATGGATGGTGTGTGCGATTTTTTTTTTTTTCTGTTGCTTCTTGTTTCACCTTTATTCAAGGGCAAATGTACATTTCATCAGATTTCATAACACCTCTTCTATTGTGTTATTCCTTTTTGTTTTTATCATCCTCACTCATTGCTAGATATGTTAAAGGGAATCTGTCACCCCATTTTTCGTATATAAGCTGTGGCCACCGCCATCAGGGGCTTATCTACAGCATTCTGGAACAATTAAAGCAATTGTTACCATCTACCTTTTGTGTCTCCCCTTTTTCCTCATAGATTGTAATCTTGCGAGCAGGGCCCTCATTCCTCTTAGTATCTAATTTGATCTGTGTTTATTGCTATGATGTAATGTCTATTGTCTGTACAAGTCCCCTCTATAATGTAAAGTGCTGCGGAATATGTTGGCGCTATAGAAATAAAATTATTATTATTTATTATCTGCACAGGCAAAGAAATCAAACCATAGATGTCCATAAATTTAAGTTGTGTAATAATGAGAAATGACACAGGCAAAGAGTATTGAACTGAAATTACTACTAGGACTACTTCTTCTTAAACTAAATGTTATGCCTCGAAAAAATAATTAAGCCTGTACTCACCTCCTGTGCTTCCTCCGTTTCCGTAGTGTCGGCACTCGCGGTCCCAGGGCTGTGATGCGGTAGAATGACACGTGATGCCCGGGCGCCAATCAGCACTGGCGTCACTGTCTTCGCCCTCTGACAAACTGACCATACTGAGGAAGTCCAGGCTACAGCTGATCTCTGACTTCCTCTTCATGTTCAGACTTTATTATTTTATCGGGGCAGAACATTTAGTTTAAGAAAGGGTTGTCCTAGCAGTGAACAATCCCTTTAATACTTTGTACAAAAGCCTTTGTTGGTGATGACAACTTCAGGATGCCTCTTGTAATGAGAAACTAGTCGCATGCATTGCTCAGGTGTGAATTTGGCCCATTCTTCCACACAAACACTCTTCACATCCTGAAGGTTCTGTGGGCGCCTTCTATGAACTCGAAGCTTTAGTTTCTTTAATAAATGTTCTATTGGATTCGGGTCAGGTGATTGGCTGAGTCATTCTAGCAGCTTTATTTACTTTCTCTAAAACTAAGTGTTTCCTTGGTTGTGTATTTGGGATCATTGTCCTGCTGAAATGTCCACCCTCATTTCATCTTCATTATGCTGGTAGATGGAAGCAGATTTTTATCAAGAATGTCATGGTACATTTGTCCATTCATCCTCCTTCCATCATATGATGTTTGTCAGTGCCATATGCTAAACAGCGCCACACTATGATGTTCCCATCTTCAAATTTCACAGTTTTATTATGTTTTTTGGGGTGATATACAGTGTCTTTTGACCCCCAAACATGAAGTCAATTATGGCATCCAAGGAGTTCAATTTTGGTCTCATCTGACCAGAAAATATTTTCCCAGTATTTCTCAGGCTTGTCTAAATGTTGTTGAACAAACTTTAAATGCTTTTAAACATGTTTTTTGCTCAACAATGGAGACTTGCATGGTGAGCGTGCACACAGGCCATGGATGATAAGTGCATTACTTATTGTTTTCTTTGAAACTATTGTACCTGCTGATTTCAGATCTTTCTGTAGCGCTCCAGAGGTGATCCTAGGCTCTTGGACAACTCTTCTGATAATTATTCACACTACTTTGTCTGAAAGCATGCGCTGAGCACCAGGTCATGGCCTGTTTATGGTGAAATTATGTTCTTTCCACTTCCGAATTATGGTCCCAATAGTGCTCACTGAAACCTTCAGTAGTGTAGAATTTCTTCTGTAACCAATGCCAACAATAAGGTTGTGAAGGTCTTGAGAAAGCTCACAGGTTGTGCGGTACGTTGCTAACGAGACACCTTTTTATAGACCATGGATTGAACCAGTTGATATTATTTTTTACTAAGTGGCTGGATTGCTTTCTAATTACTGATAGATTTCAGCTGGTGTCATGATTTTCCATGGCTTTTTGCACCTCTCTTTCTTCATGTGTTCAATACTTTATCCCTGTGTCATTTCTCATTATTATACGTAACTTAATTTATGGATGTCTATAGATTGATTTCTTTTTCTATGTGGATTGGATGGGGTTTTAATAACATCTGGTAACAATTTCATGGCAATAGCACCTTTAGAAATATATTTACTTAGAAAATTGATGACGTGATCAATACTTATGTCACCCCCTGTATGTATATCCATATATAGTGGTCCCTATAAATGAGTAAACACACTTTGAAAAGTAAGATTTTATTCAATATCTCACTGAATACAAGAACAATTTCCAAAATTTTGACAAGTCTGAGTTCATAGAATTTTTTTATTCCATAACCTGAAAGTAAGAAAATAATATAACTTTCATTATAAAATGTACTGTTTTACTCAAATTATTTGATGCAAAAAGTGTGCACCCCACATCAAAAACGACATGTATTTTGTATGAACTCCTTTATTTTTAAGGACGGCATCAAGTATTCTTAGCATGGAATGAACAATTTGGCAACATATTGCAATTATTTGAATATTATTATTCAAATAATTATTGAAAAATTACCTCGTTTAGAGCCTGGATGTTGGATGGAGAGTGATGACAACTTGTCTCTTCAGAATTCCCTATAGGTGTTCGGTTTGGTTCAGATCAGAAGACACTTGGCCACTGAATGACTTTGACCCTGTTTTTTTTTCAGAAATGCGACAGTGACCTTAGATGTGTGTTTTGGGTATTTAGGGTCATTGTCTTTTTGGAAATGTGCACGACTACCAAGGGCACGGATTGATGGTGTTATATTCTCTTTCACTATAGAGAATGACATCTATGAATTCATGATCCCATCAATGAAATGTAGCTCCCCTAGACCAGCAGCGCACATGCAGCCCCACATAAGGACACTGCCACCACCATGTTTCACTGTAGGCACCATGCATTTTGAAAAAAATGAATGTCTACCAAGGGCACAGAGTGATGGCACCATCTTTTCTTTCAGTATAGAGCAGTACATCTGTGAATTCATGATGCCGTCAATGAAATGTAGTCCCCCGACACCAGCAGCGCTCATACTGCCACCACCATGTTTCACTGTAGGCACCATTCATTTAGAAAAGTGAATTGAGAAAAATGCATGGTGCCTACAGTGAAACCTGGTGGTGGCATTAAAATTTCAAAGTTTTTCCTAAACATTAAACAGTAAAAAAAATGGACTCATTGATTTGAAGGGGACACACTCAGCAAAAAAAAGACATGTGAACAGCCCTACGAAAATCCTTCTGGAAAACGCGGCGGCTATTTTCTTGAAGCACTCAGCGTCTTTCCGCTATACTTTCGAGTATATACAGCAGGCGGCTTCCTGATGAATGAAGATGTTCTTTTAATCACTTCAAAGTTTCCGAACCCTGAAGCGGTTAAAAGACGTGACCTAAGACAGAACATGTACAACAATGTTGTTTTGACATTGCGTTCATTTCTTGCGGCGCGGAATCCGCCTGAAAAGGCCTTGTAATAAAAATAGGATTACATTATTGTGTCATTATAATTGTATTAGGATATTATTTTTTAAAACCCTAATTATATCCAAGTGCTGGGTAAATCAAAATTATGTTTATAAATGCATTAAAAAAAATACCATAAAAACATTGATTGGGTGCTAGAAAGAAAGGTCTGGTGCATCAGTCATTTTCTAAGATTGCAAAAGAATAAAAGGTTTAACTGGTACAATCAGTAAACACTATGGTTAGCCGCAGACAAGTATAGTTTGCCCACCTACACACTATTTTTTTTTCTTCTTTCTTTGAAACAAAATACCCCTGCCGGATCGGTGGCTTTTATTCCTCTATTAAGTAAAACCTGAAGCCTGCTGTCTGAGACGCTTATAATTAACTCTATCAAGAGGACCATCTATACATTTTCTTTCTCACAGTTAACATTTTTTTCTGATGACATAGTCTTGAGCAATAAAGTGCTTTCTGAGAACTCCATGTATGTAGATGGGAGAGAAGCTGGTATTCGCTACTTACGGAGTGATCGGCCTCGCACAATCCATGTTCCCTGGCTCACCTACACACAGATCTACAACAGACGCCCACTGGATGAAATACATTCCTTTTTTTTTTTCCTTCCAGCTGCCACAGTATTAAGCAGCATGGTTTAAATATCCTATTAAAGATACATTAGAAATGCTATAGAGAAACATTGAATAAAGGAGGGTTTACACCTGCAATGGTTCCTCCGGATTAAGTACCCTCACCTTTAGTGAACCTTTAGTAATATTTTAGGGATTTGTTAAAATGCCAATATTATAGTATTACTTTAGTAATTGGAGCCTTTTTAGGATGTACGTGCTGCCATTGCATTGCAATTCTGTCAACAGTATTGATTTATTGGATTGTTAAAGTGTACCTTTCAGAAAGATCAACCCCACCCCCCCCCCCAAAAAAAAAAAAGCATGTATGGGCATTCAGGTTTTTGAAATAGAAATCCATGGATACTTTTACATCTTCTATCTGTTGCTGCAATCGCGAGTAGTTGGCATTTTTATTAATATGCTAATGAGGTGTTAAGTGCTTTTGGTGTGACAAAGCACTTAACAAGCTACAGCCTCCCAAGTTGTATTACTACCCAGCAACAACCTCTTTAACTTGATTGCTAGCTCACTGGAGCTGAGCACTCCTATGTGAGAATGCCGCCTGATATGTCAGCCAGCAGTATCTCTGGGAGAAGAACACGATCGGCAGTCTGAAATCGGACATACGCAATTGATGTCTCCTCCCACAGTCGGCCTGCTGACGCCCCATATAAAATAGCCGTTAATATCAGAACTAATTCGGATATTGGAATATCTGGCTCTGGACATTCGCCTGTTAAACCTCTTCTAAAATGTATGAATAAAATGACAGCTGGGTGTTACCAGTTGGGTGAGTGTCCCTACTGTAGACATTTGCTCAGGTAGGCGTTAGGCAGCATTCACACAGGTATGCATTTTTTTGTCCAAGCAGGTAGAATTATTAAAGTTCAGAAATCTTTTCCAGCAAAACAGATAAATGACCGTTCGGCATAAGACAAAACAAAATAGTCCCTCCAGTTTTACAGGGCTTACCCTCACAAGATTCTTCACCATACAAGTCTGACCAGAAGTAGAAGGTCTCTCTAGCTCCTACAGATGTTTCCACCTCTATACACAGACAGTTATGAGCAAGTCAGCTTCCCTTTTAACCCTGCTGCTGTTCCTAATGGATTGGAGGATGGAATGACCAGTCCCACCCCTCACTTACTAGTCATTCCTGACACCTGAACCCTTTGCTGCTCCACTAAGTAAAACCTCCCAGCACTCTATGAGTGATGAAGACTTTTCCAGATCCAGGTGTCATATCACCAAGGTCAGGTACCTCAGTGACACTTTACTCCATCTCAGACTTTTCGGCAGCAGTGTCCATCTTGCTGCCTGTCTACACTACATACTCTAATGTTGTCCAATCAGTTCCGACACTGATAGCGGGACATCACAATGCATAACTAATAACAGGTGGGACAACACAGAGTTCTGAGAAAAGATGCCTGAGATTTGGTATGTCATAGGGAATACAAGAATTCACTAAAGTAGACTTGTCAGAAGAGCTGAGGTCCATTTTAAAGTAGCACCCCCACTAACTTTTTTATTCATTAAATGTGTTTGTACACGTAGTGTGATTGTATTAATATACTCATCTCCCGCTGCTCTCTCCGGTGTCCAGCATCGTTCTTCTCTGCTTCTCTGTGACATCACCACAGTTCTGACTAGCCGGGTCGTTGTATGCACTATGCGTGAGCCGGAAGTCTATTTTACAATGAAACCCTGTGGAGCCTTGTTCTGGTGCTCCGTAGGCTTCCATTGTACCAGATGTTTCCGGGTCTCGCAGAGCGCAGCACGACCTGGCCAGTCTGCAGAACGGCAACGTCACAGAGAAGCAGAGAAGAATGACGCTGGACGATGGAGAAAGCTGCGGGAGGTGAGTATATTAATACAATTACACTACATGCACATATACACACATTTAATGAATAAAAAAGTTAGTGGCAGTGTTTCTTAAAAGCATGATTTCATTTAATTTTTTACAGAATATTTTAAAAAAGTTCTTCGAGCATGCTCACATGGCTCAGACTCTGAATGCATAGGTTAATCAAAATTGGCCGACAGCACAACAGTCTATGGATGCACGTTCTAGTCCTCCGGATCCAGGGGGACAACAACATATCAAATAATGAATGAAGAACAGCATACCAATCCAGGTGAAGATCAATTCATATCTTTATTTTGCCAGATGCGACGTTTCGACCTCCATAGAAAAAGACCTATGGAGGTCGAAACGTCGCATCTGGCAAAATAAAGATATGAATTGATCTTCACCTGGATTGGTATGCTGTTCTTCATTCATTATTTGATCTGAATGCATAGGTGTCAAGAAAGAACATCCTCTGTTTTGGATCAAATTTTCAGTCATTTCTTCTGCACTGATTGTTAGGTATGTCCTGTCTGTCAATGCACGTACTAAGCAGTCAAATTGGGTCTTCAAGCCAATATATGGTTAATTACCGTAAGCATAATTCAGTTTGTCTTCTCATTTATCACAGACCACCCCTGTAACGGGACCTTGTCACTTGATTCATGATACCCAAACCATGGGCAGCATGAATTAAACCAGGTATATTTTCCTCTAAAATGATCCGAGAATCAGAGAAAAGGTAGTTTGAAAAGCCAGCCGGCTTCTTCCCGCACCATTCAGGTTGATTGACAGGTATGTTCCTATGTTGAGACATTGATGAGCCCTGTCAATAATCTGGAGGAAGGAAGCCGGCCAGGGGGTAACACCGGACTGGTCTTACCACCGCCTATAGTCCCTGGCCGGATCTTCAAGCTATGTTTTTTTCTGATATGCCGAAACGTTACAGAGAAAAACGTACTAGGCTTAGATTATGCAGCCAGGCTCTGATTCATACAGTTTGGGCAGCATCAAGTCAGTGACAAGTTCCCTTTAATAGGAGAGTCCGTTCTCAAATATCATACAAATATGTTGTCATGGGTTTACCGCGACAGAGAGGAGCCAGAAGACCGCATCATCTGATTTCTCCTACTCTTGCACTGATTAGAAGCTCTTCACCCTCATATTAAATGGTTCAGGTTTCTTCTAGCAGTGCAGGGGTTAATCTGTTCAGTTGAGAGATGCTGGAAGCTTGCCTTGCTGATACCCTGAGCTGTTCAGAGTTGGCCACTCCCCTCCCCTATTTAAACAGGTCTCTGGCAATCAGGAAATGCCAGTATTAACTTCACTGCTGCACGGTTCAGGAGCTTGGAGGAGTTTAGTTGTTTGAGGAGTAGTTTGGTGGATTCTTTTTGTGACTGTTGCTTGACTTTGGTTGTGTGCTAATCCATTTCTTTGCCTTTTCACTTCTTTCACTCCCTGGTGAATCCCTCTGTTGTTTGTGAGTGCATATTTGAATGATTGGTATTTTCCTTTGTCCCTGTTCGTATTACCTTGAAAGTCTGGTTGGTATATTTCCATACGCTACTGCTCCCTGCTTCCTCGGGTGGGTGAAAGGAATAGACTAAGGCCGGGGTCACACTTGCGAGAAACTCGCAGGAGTCTTGCACCTCAATACACGGCACTGCCGCCGGCACTCAGACCGGGACGTTCAGCTGCATAGAAATACATGCAGCCGCACACTCCGGTCCTGACTGCCGGCGGCAGTGCCAGTCACTGAGGTGCGAGACTCGTTCGAGTGTCTCACAAGTGTGACCCCGGCCTAAGAGCTGATTCAGTAGCTAAGGCAAGGTTCATGGCAATGGCGTCTTCACCATCATAAGAAATCCTGGGAACAGGGATAGTTAGGGCGCACCCTAGCGCCAGGGAGAGGGTAGCAGCCCCTTGCCCTGGAATACCCGACAACAAGGGTCGTGACATATGTATTTGCTAACTCTCCTGGAACAACGGAGAGGCTGGTGACCTTTTTGAGCAGTCTGGGAGAATAGGTAAGTTTTCCGGGCACTGCCCTGGAACTTTTACAGAAACTTGCTGGAAACCAGCTCTTCTGGAAGATCTCTTTACCGATAGTGCAGGGATGCACCATCATCAGGTAGATTTTGAGGTTCCACATTTGCATATTGAGGTGTTGAGAAACAGGGCACGATCTGGAGAAGTGGTGGTGGTTGCGGGTAACATTTTTTATGCTTCTAAATCTCTCCACAGCCCAGCAGTAGTAGTTGGAAAGAATTGACCATTGTGACAATTGCAGAGTAATTTTAGTATTACATGTGCAAATTCATATAATTACTTGCTAGCAATGCTGCATTTGGGGGTTGCCCCCTGTATTGTGACCATTTACTTTTATTGGGCATATGTAAAGTTATATTGAAGGTAATGTTCACATCACAGCTTGGCCGCACGTTCTTGATTCTGTTGAGCTAAGTTCCCACGATGAGTATTTGGTGCGTTTTTGATAATTAAATTAGCTACTTATGTTTATTCAGCTGTTTTTTGTTTTATTTCTTCTCTTCTTGGCCGGTCATGTTTTAAATAAAAGAAGCACAGCGGGCATGAGATTATTATAAAACTGTGTTTTTTTTTGTTTGTTTTTTTTTTAGCACGAAAATATGCAGCGGAATAAACTGTACTAAATAATCTCCGTAAGATCTTTGCCTTGGGGTGACACAGTCAACTTTTCAATTATTTCCAATTTCAAAGATGAATAATGTTAACACCTGTTCCTGGTATCCCTGGCTCCGCTTCCTTCTCCTGGGTCCGCTGCCCTGTGTTGTGCTGCACATCAGGTTTTGCAGGTTGCTTGGTATGGATCTATGATCCCTGGACTTATTTAAGGTCCGTTGACACACACACACCTGTGTCTTGGGATTGAGACTCTAGTATCTCTTGTTTGGTATGTTTTATTATCTGTACTATTGTGTTTCAACCAGCACCCATCACTGCTGGGTTCCCCTCCATCTGTCCCATCTGCTCCTGAGTTTCCAGTTAGTACTAGTCCCCACAATTCCTTGTGTCCTCTGAAAATTGCACCATCTCCCAGGGTCCGTGTGCCCACCTGGATCATAGGCTTAGCAGATCCACCTCACCTGATGAACCCTTACAGATATAGCTGAAAAAAAAATGATCAAATGGAATCTAAAAATTGCAACTTTTAGATTCTATGAAATAATTTAAAAGTTTTTGAATCCATCACTTGAGTTTTTTGTAGGTTAATACAAAACCCCAACAAACATATGGCTGAAACGTGATGCAATCCCGGCCTTAGGCAAACACTTTAATGAACAGAACATGTCGAATATTAACTGGCTGATCGGAAAGGACACTTCATCCGACAGCTATGGTGCAAGTGACTTCTTGCATTTAAGTCAATGATAACGTTTCCAAATAATCTTCAACCACTCTAAACATCAATTGTTTTATTTTATTTTTTTAAATAAATTGGGCAATGTATCAAAAACCAGTTTCTTTCTAATAGTATGTCTTCCATTACTCTGAATGTACTCGTGTAGAAAAGAACGCTGCTGTGTCTTTCTTGTTTCTTGGATTTTTAAACAATAGTACAAGGGGACAAAACACAAATTATAGACTAAATGGTATTAAGCACCGTGTAAGTAATTACTTGCAGCTTAATCAAGATTATTCCTAAATGTTTTTCTTTGTGATAGGAAGCTTAACTCAATAGTGTTCTTCCCTCACCTGAATTATTTTAATAGTGTGTTTTCACCAGTTCATAGATTACGGTTAATAAAAGAGAAGTGGCAGCTGTTGGACGCTTATACAAAGTGACCTGAACCATGAAAGCAAGGGGCTGCATGTACAGCATGCGGAAATAAAACTTTTATTTTTTCTATTTTTCTACAAAAAAAAGCAATGGATATAGGGAGATGTATTATGTTCCTTATTTTGCCACCTTAGTTGCTTATTAATATAGTGCTTACTACCCCATAGAATTTATGTCCTGTCCCCAAAGTTTATTAAACTTTTCTCATGCGGGGAAACAAAATGTTTCTGGAAGTTAGTGCTCTAAAATCAGAATCTAACGCCAATCGTAGATAATACGATGCCTTAAAGTGAATCTACACATAATAATGTAATGTTCGTATAATTTTAAAGGCTACAATTCTGCACTGATGATTTCTCAATTTATCTAGCTGTCAGAGCTGATACATAGATGTCACAATCATAGTCGGATGATCCACGGTGCAATATTTGGACCTGGGCCCCCGTTTGCATATTGGTCAGATATATGGGCTCTTGTAGTGTTTCAGATCCTATAAAGTCATATGTGTCCACCCCTTTCCTCCCATATCATGATGTCCCCATCAAGGCACCTTTTTGGTATAATGTCTTCTATCCTGAGCTCTTTCCATTAATGATGTCCCCCATCCTGGACCCCTTACTGGTACAAAGTCACCTATCCTGGCTCCTTCTTGGTATAATGTCCCCCATTTTGGCCACTTCCTATAATAATGTCCCCCATCCTGGGCCCTTTCCAGCAATAATGTCCCCTTCCTGTTATAATGCCCCATCCTGAGCTCTTTCAAGTAATGATGTTCCCAATCCTGGGCCCCTTACTGGTATAAAACCCCCCATCCTGGCCCCTTCTTGGTATAATGTCCCCAATCCTGACCCTTTCCTATATTAATGTCCCTATCCTGAGCCCTTTCCAGTAATAATGTCCCCTTCCTGGTATAATGTCCCCATCCTGAGCTCTTTTTAGTCATGATGTCCCCCTTACTGAGCCCTTTACTGGTATAAAGTCCCCCATCCTGGCCCCTTCTTGGTATAATGCCCTCCATCCTGGGCTCTTTCCAGTAATAATGTCCCTTCCTGGTATAATGTCCCCCATCCTAAGCCCTTTACAATAACAATGTCCCTCATCCTGAGCCCCTTTATATGGTATAATGTCCTTCATCCTGAGCCCTTTCCATTAATAATGTTCCCCGTTCCATTCTGACACAATTAAAAGAAAAAAATATTCTTGCCTTTCTCTGCCCCCACGATGTGCGGCATCCTTTTCTACAGCCAGCTGACTTCGGCTTGTCTGGCACAGGCATGACGTCACTGCAATGTGCCGCTCATGACGGGCACACTGACGTCAGATGATTAACCGGTGGCGTGTATTGCAGTGCAAACAGCTGGCGAGCCTATGCACAGCAATACATTTCAGCTGAATGTGCATCTCCCGCATGGTCCTGTTTGTGGTCGCACCCTCTGATTCATCACTGCTTTTATGCCTTTTTTGGTTTTGTGCTTCTTTTCCGTTTACGCCATATTCATTATTTCCAGTTCTACCTTTTTTAAAGTCCCTTTTTATTTTGTTCATCTGTTTTTTTTTTAGTTATTCATTAGGGGTGGTGTTTAGGATTTCCTGATGTGTTCTTGGATTTTTTTATGCAATTGTTGTATTGTTTTGCGAAGCATGCAACTTTTTGATCTTAAGAAGTTACGGGTTAAAGGCAAAAATAAAGTTTGATTTTTGAGTTTTGAGTCAAAAATTCATGAACTGGATGCGCAGGGAACTGCGTCTGGTGTCATTTGCTTTACTTCAGCTGTACTTTAGCTGGTGGTTGGGAATTCATCAATGCTGGGGAAAACTATGACAGTGCTGAAGCAGCGCTGTGGCCCGAGCGATTATTAAACTCTGGCATGTCCAAGCAATATGCCATGTGTGACAGATCGCTTCAATCATTGTGCCCATCACAACTTTATTCTGCCCTTAAAAAGGACGCCTTAGCTGTAATAGCGTCAGCGTGATTTCCCTTATGCGTTCGTTTCTTTAACAAGACAAAAAAACTGTTGTTAGAGCACGACTGTTCACACCTACACTTTGGGGTTCTGTTTCTCAGAGTCATAAACTGCCTATAATAATGGAACTTGATAAAATATGCATTCAGTGTCATTGCATAAAAATGTAATAAAATGCACCGAAACACTCCGGTGCTCTGCAGCATCATGCATGGTTTTAGCTGCCGCCCGGTAATGTGGATCACTTGGTAAATGTTTGTTTCTCAGTGTTTAGTGGGACCTTTATTGTTCTGTGTGATTCTTTTCAGGATGGAGTGAAATTATCAGGCCGGGCCGCTCTTCATCAGCAGATAAACAATTAGGAAGCACTAAGCTAATGGCCCCCTTCAGTGCCAGAAATGGGTGACAACAATTGGACATGGGCCTACCCAGGAACTCCTTGTTTGGCTTCGAGGTGTTAATTCAAATTTGTTCTTTTGATTATCAGGCCTGGAGGCTCTATTCTTTTGATTTAATTAAATCTAATTGGTTACATTGCTCCTCCCCGGCCCCTGAGGGGGTTTTGTTTGTTTCCTGGTCTTCTTAGTAATGCATCTATTCAAGGCACTGAAATGCTGGCTAAATACTAGACCTTCTCTTCACACTGGATTTTGCGGGCAGATTATAGTTTACTTATACTGCCAATAGTAAATGACCAATGAAATTACTCGTTGGGAGGTCAGTGTAGCATCGCTGGAAGCCGGGGGCTTAATGAGGGTAAATGACGAAAGGAGGAAATGAAGAATTATTTATTGGGTTTCTGGAGCTTTGTGTCTACTGTCCGGATAGGGAAATGGCCAGTCTATAGTGTCGGGAAGTATCGGGTGTAAATGCCACCTAGAGCGATATGTACAACAGACATTGCTACACGTGTATAGGCGCTGTCCTATTTTTTAATGGACTGCTCATGGGCACCCTCTAGCCCAGTGTTTCCCAAACTCCAGTCCTCGCGGCCCCCACGGGTCATGTTTTCAGGATTTCCTTTGTATTGCGCAGATGGTGGAAGTATCATCAAGGCATCAGGAATTCTCTCACCTGTGCAACACTATGGAAATCCTGAAAACATGACCTCTGGGGTCCGTCAGGACTGGAGTTTGGGAAACACTGCTTTAGCCTATGGCTCTTTTCACAAGCTTGAGTTTTGTCTGAGCTGTGGTCATGCGAATGAGACCTAAAAGGATTGTTCCTACCAGCATTGATCAGATCCTCATTGCATGATTTCTCATACCTCTGATCGGTTGTCTTGGCTTGAAAGGTTGGCCAGTGTGAGGGTATGTGCACACAATGTTTTTTTTTGTTTGTTTTGTTTTTGGAGGCAGATGATGAACCCACCTTGTTTTTCAAGTGGAAGACACTTGAAGAAGCATCAGTGTTAGAGATGAGTGGATCTATTCGTGAGACTTGGGTCCAGCATCCAAATGGAACCTAGACGGGCGACCTGCGAATTTGTAACCTTTTGGCTTTTCATTAGCTGGGGCTGGCGCGACGTCATGTATCCCGCAAATCAAACTGCTCGTGTCTAGTTAACATTTTTTTTATTTTTCTTTTCCCTGAAGAGTATTTTTTTATACTTTTATTTGGGTTGTAACCTGTGCCAATACAATTATTTGGCAAGGAAAGAAAGAGGTCTCAAAAGAGTAGCTCACATATATAAACCTCTAAATAAAAAAACATTTACCTTTTATTAATGAAATTGAATAAAATGGGACTAACAACAGAAGACACACACTTGACAATAAAATGTGAAGATAGTATAGATAATCCTGGATCCTTTGACTTGCCCTATTTGATACCCTTTCCTGAACACCTGCCTAAACAGCGGAGTTTGGCACCCTAATAATGCCACAATGGTGCCAACAATTTTGTCTGGCCCATTTTGGGGCTTTGTGTGAAATTATGTCCAATTTGCCTTTTTTTTTGTGTTGTTCCAATACACACAAAGGAAATAAACATATGTATAACAAAACGTGTAATTGCAATAACTTTCAAGGGTGCCAACACTTTCGGCCATGACTGTATATATGTATATACTTCATTAAGCCTGTTGCAGGTGCTATCTATACTGAAGGCACACTTGCAGTTTTTGATAGTCTTCCTCGTGTATCCATTTCTGGCCTTGGGTAAACAAAGTATCTGCATTAACAATTGCTTGCTCCAGTCTTAGTATTCTTTAAAGGGGTTGTCCAAGATTTCTGGATCTAAATCAGGAAATGTATTAAAATAATAATACTCACCCCATTGCTCCAATCTGGTGGTCCCACTGGTCTCTTGCATGACTTCTGCCCAGTCCACAATCACTTGCACCTACTACTATCACCATTGACTAGGGGTTGATCTGCAGTACCTGGGCGCGGTCTCTACGCCATGATTACAGCTGTGCTGGGCAGCTCCATTGGCTTATTTATCTCCAACTGCTGGAGCTGAAAACACCTGATCAATGAGTGTGTCGGGTGTCGGACCTCCACCGATATGATCATGATGGCCTATTCTAAGGTCACCGCTATTGGCAGCTTGGAAAATCCCTTAAAAGCTCCAGTCAAACAGGTCAGATGGCTTCCCTTGTCAGCTTTCCTGCATTATAGTGGACCTAAAGGGTTGATGGTTAATATGTCCTAATAAAGGATACAGACAAGGATGACTTCCGAATGCACATGGAAAAATTACCTTTACAATGAAAAAAAAATGGCGGAAAAAGCTGAGATTCGGGGCCATATGTACCTCCCCTCTTATCCTACAATGAGAGGGACACACATGGATAACAGAGTGTTGATTTCTGCTCTGACACTTCACTTCCTACCTGGACATTGCTCTGTAAATGGTGTTACATTGGAAACCGTATGACTTCAAGGCTACGTTCCCACGATGAGCTTTTGGTGAGTTTTCGATACTGCGGCCGAAACGCGTCTTAATGCATGTAATCCGCACCTACGTATACCAAGAAAGTTTTGTTGAAGACAAATACAAGAAAGTATCGAAAACAAAGCCTCTTTATATAAGCATGGCAAGCGCGATAAAAACGCATGTTAAAAAAACAGCACACAAAACTGCAATAAAAAACGCAAGTAACCCAATTTACATAATAGGCGCAGAAATTTTGCAACATCAAAAACTCAACTAAAGCTCATCGTGGGCACGTAACCTTGCATTTTTGAGCTTGTTATTTTACGTGCGTTTTTATCGCATTTTTGACACTGCAGTTTTTGTCTCTGGTGTGTCACGTTTTATATAAAGCTGCTTTGTTTTTGATACTTCCAGTTTTTGGCTTCAACAAAACTTTAGATACAGATACTTACGTGCTTAGTACATTCGTTTTTGATGAGTTTCTGCTGCGGAAATGCACTAAAAGCACATGTGCCTTTTTACCTGCAAATTTTTCACATCTAATACAAGTCGATGGGTAAATTCTGCACAGAAAACTCAAGGTCCCCGCAAGAAAAATTTACATGCTGCCGATTTGAAACACGCATCGGAGCTGAGTAAAAAAAGCACAGTGGACGTGAGATTTCTATAAATCACATCAACTTTGCTGGAACTGTAAAACGTTGCGGTTTTGACGCAGCAAAAATACGCAGCACCAAGAATGCACCAAAAGCTCATCCTGGGAATTTGGCCTAAAGGGGCTATTTGACAGTAGAAAAAAGGGGCTATTTCTTTTTCAGAAATACCACCACTCTTGTATATAGGTCATGTTTGATGGTGCAACTTATCACTATTCAGCTGGGCTGCAAAGTTGGAGATAACTAGTGATGAGGTGTCATCTGAGCATGCTCAGGTGCTAGCCAAATTTGTTCGAGTCCCCGTGGCTGCATATCACGCGGCTTTTTGTCAGCCACAACAAATGCAAGGATTTCCTGTTTGGTAGGCAATCCCTGCATGTGTTGCGGCCGTTGATCAGTCACGAGAAATGCAGCTGTGGGGACTCGAACATATTTTTCGAACACGCTGAAGACCTTCGTTAGCACCCGAGCATGCTCATGTAACGTTAGCGCATCAATAGAGATAACCAATTACCAATCAGTTCACCTCAGCGGCCGGCCGGGTGTCAGCTGCGCTGCTGGATGTGGGGCTGTGGCGCGAGAGTGCAGAGAGCGCGGAAGCCCCGGATCTGCAGCTCGGCGGAGGGGGAGAGCCGGGAGGAAGAGGGGGAAACCGAGGAGGAGCAGCCCGCCAGGGAAATGGTACGCTGTATACGATATATTATTGATACATAATCTATTCAAGGACATACTTAACATGCGATAGTAATATAACAAGATACCTGACGAAGTCCAGTGGTCAAAACGGAATCGTATACGTGTCTTGGCTAAGGTGACGGGGTCTAAGCTGACCAACGGTCTAAAACCTACTGGAGTACTGTAAAGGGACAGAGGTCCAGCCCCAGCGTAACGTTCACAATCCTCCATTATTCTAGTCTAAAAGACTGATACACAAGGGAATGAACAGGAACGTAAGACAGAAGACATCAGAAGCAGAATAAGTAAATAAAGTTACATACAACATCAAACAGTAACTAAGGTCTCAGAAACTATAGCTAAGATAAACCTAAGAGCTCTGCTAATATTCAGACCGTCAGTGCTAACATGAATGCTTTCACCGGCGTCTAACACCCAGACTGGCAGGAATATAAAGGAAACTAATTAGAACATAATCAAAAGCAGCCGGGCGAGGCTGGACCTAGTCTTAGCAAAGAGCTAGGTAAAATTAACTCTCTCATAACCAAACACAAAGAAACAGCAGCTCAGCTGTGAGAAGTCAGAATGTGCAATCGCGACGATCTTCGTGGCGATGCACCCATGACAGTACCCCCCCTTCTACGAGGGGCCTCCGGACCCTCATGACCAGGTCTGTCCGGGTAAATTGTGTGAAAAGTCCGAACCAATCGATCTGCGTTATCATCCGACGCAGGGACCCACGTCCTCTCCTCAGGACCATACCCCCTCCAATGAACTTCCACGTTATCATTGACTACCACTGAAGGAGGAGGTAGAGGTGACGGTATGACTGGTGCCACATACCTTTTAAGTAATGACTTGTGAAACACATTATGAATTTTAAACGTAGGAGGGAGGTCCAGACAAAATGCCACAGGATTAATTATGGAACTGATCCTGTACGGCCCGATGAATCTGGGACCCAACCTCCAGGAGGGAACTTTAAGTTTTATATTCCTGGTAGACAACCACACCAGATCGTTCACCTTCAGATCTAGACCAGAAACTCTCCCCCTATCAGCCATCCGTTTGTAACGGTTCTCCGTAACCTTCAGTCTTAAGCGATCTGGAACTATCAGTCTCCCTGGAAGTCCCACAGGGGCGTCCCCCTGAGCCCCCAATACCTCCCCCTCAAGCTCAGAGCATACAGCTGACACTACAACTCCCTCCTGAGGAATAGGAACCGGATCATCCGTCTTCCCGACCCCTGGGAAAGTACGAGATAAGGCATCAGGAAGCAACTTTATTGAGCAGTCATATGTGCGATGAGGAGGTAACTCTTTACACCCCTCCTCTGAGAACACCTCCCAAAAGTCCTCCAGAAAAGGAGGCAAAGTCCCAGGCACAACCGCACCGATGACCGTGCTCATGCAGTTATTCTTGCAAAATTCACCCCACTGGCTTATCTTTCTGGATTGCCAATCAATCACTGGGTTATGTTTAGCCAACCAAGGAAGTCCCAACACAATAGGAGCAGGCAGACCCTCCAACACATAACAAGACAATTGCTCTTTATGTATTGCCCCTACTCGAAGATCTATGTTATGAACAGCTTGTACCAAGCTACCTTGACCAAGAGGTCTAGAATCAATAGAGAGTATAGGGACCGGTTTGGCCAATACACTCAGTTGCATACCATGCACCTGGGCAAACCGAGCGTCCACCAGATTAGCCCCGGACCCACTATCAAGAAAAACAGAAATCCTCTCAGTTCTAGTACCAATCACCACCTCCGCAGGCACGAGAAACTGAGAGGGATTTGGGGACGAAATACACACTCCCAGGTTAACTCCTTGGTTCAAAGAGGTCCGGGATGGACACCCCCCAACAAAATGTCCCTCTCTCCGCAAAAGAAACACCTTCTAGTCTTGCGGCGCACCGCTGATTCCCTCCTACAAAATGATGTCCCTCCCAACTGCATGGGTTCCTCAGAACAGACCAGGGGAACCTCAGTATAAGGGACTTTAGTAGTAGGTGGAGTCATCACGGGGGGCGGAGTTACCTCGCGTCTTCCCCGAAGACGTCTATCAATGCGAATAGCGAGGGCCATAGCAGCCTCCAGTGACGGGGGAGAATCATACTGAGCCAACACATCTTTTAATTTGTCAGACAACCCTTGACAAAACTGGCTCCTAAGAGCTGGGTCATTCCACTGAGTATCTGTTGCCCATCTACGGAACTCAGAAGAATATTCCTCCGCTGGACGATTTCCTTGCCGTATTTTACGTAACCTTGTTTCAGCAAGGGAGACTCGATCCGGATCATCATATACCAGACCCAGGGCAGTAAAAAATCGATCCACTGACTGGAGATCTGGGGAGCCTGGAGGAATAGAGAACGCCCAAGATTGAGGGTCCCCTTGTAAGAGCGAGATAACAATTCCCACCCTCTGCTCTTCACTCCCAGATGACCGAGGCCGCAGCCGAAAGTACAATTTACATGCCTCCCGGAAAGTAAAAAATTTGTCCCGCCCACCAGTGAACCTGTCCGGGAGAGCAACCTTAGGTTCAGATCTGGTTTGCTCCGGGGGGGACAAAACCTTGGACTTAATGTCTGCCAACTCCATGGACAATCCCTGCAACTGCCGGGCCAGCTGGGCTACTGGATCCATGACAGCTGAGGAGAATCTTTAGTATGGCCGGTGAAAATGTCACGCTGTATAGCAGATATATATATGTGATGACAATAATCTATATCAAAAGGGCAACATACTATATAACATGCGCATAGATATATGATAACATAGATTTACCTGACAGAAAGTCCAGTGGGTCAAAACGGAATCCGTTATACGCTGTCTCTGGCTAGAGGGTGACCGGGTCTAAGCTGACCCTAACTGGGGTCCTAACTAAACCCTCAACCTGGAGGTACTGTTAAAGGTACAGAGGTCCAGGCCACCAGCGTAAACCCTGTCTCCTATCAATCCCTGCCAACTGTATTCTAGTCCTAAGAAGGACCCTGATTACCACCAAAGGGAATGAACAGGTAACGGTAAATGAACAGAAAGACATACAAGAAAGACAAGAAATAAAGTAAATAAAGTCTTACATACAACACTCACACACAGTAGGAACACCTAAGGTCTCAGAGATAAACTATAAGCTATAAGAGTAAAAACAACTAAGGAGCTCTTAGCTTAAATATTCTCAGAACCGATCCAGTCTGCTAGACTACATGAATGCTTTCACCGGCGTCTAACACCCAGACTGGCAGGAATATAAAGGAAACTAATTAGAACATAATCAAAAGCAGCCGGGCGAGGCTGGACCTAGTCTTAGCAAAGAGCTAGGTAAAATTAACTCTCTCATAACCAAACACAAAGAAACAGCAGCTCAGCTGTGAGAAGTCAGAATGTGCAATCGCGACGATCTTCGTGGCGATGCACCCATGACAAATGGTGGTCATGACGGAGCCCTCGTGTGAGCCAGAAGAGGCCAAGAAGCAGAAGGAGCCCAAGGTGCCGTCACTGCTCTCTGAAACAGAGAATGGGTCCGATGACAATAAGGTGGCTAAACCACATACGAGTCCGCAAGTCGTGATTAGTGATGCTGACGTCATTGAAAATCGGCAAAAATTACCTCCATCAAGGTCAAAGACAGATGATTCCTCCTTATCCCTCGACATGAAGAATGACACGATGAAGCTTGAAAGGAAAAAATCTACAAGTCAGCCTTCAAAGACAAATGCACAATTTCATAACCAATTAGCAAGTCTGGCACTGATTTTAGAAGAAACAACCCCTATTTCCAGTCTCATAAACGCCATTAACCCTATGATAAACTTTAGTTTTTTTTCCCTGGTATATTGATTTTTTCTGTTACATTTTTGCACGGCGAGTTTCGTAGCACAGGTCAGTCGAATGACTGCAGCCTACACCAATTCAGTCCAATGTTTTCCAGGGACTTAGTGTTGTCTTCCTCTTCCTTCGCTCTTGGTGTTTTATTCCGCAGGAGACCAGTTTATTTATTTTTTTTATTCACTGAACCAAATAACCATTAAGTTTGTGTTTTCTCCATAATTTGCTCCCAGTGTTTTGCTAGTTGTTGCCAGTTGTTTAGACATTTTCAGTGTGGGCTGTAATTAGCATTGCATTGGGGAGAATGCTGCCGTCTGACATTCTTGGATTCATATTCTGCCTTTATGGGGCAGCATTACACAGAGAATATCCGTCTTTTCTCCTTGGTGTTTGTATAATTGGTTCTCTGTATACAGAGAGGAGATTGGGTCACGTGCACAGAAATTCCGAGACGTAATAGAAATGATTGTCCTGCAGATACTCTATGAGGATGTGTTTGACATGCGTGTCTTAGATTGAATTTTTAGAGTTTTGTATTCCAATAAACTATGCCCAATACATAAGCCCCACAATTCATCATTTGTGTTTTTTTTTCTTCCTATTTTGGTCTAGTGGTATTCGTTGCCTTTTTTTTTGGTCAAATTCTTCAAAACGGTACACATGGTGCAAATACAAATGGTATTTTTTCGGTGTTGAGCTGTTTTGGAGACCTTGCAGTTGAAAAAGTTGCACATTTTGTAAAATAATTAAAGAATTGTGTAACCTCCACCCTACCCCTCCAAAAAATGGCCTTAGTCAAAATAAAACCAGTGGGGGAAATGGAGCGAAGTTGTGTTAAATATTGCAACTTTTTAAACAGTGGCACATAAAGAATCAGCTGAAAGCATCTGGAATTGCTAAAATTCGCCCACATATTGAAAAAACTCAAAACTAAAACAGGTGAGAACATATAAAATAGACTTCAATAAAGGCGCAAAATAAAATAATGAATTGGGTGCAAACAAAAATCAAGATTCAAAACTAGACAAAAAAAACTGGCGCAAAGGCAATAGTGACTTATACTTTTCAAACAGACAATTTTTTTTCTAATATTTCACTTTTTTTACAATACTGTATTTTTGCACTATAACTTAAGTTTATTTTTTTGTTCTTTATCTGTAGCTCATAAGCCATTAGGTATACTGCAATTTTTTAACAAAGCAATACAATGATGGCCAAAAGTGTTGGCACCCTTGAAATTGTTCCAAAATATGACCTTTTTCTCCCAGAAAATTATTGCAACTATCAACTTCTCGGCAGGAATTTTGGACCACTGTTCTTTTGCAAACTGCTCCAGGTCTCTTTTATTTGGAGGGTGCCTTCTCCCAACAGTAATTTTAAGATCTGTCCACAGGAGTTCAATGGGAATTATAACCGGACTCATTGCTGGCCACTTCAGAACTCTCCAGTGATTTGTTTCCATCCATTTCTGGGGGCTTCTTGAAGTATGTTTGGAGTCATTGTCCTCCTGGGAGACCCATGCCCTAGGACACAAACTCAGCTTTCTGACACTGGACACTACATTGCAACCCAAAATCCTTTGGTAATCTTCAGATTTCATGATGCTTTGCACACAGTCAAGGCACTCAGTGCCAGAGGCAGTAAAACAGCCCCAAAACGTCTCTGAACTTCCACCATATTTTACTGTAGATATTGTGCTCTTTTCTTTATAAGCCTCATTCTGTTTTTGGTAAACAGTAGAATTCTATGCTTTTCCAAAAAGCTCTATCTAGGTCTTATCTGTCCACAATCCACTTTCCCAGAAGGATTTTGGCTTACTTACATACATTTTGACAAAGTTATGTCTAGCTTTTTTATGTCTCTGTGTCAGCAGTGGGGTCCTCCTGGGTCTCCTGTTTCAATTCACTCAAATATCGACGGATAGTTTGCGCTGACACTGATGCACCTTGAGCCTGCAGGACAGCTTGAATTTCTATGGAACTTGATTGGGGCTTCTTATTCACCATTCAGACTCTCCTGTATTGCAACTTTTCATCAATTTTTTTCTACTATCCATGTCCTAGGAGATTATCTACAGTTCCATGTTTTATAAACTTCTTGATTGTGTTGCACACTGTGAACAAAGTAATATCAAGATATCTCTGGAGATCGACTTGTAACCTTGAGAAAGTTGATATTTTTAAACAATTTTGTTTTTCAAGTCCTCAGACAGTTCTCTTCTCCTCGTTCTGTTCTCAATGCTTAGTTTAGCACACACAGACACACAATGCAAAAATTGCGTTAACTTCTTCCCATTTATCTGGTTTCAGGTGTGTGATTTTCATATTGCCCACACCTGTTCCTTTCCACAGGTGAGTTTGAATGAGCATCACATGGTTGAAACAAAGTTGTTGGCACACATGTTTAGAAAGGTGCTAACAATTTTGTCCATCCCATTTTGGGGATTTGTGTGAAATTATGTCCATTTCGCCTTGTTTTCCTGTGTTTTCTTTTGTGCTGTTCCAGTACACACAATGGAAATAAAATGTGTGTAACAAAGCATGTGTAATTGCAATAATTTTCGGGGGGAAATACTTCATTTTCTGAAAGAATTTCAAGGGTGCTGAGTGCTGACACTTTCGGCCATGACTGTACTTTTGTAGCTGAAAGGAAGGACTGTTTAACACAAGCTATTTTGGAAAAATTTGTTTTTTTTTTCCTCTGTTTATTTATTTTATTTTTTTGCCCCAAATTTGCCTATATTCTGAGATATATTTTTTACAATTTTTTTTGTGGACAAAAACAAGGACCTGTAGGAACTATAAAGGCAGAGATAAAACACATTCCCAGTTGTTAATAATATTAATTTGAAGCGTTTCGTTGTTCTTTTTTTTTTTTCCTGCGAAACGTTATTTATTCTACTGAAATTGTAATCTATTTTGAAAACGGTATGTATCCTGCTTCTAAGCCATTAGTCAAATCATTTTTTTTTTTGCTAGAATTGCATTATTTAAGTTTCAACTGTAATGCAAATTTTACCAGTGAATTAGGTGACAATATTTATTATTATTATTGGTGTCATTTAAGTCGTATTGGCAGGTTTCGTTTTGTACATATTTTCTTTTTGTGTGTGTGCTTTTGCTGCAATTTTACAAACATGTCACAAGGAAACTGGGAAAATTGTTTTTCTTTAATAATGGAAGTGAAAGAATCCAGTGGGATGTTTAGCATAGCGAAATGTCACAGAGTGAATGTGTAGTTTCTGATTAATACTGTGAATCTTGAAACCGTTCCAAATGGCTGCCATTGTGCGCTTTAATACCGTGTGTTGTGCCCCTTAACTGCCATGGTTTTCAGCAGGCTTTCCCTTTTTATAAGGGGTTATGAGATTAGCAGGGAATCACTTTGAGACATTAATAATGCAACATGTACAATAACAAGGAGTATTTGTGAAAAAAAATTGGACTACCTAATTTGCCTTTGGCTGCAGCTACCAACTTTCCCCCCTAAGCTTTGTACTAGATTTTTTTTTCTTCTTCTCATAGAACTGAATATCAGGCTCATATTTTTGGGTCCAAATTTTAAAACAATCGCTTTTATAGTACGTGAGATATTATTTATTTGTCTTTGTCACTTACTGTCATTCTTCTGTAGCTTATGTAATGGAAATATATTGTTACTTAAAGTTGTTTTTTAATTTTTTTTAATTTACTCCTTTTTTTTTTTAAGTCCTATAATAAAAGCAGGGAGTTACTGAAATATATTTAATTAAAAAAATACGGCTTGGGGACCCCACTATTTTTGATAACCAGCCTTGCTGAAGCTGACAGCTTATGGTTGTAGCCCCCAGCTGTGAGCTTTGCCTGGCTGGTTATCAGAAATACAGGGAACGCACACCGTTTTTAAAAAAATATATTTTTTTACAGCGCAGGAGTGGCTAATGAATCCTCCCATCTGCCTCTCCTGCTCTCGCTGTTATTAGCAGCAGCAGGCGTTGGATGATGGGAGCAGTAGTCCTATCAGCTGCCACCAGTAAACTTTATACCTCCGATCACAGCTGAACTCTCACGCTGTCTTTTGACGGCATGGGAACCGCAGGTCTCTCTGACCGGTGGGGATGATTTTTCACCGCCGATCAGAAGCGGTGTTTGCCGTGCTGTCATGCAAAATATACTTGTACTAGAAATAATATAACATCAATATGGCATACAAGAAAAGCTGTTAACACAAAGAAAGTATGGAGACCTATGAAGAATAAATAACCACTCCAAAGAGAACTAGAAATTTAATTTTATTAAAGAATTAAATATTCAACAAAATTCCATTAAAATGTGCGTTCATGGAAAACATCAGATATGCATATATTATAAATCAGTATTCACCTCTAAAATAGGTAGAGTGGCCGAGCGTTAGACATATAAAATTGATAAAGGTAAAATAATAGTACATAAATATATCATGTGGCGTAATTATATAGCATAGCAATAATTAAAAAGTAATTACTCATCTCTCTCTTGAAAAAAAACAAATGAGTAATGCATCACTATTTTTGTGAACCAAACTGGGCCCTAAGCCATAAGACGTCGGACAAAACAGATTGTCCACTATCTAATTGAGGGGTTATCCAGATTGGTTGGGGTCTAACACCCGGTACCCCCATTGATCAGCTCATACCAGCTCCGGTGATGCCTCTTGGAACAACCACTGCTCCGTTCATTATGTAGCTGCCACTAGAGATGGGAGAATCAATTCGAAGGACTCGGTCTATCAGCCAGGTGAATAACACTGGTATACAGTGATTTTGGTGCCAACGATGTGTGAACGGTTTTATATTAAGTTTATGGTGCTGATTAAGAATATGACTTAGGTTTTGCCAGATTGGCTCTAGTTTCTGAGATATTTAACCATTAATTAATTAATTAATTACAGTATATTTCTGACTTCATAAAGTTGCATTTATAGCATTGTAAGTCTACAAGTTGAAATACAAAATATTAAGATGGGATATTTCATTATCTAAGACATTGTTAGTCAAAAGACCAACAGCTATTGTATTTGTTATCATGGAATCATAGAATGTTAGAGTTGGAAGGGACCTCCGGGGTCATCGTGTCCAACCCCCGGCTCAATGCAACATTCAGTAAACCATCTCAGACAGATGTCTGTCCAGCCTCTGGTTGAAGACTTCCATTAAAGGATAACTCACCACCTCTCTTGTAGCCTGTTCCAGTCAATGATCACCCTCACTTTCAAAAAGTTTTTTCTAATATCTAATCTGTGTCTTCTCCCTTTCAGTTTCATTCCATTGCTTCTCGTGTTTCCATGTGTAAATGAGAATAATGGTGATCCCTCTATACTGTGACATCTCTTTAGATATTTGTAGACAGCTGTTAAGTCTCCTCTTAGCCTTCTTTGTTGCAAGTGTAAGGCAGCGCTTGTCATCATCCTGGGGAATACTCGCTTCGCTGCGCCAATCAATTCACACTTGCACTGTCTTTTCATTATTTTCATTATGTAGCAGTTTATTACTTCATAAACTCCATGTTTCCGGGTCCACTCCGTGGCCCGCCGACACACATATAAACAGTATTCGTGAGCCAAGTGGCACACAGGCCCACTTGCTCCAGGTACAGCCTCCCGCAAGGTAACAATTGAACAATGTCCAGATAACTGTCCATATGACAACGAGTATTACCTTGTCCGGGGTTTGGCTACTTCAGTCCATTTAGTCCGCCACCACTGCGGCTTTGCGGCTTCCCAACTGGGGTCTCTAGCAGTCGTTCCCTTTAAGGCTACTGGTATGCCTTCACTCTAACATCCAGCCTTCGCCTTCCAGGGCTCTTCACTACAGTCCATTTGCCTTCCAAGGCCACTAGCATCCACACAGGATCCAGTCTCTGACCTTTCAGGCAGTCAGGCTTCACTCGGCCTCACTAGGCCTCACACAAACGGTGTCCCCCACCAGGGGAACAGGAACAGGCCTCACGCCTATCACTGACACACCTGTCTCCAATTAAGCAGGGTTTATATACCCTTACACACACACACAGGACCTGAGATGATGTCACAGTCATGTGTTCAGACTTGTGTGTGTAAAAGGACCTGTGTGATGTCACAGTCATGTGACTAGTCAGCTGGGGGGAAGGAACATGGACAGTCAAAACACACACACTGAGCCATTAAAGGTATGCCAGCCAAGGGCTGCATTACATATCCCCCCCTCTGTTCAAACTTATGGGGTTGAACACATAATATATCCAATCACCTCAACCCACAGTTTACACAGAGACCATGTACTTGTCCATTGCTCTGTTCAGCCCCCGGAATATTAGTCAGTGACATTCGCTCATTCCTTAGGGACCTACCGTCTGTCATTGTCACAGACTTCGTCCAGTCACATTTCCGGGTCGTAACCTTGTCAGGTCTCCCCCCCGCTCCCAGCGGTTAATCGTAACCTTGTCAGGTCTTGCCTGGGTATCTAAGGTCCGGTTAGACTTCGTACTGTCCCGTACTCTATCGGGTCGTCTGTATGGGCCTCTCAAGCCTGAGTTACTGGAGGTCTCACTACCTCTAAACCCACGCCCACTACCCTCAGGACGTCTTGAAAGGTCCCTAACTTCAGCCTTAGCTGTTCTGTTATTTAGGGGGCCCTTTCTCTGTCGGGTCTCACTATTCTTAGACGGCTGCCATCTTCTGCTGCTCAGATGATGCTGTCTATCTACTCGCTGTCTAGCGAGATTCAATTGTTCTACCTCTCGCAGGTAGGTCACACGGTACGCCACCAGCATGCGCACATATTCCAGACTTCCTTCCGTTCCTATAGCGTAGAATGACACCATGCCGTCTTCATCTGGTATCCAGTCCCGACGATCACGTGGACTGCTTACTTTCACCACACCAGACTTCTTCACCATCATCTGCATGGCTCGACCCTTTCTCCCAATCAGCTTTCTCACCAGAACATGAGTACCCGGATGACCTTTTCCCGCAGACTGTGAGCTTTTCTCATAAGCTTCAGTTGTCTAACGGCTTGTTCTGTCTTCAACCGAGAGAAACCGCTTTGTGCGAATACATCGCCAGTGCATGTCACTTAGGATTGCCACCCTCTTCACTGTAACTTCAGTCGTGGACAAGACCACCAGCTGTTTAGCTCCTGAGGTCGAGTACACCTTACAGGCTCCCACGGCCTTAAACGCTTCATGCACAGACTCACGGGTGCATTCTTCTCTCAAGTCCTCGGGTACATCTACGAGGCACTTGTACCGACACGTTTCGGTCTCACCAGTGGTTTCCAGACTATCAACGAGCTCAGGGTTCAGGGACAACTGACTTTCAGCTTCTTCCCCCTTTACGCTTCTTCTGAGCTGACTCACAGCTACAAATTCGCGAATTTCCGTCCTGACCACTTCTATTTCACATTTATCTTCCGTTACCACACTCTTAGCTCTCCTCAGGTCTACCTTTTCCTGGCAAAAGGGAGCGAGTGCAATGCGTTTGCCCTTTTCTTTCTCCAAGGAGGCCTTGTTTACCGAGTGACACTTTATCAGGCGACTTTTTAGCCCGAGAACTTCTTCCTCTAGTTCCGCCATTCGCCTCTCAGCTGCCCGTCTCTGAAGCTTCTCTTGCGTCCACTGGCTTGTAACCACTCCTTGAGCTCCTTGATCTCGGCTCCGACATCCACCGAATCATCCGAACTCACATCACTCGAGGAAGTATCTGCTTTACACCTCCCATCTCCAGTGGCCAACTCCTGGCCCTGGTCTGTAGCTTCTCTGATGGACTCCTCCCTCTTTTCCCGCTCAGCTTCCATTTGGCTGAGCTTTTCCTTAAGGCACATCTCCGCCTTCTGGAGAGTATCACAAGACATCTGTAGCTCCTTCACCTGAGCTTCCAGACCTAGGGTCTTTCTGCGCAGATCACCATTTTCATCACGGGTGTCCTGCAGAGTGGTCTCAACCACCTGGCGCATTTGCTCTGCATCCATCTTATCCTCTTCTAGTTTTTCTTTGACCCTGAGGAGATCCACATAATCTCTCTTAATCTGTTGCAGTTCCCTACTGTGTTCACCACACTCCTTCTTGGAGTCACACAGCTCCTGGTTGAGCTGCTCACGCAGTCGTTCTAGGATTTGTTCACTTCCAGAAACTCCATCCTGCAGCTCCTCCTTCTCACGCTTCAATTGCAAAACCTCTTCCTTGATTTTGCGGCGGTCCTCTTTAATTGCGTGGAACATCTCCTTCCACTGGATAACTTCCTGGTTGCTTCCTTCTAGATCTCGCTGGTCTGAGGACACGTCCTCCAGGTTTTCACATAATTGCTGCACGTCACTCTGACACAGCAGCCGAATAGGTTCCAGCTCTTGGCCATGACTGGCCACCTCCTTTTCTACCTCTAAAGGAGGATCCACACTTGAAGCATAGGCACACAGTACTACATTTTCTTTATTTTCACTTTCAGCGAGTACTACCGGAACAACCTTTTTGTGGCCCTTGCGCCGACGACGACGAGAGGGGGACTCTCTCCCCTCGTCTAGCCTCTCCTGACTGAACTCACTTTTTACTTTCATAGTGTCCCAGTCAGCTACGGGGTCTGTGTCCCTCCCCATGGTGTTGTGGACTAACAGGTCACCTCCCACTTTGACGACACCCCCTTCTACTGGAGCTACCCCGTTGTCAACGGTCACATTGTCATTTTTAGGAGGTACCAACCCACAACCAGTAACAATTTTCAGTTTCCCACACTCTACACTCTTGTGAAAATCCGCCCCTTTTTTAGACTCCGCCCCCTTTTTAACAACCACACCGGCAGGGTAATTTTTACACAAAAAATCAGCAGTAGTCTTAGGACTCAGTTCACAACATCTCTTACCACCTCCCCGGGCACTCTGTGACAACCCTGGCACCCCGGAGAGTCCATAGAATGGTCCATTGCCGCCATTCTATACGGTGCCCACAGCTCCCGCACCATGTCCAGTTTCATGTCCAATAGACGTTTCTCATATATGCGGTCCGACTCGTCAGACCCATTCGCTGCTCCGTTCACAGCCATCGCGGTGCACTGTTCACACCAGAACTTCACCGCTTTCCCTTGAAAAATTTTCGTGGCCCCGCCGAGCCACAGCAAAACCGGATTTGAGTGCGACGACAATCTTCGCAACCCCGCCGAGTTGCAGCCAACAACCGGATTTGAGTGAGACGACAATCTTCGCAACCCCACCGAGTTGCAGCCAGATGCTTTAACCTTCGTGACCCCCACCGAGTCACAGCAAGATGCTTGTATCCACACTCGTCGTCCTGTGCCGTTGCCCCTAGCAACCGGGCTTCAGTCGCCCCTAGCAACCGGACTGCAGTTGCCCCTAGCATTCTCCACCACATGTAAGACAGCACTTGTCATCATCCTGGGGAATACTCGCTTCGCTGCGCCAATCAATTCACACTTGCACTGTCTTTTTGTCACGCTGTCTAATGATATGAATACAATGTCAGTAAACTATTTATACAGGAACCACACTCTATACAACATATAGTTTAGCAACAACAGAATGTAAGTATAAAATAGATTTACCTGACACAATCTCTGCAGAACTTTAGGGTTAATCTTGAGGACTAGATGTGCAGGAACGATATAGTTGATCTCAGGGTTAATCTTGAGGACTTGATGAGCTGTAACAGGAAAGAGGAGGACCGGGGTCTAACCTGACCCTACACTGGGGTCCTAACTAATCCCTTACCTTGGAGGTACTGATAATGGTTCAGAGGTCCAAGTCTCCAGCCTAACCCTGTCTCCTGTCAGACCCTGAACCCTGTAATCAGTCCTAAGAAGGATCCTGATTACCACCAAAGAGATATGGGCTGATCTCAGCTAAATACACAGATTAGACATATAAGACATACAGGATAGCACTCACTTGCATACACACTCAAACACCGAAGGAACATAAATGGTCTGGGAAATAAACTCTAAGCAAGTTGAGCTTAAAACAGCTAAGGAGCTCTCAACTTAAGTCTATACAGATTCATTCCTATCTGTGGTCTGCATGAAGGATTTCACTGGCAACTCCCAAAGCAGACAACCAGGAATTTAAAGGAAACCAATCAACAAATAATCAATTGCAGCCGGGAGAAACTGCACTCAGTCCCAGCACCGAGCACAGACAGAATTAACTCCCAAGCTGCCAAACACAAAGAAACGGCAAATCAGCTGTGAGAAGTCAAAATGTGCAACCGCGACGATCTTCGTGGCAATGTACACATGACAGTACCCTCCCTTCTATGAGGGGCCTCCGGACCCTCAGGGCCAGGCCTGCCCGGGTGAGTTCTGTGGAAGGTCCGAACCAAACGATCTGCGTTAACATCAGACGCAGGGACCCACGTCCTCTCCTCCGGACCATACCCCTTCCAATGCACCAAGTACTGAAGGGACCGGCGATTCAGACGAGAGTCAATGATTTTTGATACTTGAAATTCCAAATTACCATTGACCAACACTGGAGGAGGAGGTAGAGGTGACGGTATGACTGGTGCCACATACCTTTTATGTAATGACTTGTGGAACACATTATGAATTTTAAACGTAGAAGGAAGTTCCAGACGAAATGCCACAGGATTAATTATGGAACTGATCCTGTACGGCCCGATGAATCTGGGACCCAGTTTCCAGGAGGGCACTTTAAGTTTTATATTCCTGGTAGACAACCATACCAGATCGTTCACATTTAGATCTGGACCAGAAACTCTCCTCCTATCAGCCATACGTTTGTAACGGTTCCCCATCGTACTCAAATTATTAAATACACCTCGCCACACAGAAGCAAGTGACGACGAGAAACGCTCCTCCTCAGGAACCCCAGAAGGACCCCCCCCATTGAAAGTACAAAACTGGGGATGAAAACCATATGCCCCAAAAAACGGGGACTTACCAGTGGACTCGCTCCGCCTGTTGTTAAGAGCGAACTCTGCCAGAGGCAAGAAAGAAGACCAGTCCTCCTGGTTCTCCGATACAAAACACCGGAGATATGTCTCTAAACTCTGATTCAGACGCTCTGTCTGACCATTGGTCTGTGGATGAAAAGCCGAGGAAAA
>JARQOD010000005.1:518839532-519100241 GCA_033576555.1 Oophaga sylvatica
AAAATGCCCATACAGAAAAAGGCCAAAAAATAATCTCCATACAAAATACTGGACCCAATAAAATGCTCCATACAGGATACTGGTCCCCATATAATGCTCCATACAGAATATGGACCCAATATAATGCTCCATACAAAATATGGAGCTCCTCTGCGCTGTACTGCGTTCTGCACTGTTACGGCTCAGGAAAGGGCGCTGGGGAAAGACTCCCATATCATCATGATTTCCTCCCCATCATCATCAATTGCCTCCTTTATCATCTCCATTGCCTCCCCATCATCATCATGGCCTCCCATTATAAACAATGCCTGCCCATCATCATCATCATCCCCTCCCCATCATAAATCAATGCCTGCCCATCATCATCATCTTCTCCCCATCATCAATGCCTGCCCATTATCATCAATGCCTCCCCTTATCACATCTTCTCCCCATCATCATCAATGCCCCCCCCATTATCAGCATTGCCTGCCCATCATCATCTCCTCCCCATCATCATCAATGCCCCCATCATCATCTTCTCCCCATCATCAATGCCTGCCCATTATCATCAATGCCTGCCCATATCATCACTTCTCCTCATCATCATCATGCCTCCCCATCATCATTTTCTCCCCATCATCAATGCCTGCCCATTATCATCAATGCCTGCCATTATCTCATCCTCTCATCATCATCAATCCCTGCCCATCATCATCTTTTTCCCCATCATCAATGCCTGCCCATTACCATCATCATCTCCCCATCATCATCAATGCCTCCCCATTATCACAATGCCTGCCCATCATCATCTCCTCCCCTTCAATCAATCCCTGCCCATCATCATCTTCTCCCCATCATCATCAATGCCTCCCCATTATCAGCAATACCTGCCCATCATCATCTTTCCCCATCATCATGCCTGCCCATTATCATCAATGCCTGCCCATTATCATCATCTTCCCCCCATCATCATCATCAATGCCTCCCCATTATCATCAAGCCTGCCCATCATCATCGCCTCCCCATCATCATTATCGCCTCCCCATCATTTTCTCCCCATCATCAATGCCTGCCCATTATCATAAATTTGCCTGCCCATTATCATCATCTTCTCCCCATCATCATCATCAATCCCTCCCCATTATCAGAAATTTGCCTCCCCATCATCACACACAACAGCACCACAGCACACAAGCACTCTCTCAACATACAGACATACACACAAAACACACACACACAAAGCACCGCACTACATACCCCACAGACCACACACAGAGACAACACACACACAACGTCTTACCTGTCCAGCGCCCTGCGCTCTCTGCCAAAACCGGCCGCTGAATGATGACGTCATTCAGCAGCGCGCTGTGAGAGGAAGCCCGGCGCGGAGGCACGGGAGAGGTAAGTATTGTGCCAGCTGATGCCGGGGCCCTGAGCAAGCGGGGGGGGGCCCAGTGGAGGCGCTGACACCGCTAACGGGCGCGGGGGTGCCAGACTGCCAGTGGGCCCCCCCGCCTGCTCAGGGCCCCGGCACTTGCCCGGGTGTGCCGGGTGCTGACGCCGGCCCTGCCTCCCGCAGCGCTGCTCTTCTCCTTGTGCCTCGACTGCGTAGTGCACCACATGGCTAATTTGAATAGGTAAATAATTAGCCATGCGGTGCTGGAGGCTGGAGGGGCCCTGTTCAATGAACGGGCTGCACGGGCGGTAGGTCCGCCCATGGATCCACCTCAATTCTTTATTTTTTAACAACTTCAGTCTGTCACCCCCTCTCCAAAGAGTTGGCACACTATCAATGACCCTGAATCTTAATTGATTCACTGAATGTTTGCTTTCCAAAAAATGTTTCGGTATTGGAAACTCAGTAAGTCCTGTCCTTATGGTACTCTTATGTACTCTTATAGATCTGATTTAACCAATCTATCCTTCAAATTATGCCCCTTCTATAAGACAACAAAGGCGGCAAGTCAAATTCAGGAATGGAGGATAATCCTCGATGTAATAAGGACCAGTGTTTCTTCAAAATCATACCTATACGATTACTCACTGAGTTATAGGTAGAGACAAAAGGTATACGTTTTTGAATAGATTTCACAGGCATTCTCCTGCGGGTATCCTCCCGGGTCAAATTTAAAGCCTTCTCCTTATATCTATACACCTCTTTCTTTGGATATCCTCTCGCTACAAATTTAGAACACATCTCCTCCAACCTCTGATCAACAATATCATTATCAGCCACTATCCTCCGTACCCTCAATAATTGGCTCCACGGTAGGGAACTCACCATTGACTTGCCGCCTTTGTTGTCTTATAGAAGGGGCATAATTTGAAGGATAGATTGGTTAAATCAGATCTGGGCCCCAATAAGCTCTACAGAGAACTTTGAGCGCACCCCGACATGGGAATTTCCCATGTCTGGGTTGCGCTTGTTGTAATAACATGCTTAAGGGAGACTCTTTTTATCATCCTCGTACAGGGAAGAAATTTGTGTTGAAAGAAAGATATACATGTATGTCTAGTTATGTGGTGTACATGATTGTCTGCCCCTGTGGTTTGATTTATGTGGGGGAGACAACCATGGAAGTGAAGGCAAGGATTAGTAAACATAAGAGTACCATAAGGACAGGACTTACTGAGTTAAGGGCCCGTCTCACACAACGATCTCGCTAGCGAGATCGCTGCTGAGTCACTAGTTTTGTGACGCAGCAGCGATGTCCCCAGCGATATCGCTGTGTGTGACATTCAGCGATGATCAGCCCCCCTGCCGGGTATCGCTGATCGTCGCGAAATGTCAGGACATTTTTTTGATCGCTGGTCTCCCGCTGACAGGCACGCATCGCTGCGTGTAACAGGCGGGAGACCAGCGATCCGCTGGTAACCAAGGTACACAGCGGGTTTCCAGGCGCAGGGCTGTGCCTAGAAACCCGCTGTGTACCTTGGATACCAGCGCCCTGATGCAGGGAGCTGGTAACCAAGGTACACAGCGGGTTTCCAGGCACTGCGCAGCGCTTGGAAACCCGCTGTGTACCTTGGATACCAGCTCCCTGCATCAGGGCGCTGGTATCCAACGTACACTGCAGGTAACTAAGCGATGTTACCCGCAGTGTCGCTATCCCAGATCGCTGCCTGTTTGGCAGCTCAGCAGCGATCATGTAGCGATACACCAGCGATCCTGACAAGTGCATATCGTTGTCGGGATCACTGGTGTATCGCTATGTGAGACCCAGCCTTTACCAATACCGAAACATTTTTTGGAAAGCAAACATTCAGTGAATCAATTAAGATTCAGGGTCATTGATAGTGTGCCGACTCTTAGGAGAGGGGGTGACAGACTGAAGTTGTTAAAAAATAAAGAATTGAGGTGGATCTATACGTTAGATTCGTTGTACCCTAAGGGTTTAAATTTGGATTTTAATTTATCCTCCTATAATGTATAATGTCGATGTCATACTTATCCTATTCATCATCTTTGAGTTCTTTTTGTGGTATATAGTTTTATTTTATTTTAATTTCTTTTTTCTTTCTCCTTTTCTCTTTTTCTTTTTTAGGTATATAGGTTTTCTTTATGTGGCACGATCGGTGGACACAAGGAGTGAACTTTTGCATGAATTTTTCCTAGGTTGTTGTTGATTATAATTCATATGCTATTTTTCCCTCCTTCTGCCCCCGATCCTAGCTATATTAAATTATATTTTGTTCTTTATTAATTGTTATTTAGAAATTAGATTTTTGTATAAAAAATATTTTTTACTCCCCTCTTTTCTTCTAAGTCCTGAGTGCGCTTTAATGCGGCTGCGTAGCGTACTGTCGTTGCCTGGGCAACGGCCCTGCGAGCGCTCATCATGTGACGGACACTGACGTGGTGGTTTGTGCTGCTGCCGTCGGGTGTGGGCGGCGATCACGTGAGTGATCATGTGGCGCGGCTCTCCCCGATGACGTAGCGCTCCTGCACGGCTGTGTTGCGTCGCTGTTGGTGGGCGTGTCGCTGGGCGTGATGCTCGGTCTTAGGACACTGATGAGGTGGACTCCTTATAAAGTTAGCGGTGAGGTAATTGGTTTAACGTTTTGGTATGTGATATAAGTGATTTGGGGATTGGCTATAGGGCTTTTTTGGCGCTTTTTTCATTGAACCCCAGGGATTGGAGCATTGGAAAAACGAGTCACTTGGTATAATAATGGAAGAAAGCCCTGATTGGAGAATGGATACCATGGATACGGAGATACAATAACACTGTAGAATTTTAATGCGCCCGATCTGTGTTTATTCTATGTGATGCATGTCATCAGAGTAAATTTTGGGCACCTGCGAGTGTCGATGTATATATTTCAAGTATGTTGGTATGTAAATAGTTTCTGTATTTGTACCATTTATTGTATAAAATGTGAGTAGGCGGTGACTTGAATCTGATTGGTGTGCTTTGTGCACCATGACTATTTAAGGCCAGCCTTTGTATGTTTGTATTATGCTTGAAAAAGACCTTTTATGGGTCGAAACGTTGCTGTGATATGGTGGAATAAACTGCATTGATACATTATTCACCTGGATGGAGCGCTGTTTCTTCTATTCGTTATGGTCTGATATATCCAAGAAGGGTTCCTTGGTTTGGAACGAGCGCCCCAATACAGTGAGTGCTGTCAGAACACTATGTTTTTGGGACGGAGATTTGTCTTCCAACAAGACAATGATCCCAAACATAAAGCAAAATCTACAATGGAATGGTTCACAAATAAACATATCCAGGTGTTAGAATGGTCAAGTCAAAGTCCAGACCTGAATCCATTCGAGAATCTGTGGTAAGAGCTGAAAACTGCTGGATCTCCATCCAACCTCACTGAGCTCGAGCTGTTTGCCAAGGAACAATGGGAAGAATTTCAGTCTCTCGATGTACAAAACTGATAGAGACATACCCCAAGCGACTTGCAGCTCTTATCGCAGCAAAAGGTGGCGCAACAAAGTATTAAGCTAAAGGGGCCGAATAATATTGCACGCCCCACTTTTCAGTTTTGTATTTCCACAAAAATTTAAAATAACCAATAAATTTTGTTCAACTTCACAATTGTGTCCCACTTGTTGTTGATTCTTCACCAAAAATTAACATTTGGTATTTTTATGTTTGAAGCATGATATGTGGGAAAAGGTTGAAAAGTTCCAGGGAGCCGAATAGTTTCGCAAGGCACTGTATGTCTCAATAAAAAATATATATTTTTTAATAATACATACTGGTGTGCTTGTCACTTTTGTAATGCTCTTTCCCCTTGTTTTTGTACTGTTATTGGCTTACTGTTATAGCACCCATCTATAGATATATATTTTTTCGGCTGTGCATCCTTATACATATACTTGCATAATAATTCTGCACACAGAAATATTCTCCTAAAACAGATAAAACCTCACTGTTACTTTCTTAAGCATTCAAGTATCAGGTTTGTTATATTCAGGTTTATTAACTTTTTAGATTGACAGGCAGCAGTGGAGATGTTAAATAATAAAATTAATAATCAAAAAATACAAATTGCCCAATAATTGTGCACATAGTGTAGAGATGGTGTGAATCGATTTGCAGGACCTAGTACAGCAGCCATATCACTAATCTGTGGCCACCAGTAGCTCATCAGACCTGCATCTACCTGATTGCATCCCCCATCTTTTGAATGCGGGAATGAAAATTCGCTGCACTCTCAAAAAGTTGGTATTTTACAAGGTAATTTTATTGAATAGTATATATACATAAAGTAAATCAGATTGGGTACATAAGCGACAAAATAAAGGGAGCTTAGACCTGTCCCGGGTCTTTATCAAGATCGCAGAATATGTGAAATAAAAATAAAAATACAATGTAGTATATAATGCAAAACATAAGCTATCTCCATATATGAACATAAAAAGGATTACATATTAGAGTGTTTAAACCTAAGGACCAATGGGTTAAATCTATATATACATAACCATGGCCATAGGAACATTCCAGATCATGCAATGACAATTGTATGGTAGAATAATTTAATGCATAAATCCGTATAGCTCATATGTGATAATGCTATTTTATACTATTGGGAGATAAAGCCAGTAGTAGTGCATCGGCTGAAGTATAGATAAGGGCGCTTTCACGGGTTTACCGCCACAGAGAGGAGCCAGAAGACTGCAGCTTCTGATTTCTCCTACTCCTGCACTGGTTAGAAGCATTTCACCTTCATGTTAAATGGTGTAAATTTCTTTTAGCAGCCAGGGGTTAATCCGCTCAGTTGAGATCTCCTGGAAGCTTTCCTGCGTTAAGGCTCTCAGCTGTGCACTGTTAACCACTCCAGTCTCCTATATAATCTGGGCCCTGGCTAGCACTCATTGTCATAGAAGCTTATGTTGCATGGCTGGTGGTTGTTGAAAATGGCATTTGGTGGATTTATCTGTTACCGTTGCTAAGTTTTCAGTGTGTGATAATTCTCTTTCTTCTCCTACTTTGGTTTAACCCCATCCTCCACTCCCCAGTGTTTACCTCTGTTTTTATCTGTGTATATTTGTATGATTGGTATTTTCCTTTATCCCTGTTTGTATTACCTTGCTAGTCTTGTTGGTGTATTATGGTACACTACTACTCCCCTCTTCCCTCGGTGGGGAAAGAGTACAGACTGAGGGCTGATTTAGGAGATAAGGCAAGGTATGTGGCCCCGGCATCTTCACCTTCAGAAGTATTCTGGGAACAGAGTGAGCTAGGGCGCCCATAGCGTTAGGGACAGGGAAGGAGCCCCTGGTTCTGGGACATCCAACAACAGAGTCGTCACAGATGCCCAAAGATAACTAGCGTAGTGTATAAAATTTTAGACCTGCACAAGGCTGGGATGGGCTACAGGACTGTAGGCAAGCAGCTTGGTGAGAAGACAACAACTGTTGAAACAGTTATTAGAATATGGAAGAAACACAAGATGACCGTCAATCTTCCTCAGTCTTGGGCTCCATGCATGGTCTTATCTCGTGAGGTAAGGATAATTCTGAGAAAGGTTAGGAATTAGCCCAGAACTACCTAGTAGGACTTGGTCAATGAACTGAAGAGAGCTGGGACCACCGTCTCAAACATTACCGATAATAACACACTATGCCGTCATGGTTTAAAATCCTGCAGGAGACGCAAGGTCCTCCTGCTCACGCTAGCACAGGCCCGTTTTTAAATTCTCAGCTCGCTATCTGGATTATCCAGAGGAGGCTTGGGAGAAGGTCATGTGGTCAGATGAGACCAAAATAGAACTTTTTGGTATCCACTCCACTCGCCATGTTTGGATGAAAAAAAGAATGAGTACAACCCCAAAAACATTGTCCCAACCATGAAGCATTGTTGGAGAATCATTATACTTTGAAAATGCTTTTCTGCAATGGGGAGTTGATTGCACCGTATTAAGGGGAGGATGGATGGGGTCATGTATCGTGAGATTTTGACTAACATCATCCTTCCCTCAGTAAGAGCATTGAAAATGGGTCGTGGCTGGGTCTTCCAGCATGACAATGACCCGAAACACACAGCCATGGCAACTAAGGAATGGCTCAAGGTCCTGGAGCATTTCAAGGTCCTGGAGTGTAATATTATGAAAGTTAGGTTAGTAGAAAATGGTATATTCATCTGAATTTTAATAAGAGTATAGTGTTTTTGGAGGTCTATGTCCTGTTGAATAATATAGGTAGCACAATTAGAGGCCCTTCATAGATATATAAATGAATGTTGTTGGATTAAATATGGTCTGGAAAATTAAAAAAACAAGTTTAGAAGCATGGAAAGGGATCAGGACGGGGTAAGAGCTGGTGCACTTGCCGTAATCGGAGCATTGTAATCAACGAGTCTGTATAGAATTTCTCAAGTATCTAATTTTTTTAATCTCATGACAACGGTATGTTAAGCTGATATTATTCCCCCCCCCCCCCCGTCTAGGTCTTAATACCTGTTCTATTACTTGAAAGCAAAGCTGAGAAACTGAATGTCCTGTTGCCAAAAAATGGTGGGGCAAGGGAAGTCATGTTTTGCCACTCCTATTTGTAGATTTGACACACTATGCGATCTCTTAGATGTTGGGTAGTCTCGCCAACATATAAGAGACAGCACGGACACTTAATCAAGTAGACCGCAGTATTGGAGTCACGTGTGAAATAGTTGTTTCTTGGGCAGATTTTACCTGTATGTCAATGCCCAATATTGGATGTTTTGATAACGTTTGAACAGGCGGCACAGCCTAAACATGGAAATATACCCTGTCTTCTAGTATTGAGGAACTGTTGCACAGATAGATGGGCAAAAGCGCCAATGTCAGCTTTTTAATAGTCGGCTTGGGGAGGCCTCAACATTGCGGTGTGATTTACTTGTGACATCGTGCCAAACCGGCTAATCAAGAGTCACAGGTGCAGACACACAAGAGGCAGTTCTCAGGGCTCCTATCTGGCTACTGACGTGGCCGCTGGACCAAGTCTTGCAAACCGATTGTTATAATAATAAATTATTACATTATTATAACAAATTATATGGATTATAGTGGGTCAACATCTGTTCTAAGAATTATGATATTGGTAAGGTTTCTTGATTATATAAGGCAATTTTTTAAATTTTCCAATTATAAAACCTGCAAATCAGATAACTAAAAAAAAACAAAAAAAAAAAACGCACAAAATATATCCATGGCTTGAACACAACATACCACAACCTGGGAATAAAACTTTGAAAGATCCAGAGTAGAATTTTCACTAATTCTCAATTTATCACCTCTTTTTTTTAGAATTTGGATTATGTTTAATGTTGGGAATATATACATATTTTTTTCTGATTTATCTCTCTGTTGGTCGCCTGACCCCCCTGTTTAAATGTTATATTCACCGAATAAGCAAACATTTCCTTGGATAATCTGCACAGCTCTTTGGTAGTTCTTTGTTTCTTTTTATCCTATTCTATTTTTTTTTTTTTGTCGTAGATTAGCCCAAGGGTCCTGTAAGGAATGCTAGTAATGTAACCATAATAATGCACATTGCCCAATTGCTTGTGTGTATGATATAGGTTGGGAATGCTAGTGGCTTGACAGGCTATTACCGAATGTAATGAACAGCTATTTTTAAGAAGAGGAAATTCAAGTTGACAGGTTGGCAATGAAATTCAGCTAGTGGCATAATTTTTATCTTATTTAGTGTGGAGAATGGATTTCAGTTTAGTTTAAAGAAATGTGTATCATAGACGTCATGTAGGAAAGATTTTGTGCCTCGGTTTTCTTGTACTCTTTAAATCATCGCTATTCGAGCACGTTATAAGGTCCCTCGGCGACTGGGGAATGCACTTGTAAAGTACTTTTTCCTCTTGTCTTCCTAGACAATAGGTAGTCGTTTGAGTCAATGTCTACATAAAAAAAAAAAGTAATATATTCAAGAATTATTTCATTTATTATACCCTTTTGAAAAAAGAGACTTTGAGCACCCTGAAACGCGTTGTTGTTTGAGACTATAAATTTTTTTATTAATTTAATCAAAAAATCACTAATTTTTTTTGATACTATTCTCTTTGATTCGAGATCCATTTGTGCCTCTATCTGAAGTTCAGTACCGCTTTGCGGACCTCATCGCTGAACCTTTCTGAGTATGGTGTTTCGGGGTACAAAGAATGTGGACATTAGTTTCATTTGTCCCACGTAATGCTTTCCAATAGTGTTGTACCTTCCTCTCTACATTATTATTATTATTATTATTATTATAGATTTTTATAGCGCGATTTATTCCATGGCGCTTTACATGTGAAGAGGGGCAAATATAGACAAGTACAGTAAACATGAGCAATACAAGGCACACACGAGTACAGAAGGAGAGAGGACCCTGCCCACAAGGGCTCACAGTCTACAGGGATGGGTGAGGATACACTAGGAGAGGTAGAGCTGGTCGTGCGGTGGTCCAGTAGACTGATGATCACTGCAGGTTGTAGGCTTGTCGGAAGAGGTGGGTCTTCAGGTTCTTTTTGAAGGTTTCCATGGTAGGCGCGAGTCTGATGTGTTGGGGTAGAGAGTTCCAGAGTATGGGAGAGGCACGGGAGAAGCTTTGTATGCGGTTGTGGGAAGAAGAGATAAGAGGGGAGTAGAGGAGGAGATCTTGAGAGGATCGAAAGTTGCGTGTGGGTATGTACCGGCACTAAATGACCAGCTATCAGCTCCATGCAAGCTAATCTGTGTTAATTTAAAGGCGTTGTCCAGGACTACGGTTTTACGCCCACAGTGAAAGAAAAAAACAGGCAGGTAGTGGCTAACACAGGCGACTACCTGCCTGTTCTACATGGCGCTGGCACAGAACGGTCACTGACTGCTCCTGCCGGCGATGCTGCTGTTCGACGTCAAAAGAGCAGCTCTACTTCTTCGGGCCTGCTCTGTAAACAGAGCGTGACTGCTGGTGTTATGCTGATTGACTTCCAGCTTACCGCAATCAGGCAGCAGGGAGCGATCTGGCTGTCCATCAACATGTAGTGAGCAATCATGCCGCGTGGACAGAGCAGCCCGGAAGAGAAGCTGCTGCTGTTTGGATGTGATGTTAGTGGAAACCACTGAATCGCCAAGAGGATCGGTAGAGATTGGCGCCGGGCACAACAGGCAGGTAGTTAGCAACTATCTGCATGTTAGTTCTTAGGCCCGTAGTAAATAAAAATTAAATAGTCCTAGATAACCCTTTTCATGGCCCATTTATACGGGCCAACCGTACTCCAATACGATTGTTCTGTGTGCATAGAACATCATGCTCTGGACAGCACTTTCCCTGTTTACACTAGATGATGAGTTGCCGAAAGTGATTGTTTTTAGGTTTTGCTTAAAAATGATCAACATTACAAACGAGTATTTTGCTCATTCATCAGCTATTTGTTGGCTTGTTTAGACAAGCCAATAATCAAGAACAAACGTTCCTATGAATGCTCATTTCCTGATTATCGGCCCGTCTAAATGACCCCTTTCTCAAGGGATGAAGGGAAATGATCCTGTACCTATAATTACAGTTTGTACACCTAACTTTGTGCATTTTTTTTTTTTAAAGGAAACAGGAGCTTTAATGATGGGTTAAATATATTTCACCTTTAAACCATTAGCCTCTGACATTTCATCTCTCTTTTTTTCTTAATATTCCTCCAGGCATCTTCTCTATCCTCGCTGTGACCCCAGTCTCACCTCTTTTTCTGGTTATGTCTTGTCATTCATACTTACCAGACTTCTCGTGCTGGACTGAGGATGGAATTTCAATCCTTTCCCCAATAGGCACTTATCCGGTCTCTTTTAAACTTTCTGAAGAATCTACTTTCTCCCTAAATCCTTTTTCTTGCCGAGCCGCTAAATACTATACGCTTTTGTTTGTGCTATTTTGTTCTGTTCCTGAATGACTGGGCTTAAGGGAGGCTTTTTTTTGTCAAGTTCGTGACTTTTACTTTTTTTTACATTGATCTTTTGTTACACACTTCCTTAACTTTTTTTTTTGCAGAAGAAGTGGACGTTTTTTTTTAAAAAGAAAATATTTTCTTGCATTTTTGCTTTTTAGAATCTTAATTTTCTTTCTGGCTTATTTTAATGGAGAGGAAAAAGAGCTTCAACAAAATTAAAGGTATCATTATATAGAGAATAATAAAATGAAAAATCAAAGAAAACTCATTCTGATACCAAAATTTAGGACAAAGTAATGGACAGATCGCAAACAATACATGTGGAGAAACTGCGCAAAAAGAGCGATCAAATACTTAATGAAAAAATGAAAATATTTATTGTCACATATAAGAACAGGTTAACATGGTGAGAAACACTAAAGTGCATATGTGCAGTAAAAAACATGGGACACGGAATTGCTGCTGGATAATTGAAAAATTCAACATCAAAACATCATAGTATGTAGTAAATACAAATTAATCAATAGTTGACTACCATGTATTCCCTCAAATGTATATAGTGAAATAGTCATACTCCTTAAATGAAAGTGGTATAATTAGGCCCAAACGGGTATTACCCACATATAATGATCACATAAATCGCCATGAAAATAATCTATAAAACATACCACTAGAGGTGAAAGGAAACACCAAGGAGAGCCAAAGAGAGGAGGGAGAGTAGCAGCTCGTCCGCATCACCCCGACGCGCGTTTCGGCAGAAGCCTTCGTCAGGGGACATACAGTGACAGAGTGTGGTGTGTTTAAAAAGGAGCCGGAACCAATCGGTGTCGCCCGGAAGTAATGTATGTAACCAGGACAACATCCACAACAGTCGCCCGGAAGTGATGTAATGTATCCAGGGCAACATCCCACAACAGTCGCCCTCACCGCATCAACCCAGGAAGTGCCGGGAACCATGTCACACAGCGTAATCACCGGGGATGCAAGAGAGAGCAAATCAATGAGGAACCCTGTGATAGTAAAAAGTAGTAAATGCCAATAATGTGACGCATGCGCAGCCATAAGATCACACCTGCACGTCGGTGTCCGCATCAAAGGGAGGCAGTGCCAAGGCACATACACGTGACTCAGAGTCAACAACCCGACTAGACACCGAGAGCCGACGGGCCGGAGGAAACCATGACACGCATGTGTACCTTGCAATAAGCATTATCATGGGCAAAGATTATAACTGATCAGAATGAAAATTGGTAAAAAAAATATCAGTAAATAAACTATAATATCACACATATACATGTGAGGGGATACATATATAGAATATGGCTATTAGTATAACTTCTCACATATGATATAAAATACTATGTGGTATACATCATAATAATAAAGATAATGAAAATAATGAATAATATTAATATAATTTACAGCAATATTTAGATCAAGAAAATATTCACACAGAAAAATACTATACGTGAGACCAATGTAATAAACATCAGTATAGAATAGCGATACACAGATGGCACAGAATCCAAATGAAATGATAGATGTAATCAATCTTAATGTAGATAATGGATGGATCCTGGTAAAGTAGTACATGCCCATCAAACACCACGGGAAAGACAGCGAATGGAAACAAGCAATCCTATAGTAAAAGAAAAATAAAATCATAAAAAGTATTACAATAACTGACATAGCAACAAGATGGAAAAAGACTCAGGTAGCCATCTAGAGTCAGAAAAGAGACAAAGCTAATCTGTTCATTTAGACCATTAGGATGCAGAGTGTTAAGGGTCCAAATCCAGGGGACTCAAGCTGGGCTATCCTCTGTGATACCTTCCCACCCCTATTAATGGCATTGATGCAATCAATGCCTCTCACCCGCAGGAGGGAGGCATTGCAGCCATGACACTGCCGGAAGTGTCGCGGGATAGTTTTGAGAGTAGTCGTGTCATCTTGATCGACTGCAGCCAAAATGCCTAGGACATGTTCTCTAACCCGTATTTTAAAGGGACGGGTCGTAAGGCCAATATAGATAAGCCCACAAGGGCATATGGCGAAGTAGATCACATTACGGGTATTACAGGTATTAGATTTCTTGATCTCAGAAACTCAAGAGTTATCCGCATTATGGAAGGTGTTGCTTCTCTCAATATTGGGGCAAGCCACGCATCGGCCACATAGAGCACAGCCGCGTCTGATTGTGCCCTTGTCCAAAAAAGTAGGTTTTGGGTTTCTAATGTAGTGACTGCGCACTAAGATATCACGAAGATTCCTAGAACGCCTCGTAGAAATGGCAGGCCGCTCAGTTAGATACTTACTTATGACAGGATCTGCCCTAAGAATAGGCCAAGATTTATTAAGAGACTCCCTCACCGGGCAAACTGCGCGTGATAGTGACAAATCTCACATTCTCATCTATTCTTCTGATATTGGATGTATATACCAAATCATGACGTGAAGAATATTTAGCCCGATTATAGGACTTTTTTTTATCATACGGCGACTGTAGCCACGCTGGAGGAATCTCCATTTCAATTCCTCCGCTTAAATCTCAAATTCCTCAGTTGTGGAGCATATCCTGCGAATGAACTGGCCTACTGGGACAGACTGAATCATGTGTCTCGGATCGGATGTAAAGAAGAGGCGTGCAGCAAAGTGTTGGTAAACGTAGGTTTTCGAAAAATGTCAGTTTGGATAACATCATTCGCATCACGTTTAAGCGTCACGTCCAAAAATTTGACACTGTTGGCATCAAAATGATATGTAACACGGATGTTACAATCATTGCTATTCAATAATAGCATAAATCCCTCTAGAAGATCACTAGGACCCTGACAGATCAGGAAAATGTCGTCGATGTACCGCATCCAGAGAGGGACGCGGTCCGTCGACACAATCTGACTAACCAACTAACATTTCTATGTCACATGTACTGTGTTCCATACAAGCCAACCAATGGCCTCTGTTTCTGTCTGTGATTTTTTTTCCACCTTTTTACATGTTTTTTTTTATATACAATTTGTCTGTGAAGATATATTTAACAAAAACTAGCATTTAATTTTGATGTAGTATACGGTATCTCTTTTTCTCAGTGTATAATTTGACATAGTTTGGTTACTCTGTCATTTGTTATTAAGTTGCCAATATATGTATCACTACTTCTGCCATAGATATAAAGGTATATTATATCACTAAGAAAAAGAAGAAGGAATTTTGTATGAATTATCAACAGACTTAAATATGCAGACGATACAACATTGCTAACAACAAGCGTAGATGGAATGAAGGACGTATTACAGAGTTTCAAGATGGAAAGCTCAAATATGAGACTTCTTCTCAAGCCAAAGAAGACAAAGATATTGACTGCTGCCAGATACAACCAGGACACATTTGAGATGGACGGTGACGAACTGGAAGTTTTAAAGGACTTCAACCTACTCGAATCAATGATCACGTAAAATGCAGCGACGACACTGGAAGTCAAAAGGAGAATAGCTATGGGCAAATCTACAATGAAGTCACTGGACGAAGTCTTCAAATCGTGGAACATTTCGCTGGCGACGAAGACACGGCTCATACATAGTCTGGTCTTTTTTGTAGTAATATGTGGATGCGAAATCTGGACGATAAAGGAACAAGACAGAAAAAGAATCAACGTCTTCAAAATGTGCTGGAGAAAGATGTTATCGACACCATGGATGGCAAAGAAGAACAAACCAATTTTGGAACAAATCAAGCCAGACTTGTCACTCGAAGAAAGGAGCATCATGCTACGACTTGTCTACTTTGGAAACATCATACGAAGAAAGCAATCACTGGAGAAGGACATCATGGTCGGAAAAATAGAAGGAACCAAGCAAAGAGGAGGACCAGCAACCTGATGGCTTTATACTATCATGATAACAGCAGAGAAGACTCTGGTGGACCTATCTTGGCTTGCACAAGATCAATCGCCGTTAAATAATAATAATCTGTGTGAAGCTTTTTGGAGGTACCCCTTGGGGCCATCATTGGTCATTTCATGTGTGTAAACCTAATCTGTAATAGTCTTCAAAATATATAAATACAAAACAGAATTTATTGTTTAATTATTTCTAGTTTGAAATGAATTTTAGATATTTTTTTTTAGATTGTATTTAATTTTTTTTTCGAACGAAAGCAATTTGTTTGCGCATGGAAACGTTTTTCTATGAATTTTCTCCTAGAACATTGCTATAGAAATACTTAGACACTTACAAAAAAAATCATTTAATCTTCACACCTTACTTCCCTTAATAGAATCCTCTGTGATTTTCCCCTATTTAAAATCATTTTTCGTGCATTTCCTAAATAGACTGAAGGTACGAGCGTATTTTTCAGCAGAAAGCGGTGTAACAAAACTGTTTGAAGTTCAGAGGGCATCTGACTCTTTTTCTTTTTTTTTTTTCATAAATTCATTTAAGTACCAGTAGCCATTGCTTTAACTGGGGCAGACAACCATACAAATGACTTGAGATAAAATGAAAATAATGGACTAAGCTGGGTGCCGGGGGTGGTAGTTACACTGCGTGCACATCAGTAAGCATTCAGTGTTATTCTATGCTAATGTAAGTCTGATAGATCAGCTTTCGCTTTTCGCCTGGGGGACCATTAACCACTAGAAGCTAGGTCAAACTGATACTGCAAGGCAGGCGTCTCCTAACGGTTTGCCGTACTTGTTAACAACAGTCAGTCTCAAAACAGAAAACACCCCTGAAATGAAGTTCTGTTTGTCGAGGGTCTTTGTTTTACGACTCGCTCAGTACATGCCCAACCAATCATTGTAAATAACAGAACTGTCTGCGTTTCTTACCTTATTTACAGTACAGTAAAACTCTTTAAAATATGCCTTTTTAATATTATAATATCAATGATAGCAAAATCTGTTATTTAGGTAGCATCCAACATAATAATTAGGGAGAAAACAAGCAAGTACAATTACTAGTAATCAGAACAGATGATCAAACAATGAGGCAAAAGTAGACAGGTCCCTGCCCATAAGAGCTTACACTCTACACAAGAAAGATCACTGCCCGTAAGAGCTTACACTCTCTACACAAAAGAAAGATCACTGCCCATAAGAACTGACACTCTACAGGAGAGAGAGGACCCTGCCCATAAGAGCTGACACTCTACAGGAGAGCGAGGACCCTGCCCATAGGAGCTTACACTCTACAGGAGAGAGAGGACCCTGCCCATAAGAGCTGACACTCTACAGGAGAGCGAGGACCCTGCCCATAGGAGCTTACACTCTACAGGAGAGAGAGGACCCTGCCCATAAGAGCTTACACTCTACAGGAGAGAGAGAGGACCCCACTGACCATAAGAGCTTACACTCTACAGGAGAGAGAGAGGATCCCACTGCCCATAAGAGCTGACACTCTACAGGAGAGAGAGGACCCTGCCCATAAGAGCTAACACTGTACAGGAGAAAGAGGAACCTGCCCATAAGAGCTTACACTCTACAGGAGAGAGGTCCCTGCCCATAAGAGCTGACACTCTACAGGAGAGAGTGGACCCTGCCCATAAGAGATGACACTCTACAGGAGAGAGGTCCCTGCCCATAAGAGCTGACACTCTACAGGAGAGAGTGGACCCTGCCCATAAGAGATGACACTCTACAGGAGAGAGAGGTCCCTGCCCATAAGAGATAACACTCTACAGGAGAGAGAGGTCCCTGCACATAAGAGCTTACACTCTACAGGAGAGAGAGGACCCTGCCCATAAGAGATGACACTCTACAGAAGAGAGAGGACCCTGCCCATAAGAGATGACACTTTACAGGAGAGAGAGGACCATGTCCATAAGAGCTAACAATCTACACAAATGAGGTGCTAAAATTACATAGAAATAGCAATATCAATGTAAACATGCCAAAGAAATAATTAGTCTGACCAGAATCCCCCCAAAACTCCAACACACATTTTACCTTGGCTTTCTTAAGGAGTGATTACTGTTGGGATAGAGTCACTATTTAAACTTAAACCATCCAATAGGAAGCAAAATGCAGTAATATATTGCTACATGGTAGAATGTAAAAATGTAAAAGTGCCGCTCTCACGCTGCAACACAAGGTCCCCAGCCATACCGGGCCATTTTTATATTCTAGGCATCACTACCTGACATACTAGCCTCTGTGGATTCCTCGGGGATCCCTATCTCTATACCTACCTGACATACTAGCCTCTGTGGATTCCTCGGGGATCCCTATCTCTATACCTGTGCCTTGTTCACTTATCATACCTGGATTAAGCGACAATATGATTAAGACTCCGGTGGAGTCTAAACGTTATTTTTTGGAGTCGCCCTCTTCCAGTGTTATGTAATTCTTGGCTCCCTTATTCTTGTGTTCAATAATAAATTTTGACCTTTTCTGAAAGATATTCCATTAGAGTGTGCAGTGAATTTTGAATTTACTCAACACTTAGATGTGGCAATAGAGCCATAGAGGTTGACTATACATCATGGGGGGAGGAACAATGTGTATAATTGAGACTCCTACTACCCAAAACGATATGTAGGCCTGAAATAAAGTTAATGTATAGAATAAAGTGTGCAAAGCAACTTTAAGATAATAAAAACTATGTCTCATGATTGCAGAAGTGCTATATACAGGTGCGTCTCACAAAGTTAGAATATCATCAAAAAGTTAATTTATTTCAGTTCTTCAATACAAAAAGTGAAACTCATATATTCTATAGAGTCATTACACACAGAGTGATCTATTTCACGTGTTTATTTCTGTTAATGTTGATGATTATGGCTTACAGCCAATGAAAATCAAAAAGTCATTATCTCAGTAAATTAGAATACATAATAACACCAGCTTGAAAAAATTATTTTAAAATCCGAAATGTTGGCTACTGAAATGTATGTTCAGTAAATGCACTTAATACTTGGTCGGGGCTCTTTTGGCATCAATTACTGCATCAATGCGGCGTGGCATGGAGGCGATCAGCCTGTGGCACTGCTGAGGTGTTATGGAAGCCCAGGTTGCTTTGATAGCAGCCTTCAGTGTTGTGTTTCGGTAACTGAGGAGAAATAGCAAAAACGGTAATACACCAGAGAGGCTGGAACCTATTGGATTGCAGTAACCTGAACTAACCACACTACTAGAGGTAGCCGTGGAGCGTTCCTACATTGATCCTAGACGCCTCGTCACAGCCTGAGAGAAAACTACACCTAAAGGCAGAAAGATGAAAGCTATCTGCCCCGAGCAGATCCCCAAAGAAAATAGGAAGCCCCCAAACATGTAATGGCGGTTAGACAAGAAGAAAGCACGGACACAGACAGAAAATAGAATGAGCAAACGCTGGGGCCCAATCTGTCTAGACAGAAAAGTACAGGAAAGAATTCTGACTGCAATCCAACAAAAACCCTAAAAAATACCAACACTTCTGATTGCCAAAAAACCTGAGATCACACGATCTCATCCACCTAAATCAAATCTCTGGTGTAACAAACGCTATTAAGCAAATAAAAAGTAACAAAGGAGCAAAGCAAAAGTGCAGACAAAAACGGAGCACAATTGCAGCGCCAGACCCCCAAAAGGGGACAGGCTGCAGTCTACTGCAAGCAGCAAACCAACAATGAAAATCAAACAGAGGAAAAAAAAAACAGCAAACACTTATCTGAAGGAGAGCAGAACCTAGCAGTGCTTCAAGCAAGACCAGAAGGAACAATTGATAACTGGCAAGGCTGCTGGAAACTCAGGCCACTTATATCCTACCATTCAGCGCCAGCTGAAGGCCATTCAGTAATCAGTTCATTACCATCAGCAACCACCGGAGGGAGCCCCAGCTCAGAAGCCGCATCCAGCATATTCACAACACTTCAGCTCGTCTGCATTGTTGGGCCTGGTGTCTGGTCAGCTTGGATTGTGTGCCTCTCCACTCTTCCTCCAGACTCTGGGACCTTGATTTCCAAGGTCTAGTGTGAAGTTTCCACAATCAGTGATGGTTTGGGAAGCCATGTCATCTCACTTTGTTAGATGTGTAGGATTATTTTTGTATGAATGTAGAGAATAATTAGGCCATGCCAACCTTTTACCAGTATTCGAGCATAAAAAATAGCATTAAAAAGTCTCGTAATTTTTGCGCAACTGTCAGCTGCACTAAAATGATGTGACTTTTTGCTTTCTCGTGCCAATTTTCCCCAGCTCCAACAAAGTGGGTAGAGCTAGGGCACGATGGGGGCACGTTGACTACCGCTCCTCAAATTCATGACAAGCGGCAGCGTTCACTATACCACACATTGTACTTTTTGAGTGACTGGAGTAGGCGAAGTTCACATAGGTGTATGCCACTCATCCAACACGCGTGAATCACAAAGAGGTGTATGCCTATTTATGAATCAAGATCGCCTGACTCCAGCCCGTCTCATCATCAAGACCAGCTTGGTCTTGATGAATCGGACCTATTGTGATTCTAAATTATGTTTGACCAGTTTCAAACAAATGTCCACAGAGGCAAAGGGGGGAAATTATCGTAATTGTCTATAAAGATGTGTGTGTGTTGTAATGGAAGCACTGGAGTCCTGTTCATCTAACACTGAGATCAGATCATGGAGGTCCTGATCCTCGTCTGGTGATAGAGAGGAGGTTTTTGAAGGACTCTATAAAGACTTCCAGGAACCAGGTCATCATGCCCACACAGATGCAGCGTGTACAAAATCACGTGTGCACAACTAAATATGGTGCCAAGGTAGGTTCCCAAACCATGACAATATATAAAGAAAGAACCTGGCACTCAACTTAAGGTGATAGTATGAAACAGATGATTTATTAAATCCCATAGGTGGTACATCAAAACATTTTGGTCGAATCAATCAACCTTCATTTGTTGCGTACTCCAATGGGTGAAAAGTGGTCAACTTTGGTATCAATATTAATGGAATTCCAGGGGTTAATGCCTGTGGGCGAGGTAAGTCCTTCCAGGTAGTCCTCAGACTAGCGGTGGACGCCGCATCTGCGCCCCTGACCCACAGGCTGTTTCTACCTATTCCTTATTACATACCACTGGGCTCCAATTTATCTCGTCCACAGGCATTAACCCCTGAAATTCCATTAATATTGATACCTAAGTTGACCACTTTTCACCCACTGGAGTACTCAATTGATGAAGGTTAATTGATTCGACCGAAACGTTTTGATGTACCACCTATGGGATTTAATAAATCATCTGTTTCACAGATGCATTGTCCCAGTCTCCAAGGAACTCACTTTGATAAATTACTCAGTAGAATAGAATCTAAACTTGAGTGAAGTCAAAAATATTTTTATCCTGCCAAATACAGTACAACATTTCGACAACACCAGGTATACTTGACAAAACTGGTATTGTCGAAACGTTGCACTGTATTTGGCAGAATACAAAGAAGATTTTTGGCTTCACTCAAGTTTGGATGCTGTCCTTCTATTCTACTGAGGAGGACGTATTTTGGTTAGTGTTTGTGTTAAACACTTCTTTTTTTAAGGATCTAGGCTGTATCTCGTCCTTTTTTTTGGTTCTGCTCGTGTCTCTTTGGAGACATCTTATGTTATACATACTGTTCTCTCTTGGTGTTCTAATATCTCAAAGTCTTGTAGCCACTGTTCCCTCTAAGCTGGGCACTCTGGAAAGTGTAGAATTAAAAATACCACACTCTGTAGACAGGTATATCTGTAATTGGGCTCATTGACCTCATTACTAGGTTGTTTTAACTCTTCCAGATTGCTCAGCTTTAAGGGAACACTGATTATAGCCTGTCAGTGGTACGCAGAACGTTACGCCATTTTCCATGGTAACTCCCTCCTGCTATTGACCGTAGCGTCTAAGACTCTTAACTGCTGGGATTGGAGTTATCTTTGATCCCTGCATTTGTATCTGGAACAGATCTGTCTAATGCAGCTTTGCTCCAGCCACAATCTTCTGGATACATCGGGCAGGACCTAGGAGATCATTATATCTGGGATGCTTTGGGTATCAGCACCCTCATCACCCTGCCGTATATGGACTCATGCTCAGCCAAGCGTGCATTTGTTCTGAATTCTTAGTTTATTTTAAAATATTTAGACTTGAGAGTCCTCAGTGGTTGATACTTTTAATGGCTAACTGAAAAGATGTTAACAAGTTGCAAGCTTTCGAGACTACTCAGGTCTCTTCATCAGGCAAAGACTGATGATTAGTCTTTGCCTGATGAAGAGACCTGAGTAGTCTTGAAAGCTTGCAACTTGTTAACATCTTTTCAGTTAGCCATTAAAAGGTATTAACCACTGAGGACTCTTAATTCTAAATATTTTTCTATCTACTGGCTAACACGGTACAAAGATATACATATTATTTATTTTACTCATTTATATAGCGCCATTAATTGCACAGCGCTTTACAGACATCATCACTGTCCTCATTGGCACAATCTAAAGTCCCTATCACTATGTCTTTGGAGTGTGGGAGGAAACCGGAGAACCTGGAGGAAACCCACACAAACACGGGGAGAACATACAAAACTCCTTGCAGATGTTATCGTTGGTGGGATTTGAACTCAGGACCCCAGCGCTGCAAGGCTGCAGTGCTAACCACTGAGCCATCTGTTCATGCATTTTTTATGGGGAAGGGGGAGTAAGCCGCTGCCACACACCTTCTGGCCATGTATCTTAATGGCGAACAAAAAGATCGAGAGTTTAAAGAGAAACTAATTTATTGTTAATTAGTCTTTGCAAAGTTATGAATGTTCGTACTCTACTCCATTACCATTAAAGGGATTGTCTGGTCTAAATTGATAAGTCTGCAGTCACACTGTATGACTGCAGACTTCTGAATTCCCCAGTGCACGCACTGTGCTCTACGAGGATTCACAGATCTCTGAGCCGGGACTGGCGGGCACATACTCCCGGGATGAATCCGTCTAGTGGGTGCGGTCTCACGTCATACACTTGTATTGATCGAGGCCCCGCCTACTGGACAGCACATCACTAGATGGGGGCGGCCTTGATCAATACAAGTGTATGGAGCGAGGCCACTCCCACTAGATGGGTTTTGCCTAGGATTATGCATAACCCACACTTACCCGCCTATCCCGGCTCAGAGTGCATGTGCTGGGGAGATTCAGAAGTCTACAGTCACACAGAGTGACTGCAGACTTTTCATTTTAGACTCTACAACCCCTTTAACTTGCTTTCTTTTATTCCAAACTCTATGTAGAAAGGGCTGTTTTAACTGTCTCCTTCATGCACTTAGAGTAGCTGTTTTGAACTGTAGGTGTAGCAAATATCCGTACTCCTAAGTGAGCTGCTCTGCTCCTCTCCTGCATGATCAGACACTGATCACAAAATCTGACCCGAACCTAGAGGAGGGGAGCGGAGAAGCTCACTTCCAAACACGGATATCTGCTAGACCTGCAGTTCAAAACAGCTACTCTAAGAGCATGAACGAGTCAGTTAAAACAGCCCTTAATGCATAGAGGTTGTGAGAAAAGGAAGCGATATAAGGTAATTGAGTATATCACAAAGATTCACTTATAACTTTCTAAAGACTGATTAATAATTACATAAAAAAAAGTTTAGTTACTCTTTAAGTAATAACTTCCCAGTCCTCGTCTCCCCTGACATCATCAGCTATAAACTTTAGATTATTCCCCCATCCCATCAAGATCAGCAGATTCAGACAACAAGAGTAACCGTCGTATTAAATTTTTGTCATAAATCATTAGTACACGTGAAAATAAGAAACTTTATAATATTTCTTATTAGAGAAATCCACCTTTTTTCTCCTCCAGGACTGAACTTTCATTCTCAAAATTTTCAATTTGCAGGTATAATTTGTCTTTAGTGGATGCAGATTTTTCCATTACTGAGATAGGAGATGATGGTTGGTGCTCATAAAGTTCTATAGAGAACTAAAACGTTAATTTTAGAATGATGTCTGTGTATGTCTTTAACTCCTTCTTCCTAATCCCAGCACCACTTGTCATCTACCTTCTCAATCATTTAAAAGTCTGTATTCACTCAATACAAATTTTACAGATTTTATCCATGAATTGAGAGTGAAAATCAATCCAGGATGAGAAAGAAGCTGATTTCTCTGATAACATATATTACAAATTTGCTTATTTACATGTGTATTATTGATTTATCAAGTAAAAATGAACACAATGGTTCCTCATTAAGAATTATCTCCCAACATATGTCCAACATGTCAGGGAAAGTTGGAGAACCTCATATATATTAGATGGTCGACTGGTCTCCGGTTTGGTTAACATACATCTGATTAGTATAGACTTGTACAGTATATATCTTTATGTAGTGCCAGAAATCTGACTTATGGCTACAGTGAAAGAAACAGTCCCCCCCTCAGGATATAACATTACATGGCACAGGAAGAATCAGACGTTTACAGCATCGGTAAAGTAAGACTTTGCTCCTCTCGCAGCAGGCTGAAAATGTGGGTGAAGAGCGCTACATACATAATAATGATAATCATGGAAAGATCCAAAGGTTTTCTTTGCTACTATATAATATGACTGATATGTCATCAAGGGTCATTTAAAGAAGACCTGTCACTTGCTAAAAAACATCCCTGACGTCCCCTGATTTTGCCGCTCTTTTCGTTTTAGCTGTGCGTCACTCCATTGCAGAGATATTCCTTTTTTTTCTTTTGGTGCACACTGTTAGAAATTTCCGCTTGCAGTCCAAATTAGCGTTTCTTCATAGTCTACTCTGGGGAGGGGGCGCTTTTACATCTCCCTCCCAGATGCTACCAATCACAGGTCAACAGCTGATCTAACAGTGTAGCAGTCTCAAATGCTGGAGAGCTGTGATTGGCAGCCTCTGGACGGGAGGGGTGAAAGTTCACGCCTCCCTAGGAAAGTTTATGAAGAAACACCCAGTTGAACTGCAAACCGGAGATTTCACATTTTGCGCTCCAGAAGAAACAAATGCGAATATCTCGGCAATGGAGTGACGTAGCAAAACACCGAAAAGAGCGTCAGAATCAGGGAAACAAAGTGGGTTTTCCAAGGTATTTTTAAGCACATTACCGCACATTATCTTTTAGGCCTGCCTGTAATTGACAACACCCATTTTACACCGTTTGCTTTGGAAGAGTTCAAACGTCTGCAGATTTCTCTGAGAATATTTGATTTGATACGTAAGTGCTATAGTAATCCTGCAGGTCTGTTTCACTCTTCTCTTAGTGTCCGTTTTTAGTTAGCGCAGGAAAAGGCTTGTTAGTTGCCTCTATAAAGGGATTATAAAATAAAAATAGTATACATTTACAATCAGCTGCGGAAAAAAAGGGCAGAGCTTTTTCATGATACATTTCCAGACATTTAAAATGCATTTTGTCCTAGGGCAGCGGCGTATTAGTGCTCGTCTTGAGTAGATATTGTAATTTGGTGGTAGATTCGCGGAGAAAATTGCAGTTTTTGAATAGTATCTACAAAGTGCTTTCAGAATGAAGACGCTGCAGAAATTCTGAAATTATGTACTAAATGAATCTTCAAGTATTATCATTAGTAATACTATAATCTATTTGAAGCCCTAAAACGGATATGGCTTCAATTTAAAGGTCACGATTGTATATTAATGTGCATCAATCCCAGTGTGTCACTAATCTAAGCAATATATATGACAACCTCATATCTCATATCTGTGCAACCAAAAATAACCAGTATGATCTCTATTACTTTTTGTAACAAAAATCAGATGCAAAAAAAAAATGCAAAATTGACCGTGATGGGCACAAAGATTGGTAGAAGTGCCCATATTCTTGTTAAAGGGAGGTGGTAGAGTTGGGCAAATTTCCCAAAAGTTGAATTCATCAGTTTTGCTCATTTCAAAGGGAAAATACAATTTGCATAGAATAAATGTAGAATCTAGCAGGGGTTTAAAAAAACAAATTTTTATACTCGCCTCTCCTTGACCGTCATCATATATGTTCCGATGCCACCCTCCATCCAGTCCTCCAAGTGGCTCCTGTCCCTTCTTCCCCTTTCGAGTTTTCTTCCCTTCCAGTTACCTCCATCACAGACTATGCCGTGTGTGGTCACTGTGCTTGACTTGTTTTGGACCCCATGTGACAATACAGGGACTATATGCTTGTGAGCACCGTGCCGGCACTGACTGACAGTTCCCTCTGCACTGATGCACTGCTGAGCTGACTGTCAATCAGTACCGCCGCCGCTCTCAGTTCCAGTCTTCATGACTGAAAGCTGTCATCTCCCGGGAGAAACAAAGTTCATTTTTACCTGTGTGCGGCACTGTCAGTACTGCGGCCTGACACCTTCATAAAGCTATTAACCCTATGTCTGCAGGCTAATAGCATTACCGGACCCGACAGGTTCCCTTTAAGGTGCATTTACACTGCACGATTGTCGTTTCCTGATACTTATGCAGTGTAAACAGGCTGGCGATCACCCCAACAAACAAGCAAAACGCTCATTTAATAAGTAAAATAATCTTGTTTTCTTGCTGAAACGATCATCGTTCTCAGCAGCGCTCCATCCTTTGTAAACAGGACATGTGCTGCCGAGAACCATGACCGCCTTTGTGCACGAACAATCTTTTAATGATCGTTCTATGTACATTGCAAGCTTGTCTAAAGTGGCTTTTCAATGATTGCTGATCAGCAAAGATGTTGTTTAACACCGCCGATCAGTCTGGTGTAAACTTGGTCTTCGACCAGGAAAAGCATAGTAAAAGTTTTAACGGACCATATAATTGCTCTTATCTATCTATAGAGCTGAGAAAATTCCCGAGAAGACGTTCATCTTGTTAGGTCGGCCATATACATTAGATAGCAATAAGTCAAACGCTTGTTCAGCCTGCAGCCATCTTTGGATCCCTTCCACTTGCTCAGCCGAACATGTATGTGTTCTCAGTAGGAAGACGGGAATAAAGATGCCTATGCACGCTTGGCCGATTGTTCATGCATTTTCAAAGGGAAGGGGGTGGTTAGCCGTTGCCCCCCAACTGAAGACGGTTTATCTCCCCAGAGAACAAACGGTTCAAGTGTTTAAATTCAAACTTCCCCAACATTCCGTCCCCCCAACATCATCAGCCAACCACAAGGTCCGACGGTCACGCCATATTCAGCCGGGTCAGGCAACCTTAGCAATGGATTAAGGTTCCTAAACGTAGAAAGACTTCAGCAGCGACTTACTTTCTTGAGAACAAAAGGACTCGTCACTTCACGTGTGCAGTTGAGAAGCCTCTATACATATTAGATGGGTGGTCTGTCTCGGGTTTGGTCAATATACATCTTATTTGTATGGGAAGCTTTATGCAAGACCAATAATAGGGAAAAAGATCTGAATTATAACTACCCTAAAAGAAACGCTCCATCCCCCCTTAGAATATAGCCATACATAAAGTAAAGAGAAGCGTTTTACAGCAGCCATAAAGCAAGACGTTGCTCATTTTGCAGCAGACTTAAAATGTGGGTGAAGAGCACTACAGATATAACACTACTACTTATTATAATCACCATCATCATCATCAGAGTAAATATTTTTTTATGCCTGAAATCTCTTCAATAAGGGTCCCACCTCTGGGACCCTTCCACCTCTTGGTCAGTTTCCTAAACCTCTATAGACATTAGATATTTTTTTGTACAGGTGTCATAAAGGGATTGTCCTGGATTAGATACACGTATGTTTTCTTCCAGAGTTCACAATTATGGTTCATGTCTTATAGTGCAGCCCATTGAGCCCACCCTCCGTTTCAATTTTTTTAAAAAAAAAGCATACATATATTTTCCAGTACTTTGTAAGTTATTAAACCCCTTTAATACTAGTGAACATCTCAATGTAAAACAAAGAAAACAAAAGCAATTGTATTCTTGTAAATGGAAATGTCACCATATTTTACATTACAAACTGAATACAACATTAATTAGGTATCTTGGACCTGATCGTGCTGGTATATTTACTCTGCGAATCAATTACACAAGGAATGTAAAATCCTGCTAAAAATTCCAGCTAAAGGGTAAGAGAGCTGATGTGTCCAAGTGTATTTATTCTCTGCCCATCTATCCTGACTGACAGCTACAGTTTGTACTGAGCAGTGTGAGATTTCAGCAGCAGGGAGGAGGGACACTGAGGGGCTGTCAATCAGGCTAAGTGGGCAGAGATTGAATTTGAAGTGTTACTATCATTTTGCTATTTTTTTTTATATATCTATTAAAAGCACTGCATGGTGTTTCTGATTGGCGGAGGACCGATTCCTGAGACTCCTACCGATCAGTCCGCTATGAAGTGCCGAGCTTCCGCATGAGCTGTGCTCACAGAGCATTGTACAGGCTCAATAGTACGTCTGTGGGTCTGTACATCTATTCTCACAGAGGCGTGCACAGGCCCTTAGGTGTGCTATTGAGCCCGTACAATGCGCTGGGGGTGCAGCTCATACACAGCGGTGTTTTGACCGATCGGTGGGGTACCAGGTCCTGAGACTTAACCCCTGATGATCAGTTAACACACCACTCTGAAGACACTATGCAGTGCCTATACTAAAGAAAAACTGATATAAAATGATAATTAAACTTTCAAAAAGTAACATGCAGCTAGTTTGACATGGATTTATAACGTGAATACACCGGCTTCAACAGGCCGAAGAAACCTATTTAATGATGTATGTAAAATCTTCAGTGGTTTCTGCGTTAAAGGTGAATTAATTTTTCATCTTATTATTTTTAAATTCCCCAGTGAATGATGTTTGTCAGACGGCATCATAGCAAAGTGGTTTCCAAGTAATAGGGTGAACAGGAGTCCAAAGACACTTAGGCCGGGTTCACATTGCGCTTGGGACACATGTCAGTGGCTCCATTGGGGCTTCTGTCTGACGTCCTGAAAAACGGGAGTCGAGTGGAACCCCTGATGGGACAATTACCTTTAATGAGGCAAAAAGAGTCACTTTGCTCTGTCTGGTCGACTTCTCTATATTGAACTCCGAATGTATCACGTGTCTATGCATCATCTATCTACTCAGGTTTTTGCTATCACATCTGGGAGCAGCATGATGAAGGGACAGAAACACTGAATCCAATGATGTGTCACTGTCACGCTGTCTCAGGATAGAGGTGGACCGGGGTCTATGCTGACCCTAAACTGGGGTCCTGACTAGTCCCTCTACCTGGAGGTACTGTTAATGGTACAGAGGTCCAGGCCGCCAGCGTAACCCTGTCTCCTGTAGATCCCTGACCACTGTAATCTAGTCCTGAGAAGGACCCTGATTACCACCACAGGGAATGGGCAGGTAACAGCTTACAAACAGTATAAGACAAACGAGACAGACAAGGGGTAAAGTAAATACTGCCTTGCATACAAAACTTCAACTACAGAGGGAACACAAAAGGTTAAGGAGATAAACAATAAGCGAGGAGAGGATAAACCACAACAGGCACTCTTAGCTTAAGTCTTCTCAGAAACGATCCGCTCTGCTGGTCTGAATGAATGCTTTCACCGACAACTCGCAAGCAGACTAGCAGGTATATGAAGGAAGCTAATTAGTGCCTAATACACTGCAGCCGGGCGAGGCTGGGCCTAGTCTAAGCACAGAGAAAGGCAGAATTAACTCCCTCACTGCCAACAAACACCAAGCACCAACAACTCAGCTGCGAGAAATCAGAATGTGAAATCGCGACGATCTTCGTGGCGATACACCCGTGACAGTACCCCCCTTCTACGAGGGGCCTCCGGACCCTCAGGGCCAGGTCTGTCTGGGTGAGTTGTGTGGAAGGCCAGAACCAATCGGTCTGCGTTAATATCAGACGCAGGAACCCACGTCCTCTCCTCAGGACCATACCCCTTCCAATGAACCAAGTACTGAAGGGACCGGCGATTCAGACGTGAGTCAATGATCTTCGACACCTGAAACTCCAAGTTACCATTGACCACCACTGGAGGAGGAGGTAGAGGTGACGGTATAACTGGCGCCACGTACCTCTTAAGCAACGATTTGTGGAACACATTGTGGATTTTAAACGTAGGAGGGAGGTCAAGACGGAATGCCACCGGATTAATTATCGAACTGATCCTGTATGGCCTGATGAACCTGGGACCGAGTTTCCAGGAGGGAACCTTAAGTTTTATATTCTTGGTAGACAACCATACCAGATCGTTCACACTTAGGTCCGGACCAGACACTCTCCTCCTATCAGCCATACGTTTGTATCGGTTCCCCATAGTACTCAGATTATTCAGCACTCCTCTCCACACTGAAGCAAGTGACGACGAAAATCGTTCCTCCTCAGGAACCCCAGAAGAGCCCCCCCATTGAAAGTACAAAACTGGGGGTGAAAACCATATGCCCCAAAAAACGGGGACTTACCAGTGGACTCGCTCCGCCTATTGTTAAGAGCGAACTCTGCCAGAGGCAAGAAAGAAGACCAGTCCTCTTGGTTCTCTGAGACAAAACACCGGAGATATGTCTCTAAGCTCTGATTCAGACGCTCTGTCTGACCATTGGTCTGCGGATGAAAAGCCGAAGAAAATGACAATTGCATCCCCCCCGTGAACAAAATGCCTTCCAGAATTTGGACACAAACTGAGACCCCCGATCCGACACCACATCGGAATGCAACCCGTGAAGTCTCACAATCTCCCAATGAACACCTGCGCCAGAGTTTTAGCATTAGGAAGAGCAGGAAGAGCAATAAAATGTGCCATCTTACTGAACCTGTCAACTACAACTAGTATGACAGTTTTACCTGAAGATGGCGGGAGGTCCGTAATGAAGTCCATAGACAGATGGGTCCATGGACGCTCCGGGATTTTCAAAGGTAAGAGGGCCCCAGACGGACGGGTATGTGGGGTCTTAGAGCGTGCACAAACCCCACAGGACGCGACAAAAGTTACCACCTCCTTATTTAAGTTAGGCCACCAAAACCGACGTGAAAGGAGATCCACAGTTGCTTTACTCCCTGGGTGTCCTGCCAAAGCAGAATTATGATGTGCCTCGATAACCTTTTGTTTTAACTGATCTGGAACAAACAGTTTCCATGGAGGTCCAACAGGGGCGTCCCCCTGAGCCTCCAATACCTCCTCCTCAAGCTCAGAGCATACAGCCGACACCACTACTCCCTCCTGAAGGATAGGAACCGGGTCATCCGTCTTCCCGGCCCCAGGGAAACTGCGAGATAAGGCATCAGCCTTTACATTTTTTGACCCAGGACGATATGTGACGACAAAATTAAACCTGGTAAAAAACAACGACCATCTAGCTTGTCTGGGATTCAGACGTTTTGCAGACTCTAAATACAGTAGGTTCTTGTGATCGGTAATGACGGTGACCGGGTGGACTGCCCCCTCCAAAAAATGACGCCACTCTTCAAAAGCCAACTTAATGGCCAAGAATTCCCTATTGCCGACATCATAATTCCTCTCAGCGGACGACAATTTTTTAGAGAAGAAAGCGCACGGATGCCATTTACCAGGGGACGGACCTTGAGATAATACCGCACCCACCCCTACGTCAGACGCATCCACCTCCACAATGAACGGCTGTGACGCATCCGGTTGAATGAGTACAGGTGCCGAAGCAAAACATTTTTTCAAGGAGGAAAATGCTTGACAAGCCTTGTGAGACCACCTCGAAAAATCCGTCCCTTTTCTTGTCATGTCAGTGAGAGGTTTAACAATGGACGAGAAATTACGAATACATTTCCGGTAGTAATTAGCAAACCCCAGGAAACGCTGCAGAGCCTTAAGATCCTCTGGCAGATCCCACTCAAGCACTGCCTTCACTTTCCCAGGGTCCATACGGAAACCGGAAGCTGACACCAGGAACCCTAAAAACTGAAGTTCCTGTACGGCGAATACACACTTCTCCCATTTGGTGTACAGTTTATTATCTCGCAAGATCTGCAACACCTGTCTCACATGTTCCTGATGAGACACAAGATCCGGCGAGTAAATTAAGATGTCATCCAGATAAATGACAACAAACTGTCCCACTAGGTGGCGAAAGATGTCATTAACAAAATGTTGAAACACCGCCGGGGCAGTAGTCAGACCGAAAGGCATGACAAGGTTCTCATAATGCCCCTCCGGAGTGTTAAACGCCGTCTTCCACTCATCCCCCTCCTTCATCCTAATCAGATTATATGCCCCCCTGAGATCCAACTTAGAGAACCATTTGGCGCCAACAATCTGATTGAAGAGATCTGGAATAAGTGGGAGCGGATACGGATCTCGGACCGTAATCCGATTAAGCTCACGGAAATCCAAGCAAGGGCGTAGGCCTCCATCTTTTTTCTTCACAAAGAAGAACCCCGCGGCCAACGGGGAAGATGAAGGTCTAATATGCCCTTTAGCCAGACTTTCCGAAATATAATCCTTCATAGCCTGCCTCTCAGGACCAGAAAGGTTATACAACCTAGATTTAGGTAATTTAGCATCAGGGAGCAATTTTATAGAACAGTCATACTCGCGATGAGGAGGTAATTCTTGACACCCTTCCTCTGAAAAAACATCCTCAAAGTCCACCAGAAAAGGTGGTAAGGTTCTAGGCACGACCGCACGGATGACCGTGTTCATGCAGTTTTTATTGCAAAATTCACCCCACTGGCTTATCTCTCTGGATTGCCAATTAATAACTGGGTTATGTTTAGTTAACCAAGGAAGACCCAACACAATAGGAGTGGGAAGACCCTCCAACACATAACAAGACAATAGTTCTTTATGTATTGCCCCCACTCGAAGGTCAATGTTATGCACGGCTTGCAAAAAGCTACCTTGACCGAGAGGCCTGGCGTCGATAGAGAATATGGGGATAGGTTTGGCTAATACACTCAGTTGCATACCATGAACCTGGGCAAACCGAGCGTCCACCAGATTAGCCCCGGCCCCACTATCCAGAAGAACAGAAATCCTCTCAGTTCTCGTACCTACCACCACCTCCGCTGGTACGAGAAACTGAGACGGACCTGGGGACGAAATACATACTCCCAGATTGTCGTCCACCACACAACCTGGGATTAATAGTTTTCCGGCGACTTCTTGCTCAGTACAGTACGGGATGGACACCCCTCAATAAAATGTCCCTCTCTCCCGCAGAAGAAACACTTTCTTGTCTTGCGGCGCACCGCTGATCCCCTCCCTCGGAATGATGTCCCTCCCAACTGCATAGGTTCCTCGGAACAAACCAGGGGAACCTCAATATTAGGGACTTTAGAAGGAGGTGGAGTCATCACAGGGGGCGGAGTTACCCCGCACCTCTCCCGAAGCCGTCTATCAATGCGAATTGCAAGAGCCATAGCGGCCTCCAGTGACGGGGGAGAATCATACTGAGCCAACACATCTTTTAATTTATCAGATAAACCTTGACAAAACTGGCTCCTAAGAGCCGGGTCATTCCACTGAGTATCCGTGGCCCACCTACGGAACTCTGAAGAAAATTCCTCCACCGGACGATCTCCCTGCTGTATCTTACGTAACTTCATTTCAGCAAGGGAGACCCGATCCGGGTCATCATATACCAGACCCAGGGCTGTAAAAAATTGGTCCACTGACTGGAGAGCCGGGGAGCCCGGGGGGAGAGAGAACGCCCAGGATTGAGGGTCCCCTTGTAAGAGCGAGATGACAATTCCCACCCTCTGATCCTCACTCCCCGACGACCGAGGCCGCAGCCGAAAATACAATTTACATGCCTCCCGGAAAGTAAAAAACTTGTCCCGCCCACCAGTAAACCTGTCCGGGAGAGCCACTTTAGGTTCAGGTCTGGCTTGCTCCCGGGGGTACAAAACCTTGGATTTAATGTCCGTCAGCTCCATGGACAAACTCTGCAACTGCTGAGCTAGATGGGCTACTGGATCCATGGTGGCTGGGGAGAATCTTTAGTATGGTCGGTGAAAATGTCACGCTGTCTCAGGATAGAGGTGGACCGGGGTCTATGCTGACCCTAAACTGGGGTCCTGACTAGTCCCTCTACCTGGAGGTACTGTTAATGGTACAGAGGTCCAGGCCGCCAGCGTAACCCTGTCTCCTGTAGATCCCTGACCACTGTAATCTAGTCCTGAGAAGGACCCTGATTACCACCACAGGGAATGGGCAGGTAACAGCTTACAAACAGTATAAGACAAACGAGACAGACAAGGGGTAAAGTAAATACTGCCTTGCATACAAAACTTCAACTACAGAGGGAACACAAAAGGTTAAGGAGATAAACAATAAGCGAGGAGAGGATAAACCACAACAGGCACTCTTAGCTTAAGTCTTCTCAGAAACGATCCGCTCTGCTGGTCTGAATGAATGCTTTCACCGACAACTCGCAAGCAGACTAGCAGGTATATGAAGGAAGCTAATTAGTGCCTAATACACTGCAGCCGGGCGAGGCTGGGCCTAGTCTAAGCACAGAGAAAGGCAGAATTAACTCCCTCACTGCCAACAAACACCAAGCACCAACAACTCAGCTGCGAGAAATCAGAATGTGAAATCGCGACGATCTTCGTGGCGATACACCCGTGACAGTCACTTACTGGAACTCCTGCTGCTATTTGGTTAACATCTCTATTTTCTCTGCTGCAGATCTAGCAGTTCTCCAAATGCTGAACTGTCTATAACCCCGCCCCCACCACTGATTGGCTGTCTATGCACACTGTACATGGAAAGCTGCCAATCAGTGGTGGGGGCGTGGTTGGACTACCTTCCAGCAGGTTTACCAGTCCTCTAGTGATAATTTCCTGCTGATAAAACAATAATTTTTTTATAAAAACTACAGTAAGCAGCCCAGCAAGTGACATATCGCTGTAATCAGGGTCTCTCTCTCTACATTATGTTGGTGACAAAATCCTAATGGCAGGTTCCCTTTAAATGTAAGCACTGATGTCATTATTTCTTGCATATCCTTGTCATATCATGTCTATCTATCTAGTGCTCACTCAGTGTCTGCGTGCTGATGATTATTCCTGCCATCTTGTGCACTTGCCCTGCCTCGCCTCCTCCTCCGTATCTCTCCCTTGTATTCCGATGACTTATTATACTATTTATGTTTTCTTGTCCAATTTACTGGTTCAGTCCCAATTAATCTAACACCTGCAAATCAGCAAGGCTTCCCGGTGGCTGCCAGAAAACCAAGGGAAGATTTACATCTATTACCCGCAATCTCATTTTCTTCAAAAACTGAAATGAATTGCAAAGTTTGAAGGGTCATGTTTTGCTCCTTTACACCACCTTGATACGTCCCCCCCCCCCACTCCTTCAAATAGAAGTTAGTGTTTGCTTTACAAAACATGGAAAAGCTTTTAAACTAATGTATTTGAAGTAAATTTGCAGTAAAAGTGAGGACACCTGCTGTTAGGAAAAGTGCTTGCAGATTTGGTACACTTATCCGTCCCCAATAGAGGGAACAAGCAAAAGTGCAGTACCGGCCGTGTCCTATAGATGGCAGCAGTTACTGTAAATTTATACCGCTCTACTTTTGCCAAGATGGAAAACGCGGAGAATAAACTGCCGGGATCGTCTGTGAAATAGGATCGCAGGGGAAATTTTTGGTTCCTTTTTAAAAGATTTTAAGTAGCTTATCTTTTCTTAAAAGTCCTATGCCGCACTTAATTACATATCACCCGATAACTTGGGAGAAGCTGAGAGGCCAATGGCACGACCAAGTCTTGAGTATTGTCACAGGCATTGTCTGCCGGGGGGGTGACGATCAATAATTACGGTTACTGTAAAATTAGGCAGGAAAAAAAAAAAGAGCACAGAGCGAGACTTTTTGTGGTATTCAAACCTTGCCCAAAAAATTGTATCACAAGAAAATAAGCCATGTGCCACTTCTGGGAAACAAAGAATAGGTGTAGTAGTGCGAAACCATTTGTAACAGCACGTTTCTAGCTCAAGGGAATGAGCACGCGACGGTTCTTGGACGCAGACGTATTCACTGAGTTACTGAAGCAGGTAGTGTTTCACAAAAATCCTGGCAGTGTTTTTTTCTGCAGCTTTTTCTTTGGCGTCTTTTGGTCATTTTTGCTGGGTCTTTTTTTTTTTTTTAATATTGTTTTTAATATTATTTTCTATTTATTTTTTTAATAGTGGATATAAACTAGCAAGTGGATCTTAGACGGGAGCCGCCTGGAGAGTGAACTGCTCACTTCTTTTAACTCCTTCACGGATTTTGAAGACTAAAGTGGTTTAAAGAAGCCCAAAAAGACAGAACATGGACAGAGTAGGGCTTTTTGACATTGTAGTGCACATGGTTAAGTCTATCTATCTACTATCTATCATCTATCTATTATCTATCTATCTATCTATCTAATGTCTCTCTCTCTGCCATATGTATCTATCTATTTACCTATCACTATAGGAAAGTAAAAATATATAGGCAGCACTATAAACAATTCAAATTCAAAGAAACTGGTTTATTCGCCTATATACAGTGGGTTCGGAAAGTATTCAGACCCCTTTAAATTTTTCACTCTTTGTTTCATTGCAGCCATTTGGTAAATGCAAAAAAAGTGCATTTTTTTCTCATTAATGGACTCTCTGCACCCCATCTTTACTGAAAAAAAAACAGAAATGTAGAAATTTTTGCATATTTACTAAAGAAAAACAAATATCGCATGGTCATAAGTATTCAGACCATTTGCTCAGTACTGAATAGAAGCAACCTTTTGAGCTAGTACAGCCATGATTCTTCTTGGGAATGATGCAACAAGTTTTTCACACCTGGATTTGGGGATCCTCTGCCATTCTTCCTTGCAGATCCTCTCCAGTTCCGTCAGGTTGGATGGTGAACGTTGGTGGACAGCCATTTTTAGGTCTCTCCAGAGATGCTCAATTGGGTTTAGGTCAGGGCTTTGGCTCAGCCAGTCAAGAATGGTCGCAGAGTTGTTCTGAAGCCACTCCTTTGTTATTTTAGCTGTGTTCTTGAGGTTATTGTCTTGTTGGAAGGTGAACCTTCGGCCAAGTCTGAGGTCCAGAGCACTCTCGAAGAGGTTTTCATCCAGGATAGCTCTGTACTTGGCCCATTTATGTTTACTTCAATTGCAACCAGTCGTCCTGTCCCTGCAGCTGAAAAACTCCCCGTAGCATGATGCTGCCACCACCATGTTTCACTGTTGGGATTGTATTGGGCAGATGATGAGCAGTGCCTGGTTTTTTCCACACATACCGCTTAGAATTATCACCAATAAGTTCTATCTTCGTTTCATCAGGCCAGAAAATATTATTTCTCATAGTCTGGGAGTCCTTCATGTGTTTTATAGCACACTATGCGGACTTTCATATGTCTAGCACTGAGGAGAGGCTTCTGTTGGGCCACTCTGCCACAAAGGCCGGACTGGTGGAGGGCTGCAGTGATAGTTGATTTTGTGGAACTTTCTCCTATCTCCCTAGTGCCTCTGTGGAGCTCAGCCACAGTGATCTTGGGGTTCTTCTTTACCTCTCTCACCAAGGCTCTTCTTCCATGATTGCTCAGTTTGGCTGAACGGCCAGGTCTAGGAAGACTTCTGGTGGTCCCAAACTTCTTCCATTTAAGGATTATGGAGGCCACTATGCTCTTAGGAACCTTGAGTACTGCAAAAATTCTTTTGTAACCTTGGCCAGATGTGTGCCTTGCCACAATTCTGTCTCTGAGCTCCTTGGCCAGTTCCTTTGACCTCATGATTCTCATTTGGTCTGACATGCACTGTGAGCTGTGTGGTCTTATATAGACAGGTGTGCGCCTTTACAAATCAAGTCCTATCGGTTTAATTAAACACAGCTGGACTCCAATAAAGGAGTAGAACCATCTCAAGGAGAATCACAAGGAAATGGACAGCATGTGACTTAAATATGAGTGTCTGAGCAAATGGTCTGAATACTTATGACCATGTGATATTTCAGTTTTTCTTTTTTAATAAGTTTGCAAAAATTTCTATATTTCTGTTTTTTTCAGTCAAGATGGGGTGCAGAGTGTACATTAATGAGAAAAAAAGAACAAAGAGTGAAAAATTTAAAGGGGTCTGAATACTTTCCGAACCCACTGTATATGGGGCAGACTACATGTGTGCACCACCACGATGTCAATGTTTTTGCCTTCTTACAACATGAGTTGTTTGCTCTATAGCTGGATGTGCGCCATTTACTGTATTGAATTTGTGCTGCTTTTTCTTCTTTTTTTATATCTATCACTACCTTAGCTCATAGTTATCAGTCTTCCTATCTTTGTATGTTGTGCTGAGTTTCATGTTTATATCTTTGTGTCTCTCTGTAGGATTTCTTTTTTTCCCTTTTTCTTTGTGAGATCTTTGCATTTCAACAGGAGGACAAACAACTATCAGTGTAAACATTGTACCATTGATGGTGAATAGTTTGGGGGATTTTATTCCTTCCTCTCTTTCTCTCTCTCTTTCTCTTTCTTTCTTTCTTTCTTGCTTCCTTCCTCTCTTTCTCTTTCTTTCTCTTTTTCTTTCCTTTCTTTTTTTATCTTTCTCTCTTTCTTTCTTTCTTTCTTTATATCTTTCTCTTTTTTCTTTCTCTTTTTTTCGTGCTTTCTCTTTTTTTTTCACTCTCTTTCTTTTCATTTTGCTTTCTTGCCTTTTTCTCTCTTTTTCTTTTGCTGTTTTTCTTTCTTCTTTTTTTCTCTCTCACTCAAGTCTCTTCCTTTTCTTCCTCACCTTTGCTTCCTTTTTTGTACTTTCTCCACTTTCTGTCTGGGTCTGTCTGTCCTTCCAGCTAACTTCTTAATGGCACAGTTATAGCTTTCACAGCCGCTGCCGACCACCAGAGCGAACTGCGCTGGGCCGCGTAGCTGCCAGAGGTGACGGATGCCTCAGCTTGTTTTTTATCCTCGCTCATGCCTTAGAATAATGCCAGACAACCCCTTAAATAGCTTTACAATTTATCAATATCTACATTTTGCAGTTTCTCTAGTTTGTTCTCCATTAACACAATCCTAGTAGCAATAAACATTGTTCCTCTGGGACATTTTTAGACTATGATCTGCTCGCTGAATACACTGTGCCCCTTCTACCAGTATCACACTTTCTTTAAGCCAGGGGTGAAGTGAGAAGCATAAATGTTATGTGTGTATCTCCTTGTAAAGAAATTATCACACTTTAGAGGCTCAATCATAATCTCGCCCACATTCATCAGCCACTTAACCATTTCAAGCATTTTAAAAAAAATGAAAAACATTTTCCTAAAATGTGAAGGGGTTGTGCACCTTTGGTGGCCTTTTTTGTGCACCTTTGGTGGCCTTTTTTGTGCACCTTTGGTGGCCTTTTTGTACACCTTTGTTGGCCTTTTTTGTGCACTTTGGTGGCCTTTTTTGTGCACCTTTGGTGGCCTTTTTTGTGCACCTTTGGTGGCTTTTTGTGCTCCTTTGTTGATCTTTTTTGTGCACTTTTGTGGCCTTTTTTTTGCACCTTTGGTGGCCTTTTTTGTACACCTTTGGTGGCCTTTTTTGTGCACTTTGGTGGCCTTTTTTGTTCACCTTTGGTGGCCTTTTTTCTGCACCTCTGGTGGCCTTTTTTTTTTTTTTTTTAAATAAATTCAATGCTTGTTTTTTGCAACTGGGTTTCATTAAAAATGTTGCCTCGCTTGCCTTCTATTGCTGCTGTGTTGCAGTCTATTGCTAGAAATATACTGCACATATATCACCTATTGAATGTGATATTTATTTTATTCTCTGTTTCTATACAAAGCAAATAGAAAAGTTCCCAGTTTGCTTGTTGCAGTGCATTTGCATCTTTCAGCCAGTCATGTGACCCAGGGTACAGAGTTCAGAAGGTGCCGAAATAAAAGTATTAATCCAGTGCCTTTCACGGATCCACGAGAAGAGCTTTCCTTATTGTCTCAGTCCGCTGCTATGGGTGCCGTCGTACAGTTTAATGACCGTGGGCAAGCTCCGTTATCTCCTTATGGCACAGGCATATTTTGAGATCACAATCTATAATGATGGTCCAGGGGGGTTCATCCAACCTATTCCTTCTTTCAACAGAGTCAATGATTTTGGAGACAATGTAAAGTTCATAATAAGACATTGGGAGGATGGATGAGTGTCAGTCGAAACGTAACCGTTATTTGACATATTTTTCAAGCCAAAGAGAGATTCTATGTTTTTGTTTTACATTCTATACTATTTTTTTCTTTTTCATCCAGGACAATCAGGTTTGCCAAATTGGAAGAATAATGTTTTTTGGGATGGAGTCAAATCCAAACTTTTCCTACTGTAGAATCCTAAGTCCACATTACCGACATCCATCTTGTGATAGAAATATATCAACGCTTTTTGCGCCATTCACTTTTCTACACCCTACGTTTTAGTCTACACCACCCCTATTTGGGCACTGTCCTCATATGGCCAAAAATGCACCTATCAGAGAATTTTAGCCTAAAATTCCAGTTCTATTGCCCATCCTTTTTACAGGGCAGTCCCCAATATTCTGTACAGATGACAATTGTGCAATTTCAACCTGCAGGGATCTCTACGTTTGTACAAATGTTCAACCTCTGCTATTCTGTAGTTGGTATCATTCTCGGAATGATGATAAAAATAATTAATTATTCTATAATTCATCATTATATCTGACCTAAAGCGATTACATTGATTTTATAAGGGGGTGTTAAGTCACTGAAAAGGGTTTTAGACCTTATGTGCATAACAAAGTCACCGTCATACAGTGATTCAGCTGGATTGAATTACTAAAAGTCAAATTTCTAGTGCAAAATATCAAAATAAGGTCAGATGGCTGCGCTGGGGTCTCCAGATCCGAACTTACAACCTCATATATTGCTATAAGGCTGTACGTTGGGGTAAGGAGGAGATCTGAGAAACTGGCCTAATACAGAATCCATTGGGCAAAATGGACTCTGTAGTAAAAGTATCACTGACAGATTTCCTTTATAGGAAACCTGTCTCTTCAACATTTTCCTAATCTGCAGGCAATATGTCAATCACAAAGTAAGACCGTCCACTGGACTCCTAAACATAGTAAAAGCAGGAATTCAAACGCAGACCGGATACCTTCTCTCAGTTGCCACAGATTTGATGGAGATACTGATATTCCTTGAGCAGCTTGTTCTACCTCATCCCAGAGATGTTCTAGGATAAAGATTTGGAGACTGAGAAGACCACATCTATGTCATATTCCAAGACCCAATCCATGGCCATATGACCCTTGTGTATTGGGCCATAGTGCTCCTGAAAGTGTCCATCTGCTATGAAGAGTTGAACTTGGTCGCAATGTTTTAGCCTCCCATACACATTAGAGTAATGTCGGCTGAACCCGCTGATATTGACAGGTTCAGACGGCAATCTAATGTGTATGGGGGCCCCAGTGAATGGATTGTTGGGGGAGAGGAGAATCCAACATGTCTGATTTCAGACTGCCGATCGTTTCGTTCTCATAGAGCGTACAGGAGCCCTCGGCTGAACATGCACTCTTATGTATGGCTGAATGATCAGCCAAAGCATCCTTCGACTGGCTGCCTATAATGTTTATGGCGGGTTCTAGGCAAGCCTTACTGTCCAGAGTTCCGTCCACACGTATTGGAGGACCCAAATTATGCCAAGAAGGCATTCTCCGCATTACTTCTCCAACATTCTGATCTGTTGACACTGCACGGGAACGAGTCATCAGTTCATCCTGCATGCACCAAATTCTGACCCTCCCATCAGCATGGCGCAACAACTATGGTGTTTCATCTGACTGCTCAATGATGCAGTGTTTGTGCACTTTTGCCAGCTGTTTTCTTTCTGTGTCCCCTTATTCCAGCATTGTATTTGGCTGAAGTTTTTTAGGCTGCGCAATACAATACTCCAGTCACAAGTGTGTCACGCCAACCTGGGAGATCTGGAGGTAGAAGATCCCTGTGTATTGTGAAACTCAGATCTTCCATTTAGTCTGTGTATTTGGATCCCATATATATGGTACAGAGGGCCATTCATTATTGTGTATATAGCTAGAGAGAATGTATATGTTTATTTATTTTTTTTCATTCCTACATTTTCTTTTACATCTACCTTTTGCTTTTGACATGGAAAGCGTTTTTATGGTCCACCGGTGCATATTTTGATTTTAATAGCATCACATTTTCCTTTTAATGATAAAGATATGTGCCGTTTTATTTTTTACTCTCGGCGACGTTACATTGTGCTCATTGTCGAGCAGTCACCCGGCTGTCCTTTTCTTCTAGTGGAATTCAGTGATACGCGATTTAAGCGGCTGCCAAGTTGAGAAATGTTACATTAAAAGAGTATGTTGTTTGCTTGTGCATTTTGAAATTCTATTCAATTTATGGCAATTTCAAGTTATTTTTCTGTCACTTTGTGTTTCTTTTCAACCTGACATACAGAAATCTCGACTGGAGGAAAAAAAATATATAAATAATAATGGGAAAAAAAAATAAATCGTAAAAAAAAAACCTCCCTCGGGGGGGTTTAGTCAAGAGATGTCAGCAGTCAAGTGCAGGAGGTGCAGCATGCAGCAATCTTGGGTCATAAAAATGTCAATTTCCAGTGACTCATGTGCTGTGTTTTTCACTCAATTGTCTTGTTAAGATACCTATTCTTCCTAGTTGTGATTCATTTATCTCTAAGCAATTGTACTTGACACTAGACAACTCGAGGAGTGACACGGACTCGGTAGACTTTGTAGATTTTATTTTGTATTGTAGCTGCAGCCATGAAAGTACTAATTGCATTAGCAGTTGGATCCGTTACTTTCCTGAGAATAATTTTTCTATTTATATATGAATAGTCATGGCCGAAAGTGTTGGAATCCTTGAAACATTGAGATTGTTTATATTTTTCCACAATTTTGGTTCTCAAGTCCTCAGACTGTTCTCTTCTCCTCTTTCTGCTCTCCATTCTTTGGGTGTGACACACAGAGCACAAAATGCAAAGAATGAGTCAATTTTTCTTTTATATGGTTACAGGTGTGATTTTCATATTGCCCATCCCATATTTGTGGGGGTTTTTCCTCCACGCATTCCAAAGATGCGGATAGGGAATTTAGATTGGGAGCCCAAATGGGGACAGCGACGATAATGTATGTAAAGCGCTGCGGAATATGATGGCGTTATATAAGCGAGGCATAATAAATAAATAAATAAGGGTGCCAACACTTAAGGCCATGACTGTATAAATGTGTGTATACAGTGAATATACCTTTTATATACATTATATTCCATTAATTCACCATTTCAGATGGTTCTCTGACAGGCGGTAATAATCTTACCACCAATCAGCGGCAATGTTTCTTGCGCTGTCACGCTGATAACAGCATAACATACAATGGATGTTCTGGCCCCCCCATTCATCTAAGTGGAGTCTGAGTTCAGGTACGGGTACTATTCTGATCCCCAAACTGAATTTTTTTTTAACTTCGGCCGAAACCCTGTGTTTGCGTGGGTTTCCTCCGGTTTCTTCCCACACTCCAAAAACATACTGATATGTTATGTTTTGGTAGCTGAGGAGGCAGGAGCAAAAAAACGCATAGGCAGCCTAACACCAGAGAGGTTGGAAACTAATAGGTTGCAGACCCCTAAACTAACCGCACAACTAGAAGCAGCCGTGGGACGTTCCTACGGTGCCCTAGACTCCTCGTCACAGCCGGAGAGATTAGCTATCCCTGAAGATGGAAAGAGGAAAGCTAACTGCCCCGGAGTAGAGCCCCAAAAGAATAGAAAGCCCCCAAACATATAATGGCGGTTAGACAACATGAAAATACGAACACAGACAGAAAATAGATTGAGCAAACGCTGGGGCCCAAAACTGTCTAGATAGGACAGCACAGGATAGAATACGGTCTGCAACCCAGAAAACCCCTAGGAAAAACTCCAACACTTCTGAATCCAAAAACACTGAGACCACACGGTCTCGACCACCTATATCAGATCTCTGGTGTGGACACGTAGCTACCCAGCAGTAAAATATCACAAGAACTGAGCAAATGAACAAATACAAAAAACGAACGGAGACCAGTCAAAGCCCCCAAAGGGGACCCGGCTGAAGACAAAAAGCAATGCAGCAAAAAGCAAGGAATTCAAACCACAGTAAAAAAAACTGAAAGAGACTTATCTGAATGCAAACAGGAGACAGCAGAAAAGAAAGCTGAATTCCAACCTAGACCAGGAAGAACAATTGATCACTGGCAAGGATCATGGGAGGTCAGCTCACTTATATCAGGCCAGTCAGTATCACCTAACAACCACTCGTCAGCTGCAGGTGTAGGACTCTTGGTGTTCCACATAGGTTCAATACCCTCAGCAACGACCAGAGGGAGCCTCAGCTCCGAAGTCATCTCCAATACTTTCACAACACTAATAGGGAACCTAGATTGTGAGCCCCAATGTGGACAGCGATAATGATGTCTGTAAAGCGCTCCGAAATTAATGGTTCTAGGTCAGTGAGTAAAATAAATATCTGCAGGGAAATTAGTGTTTTCTTAACTCGATCCATTACCGCCGGATCCCAGACAAAAATGTAAACTTACCCTAAAAAGATGCAAAAATAAGGATAATCATTTTTTATTTCTTCTGATGTATTTTAATAAATGTTTCCATGGTGTAAACACATTTCATATATTTTATGTTTTCTGAAATATGGAATGTGATCATGTGTGCATAGATGTTACATACTGTTCGGAACAATAGAACACCCGTCAAACCTGAAGTATCAGATAGGTAACCAATTATGGGCCACACACAAGGAGCGAAAGTTGTGATTTTTCTAATAGACAGAACACTTTTAAAGTGTGTAATGTACAAGGCACCTGAGTGGGCATGACAGGTAAATGAATGACTGATGGAGTCGGCCTCACACAGCGCACTGTGGTCATTGTTTCTTCAGTCTTTTCATAAATGTTAACGTCTCATATTGTATAGTGTAAAAATATATTCTTCAGGGGAACGTTAACATACATGACAATTTGTAAATTGTGTGATCGGTATACTCCCAACAGCCATAGCATTCTACTGAGTAAAATCTGTTTTTTTCAAAATGGGTTAAAAAAAAGTTCCACTTGAGTCAATTAATAGCTGCAGTGGTGACCGCTACAACCAATGATTGGCTGCAGTGGTCTCATTTCCCTCTATTGTGACATCATCACTGCAGCAGGAAATGGAGACCGGTGTGGGAATGGCAAGTATGGCATTTTTCGTTTCTATTTTTAACCCATACTGAGCCTTTGTTATATTTTTTACCTTGCTAAAATCACAAGTAAATAGCATAAGATTGATTATCTTATGATAATGGCACCTGGCAAAGCTGAGATTTTCACGACTCGGTTGTCAGGTGACCCGGGACCTGGAGCTCCTACCCTGTCCCTAACACTAGTGACCCATTCCCAGGATAGTTCTGAAGGTGAAGATGCCGAGGCCACCAACCTTGCCTTATCTCCTGTATCCGCCCTCCTTCTGTTCCTTTCCCCTTCACAGGGAAGAGAGGAGCAACCGTGCACCGCAGTAAGGCAACACGAACAAGGTCAACTGGAAACACCAGGCATACAAATATTCACTCACATATAACAGAGAAATAGACTGGGAAGTGGAGGATGGGAAAAAAACAAAGTAAGAAGAGGGAAGGGAATTATAACACTTACAAACCCAAGCAACAGTCACAGATAAATCCACCAATCTCTTTCTCATATAACCACCAAACACCTCTCCTCCAAGCCATGCAGCATAAGCTAGCTCTGACGATGTGTGTCAGTCAGGACCCAGATTATATAGGAGATAGGAGTGGCTAACATGGCCGATTAACCCCTGTACTGCCAAAAGAAATTGACACCATTTAAAAAGGAGGTGAAGAGCTTCATTTCAGCGCAAGAGTAGGAGCAATCAGACACTGTGGTCTTCTGGCTTCTCTCTGTTGCGGTAAACCCTGTGACAGCCATACATTGGGCATCAGGAAAATAGTTCTTGACGTTGATGTGTTGGAAGCAGGAAAGTGAGCAAGCGTAAAGATCTTGTTTTGGGCCAAATTGTGGGGGTTGGATGACTGGGTCAGAGCATCTCCAAAACTGCAGAATTTGTGAGGTTTTGGTAGAATTTAACAAAAGTGGTCCAAAGAAAGTCTTCCTGTAACCCGTCATTAGGATCATTGATGTGATCACACAGAAGAGCGACTGTAGAACGAAGTACTGGAAAAGTTAAAGGAGCTTTCCAGTTTCAGATAGCCCCCGTCCCTATCTTAAAATACAACTGCTCTTTACTCGCCCTCCGTGGGTCCAGCAGCAAGTTGCCACCGCTGCTCCCAGTGGCTATTATCTGCAGCACTGATTTACTTCAATAGTGCTGCAGACAATCACTGAGAGCTCAGTGGCTCGGAGCAACTTGTGCCATCAGTTTGGGCAGAGCTCTTATTGAAACAGCAAAGCACAGCCCAGTAAGTGACTCACTGCTGGAATCAGGGTCTCTGCCCCTACATCATGTTACTTATTCCTCAGCACTTTACAATCACTCAAATTCCGTATTCTCAGATTTCAGATCAAAAACCTGCTCACAAATTTCCTTTAATCATCAAAGATTAAAAGAAAAAAATAAAATAATAAAAAAAAAACCATTCTGTTGCCCCAGTGTAGAAATGCACCTCATTTATTCATATTGATTTTTAAGAAAAAAAAAATTGCTGCCTGGAACAACCTGTATTATTCCACCAAATCTGCTGACTTTTGAATACTTTTGCTCTCTATATATATCTGTCGAGTAGATGTATATTCCAGGATTTTGCAGGATGTCGTGTATAATAATGATAATGTGCATAATTTATTTATGGATTTATTTTTTTTTTGTCTGTGTATAATGCAAACCGTTGGAAATGGCAGCGCGTGAATCACCTGAATCTTCACGCTGTGCGGAAAGGATGCCGCAAAGAGATGTGCAAAGCAGAGGCAATGTATGCATTTACTGTAGCTATGCAGATCCATGGGGTGCATGTGTTAATGGACTGATAAGCACATGGAAGAGCTCGGTGGATGATTCCTTACTATATACTTTCAAGTGTATATGATAATATCAGTAAACATGAAGGTGAGCAGAGATGTGGAGATGTGAGCCTTGATGGTCGGACAAGTGTTGCTTTTCCATAGCCGACACGGTAGACGAACCGTGTTACGGTATCAACCCATACAAATAAGCTGGAGCACAATTATCAGATCCGCCTGCAGATAAATATATCAGACGATGATTTCAAAAATAACTCCACAACTAAAAAACGTTATTCTGGTAGATGTGTGTGTGTGATCTGTAGATATCATCGTGGAGCAGATGTATATATTCAACGGGATCTCTGCACAGGACGAAGATCGTTGCTTGTTACAATGTAGAGAAAAGTAGATATGCCAGATCCAAAACCTACCGTATTATGAAAAAATAATAAAAAAAATAATAAATATCTATTTATAAATCGGGGGGAAAAAAAAAATCTGTATATTATTAAGATGGATGATGGATTAATAAAAAAAGCTTTGTATTGAATGTAAACCAAATAAGCAATCTCCATGTAGGCCCTTACAGCTGCCAACTTCTCACAGTATTCTCAAGCTTCATTAATAGTATAAGTTATTTTATAGCATGCGTAAATATTATTTGAATGAAAATGTACCTGTTGTTTCAGGCAACTTTCTGGAATAAACTGCCGTGTGTTTATATACATGTAGAAACGCTATGGCAATTATATGACTTGTATCCTGTTTGATTCACTATTTTCCCCCTCTGCAGGCTCGACCTCTAATTCGCAATTGACTCTGAGCTGGTGGGTAAAGACTAGTTGCTACGATAGCTTACATACATTACACATAGAGAGAGGGATTCCTGCTCTTCTTTCTATGTGGCACACAGGCGCAACAGGAGCATGTAAGTGTCATGTGTGCATTGCCACGAAGATCGTCGCGGTTGCACATTCTGACTTCTCACAGCTGAGTTGCTGTTTCTTTGTGTTTGGCAGTTAGGGAGTTAATTCTGTCTGTGCTCAGTTCTGGGACTGGGTGCAGTTTCTCCCGGCTGCAATTAATTATTTGTTGATTGGTTTCCTTTAAATCTCTGGTTGTCTGTGTTGGGAGTTGCCAGTGAAATTCTTCATGCAGACCACAGATAGGATTGTATCTGTATAGACTTAAGTTAAAGAGCTCCTTAGTTGTTTTAAGCTCACCTTGCTTAGAGTTTAATATCCCAGATCATTTATGTTCCTTCTGTGTTTGAGTGTGTATGCAAGTCTGTGTTTTCTCCAGTCTGTCTAATATGTCTAATCTGTGTATTTAGCAGAGATCAGCCCGTATTCCTTTGGTGGTAATCAGTATCCTTCTTAGGACTGATTACAGGGTTCAGGGACTGATAGGAGACAGGGTTAGGCTGGAGACTTGGACCTCTGAACCATTATCAGTACCTCCAAGGTGAGGGATTAGTTAGGACCCCAGTTTAGGGTCAGGTTAGACCCCCGGTCCTCCTCTTTCCTGTGACAGTGTATCAAGTCCTCAAGATTAACCCTGAGTTCAACGGATATCGTGTCAGGTAAATCTATTCTATATTTACATGCTGATGTTGCTAATCTATATGTTGTATAGAGTGTTGTTCTTTTAAGAATAGTTTACTGACATCGTACACATATCATAAGACCGCGTGACATTTTCACTGGCCCATAAAATTATTCCCAGTTGCCATGGATCCAGTAGCCCAGCTGGCTCTGCAGTTGCAGGGATTATCCATGGAGCTGACGGACATTAAGTCCAAAGTTTTGTCTCCCTCGGAGCAAACCAGATTTGAACCTAAAGTAGCTCTCCCGGACAGGTTCACTGGTGGGCGAGACAAATTTTTTACCTTCAGGGAAGCATGTAAATTGTATTTTCGGCTTCGGCCTCGATCATCAGGGAGTGAAGAGCAGAGAGTGGGAATTGTTATTTCGCTCCTACAAGGGGACCCTCAATCCTGGGCCTTCTCCCTTCCTCCGGGATCCCCGGCTCTACAGTCAGTAGATCGATTTTTTACTGCCCTGGGTTTGGTATATGATGACCCAGATCGGGTCTCTCTTGCTGAGACAAAATTACGTAAGATACAGCAGGGAGATCGTCCGGCGGAGGAATTTGCTTCTGAGTTCCGTAGATGGGCCACAGATACTCAGTGGAATGACCCAGCTCTTAGAAGCCAGTTTTGTCATGGGCTTTCTGACAAATTAAAGGACGTTTTGGCTCAGTATGATTCTCCTCCATCACTGGAGGCTGCTATGGCCCTAGCTATCCGTACTGATAGACGGCTCCGGGAGAGGTGCGAGGTAACTCCGCCCCTGTTGTTACTCCACCTACTACTAAAGTCCCTTATGTTGAGGTTCCCCTTGTCTGTTCGGAGGAGCCTATGCAGTTGGGAGGGACATCATTTCGTAGGAGGGGATTGGCGGTACGCCGCAGGACTAGAAGGTGTTTCTTCTGCGGGAAAGAGGGACATTTTGTTGGGGGATGTCCATCCCGTGCCTTGTTGAGCAAAAAGTCGCCGGAAAACTGTTAATCCCAGGTTGTGTGGTGGACGACAACCTGGGAGTATGTATTTCGTCCGCTAGTTCTTCTCAGTTCCTTGTACCAGTGGAGGTGGTGGTTGGTACGAGAGTGGAGAGATTTTCTGTTCTTCTTGATAGTGGGTCCGGGGCTAATCTGGTTGACGCTCAGTTTGCTCAGGCTCAAGGTATGCATCTGAGTGTATTGGTCAAACCGATCCCTATATTCTCCATTGACGCCAGGCCTCTCGGCCAAGGTAGCTTTGTTCATAAGGTTCATAACATTGACCTTCGGGTAGGGGCAATACATAGGGAACTATTATCTTGTTATGTGTTGGAGGGTCTACCTACTCCTATTGTGTTGGGACTTCCTTGGTTGGTTAAACATAACCCTGTGATTAATTGGCAGTCCAGAGATATAAGCCAATGGGGGGAGTTTTGCAAAAGTAACTGCATGAACACAGTCATCAGTGCGGTCGTGCCTAGTACTTTGCCTCCTTTTTTGGAGGACTTTGGGGATGTGTTCTCTGAGGAGGGGTGTCAGGAGTTGCCTCCTCATCGCGTGTATGACTGCTCTATTAATTTACTTCCTGATGCTAAGTTACCTAAAGCTAGGTTATATAACCTTTCTGGTCCTGAGAGGCAGGCTATGAAAGATTATATTTCGGAGAGTCTGGCCAAAGGGCATATTAGACCTTCATCTTCCCCAGTGGCCGCGGGGTTCTTCTTTGTGAAGAAAAAAGATGGAGGCCTACGCCCTTGCTTGGATTTCCGCGAACTTAATCGGATTACTGTTCGAGATCCGTATCCACTCCCTCTGATTCCTGATCTCTTCAATCAAATTGTTGGCGCCAAATGGTTCTCTAAATTGGATCTCAGGGGGGCGTATAATCTGATTAGGATAAAAGAGGGGGATGAGTGGAAAACGGCGTTTAACACGCCGGAGGGACATTATGAGAACCTTGTCATGCCTTTTGGTCTGACTACTGCACCAGCAGTGTTCCAACATTTTGTTAATGACATTTTTCGTCATCTGGTGGGGCTGTTTGTGGTCGTATATTTGGATGACATTTTAATTTACTCACCAGATCTTGTGTCTCACCAGGAGCATGTGAGACAGGTGTTGCAGATCTTGCGAGACAATAAACTATACGCCAAACTGGAAAAGTGTGTATTCGCCGTACAGGAACTTCAGTTTTTGGGTTTCTTGGTGTCAGCCTCCGGTTTCCGTATGGACCCTGAAAAGGTGAGAGCAGTGCTTGAATGGGATCAGCCAGAGGATCTTAAGGCTCTGCAGCGTTTTCTGGGGTTTGCTAACTACTACCGGAAATTTATTTGTAATTTCTCATCTGTTGTCAAACCTCTCACTGACATGACAAGAAAAGGGACGGATTTTTCTAAATGGTCGGACAAAGCTTGCCAAGCTTTTTCCTCTTTGAAAAAATGTTTTGCTTCGGCACCCGTTCTCATCCAACCAGATGCATCTCAGCCGTTCATTGTGGAGGTGGATGCGTCTGACGTAGGGGTGGGTGCTATATTGTCCCAGGGTCCGTCCCCTGGTAAATGGCATCCGTGCGCTTTCTTTTCTAAAAAATTGTCGTCCGCCGAAAGGAATTATGATATCGGCAATAGGGAACTTTTGGCCATTAAGTTGGCTTTTGAAGAATGGCGTCACTTTTTGGAGGGGGCAGTCCACCGGTCACCGTCATTACTGATCACAAGAACCTGCTGTATTTGGAATCTGCTAAGCGTCTGAATTCCAGACAAGCTCGATGGTCGTTGTTTTTTACCAGGTTTAATTTTGTTGTCACTTATCGCCCTGGATCTAAGAATGTTAAGGCGGATGCCTTGTCTCGCAGTTTCCCAGGGGCCGGGAAAATGGATGACCCGATTCCTATCCTTCAGGAGGGGGTGGTAGTGTCGGCTGTATGTTCTGAGCTTGAGGAGGAGGTGTTAGAGGTCAGGGGGACGCCCCTGCAGGACCTCCAGGGAGACTGTTTGTCCCAAATCAGTTGAGACAAAAGGTTATTGAGGCACATCATAATTCTGCTTTAGCAGGACATCCAGGGAGTAAGGCTACTTTAGATCTCCTTTCTCGCCGGTTTTGGTGGCCTAACGTTAATAAAGATGTTTTAACTTTTGTCGCGTCCTGTGGGGTTTGTGCTCGCTCTAAGACCCCTCATACCCGTCCGTCTGGGACCCTCTTACCCTTGAAACTTCCGGAGCGTCCATGGACTCATTTATCTATGGACTTCATTACGGACCTTCCTCCGTCGTCTGGGAATACTGTCATACTGGTGGTTGTTGACAGGTTCAGTAAGATGGCACATTTCGTTGCTCTTCCTGCACTCCCTAATGCTAAAACTCTGGCGCAGGTGTTCATTGGGGAGATTGTGAGACTTCATGGGTTGCCTTCTGATGTGGTGTCAGATAGGGGGTCTCAGTTTGTGTCCAAGTTTTGGAGGGCATTTTGTTTACGTCGGGGGATGCAATTGTCATTTTCCTCGGCTTTTCATCCGCAGACCAATGGTCAGACAGAGCGTCTGAATCAAAGCCTAGAGACTTATCTTCGGTGTTTTGTCTCAGAGAACCAGGAGGACTGGTCTTCTTTCTTGCCTCTGGCAGAGTTCGCTCTTAACAACAGGCGGAGCGAGTCCACTGGTAAGTCCCGTTTTTTGGGGCATATGGTTTTCATCCCCAGTTTTGTACATTCAATGGGGGGGTCCCTTCTGGGGTTCCTGAGGAGGAGCGTTTCTCGTCGTCACTTGCTTCAGTGTGGAGAGGTGTATTGAATAATCTGAGTGCTATGGGGAACCGTTATAAACGTATGGCTGATAGGAGGAGAGTTTCTGGTCCAGATCTTAATGTGAACGATCTGGTATGGTTGTCTACCAGGAATATAAAACTTAAAGTTCCCTCCTGGAAGCTGGGCCCCAGATTCATCGGGCCGTACAGGATCAGTTCCATAATTAATCCTGTGGCATTTCGTCTGGACCTCCCTCCTACGTTTAAAATCCACAATGTGTTCCACAAGTCATTACTTAAGAGGTACGTGGCACCAGTCATACCATCACCTCTACCTCCTCCTCCAGTGGTGGTCAATGGTAACTTGGAGTTTCAAGTGTCAAAGATCATTGACTCACGTCTGAATCGCCGGTCCCTTCAGTACTTGGTGCATTGGAAGGGGTATGGTCCAGAGGAGAGGACGTGGGTTCCTGCGTCTGACATTAACGCAGATCGTTTGGTGCGGACCTTCCACAGAACTCACCCGGGCAAACCTGGCCCTGAGGGTCCGGAGGCCCCTCGTAGAAGGGGGGGTACTGTCATGTGTGCATTGCCACGAAGATCGTCGCGGTTGCACATTCTGACTTCTCACAGCTGAGTTGCTGTTTCTTTGTGTTTGGCAGTTAGGGAGTTAATTCTGTCTGTGCTCAGTTCTGGGACTGGGTGCAGTTTCTCCCGGCTGCAATTAATTATTTGTTGATTGGTTTCCTTTAAATCTCTGGTTGTCTGTGTTGGGAGTTGCCAGTGAAATTCTTCATGCAGACCACAGATAGGATTGTATCTGTATAGACTTAAGTTAAAGAGCTCCTTAGTTGTTTTAAGCTCACCTTGCTTAGAGTTTAATATCCCAGATCATTTATGTTCCTTCTGTGTTTGAGTGTGTATGCAAGTCTGTGTTTTCTCCAGTCTGTCTAATATGTCTAATCTGTGTATTTAGCAGAGATCAGCCCGTATTCCTTTGGTGGTAATCAGTATCCTTCTTAGGACTGATTACAGGGTTCAGGGACTGATAGGAGACAGGGTTAGGCTGGAGACTTGGACCTCTGAACCATTATCAGTACCTCCAAGGTGAGGGATTAGTTAGGACCCCAGTTTAGGGTCAGGTTAGACCCCGGTCCTCCTCTTTCCTGTGACAGTGTATCAAGTCCTCAAGATTAACCCTGAGTTCAACGGATATCGTGTCAGGTAAATCTATTCTATATTTACATGCTGATGTTGCTAATCTATATGTTGTATAGAGTGTTGTTCTTTTAAGAATAGTTTACTGACATCGTACACATATCATAAGACCGCGTGACAGTAAGACATGTAAGTACAGTAGTACTGAGCTGTGTGGCTGTGAATCCATCACAGAATTTAAATACATTTGCTAGAAGCCTCTGCACAATCTAATCCTGTCTTTCACAGCGCTGACTGGTCCTCACTCCTTTTCCCCCTCCCATTCTTGATAGACTTCAGTATGCTCTATAACCTGACACCTCACTGTGCCGGCAGTCCTTGCATTGACCAAAATTGATTTGAGCTGTTTTTGAATGATCAGTTTAGGAGACGGGGAGGGGAAAGAAATGGCTTATAAGTAGCAAAATAAGCATATTTATTTAATAAGATATAGTACAAAGCTTTGTCACTTAGTAACAAGGGACTCTGGGCACGTACCCAATCCCTTGAACTAGGGGCACCTTAGGCTATCCCGGTACCCCGGATTACCATGGATGGTGGAGATGCTGGTGTCTTTTACCTAGCTATGCTCCCTTCTTACTCTTATCTGTTCCCCCCCCCACTCAGAGAGGTGTGAGGCCGAAGTGTATAGGCAAACGCTAACCAAACAGACTGGTGTAAAGCGACATGGAGAAAAGAAAATTACAATCACACAAATACACTCACAAATCAGCAAAGTGGGAAACAGGGGAGGAATAGGAAGGAAGAAACCAAATGGGAGAGGATAAAGATAAACATGCAAACCAATATCACACATCAATCTCCAACCGCCTACTCCAAACACTGAACTCTTTCCTTCAACTCCAAACCAGGTAGTGGTAACTATCACTGGCAAGGTCAGAAGCAAAGAGGAGGGTTCTTATGCCTGCTGGGACAACCCAAGACAGAAGAATGCAGGAGTCCAGCTAAGCAGTTTAACTCTTGCAGCAGCAGAGCAAAAAAAGCGATAACTGCTAATAGGACGGTGAACCCGTTCTAACAACTGCAGGTGTATGTGTCACCAGATGCTGTGATCATCTGATGCCACTCTATCTTGGTATCCATATGACAAGTTTCTTATATTTACCAGTAGTACTGATTTAAAAAATTTTTAAACGACCTTGACCATTTAAATAAATACAATTAGATATGAGATTTGATAGATATATAGATGAACATATACCGATTTTCAGCCCATTTTTTAAGGCTGAAAGTCCCCCTCTCGGCTTATACGTGAGTCATATACCGGGGGGTTGGCGGGGGTGTCAGATCATACTTACCCCCCCGCCGGCGCGTCTTTGCAGCCCCCCTGCTTCTCCCATGATCTCAGGCTCCTTCCTGTAGCAGTCACGTGGTACCGCTCATTAAAGTCATGAATATGCACATATTCATGACTTTAATGAGCGGTACCACGTGACCGCTGTAGGAAGGAAGAGCTGCCGGAGACCGAGAGAAGCAGGGGGTCTGCAGAGACGCGCCAGGAGTGGGTGAGTACAAGCGATAGTCACCTGTCCCCGGTCCACCGCTGCGCGCTGCTGTGTCCTCTGCGTCGTCTGGCTGCGATGTTCAGGCAGAAGGCGCAATGACGTAGTTAGTGCGCGCCGCGCCCTCTGCCTGAGCAGTCACTGACAGAAGGACCCAGAAGACGGAGCAGCGCGCAGCAGTGGACCGGGACAGGTGAATATCTCAGATGCCGGGGCCTGAGCCAGCGGTGACACTGACACCTGTCCCCCATAGCGCGCCGGTGTCCCCTCCTGCTCAGGACACCAGCACCTGGCCTCCAGCGATGAGAGGTGAGTATGTCATTTTTTTCTTTCTTTTGCAGCAGCAGAAGCGGCAGCAGCATATGGGGGCATATACATCTATGGGGCATCTTATGGGGCATATACATCTATGGGGCATCTTATGGGGGCATAAACATCTATGGGGCATCTTATGAAGGCTTATACATCTATGGGGCATTTTATGGGGCATAATCTGGAGCTTCATATGGGGCCTATTCTATGGAGCATCTTATGGGGGCATAATCTATGGAGCATCTTATGGGGCCATTATTAACCTTTATGGAGCATTATATGGGAGTATTTTGTATGGAGCATTTTATGGGGCCATCGTTAACTGTATGAAAAATTATATGGGGCTCCTGATCCAATATGGATATTCAAAAACATTTAACCTACTGATGTCTCAATTAATTTTACTTTTATTTGTATCTATTTTTATTTTTGTAATTTACCAGTAGCTGCTGCATTTTCCACCCTAGGCTTATACACGAGTCAATAAGTTTTCCCAGTTTTTTGTGGCAAAATTAGGGGGATCGGCTTATACACGTGTCGGCTTATAGATGAGTATATATGGGTATTAGATAGGTATGAGATAGATGAGATGGATATTAAGTAAAATAGAGCAGCACTGTGCTTAGAGAGTGAAACCAACTTGAGATCCTTCCAAATAGTGTCACGGTTGTACTGTTCTTGGATGCCTGGCAGCTGTTAATAAAGCTGCCATGGACAGGCTTAGCGCAAGCCACTCCATTTAACCTCTGTACAGGTATCTGGACTTACAGAGGGACCGCCGAGCTGTCACAATGGAGTCAATTGCTGACCGGTGGAGCCAGCTTGCAGAAAGAAAGGTCATCACATGGGGTTGATAACGAGAGGTCACGTCCGGGACAAAATGAGAAAGAAATCTGGTGCTAAAAATATAAGCCAAAGTCAGAAATCGGGATAAATCGGGAGACACAACAGTAGCAAGGATTAGGACTGCAGATCAAATAAGCTGAACCCATTGATTGGCAGTGAAAGTCAGAGGTTCAGGGTTTAAATAGCAGACAGCCCCACCCAGGGCTCTTAGGAAGAAGTAATTAGAACCAGACAAGACTTAACCCCATAGCTCCTTAATTTAGCGGAACCAAAAGTCCCAGGAAAAAAAAGCACTGTTGCTTTCAAGCGTCATCCTTAACAAAGTTGTTGTGCTGCCCAGAGGCCAAAGCTGAAACAGAAGGAACAGGAACCAGATTTTACAAATAATAAGTGGAGAAAACAGTAGTACTCCATTGTGCAGGTGAAGGAAAAGGGATACATACATTCTCATCTATGACATTGGTGAGTATCCACGTTATATTTCAATTTGCAGTTTGGAGTACCATCATTTTTCATAGGTACTAGCTAAATAGATTAGTATGAAAGATAAGTGAATAGATAGATTATAAATGGGGACTTATAGCTATTAAATTGATAGATGTAAGCTTGATTGATAGTACATTAAATTCAGTATCATTGTTGGAGGTATTCCAATGCCTGCTGACCATGACTTTCAGTGTCATATTAATGTGGTTTTGGCAAGAAAGCACCGAGTGACTTTCCAGGACAGTAGTCACATATTCCCTGCCATCTGAGTCTAACTAGTCTGTGCATATGGGGTTCAGTATCTGCGTGTTTTAGGTTTCTGGACACATTCCAAAAGTTTTCTTCATTTAGTAGATTTATAAATCTAAGAAGCGCAACCATCATCTGAATAGTCAAGAGTTTTAATGACCATTTCTACATATTTTTTCCCTTACAAATCCACTTTCATATGGGTTATGTATTAAGGTTAAACGCTTATCATTTTGTTTTGAGAATGGTATAAACTGGAGTGATAACCCTTCCGACAAGTTTGCTTTAGGCAAAGATGTGATCGCCATAGTTGTTAAAGAAAACAGACATTCGTGGCATATTACTAGGCTGTACCATAATTTTCTGATCGGTGGAGGTCGACTGGCACATCAGTCATGACCCTATCAGTTTCATAACTATACGCCTGTGTGTCCTTGTTAAAGATACAATTTTGGGTCATTTGTGTTTTACCATCTTTCGTGTCTTAGGCTACGTCCACGTTTCTGTTCCGACATTTGACTGTTCAGTTTTGAGGAATGTAAGAAAAAAAAAATCGCAGAAAAAATTAAACCATTCTTACCAACACCTGGTCACAAGATGAATACACTGCAGGGTGCAAGAGATAGAGGCAATACAAGTGCACAATTCTGTAGAATTACCCACCTATGGGCGCAGTCAGACGGCCATACAAAATGAGACCGAGATCAGATCTCAACATTCGGGCTATCCGGCCTCTCTCCCGACCCAAGAGTGACAGCTGCATATAAGTTGTCATTCTTGTGTTGGGAGAGCCGCCTGCCAGTCTGAACGTTGTCATCTGATCTCGGTCTGATTTATACGTCCGTTCTGTGCCATTATATTTATGAAGGGGGCAGTTGCTTAGTATTATATATGCACACAGATGAGGCTTGTATGAGGTGCCAGTCATACAGATACGTGTAGTGCAACATGCCGGCTTGCAGCCTTTGGGTTATGCCCATACTATTAGATCAGGTGGGCTGCCCAGCACTATGTAAGTGCACTACACAAGGCCAGACACCCAAATTCCTCCACTAATACTACAGAACCTGGTTACAACCAGCAAAGATGAAAAATATGACTTAAGTTATTAGTTGATATTTTGGTCAAAACACGTAAACTCGCAACCTTCATCAAGGGTTCTCAATGTCTTGCGAGTCCCTACACTAAAATAGAAATTCACTTCCTTCGCCCTTTATCAAGGGGGCCTGCTTTATCCTGCAGTGTATTAGTATTGTGACCACGTATCAATAGCTCTTGATATAGAATTACCCTGTATGTGTGAAAATCAATCTTTTGGGCTAAGAAATGGAACATTTAGTATTAAGGTTCTCATACACATAGGAGCCACCAATTTCAGTGAGATTTTCACACAATTCTTTCATAATGGTGCCCCCTTCACCTACTTTTCGGAAATAAGGATGGGGACTATTCTGTTTCAACATCTCATCCTTTTGTTTTTAGAGGAGATAAGCGACCCCTAGATTTGGCAATGGTTTGCTCCCTTTCCTCTATGAAAGCACGTGCAGATTCATCTGAACCAATAAAGGGCAATAAAGAGTGGAGATAGGCTGATCTATTTGAGGGACTTTGTTTTTGTTGGACCGGTCAGTAGCCACTGTCCGCTGGATGGGAGACATTTAGTTCGCCAGGGCTGGTGTATCATTGTGACGTGATGCACAAATGATATCGTTGTAGCCATGCAAATCAAAAGCTGATCCAGGGATCTCGAAAGGTAAGAGGTTTGCGAGCCTTGTGCAGAGGCCAGAGACTACTGACCTGGCCAATGGACCAGACTTCCACCAATCGATCCTCCCATCTCTCTAGTCAAGGGCACAACTATTAAAGGTGTATTGGCACCATAGAGTCTAGTTTGTTATACTGTTGGTCTGAGAATGAGGTCAAACAATTCCAATCTCAATCTTGATCATCATTGATGCTAGAACTCTCTTATCAATGAGTAACACCAATCATCTCCAACCATGATCTAAACACTTACATTCAACCATGGTCCTCTTACATATTTAATTTGATTTTCAGTCTCAACAATCTTGGATCAGTTATGTGTTACCGATTATACTTTTGCAAATGACTGCCATTAACCCATAAGAGTTCCTTGATGCCCAATATGTTTTTTTTTTTACAATGCCACTTGCGTTATCGATAGTCCATTGCTTTTTTACACTGCCACGTGCTTTGTCGATAGTCCATTGATTTCCTTATTATATGCAAGATCAAAATCTGCATAACTAATTAACTTTTTAGATAATCCATTAGTTCTAGACTTTATCCAAAGACCTACAAAAGTATCAATTATTTTTTTCCTTTGCATTGAGTTCTTGAAGAATGGGTTGGCACCAGCTAAATGCATTGATCCATCCTATTCTTTCCATAATGCTCAGGATCCTACAGCGGTATTGTTTCAGTCATTGATCAGCAGAATAGTCGATAATCTACAAGAAGGACAGCTGCTTTCTAAGTAGTAAGGCTAAATACCCCCAACCGCTCCCGAGTAGCAAATTCACCCTTTATAGTTACAGAAATAATGATAGATCAGTGCAGAAAGAGTGCAGAGATGTAATATATTTTACAATATTGCACAATTCTTTTCACTTAGGAGCGATGCACCCCCTAGGGTGCCTTGTTGCTGAATGGAAAGATGTTCTTCTATGTTCATAGACATATTGTACAGAGCTAGGAACAGCAATAAGAAATCACAGGAGGGTTGATTAATATCCCGCAGCTGCATAGTCATCCCCTCGGGTTGTATGGATATTAAATTATCACCGCAATTGATAAATGACTAGATGGATGGCTGTATGCACAAATATTGACAAATCGTGATAATGCATGACTCCCTGTTTCATATCTTCCAATGATGAATAAATAAGCTCGATCCTCTGAGAATATTGTGCAATTCTTGTAAAAGAGGACTCGAGAAAATCCTTTTTTTATTATTACTGCATTTAAATTTTTTTTCCTTTTAACATTATTTTAGTTTGGACATTATATATATATTTGGCGTTTGATTAATAAAACATGAATTGTATTTGCATCCCAGAAATTAAGATACATGGACCTAAAGGATAATTCCAATGAAATTGATCAAATTAGTCTAAGTTCAGTAAAATACTGTGCAAGAGTTTTAGGAAGGAATGGAAAAGATGCTACAAAGTACAAATTTTTTTCAAAAATATAATTGTTAATAGTTTATTTTTTTATCAATCTACAAAATGCAAAGTGAATGAACAGAAGAAAAATCAGAATCTAATTAGTATTGGGTGTGACTGCCCTTTGCCTTCAAGACAGCATCAATTCTTCTAGGTACTTGGACACAGTTTTTGAAGGAACTTGACTGGGAGGTTGTTCCAAAAATCCTGGCGAGCTAACCACAGATCTGTGGATGTCGTTTGTGCAGATCCTTCTCTCTCCTCATGTAATCCCAGGTAGACACAAAGATGTTGAGATCAGGGCTCTGTAGGGGCCATATCATCACTTTCAGTACTCCTCATTCTTCTTTACACTGAAGATTGTTCTTAATTAAATTGGCTGTACGTTTGGGGTCGAAGCTAATCAGACGCCTCCCTGATGGTATTACATGTTGGATAAGTATTTGCTTGTATTTTTCAGCATTGAGAGCACCATTAATTGTTACCAAATCCAAAGCCCCAAACTTGCAGAACCTGCCACCATGCTTCATTGTTGCCTGCAGACATCATTATAGTACCACTCACAGGCCCTTCAGCAATCAAACTTTCTTCTGTTACATCCAAATATTAAAAATTTTGATTCATCAGGCCAGCGCTTCTACTGTCATTTTTCCACACCCCAGGTCCTATGTTTTTGTGTATACTTGAGTTACTTGTTCTTTTTCCATGTGACAGGCTTGGTTTTTAACTACAGTTCTTCCATGAAGACCACTTCTGGCCAAACATCTCTAAACGGTTGATGTTTGTAGCTTGGTCCACTAGTTGCTGTTAGTTATGATCTGATGGAACTGCTGGACATTGGTTTTGAATGGAACTGAGCATGATGTGTTTTCATCTGCTGCACTAAGTTTCCTTTACCTACAACTGCATCCACGGTACTGAATGTTACCCATTCAAAAGAGCTCAAACAGCACATCTTGAACCTCAGTCTGCTTTGAAATGCTTGCCTGGAAGAACCTTGCTGATGCAGTATAACTACCTTGTGTCTTGTGGCTATGCTCATTCTGGCAATGATGTATGACCTGTGACACAAAAGAACAAGGATTCCTAAAAGTGATGATATGACTCCCACAGTCTTTATCTCAACATCATTGAGTCTATCTGGGATTATATGAAGCGACAGAAGGATAACACGAGTCTAAATCCACTGTGTTTACTTCTCGAAAATTTGGAACAACCTCCTGCGATTTTCTGTAAAACTGAGTGCAAATACAAGTGTTCTAGAATTGATGCTGTTTTGAAGGTGAGGGCAGTCACAGCTAATACTTATTGGATTTAGATTTCTTTTTTCCATTCACTTTGAATTTTGTTAATTCATAAGAAAAAAACTATTAACACTTCTATAATTGAAAGCTGTGGAGATATGGGGGTCAGCGAGTGCCCTGGTCCGATAGCCGAAACCGCATGGACCAGGGATCATCTCACCGAACGTTCGCTCTCTTTTACCGTGGCCATAATACTACTCAGTAACACAAGGCGAGGGTAAAACAGTGTGGCAATACTTTATTGAACCACAAAACAGGCAAATAACACATAGAACAGTCCCAGCAAAATAACCAAGATGGTGCAAATTACAGAGTCTCACCCTTCCGCTGACTCGCGAGGATAAGAGCAGCTGTGACTTCAGAGCTTCCTGGGCCAACTACCCATCTGTGGTATGCACAGAGAGGAGGTAACAACAAGCTTGGAAGATGACATTTCATTGAGGTACAAGGCCAGTTGACCAGAGGGTTACAGCCTGGCTTCTTCAAACATCAGCATGGAGCCAGGTGGCGTTAAGTCCCGACTACCCCAAACGTATCCATGGTTCAGTAGCAGATCTGTATTTTTTCGGTCGGGGCCTTGGTCCCTCAAGCTGGCATCTTGTAGCATGTTAAATCTGTATCTCTCATGATGGAGCCATGATGTCTTGGCTGCTGTCTTGTAAAGAGTCTCTGGTTCTTTGGATGTCTGGATGTATCTCTGTATCTGGAGGTATGTGTTACAAAGGCGCATATATCCTCTATTTATAGTTAACAACAGTCCTTTATGCCAGCATCCAGAGGCAAAGGGGAAGAATGGTGATGAAATCAACTCCAATTTGATTATTTAATGTATTTACATAGTTTTTTTCCTGCATTTTGCAAGTCAGCCAGCTAGCTGGTCTGGACAATGTGTAATCAACATATCAGCGAACATCATTGTTCAATTATCATGCGTCTCTAGTCTTACAGGATAACAGCACAGTATGTAAAGGCTGGGTCTCACATAGCGATACACCAGCGATCCCGACAACGATATGCACTTGTCAGGATCGCTGGTGTATCGCTACATGATCGCTGCTGAGCTGTCAAACAGGCAGCTCAGGGCAGCGATCAGCACAGCGACACTGCTGGGTAACATCGCTGTTACCCGCAGTGTACGTTGGATACCAGCGCCCTGATGCAGGGAGCTGGTAACCAAGGTATACGTCGGGTTTCCAAGCGCTGCGCGGTGCCTGGAAACCCGTTGTGTACCTTGGTTACCAGCTCCCTGCATCAGGACGCTGGTATCCAAGGTACACAACGGGTTTCCAGGCACAGCCCGCGCCTGGAAACCCGCTGTGTACCTTGGTTACCAGCGGATCGCTGGTCTCCCGCCTGTCACACGCAGCGATGCGTGCCTGTCAGCGGGAGACCAGCGATCAAAAAAATGTCCTGACATTTCAGCGACGATCAGCAATACCCGGCAGGGGGGCTGATCGTCGCTGAATGTCACACACAGCGATATCGCTGGGGAGATCGCTGCTGCGTCACAAAACTAGTGACTCAGCAGCGATCTCGGTAGCGATATCGCTATGTGAGACGGGCCCTTTACATCAAATGTGAACTTACAAGTCAATATTACAGGCTTATACGAACAAAAGTCTGTGTTTTCTTGACCAACCAGGAAGAAACACATACATTTTAAAGTCAACATATAGATAACAGTCAATGACTCCTGGCTTAATGAAAACAGACATCTGGTTAATTAAGATAAAATACTGTGTCGTCACAAAAGCATTCTTACATTTGTAGCATTTTTTCCACACCTGCTTGAAACTTTAGCATATATACATAACTATTACAATTTCTTTGTCTCTATTACTGAAGGTATAAAAACTATCATATTCTCACACACATGTTTACTAGGGTAGACCAAAATATTGATAGTGTGCAGTTCACAAAGTTATTTGTAACCAGCATTTCTTTTTCTACTGTGATTACACATAATGCTTAAGTCGAGCAACCAACTCCTTTAAATGGAACCGTCATGTCCCCAAACACTATTAACCTGCAGGTATGGGGTTTATCTGCAGGTTAATAACTCTAAAGCTGTTTGGCTTCTAAACTGAAAGCCCAGCTGCCAACAGGAAATGATTCCTCCCAGCAGCCTCCGGCTTTCAGTCATAGGGGCGCGGCTTCAGTACATTGTGAGCAGCGCCTGAAACCATGCCATGGCACTGGCTGAGTTTTCATTGTTTGTTTTTTCTATTTTTTTACCGTATTAGTCACACAAGGGGACTTGAACTTGATCACTTTGGTAATACTCTGTACCACATATATAGCACAGAGCATTATCCAGCTTAAGAGGGAGCCTAATAGACTATGTCTGAGGCACTGTCTATTAGGCTTTTATCTATGGCAGACCCCAGAGTTCATCCTCAAGTCTCTGGATTGCCATAGCAATTATCGGCTCTCTGCGATCTCATTGCAGAGAGCTAACAGAGAGGTAAGAGGGAGCATTCTTTCTGTTATAATCTATATGGGTGGATAAGAGTGCTGAGCCCTGAATGTGGTCACATTAACCAATATGTTCAACAACAAAAAAATAAGGACTGCACACCTTCAGTATTAAATTAGTGTATTATATATTGGGGGATGTGGCCACCTTCAGGGCTCTGCACCCTTATCCACCCATTTTTCCCATGCACTGTTTTAATTGCATGCTGCACCTGGTTTTCTTTCACGTCGCCGGTTCAGATGAGACATTGCTTGGCACATGGTGAAATATTGGTGATCGAGACTTTTCGTATTTAGGGACACCTTGATGTGGTTGGATGGCTTTCACGTTCTTTGATAAATAAAACACTAAGTACCTTGCATTTTTAACATTTACAGGAATGGCGTTCATGTATCCATTAGTCGCGGTTGCTGGCGCATTGTGTACATTTATGATTGTATATTGGCCACATAGCGTATTGTGCACCTGTACATAAACATAATACTAAAGGTGTGATGGATTTATTTCTTGTTTTTTTTGTATATATGGATATATTAAATCTGCAAATCCCGGCTCAACTATGGTTCAAGTAAATCAAACTATAGGCATCAAAGCGATGTAGGATTTTAGAAATTGCATTTTTGAATGAGGCATTAATTTAGGTGTTTTGTGTATTCTTTGTTTTTAAATAAACCAATGTAATTGAATTATAAGACATAGATGTCACACGTAAGTCACCCGTTTTTGAGCGAACACTGACTGCACGAGTGCAAATCCGAGAGAATATGCCCTTAGCTACTTCTTTGGAATACATAAAAATCATTAACTGGCAGACATCTGTTCATGTACGATATATCAGTATAAATAAAGAATAGAAACACAAATGCTTTAATAAAACATGGTCCAAGATGGGAAATCAGAGCTGCTGGCAGCCTCTCAAGTGCAATAATATTGCTGATCAGAAACTCAGTGAGCAGAATGGGCCCATATAAAATACAGCTGTGCACGGCTCATGTGGACCATGGAGGAAAAAATTAAAAGCATCAAGTTAGAATAACTAATAGAATAAATATAACGCATTTACAAGACGGATACAGAACCACAATAGTTAAAATGAAAAAAATAATAATAAAATATTACGGTAAGTGTAAATTTGGGGGCTTTTTAGGTTTATGAGGTTATAGGTTTATCTAAAATATTCTTTAGAGAATTTTAAAGTGGTGACTAAAAAGAGGGGCTATGTCATATATGGAAAACTTTCAGAATTAAAGTGGAACAGTGGATAGGACTAGTCATATCTCTGTAGTGTCCTTTTACATATTTCTTCATTAAAATTAGATTGGCCCTAAGTTATCATTTTTACAAACTGAATAACCCCAAGTTTAATAACCTATCTGGCAGTCCATCCATTCCCATAAGAACCTTGGTTGCTCTTCTCTACACCCGCTCCTGCTCTAGTTCAGCTTCGTCCTTCTCCTAAACTGAAAATCGAAATTGTACGCTTTATTCTAATGGTGGCCACGCTAGTAACTTGTATAGAGGCAAAACTACATTCATGTCATGAGCATCTACGCCTTTTATGAAGCGTCCCATGATTCATTTGCCTAAGCGGCAGCAATAGGTCGTTTATGGCGTTAATGAAATAACTGTGATCCATGGATGGGCTGAGTTAGACAGTAGAGACACTTCATGCTGCTTACTGTCTCTGACACTCAAATGCCATAATGGGGCCTATGAATGGGAAGGAGAGGGGGCAGCTTTATGAGATAACCCTTTAATACTGCGTATAAACATCTGCAAGTGAAAATATTGGACACATTGTGCCATTGATTTTTTTACTCCAATTCTGTCAATCAGTTGTAATTTACAAAATTATGGCAAAATGTGATAATTATTAAGAATTTCTTTGCATCTTGAACATTAATGTCATATCCACTTGGGAATGTCAAATATCTGATAGATGTTGATCTCTACACTGTCTCGAAAGAGGGGGCCATTGTGTGTCAACGGGAATAGAAGTAGGCAAATGTCACGGATGTGTCAGAGACTGCAAACCATTGCACTGCATCTGTCTGCAGAAGGTCTCAGCAGTTTGCTTTGCTTACGAGTGGCCACCTCCTCCTGTGCTAATGGCCACACCTGGACCTGAGTATTGATATATTTCCTGCTTACTGCTTGCAAGCACGGGTGATATTTTCTATTTGCATTTCCCTGTTGAGGCTTGGAGCAGTAGCAGTGGCTATCATCCTTTTTGAAGTTTGGAGGACGTTGGTGTTTTTCTATGAGTCTTCTCAAGCTAAGTGTTCCCTTGTTCCGTTTTTCTTTCCCTGTTGTCTTTAGCAGTAGTGAGGATTGACAAGCGCTTATCCTATCCTCCCCGATGCAGGGATTATCGCCAGGGTCAGGCAGGGATTAGGTATCCTGCTCGGCGATAGGAACGGAACCTATATAGGGATGATAGGACAGACAGGGTGACGTTAGATCTGTCTAGGGGTCTCCACTCCCCGCTTCCCTAGTATTGGGTCCCACTTCCCCTTATCTCTATGCGTTGCACTTAGTCTGTCCTACACTGTGCGTGACACTTAGTCTGTCCTACACTGTGTGTGACAGCAACGCATGCATGGCTCTCTCCTGTTCCTTTTTATAGGAGTTCAAAAAATTGCCGAGCAAATGTGCTTGCCAGTTATGAGAAGTCTCATTGTAATCAGTTGGGAGAGCTGCACTTCTGTAAGACTATTATAGCATGCTCTGTGGATATGTCACTAATGTTCCAGGTGTTACAACCCTTTTAATTAAAGGGGTTGTCCAGGCTTGGAATTCAAGTCTGTACTTTATGTGCACAGTGTGCCGGGAGCGTGTGGTTATGTAATTTCAAGTATACAATTTGCATACTTCCCAGCCACATTCAGACTAGACGTGTCCGAACTCACTCAATTCTTTTGCATTGAGCACGTCTAGTAGACATGTATGCAAACCATCCTCTCCCGGTGCTGACAGCGGAGAATCCTGACAGCACGCACATATTGACTGCAGACTTGAACCCCATCCCTGGACAACCCCTTTCAATGAGTCTAGGCTGCAGTACCATAAATAACTTGTGGATAAAGGTGTTGCTGTCTTTGGAAGAAGCCAGCTCTATTTTTTCTAACCCTTTACTAACTCTTTATGATACGTTATTAGCGAGCTTCTTTTATGTATTCAAATTTATGAGCCACGACTTTTCAAGCTATAATGACTGCAAATCCCAGGAGGTTGCATCTCAGTATGTATACACAATCTGAAATAAATATTTCTCCCTACTTAACGCTGTTTTACCCCAGATACATTTATTTTCAGAATTATTCCTGCCATAGATAGCCTATCCCGAGAAGATATCATTTTCAGATTAAAAGCTAGGCAACGCATTCTTAATTAGTACCCTATGAAGCTAAAAATTAAATCACAACCGGGGAATAGTTGTCATGCAAACCGAGTCCTCAATTATACTAAAGATTCAGGATCCCGTGGAGCTAATGTAAAAAATAACGTCTACTCTTAGAGATGGCTCGTTTTCTTCTAAATATATGTAAAATAAATAATTGTGCATTTCTGACGATTATTGAAACAAGAAAGGTTTCGCCGCCTGCCCGTAGAAAGTGATTTTCTGATCTTCAATTGAATTGACTTAGTTGGAGATTAAATGTAAGTCGGGTGAAAGCGATATGTTTTTGGAGGATGGTTGGGTTATGAATATTAAAACAAAGCTCGTGGTCTTATAAATGGCTGCTTTGTTCATATCTATGGCATTTGCAAAAAGTGCAATGAACCAGAAATCGATACAGTCACCGTGCGATCCAGTTGTTGGATGTCAGATCATAATGCATGTCTGTCACCTAAGAAGAATGCATTTTAAGAAATGGTTTTAATGATGATGCGAATGAATAAAAAATGCCACAAAAATCTTACAGTTTGAAATGTAAAGGTTTTGTCCAATGGTCTATCTTCTGGAGCTCAGTTCTGCTGAATCAGAGAAGCACAGGGGCCTTGCTCCATTCACTAACCGGGCAAGCATTTCTGATGTCATCACCCAAGACCTTTAAAGGCCGACTCAGGCAGTTATGAGTATTCATGAATATATAGCACCTTTGCAACCACTTGTTTTTGTGTATTAAGGCTAATGCTACACATTGAGTTTGGCTGAGACAACTGTCCCGAGGGTTTTACTGCAACTACAATAAAGTCCATGCTTGTCTGTGTACCCTCGTCAGTCGCTGTACTCTCGGGGTCACAATGTGACCCCAATCACTTGTAATGTGACCCCAATCATTTGTAATGTAATGTGGTGTAGCAGCGGCAATAAACAAACATTGGTCGGGTGACATGTTTTGTTACCAAAGTCATCATGTAGAACAAGCCAGATTTACCTTTAGACTCTGTCCTAGCCATCTGACTAATTATCCTCCCTGTAACTCTTGCCTACGGTCTAGCATCCAACTACTTCTTCCTAGCTTAGCCCAATGAATCCAGTTGCTGTTTCTCTCTCTGCTTTATTTAATCAAGCTACAATTTACAAACTCATTTCTGCTATTCAGGTACCTGATGACCTAAACATCTCTGCCATTCCTATGGATTGGGCTGATAATGTCTCAACCATCTCTCTTTAATGGCAAAATTCATATAACTAACAGTTTGGGGTAATAGGACAGTTGTCCCATTTACAATACATATCACCTATTCACAGGATAGTTGATAAATGTATGTTTACTGGGGGTCTGACTACTGGGATTTTGGTAATCCCATTGACAATGAATGGAGCGAATGTTGAACATGGGCCTCTCCGCTCCATTAAAGATGGGGCTCTGTACCCTGTTCTTGGATAGGGAATCTTGGAATTCTTGGCCCCAACACGTCCGACTATCAACCACATTCGGATCCTTCAGACGGAACCTGAAAACCCATCTCTTCAGGAAAGCTTACAGCCTGCAATGACCCCACTACCTCCTCACCACTACCGGAGATATCGCCTCAACCAACACCGGAACTGCTGCAACCCCCAACCTACTGTCTCCTTCCCCACCATCCTGTAGAATGTAAGCCCGAAAGGGCAGGGTCCTCTCCCCTCTGTATCAGTCTGTCATTGTTAGTTTACTGTAAGTGATATCTGTAATTTGTATGTAACCCCTTCTCATGTACAGCACCATAGAATCAATGGCGCTATAGAAATAAATAATAATAGGGGATAACTTTCTATTTTGGGAAAACCTCTTTAACTGTGAGAACAAGATTACGGTAACTTATAAAAACTGAACACATGGTCTACTTTTTGCCCTGTAGAATGGATCATGTGGTGTGCCATTATAAAAAAAAAAACTAACGTGAATGAACAGTTTTCGATATAAGTTGGAAAATGTTGACTCGTACACAGTACCAAAGCAATCCTTTAGGTAGTTGCCCTGATCACTGGAAAACTTGCAGAACACACTTGCTTGATCTTTTTAGGAACTACCATAGAAGCAAATTGAGAGTCACACATGCACTGCCACCTCTACATTCTTTACCGAGCAGCAAGGATCTGTTCTCAAGATGGTGGATAAGTCATAAATGCCCCAGATGGGGTTATGCAAATTGCCTCCACAGAGAGGAAGAGGGCTTCAACTCTAGTGCCACCTATTGGAAGCAGAAATCCTAAAGGTCAATATCGATCCTTTAATGAGCCTCGCCACATGATATAAGCCAAACCAGAATCTTAATTTGCAGACATGATGCTTTTCCCCTCATCAGTACAAAGCAAGAGATCTTATGTGGCTGTATGAGAGGCTTCTGACTGGGATCTAAGTGGTAACAATTCTCTTTGTGGAGAGTGACATGCCAGTGTAAGGAGGCTTATAAGCCATGCAGTGCTCCTCTGGGAAATTAAATATTCAAAGAAGACGAGGTCTTGAACTCCAGTGTCACCTATTGGGGGTAGCAGTTCAAAAAGTCAGCATCGACCCTTTAATGAGCCTTGCCACATGACATGCCAATTGAGATTCTGGTTTGGCTACTTCCAATAGGTGGCACTAGAGTTCAAGTCCTCTTCCTCTCTGAAGAAGCAATTTGCATGTTAAATTTCAGAGATGAGCATTGCATGGCCTATAGGTCTCCTTACACTGGTATGCCTGAAATGTCACTCTCTACAAGGAGAAACGTTATCCCTTAGATCCCTGCCTGATGGGAATAAAACGTTGACATAATTGAATATTAACGTGATCTTGTGTGAATTACAAAATAGTAAAATTTCCAGCGTAAAGTCAAGTTTATCTTTTTAGTTTAAGTACAGTATAAAGTTATTTTGTTGTACTATATGACAATTGGGCACTTTTGGCCAAAAATGCTGTAAGAACAAGATCTATCTTCCTTTCAGAGATGCCCAAAATCCCAAGAATCTGCCTATAGTCTATTTGGGAACAATTGTACAAATGCAATTAGAAGCCATTTGGATAGTAAGAATGCATTAAAAAACTGCATACATCTACAAGTCCTTTTTATCCTAACTGTGGTAATGTCTATAATGTCTATGAACCATGCTTGTTCATTTTATTCCAACATTGTTGTCAAAAAGGGAAAAAAAATCTTTTTTTTTTTTTTTTTACCCTGAACATTACCACTGTTTTCTGCATACCAAAACAAGTCATTTCAATGTGACATTATTACACCAGGTGGCCTCTTAAGAGTCAGCTCAATGTGATTTCAAATGATAGGTTAGAATGTATAAAGGAAATTAAAATAGTATCATACTTCTGATTTAAAAGCCAGTTAATTGCAAGGGCTTGTTAATAAACAGTAGAAAAAAAATCACTGAAGGCAATGTCATATGTACTACGAGGCGGATAAATAAACCGCGGCAATGAAAGCAAGCGTGATGTGACGCATTTAATCGAAATTAAAATTCACTAAATAATATTTTACCGCTCAATCGGAATGATCTACAGTCTTCATGTCTTCAAAGCCGTGAATCGCTCTACGGATTGACATCTGAATATCTGATAATGCATCTGATGTATAATAGAACGCTAATCGGGTAATTCATCCAAAGACGGAAAACTAGAGCTGGTTTGTCGTTGGGAATCTGCGTAGAGTGAATCGTTTCTCAGATAAAATCTTATACTTAAAAAAAACATTCATGTAGAATCCTGTACAAGTATTTACTCTGTTATTGTAGAGCCACTCAACTAATACGGAATAAAAAAAGAATAAAATTTGAGCCGAAGCACATGTTAAGTTCAATGCACAGGTGTTTATTCACACTGTGGTCATTTAACAGACAGAACCTAAGAGAAAACCAAAAGTAGCAAATACCCTGCAGTAAGTAACTAGATAAATAGCAATAGTACATGTAAATAACATAGAGGACTTGGTTAACACATTTTTGATCAAAGAAACGTAAAAGCCATCCCACCGCAACAAGGTGTACCCAATCAGGACTGCCCCGATTGGGTACACCTTGTCGCGGTGGGATAGCTTTTGTGCTTTTTTTTTTAAATCATAACAGTGTTAACTAAGTACCATAAGTTATTTACATGTATTACTACTATTTATTCATTTACTTACTGCAGGGTATTTGCTCATTTTTATTTTTATTTTTTTTGGTACTGATATGGAATAACACTTTGTTTCCAACATTATGATTCTCAATCATTGTCCGTGACCGGCTGTGCTAACAGAAATGGAGACAGTTTGGATCCTGGATAATTGAAATACTGTACATTCTAATCAGAAGTTTCCTTTATAAACCCTATTTTATGAGATTAAGGGTCTGATTTTTTTTTCCAGGCAGATGAGACCTCTGTGTTTTTCCAAGAGGAAGATGCTTTAGGAAACATTGGTGTTTCTTATTTCCTGAAGTCTTTTCATCATTTTTTGGGGGGGGGAGAAGGGTTGTTTGTTCGGCAATTTTTTTTTTACGTTTTTGCCCACCAGTGGGTTTTTGAGAGTTTTGTTTACTGCATTTTAATATATATATATTTTTTTAAACTTAATTCAACAATTAATAACCGCTAGTGTATTTTCAAGCAAAAACTCTCAAAGCTCTCAAAAAGATGGCTTGGGATTTTTGGGCTGTCTTTGGAAGCCAGAAGCGGTTAAAAGACGTTCAAAAGTCTGCACATATGAACAGCAAGCCCCATTCTGGCCATTGGTTGGACCCCCACTGATCTAGAAGTTTTTGCTTGTCACATGGATATGTGATAACTTTGTCTTTACCAAATTTCCATCGACCCAGCCTAACTGACAGCTGCAGCTTGTACTGAGCAGTGTGAGATCTCAGCAGCAAGGAGGAGGGACACTGAGGAGCTGTCAATCAGGCTAAGTGGGCCGAAACTCAGAGGAACAGATTGGAAGAGACTGAGTAGCTATCAAGCAGACTAGGAGGTGAAGGTTAGGTAGCAGCAGGGTGGAGGGACACGGAGTATCTGTCAATTAGGCTAGGTGGGCAGAGATTCAGAGAAGCAGAGTACAGAGAGACAAAGTGGTTTTCATTCTCGATTAATGGGGGAAGATTTGTCAACCGTAGGGAGGACAGACACTGTGGAGCTGGGTGGTTGGAGATTCAGGGTAGCAGGGAGGAGGGGCACTGAGAAGCAGTCAATCAGATTAGGTGGGTTCAGAATTGGCTGCAGCAGGGAGGAGGGACACTGAGTTGACAAATCCTCTCTCAGGCTTTCACCTCTGTAGGTAGATAACAGGATTCATTCTTACATATTCTCTCTTCTCCATGTTGTTGTTGTTGTTGCGTTGCAGTAATACAGTGATTCAATTTTTCTTGTTTCTTTGACCCTCCTGTCGCCCAGAATCTTTTGTTCTGTAATAAACTATTTTTGTTTTTCATGTAAACCAGAATATTGAAAATGAGATCAACAAAGGCTGTTATTAGCTCCTGCTTGCTTTTATTGTTATTGTTCATCTTTCACCCATGTGTGCTGTATCTTCCTGAAAATAATCCTTTGTGTGTCTGTTAGTAATATCGTTATATTTGTCACCTGAACAATTTTACTGGACTTTTATTGTGCCATCTCCTTTCTATATGGCTTTTGTTTTTTTTATTGCAATATCCAAAAAAGCATTTTAAAAGGAATTGTTTAAAAACACTCACAAAAAATAGTTATCTGATACCCCTCTACCCAGGGGATAGAATGTAATTTATTGGTGCCAGAATGAAGCCTTCTGTAACGCAACACCTTACCATATCTGTACACGGGGCATCTATCTTGGGTGATTTGCCAAGAAGTATGACATAAAAACCTTCAGAAATCAGATATCCATGTTCTTTGCATAGGTGGATGATGTAATTTTTCAACCCCTACCAATCTCACATTTGATATGGCATGAATATCTTCATGAAAAATAATATTTCTGTGATGCTGAGTCACTACTCACAGACAAACCGTGACACATGGTAGTCAGGAGGTCCAATGGTAGATACCAGGAAGCCATGTAGTATATAGGAACGAGACAAGGGCGTGGTTGGGTAACAGTCCGTGGTCAAATACCAGGCAGGTACGTCAAGAAAATGTAGTTAGACAAATTGATAGTCAGATGCCAAGTCTGGGGTCAGGTACCTGATGTCAGAAAGCATCAAGAGCAGAAGGGATAATCCATGCGAATAGTCACGACAAATCATAGGTCCGACAATAAAAACAGAGAAACAGACACAATATGCTAATCACACACACCAAACAAAGCTAAGCTACAACTTACACTGGACTGCGGACAGCAACCCAGCTAAATAGCTTGAAAATGATTAAAGATGGGAGGCACCTTGAGAAATGCCCACAGGCTAGACCAGATTGAGCAGCAGGGCTGTCAATCGCAAAACCGACAGTCCAGTCACAAAACCGACAGTCCAGTATACTACAGACTCCATAGGGCGACTGAGCTGTCACTCAAGAGGCTTTTAGGCCACAGTCAGATATGAAACTGTGCCAGTTTCTTATCCATTTTTTCAGTTCTCTAAAATACCATCACATGTAAATTAAAGTATTATACAGTGCAAACATGGACTTCTTGGATCCTTTAAACTGATTAACGCTCTTTGTGACCTATCTCTTCTCTAGCTGGAAGTAAAGCTGCTGCATGTTATACCCAAATTTGTTAACGCTAATACGATATTTGAAAATAGGTTTTCTAACCCGGTCAACCTTTGTAACGGTGATGGTTGACAATATGGCTCAGGATGGTCTTGAATGTATGGGTACGGTTTAAAAGTATTGTTTTGTATAGAAGATATGGACACCAATTATGAAGGCATGTATAGTGTTTATTATTTTTAGATGATACCTATATTTTAAATTGGGTAATTTAGTGACTCTGTGTTTGCCTTGCAGCAGTGAGGTCCTGGTGTTACATCTCACCTTGAGCAGTTGATCCTCAAAGTCCAAAGTTGAGATGATCACTTCTAATTCTAGTAATGAAGCACGGACAAGTGGTGCTGGCGCAGCAAGGATCTCTAGTGGGAACAACAGTAGCTTTTGTGACAGAGTTAAAACCGCAGCGACTGAAGTAGCTGAGCTGGAATAACGAGAGCAGAAGCTGAAACTTTGATGTGGCCCAGTTGACTCCGTTAAGAGGTACCGGTATTGCAGAGCTGAGTTTACAATCAAAGATCATTAGAGCTGAGTTAGCACAGCGATGTGGGTGGGTTCACTCACCGATGAGGAAACCATGTAGAAAATCTGAGTGTGCAATGGAGGCTTAGTATAAAACCAAAGAAATGAACTGTAACATAAGTTGGTTTAAGTGCAATGTGTAGGAGCACGTTCACACTGTGGCGACTAAGCTAATAAAGCCTAAAATAAAAAGAGCAAGTACCTTGTAGTAAGTAAATAAACAGTAATAGTACATGTAAATAACATAGAGTACTTAATATAGGAAAGATGTGTATCTTCGTACCATGTTAGCCAGTAGATAGAAAAATATTTAGACTTGAGAGTCCTCAGTGGTTGATACCTTTTAATGGCTAACTGAAAAGATGGTAACAAACTACAAGCTTTCGAGACTACTCCGGTCTCTTCATCAGGCAAAGACTAATACAAAATCTGAAGAATCACATATTTATACACAACAGGACACAGGAATAATGCAATAGGTAAGACAAGTGACGTGAAGCAGAACTGTCATTATGGCAGAGGGATGAACATAAATATTGCAACAGTTCATAGATAAGGAGTGAAAGTTTTATTACCCTTTGATTGGAGTCTGCTATTTTGTTTTGATGCCCCTAGAAGGTCAGAGAAGCAGATTCCTTAATTGATGTAGAAAGACATGAATCCGTGTGATATATTCATTCCAGCACTAAGAGTGTCAAAGGTCATCATAAGTTTATATTCCCAAACCTTTCTATCTTTCTCAGATTTGAAGTTAGATTTTAATATAAGTAATTCCATATCCATCATGCTATGACCGGGTATACAAAAGTATTTTGCCACAGGTAAATCCATTCTTTTTTCTCTTATTGTGTGGCAATGAGAATTCATCCTTGTTCTCAGTTTTTGCCCGGTCTCCCCCACATACAGACCCCCAGTTGGACATTTCGTACAAATAATTAGGTACACCACATTAGATGTGATGCAGCTGAAAGTACCTGGGATCTTGTAGTACTGATGGGAGTTGAGGATCTTTATCTGGTCCGTGGTCATTATAGATGCACAGGTTTTGCATTTCTTCTGGTTGCAAGGAAAGGTTCCTGCAGCTGTTGGGGAGGACAGGGAACTTCTGACAAAGATGCTTCTTACATTTGGGGGCTGCCTAAAACACAGTAGTGGGGGGTCTGGAAATATGGATTGTAATCGGGCATCTTTTTGTAGTAAAGGTTGTAGTTTCCGTGCAGCTCCCCTTAGCATCTCCAGATTGGATTGTAGGTGACCACTAGAGGCACCCAGTTATTTTCTTCTTTAGCTCTTTACTTTGTAATGTAGCAGGTGATTCCTTGATATTCTGGTGGCTCTTGTAATTTGGTTTTAAATTGTTCTTGGATGGTAGCCCTGGTTCAAAAAGGTCTTTCTGAGGCGAATAAGGTGTTCATCTCTATCCATAGGGTTGGAACATATACGGTTGTATCTGATGGCTTGGCTGTAGACAATAGAGTTTTTTATGTGTTTTGGATGGAAACTGTCCCATTTAAGGTATGTCGGACGGTCGATTGGCTTCTGGTACAGGGATGTCTCTATTTCATTGTTCTTTAGCTTAATGGTGGTGTCTAAAAAGTTAATTTCAGTGCTGGAGTAGTTAAGTCTTAAGTTGATGGTGGGATGAAATTGATTGAACTGTTCATGGAACGTCTTTGGCTGTTGTTCAGACTCCGTCCAGATGATTAAAATGTCATCAATGTAGCGGTAGTAGGCCCGAGGCCTGATGGGACATGAGGACAAAAAGTCGCTTTCAAGCTTGGCCATGAAAATATTTGCATACTGTGGAGCCATTTTACTTCCCATAGCTGTGCCAGTCTCCTGAAGATAGATCTTGTTGTTACTTAGTTACTTAGTGAACACTATTTTGCTGGAAAAAAATAAAGCATATGTGCCATCCCACCACGATAACCTGTACCCAATCGGGATGGTCCTATCTCTAGTATTAAAACCTCACCATGTGTCAACCAACCTCAGTGTAGATGGGGGGCAGAGCAAAGACCCTTCTGACACCTGCCCATTGGAAGTTATATAAATAAAATGTAGCTCAGCGTAGCAGAGCTGGCACAATGATGTAGCAGAGATATCACATCGATGTAGCAGTGTTGATTGAATGTTGAAGAACCTGTTGTCACAGGTTTACCGTAACAGACAGGGACCAGAAGGCCGCAGCATCTGATTTCACGTACTCCTGGACGGATTAGGCCTCTTTCACACTTCAGTCGTGCGACGTCAGTCAAAATCCGCCAAAGTGTGAAAAAAGCGGATCCGCCATTTTTTTTTTTTGGCGGATCCACTTTTTTCCCATTGACTTGCATTAGTGGCGGATTTTGACGGATGGTCGTCCGTTGGATCCGTTTTTTGACGGATCCGCCATAAATTTTCCGGATCCGCCGTGTCCGCCATTTTGTATAATGGTCGCCTATGGGTGGCGGATCCGCTGGCATCCGTTTTTGACGGAATCCGCAAGCGGATCCGTTGCTCCCATAGAAAATACATACGAAATGCCGACAACACTGTCCGGGGTCTCTCTCTCTCTCTCCTCCGGGCCAGACATGCGTACCTGCATTTTCCGGGTTTAAAAGTTCATGGCGAATCCGTCAAAAAACGGATCCGTTTGCATCCGTTTTTCAACTTTTCTGGCGGATCCGCTATTTTCACACTTTGGCCGATTTTAGCTGACGCCAAATGACTGAAGTGTGAAAGAGGCTTTAGAAGCAAGTCTCCTACATATTAAACACTGTAGGTTTTTGCTAGCAGTGCAGGGGTTAAACCATTCATCTTAGAATCTCTGAAGCCTCCCTGCTTGGATGATCTCAGCTGTACAGTATTTGCCACTCTCGTCTGCTATATATTCTTTCCTCTGGCAATTTAGAATGCCAGTATTAAGTTTTGTACTGCATGGTGTGGAGTGGAGGAGTCGGTTGTTGGTAGAGGCGTTTGGAGTATTGTTCTGTGACTGTTGCTTGGAATTTTTGAATGTTTGCAAATACTCTTCTTCTCCTATTTGGTTTAGATTCCTTTTCTCTCTGGTGTTCTCCTCTGTTGTCTGTGAATGCATATTTATATGATTGTACAATAATAATGGGAGAATAGACAGGCACTATACCTGACTCCATTTGATTGACATCATATCATGTGTAAAATTATAAATTGGATATACCTGACATCAATTATAATAAGGACCCACCAGTGTCCCCTTTTTGGCATTTCTGCTTTTTTAATATGTTTTTATAGGAATTTCAATAAAGATTGTTATTTTTTATCCTATGGATCTCTTCCTTATTTTTGCCAGTTACCTTTGGCAAAACCTGTGTTGCATTTATCTCGGAGAAGCGCCATTTGAATCACTTTTTGGACTTTGTGACTAATAAGTCCTTCCTTGTTAGTCTGGTTTATGTATATTCATGCACTATTACTCCCCACTTCCCTGGGTGGTAGAGGTGGACAGATGCGAGTTCAGCAAGGTGCGTGGACCCAGCCCCAGTGTCTTCAACATCAGAAGTAGTCCACGGAGAAAGGATAGCTAGTGCGCTCCTAGCATTAGGGACAGGGAAGGAGCCTCTGGCCCCGTATTATCTGCCAACAGAATCGTGACAGTAACACTGGCCCATACTATTTTTTAATTCATCCTAGATCCTATTACTGCTCTAGCTGGGCAACTGCAGAAGTTCAGCCTGGAGGTGGCAGATCTTTGCTCTGTTGTTTTTCAGCACCCAAACACATCTGGTTTGGTGACTGCAAGTCCCAGACAACCCCTGGTGGAGCCCAAGGTCGCATTGCCTGACAGGTTCTCTGGGGGGGGGGGGGACAAGTTTGTTACATCCAGGGAGGCCTGTAAGCATTACTTTAAATTGCGTTCTCACTCCTCTAGAACTGAGGACCAGCGAGAGGGGATCGTAATTTTTCTCCTTCAGCGTGAGCCTCAAGCCTGGGCATTTTCTCTCCCATCCGAATCTGAATTGCTACGGATGGTTGAGACATTTTTTTCAGGCCCTGGACCACATATATGATGACTCTGATTGCTTCTCCCTGGCGAGTTTACATTATGTCAGCTTTGGCGGTGAGACCAGCAGGCGGAGGAGCAAGCGTTATATGTAAGGGTAAAGGATGCCTTTGCCCTGCATGAGACTCCGGTCTCCCTTGAGACGACCATGTCTCTGGCCATCCGTGTGGCCCACTGTCTTCTTCAGAGACGTAAGGAGACACTCCGATTTGCGGGGGATCCCAGAGTCCTGGGAACTTTGGTCTGAATCTACCGAAGAAGCTATGCAGTTGGGTGGGACTGAACGTTCTGTTGGTCCAGTGTGTTTCTTCTGTGGTGGAAAGGGTAATTTTATGAGTGCTTGTCCTACCATTTCCCCCCCATAATCATCAGCTGGAAAACTAAGGAGCCCAGGGTGCGGGGAGTTTGGCAACCTGGGTGTACTTGTTTCCTCCGTTGGTAAATCTTAATTTTTTTCTAATGGCCGAGATTCCATCTTGGTAAAGATAAGGTGGTCATTTCTGCCTTTCTGGACAGTGGTGCAGGGTTTAATTTGATCAAAGCTAGGTGGCCTCAAACCACAAGTATGGTCTAGATCAATACTCAGTATTGCTATTGACTCTGCACCCTTGAGCCAGGGGTACTTTACCCAGGTTGTTCATATGTTACTTCTACAGGTAGGGGCCATGCACTCTTGAATTTATAGACTGTTATTTGCTAAAGGAATTGACCTCTCCTGGGGTTTTTGGACTACCTTTGCTTATGCTTCACCACCCTGCGGTAGGCTGCCAGACTCGGGACATGGTTAAATTGGAGTGAGTATTGCCAAGAACACTGCTTGGCCACCTGGCTTGCCAGGGTGGGCACCCAAATTCTGCCTGAATGCCTGTCTGACTTCAGGGATGTGTTTTTAGGACAAGGGTATCAGGAACTTCCTCCATAGTGTCCTTATGATTACGACATTCATATTAATCCGGTGAACAAGCTGCCAAAGAGCAGGTTATACAATAACTTTGGTCCAGAGAGGCAGGCCATGAAGGACTATATCACTGAAAGTCTGGCAAAGGGTCTTCTTCATCTCCCATTGCTGCAGGGTTTTTTTTTGTCAAGAAAACAGACTGGGGTTATGTGTTGTGAATGTGCTAGAAATGAATTCTGAGCAGAAGCTCCCTCTGGTGGTTACAAACAGTACTGAACTATCCAATGAAGATTGTGAAGATTGGCGATCAGGTGTTACTGACTGGTCTTATATAAGGGAGGTTCCCTCCCATCAGGGTTGCCGGTGATCAATTGTTCTGGTCTCATCTTTGATTCCTGTTCACTTTGTAGCTTGCTGTTTCGTGCCTGCATCTTCTGCTAACAGATAAGACATTTTCTTCTTTTAGTTTTTTGTGCTTGCTTTTTGCATTTTGTCCTGCACTTCTGTGGGGGTCTGCCGGGTCCCCTCCGGGGGCTTGTGCTCCTCTCAGTTTAGTTCAGCCACTGTTGTTTGTTCATTTGCCTTTTCCAGTTTTTTCAGTGGCTGCTGTTTAGTTTTGTTACACCAGAGAACTAATTTAGGTGGTAGAGGCCGGTGATACTGTTATGATTTGGAAGCTGAGGAGAGCAGGCAAAAAAGGAAATACACCAGAGAGGTTGGAATCTATGGGATTGCAGTACCCTGACTAACCACCACAACTAAAGGCAGCCGTGGAGCGTACCTACGTTGGTCCTAGACGCCTCGTCACAGCCTGAGAAGCTAACTACACCTAAAGACAGAAAGAGGAAAACTATCTGCCCCGGAGCAGATCCCCAAAGAACATAGAAAGCCCCCAAACATGTAATGGCGGTTAGACAAGAGGAAATACAGACACAGACAGAAAATAGTATGAGCAAACGTTGGGGCCCAAACTTCCTAAATAGAAAAGGATAGGAAGGACACTTACTGCAATCCCAAAAAACCCTGAAAAGTACCAACTCTACTAATTACAAAAACACCTGAGATCACACGACCTCTACCACCTAAATTAGTTCTCTGGTGTAACAAAACTAAACAGCAGCCACTGAAAAAACTGGAAAAGGCAAATGAACAAACAACAGTGGCTGAACTAAACTGAGAGGAGCACAAGCCCCCGGAGGGGACCCGGCAGACCCCACAGAAGTGCAGGACAAAATGCAAAAAGCAAGCACAAAAAACTAAAAGAAGAAAATGTCTTATCTGTTAGCAGAAGATGCAGGCACGAAACAGCAAGCTACAAAGTGAACAGGAATCAAAGATGAGACCAGAACAATTGATCACCGGCAACCCTGATGGGAGGGAACCTCCCTTATATAAGACCAGTCAGTAACACCTGATCGCCAATCTTCACAATCTTCATTGGATAGTTCAGTACTGTTTGTAACCACCAGAGGGAGCTTCTGCTCAGAATTAATTTCTAGCACATTCACAACAGTTATGCCGTTGCCTAGACGTTGCCATATCCTCTCCCTCCATCCCAGACCTCTTTAGTCTGATTGTGGGAGCTAAATAGTTTTCTAGACTGGATCCCGGAGGGGCTTTAAATCTCTTTCTCATCAAGGAGTGGCATGAGTGGAAGACAGCTTTCAATACACCTGAGGGACACTATGAAAACATTGTGATGCCATTTGGGTTGACTAATGCTTCCACCGTCTTTCAACACTTTGTTATTGACATTTTTTAGTCACCTGGCAGGTAACTTTGTTGTGATCTACTATGATGATACTTTGATTTATTCGCCTAACCTCGAGTCACAACAGGTACATAGCAGGCAGTTCCTTCAGATACTCAGAGACAATAAATTATTTATCAAACCAGAGAAATGCTTGTTTTCCGTTCAGTAGATTCGTTTTCTGGGTTATTTTTGTCATCCACCAGTTCTCGCATGGATCCGGCAAAGGTTCGAGCGGTAGTTGATTGGAAACATCTTGAGGACCTAAATGCCTTACAAAGGTTTTGAGGTTTCACCAACTACAACCGAAAGTTCATGAAAAACTTTTCGGTAGTGGCCAAACCTCTGATAGATATGACCACGAAAGGGATGGACTTTTCCAAATGCTCTAGTCCGTCCCGAGAGGCTTTTGATACCTTGAAAAGATGTTTTGCAACTGCGCCAATCCTTATGCAGCCTGACATCACTCAGCCATTTATTGTATTAGTTGATGCATTTGAAGTGGGGGTGCGGGCTGTATTATCGCAGTGTATATCTTCTAGTAAATGACATCCATATGCATACTTTTCTAAGAAACCATTGTCTGCTGAGAAAAACTATGACATTTGTAACAGGGACTCTTGGTAATTAAGTGAGCTTTTGAAGAGTGGCATCATTTTCTGGAAGGGGCAGTTCATAAAAATCTGTTATATTTGGAATCTGCTAAGAATTGGACGCCTAGACATGCAAGGTGTTATTCTTCGCTAGATTCAACTTTTTTTGTGATTTATAGGCCGGGAAGCAAGCATGTTAAGGTGGTCGCCTTATCCCGTTGCTTTCCTGGGGTGGAGAGAATTGTGAACCAGTTCCTATACTACAGAAAGGAGTAATTATTGCTGCTATAAGTTTTGACCTTGAGAAAGAAGTTGTAGAGGCTCAGGGGGAAGCCACTACTGCCTGTGCTTTAGGTAAATTGTTCGTACCGTGAATCTTCGTCTTAATGTTATAAGTGAACATCATGATTTGGTCTTTGTCCGGACTCCCAGGAAGTAAGGTTACCACAGATCTCCTTACTCAGTGTTTTTGGTGGTCTGGGGAGCATCAGGATGTCCGGGAGTATGTAGCTGCCAGTAGTGTGTGCGCGTTCTAAGAACCCTCATACTCGTCTGCCGGTCTGGGTTTCTCCAACCATTGGCGATTCCCAGTAGACTTTGGACTTATTTATCAGTAGATTTCATTACTGATTAACCCATATCTGCAGGTGGTACAGTTATTTTGGTGGTAGTAGACAGGTTCAGCAAGATGTCTCATTTCATTGCGCTAGCCGCCTTACCCAATGCCAAGACCATGGTGCAAATTTTCGTCAAAGAATAGTGGAATTCCTACCGATATTGTTTCTGGCCAGGGGGTGCAATTTATTTAAAAATTTTGGAAAGCGTTTTGCACTCGGTTGGGAATCCGTCTATCATTTTGCCTTTCATCCACAGTGTAATGGGAAAAGTAAACTAAAACTAATCTAATAATAGTAATCTGACAACAGAGTCGTGACACCTGTGTAGCAAAGCTGAGTTTTCAATGGAGACTCAGTGCAGCAGAGCGGGCACAGTGATGTAACAAAATTGTTCGATGTAACAGTGCTGGGATCACAATGAGTGGAATACCAAAGCTGTATTTGCAGTGTTGCTACAGGAACGTCAACTACTCAAATACTCAGGTGGGTGACGTTGCCAGAGTGCATTGGATTACTGAGAAGACATGGACTAAACACTTGTGCTCGAATACGACCAAAGGCACTGAATGCATTGAGTTTGTATATTTTCCTTATGTTTCTTGGGGTCTTTTTGGTTTCCCACCAAGTTCCAAAACTATACTGGTAAGTACAAAATTTGTCCTAGTGTGTGTCTGAGATAAAGAAATTGGTTTGAGCCCCATTGCGGTCAAGGAGTTACTTGTATAATGAAATTCAGTTCTGTGGATTGTTAATGCAAGATGAGCCCATTTTGGATAATTCTCTAAATCCACTCAGAATTTCATTAATTGATTTTTTTTTTTACATTACTGTTTCTGCTTTACCAATTATATTTTTAAGTATCTCATTGCATATAATTTGCACTTATTAAGCAATAAATAAAACTGGTGTTAAATGTTAGCATTAAATGGTCCTCGCAGAATCAGGAATGAAATGCCGGAGGACAGCAACAGCTTGCCTATTAGATTTCCGAGAAAGAAGATGTCTTTGTTTGGTATCATTCCCCAAGCTTTCTGTTACAAATCCCAGCATGAGGTTTTCACCCTGGCAATTATTATCTGGTGCTGATGTTGATAGGACAGAAGGATTAATTCTTAATTTTCTGAAGAGAACTATAGCATCTGTTCACTTATCACATACATTGGCCAAACATCATGTCTTTCACACAGTAGAAACTGAGTCGGTCACCAGGTTGCCTAGTGGTCTATGGTTCGTCATTTAACCCTTTTGTATGCCGTAGGTGTGCATTGTTTGACAGCCTGGCACCCTAGAGGTTAATGTGTCTCATCCTACTGTTCCCTGGTGGTTTAAAAACAGACTTTCTGGATCTAAATGGAGGCTGAATGATTGCACGTTACTTCTACACAGCCCAGTTATTACCTATCCCTGCAAGATATAGAATTACACCATAACAGCGATGGCAGCACAAAGAGACAGAGCTTGCATAAAGATTACATTTTTGCCGTATGTATGGGCAGAAGCCGAACCTTTTGATAAGAAGTTAAAACACAAATGATAAATGCAGCGCTAGTTGTTATCAGATTTATTCCCTGGTTTACGAGCGCCTTGAGTGTTGTCGGAGCTCATGTGGTGTGCAGATAGGATCAGAGCGGGTATCAATATGAATTAAATCTAACAGATGATTACGGACGTAAGATTCTACCCTTAAGAACACAAAACACAAGTTGGATGAACCCGCCGATTCTGTCACGACTACATTACCATCTGATGGCCATGGGGACCTCCCGATGATGATGTTTAGAGAGTAGGACTGGGCCTTTCAAATGTAATTTTCAAAATTCTGCCCCATTTTCAAATGGCCACTGTGTGAATGCGCACCTAAACATTGTACCTATACTAACATATGTTCCGGCTCATTTCTTTTGTCTTCCTTTAGTTTTTTGTACTTTCTACATATAGGGTACACATTGTTGCAGTTGGATGGCTTTTATGCTTTTTTATCAAAATATTTTCAGCTAAGTACCATATGTTATTTACATGTCCTATTACTATTTATTTACTGCAAGGTAACTGTCCACATATTCATCTATAATGCACTTTGGAGACATTGCCCATACAGCGGACAATCCCTTTAATAACCAACTTGTTGATTTTGATTTTGACTCCTACAGAAAGGATTGTTAACTATTTTTAAGAACTTTTCATGGGTAGTTATTATGAGTGAATGTCAACAGATTATGCACTTTCATACACACTTTACTACATGTACATGATGGTCAGGGGCAGACATAACGCATTTGGAGCCGATAAGACTGTACATGGGGTCAGTGAGGGAACTGATCTGTGATGATCTGAACCGCATTTGTTGCTCTTTACTTAAAAAGGTCAAAATAGTCCAAATTTTCCTTTTCTTTTTTTATTCCCGATCCTACACAGAGTATTTTTTTTAATTCAGTTTACGGTTCTAGAAATATGGGCCTTTTAAAATAGTGCTCCCGATTTCCTAATTTTATGGTCTTAACTAAGGTGGTGTTAAGCGCATTAAACCCTGAATACTCGTCCGCAGCGGGAATAAAATAAGAGCAAAAGTTGGGCACTTTTGACTGGGTGACAGGTCCTCTTTAAGAGAACTTGTCCTATGAGACTTGCTACCTGATTCGCAAGCAGCGTGATTCAGTGACCATCTTCTTCATTACATATGTATGTTTTACTCTACAATGCTGCTGCATTTCAGAGAAAAGCTTAGTTGAAAACCCCACCGTGGATGAGATCATTAGTGCTAGAGGTACGTCGCGCGGACTTCTCCCTGACACTCAGCTAGACTGACAGGTCGGGTGGACTGGGAGAAGCCAGCAGGGACATACCTCCGCCACTACACTGTGTTCCAAATTATTATGCAAATAATATTTTCTCAGATTTAGCCAAATTACCTATATGAATTTCAGGCATTGTAATTTTCCAGTCAAATAACTATTAGAGTACAATTGAAAGGTTTTTGTACAAACTGCCTATGATAACAGTATATTTTTTAAAAAATAAAACACTCAAACTGCACTCAAAATGCATGTTCCAAATTATTATGCACAGCAGAGTTGTCAACCATTTCATTTTAATAAAGAATAAAAAAATGGTCATTTTTGAAATTATAAGCATTAGCAGGTTCTAACAAACTGAAATCAAACTGTTTTCAACTCAAAACTTTATTCTAGGTGATGTTACATTTGCACATAGGACCCCTTGTTCTAAAGGAGCTTCTGAACTCTCTCGTCCATTGAATTTGTCAGGTTTTGAATGGTTTCTGCTTCAATTGTTTTTGCAGGAGGACAGAATACCCTCCCAGAGCTGCTGCTTAGATGTGAACTGCCTCCCGCCATCATAGACACTCCTTTTGATGATGCTCCAGAGGTTCTCAATGGGGTTGAGGTCAGGGGAGCATGGGGGCCACACCATAAGTTTGTCCCCTTTTATGCCCATAGCAGCCAGAGATGCAGATGTGTTATGTGCAGCATGAGACGGTGCATTATCATGCATGAAAATGATCTTGCTGCGGAATGCACGGTTCTTCTTCTTGAACCATGGCAGGAAGTGCTGTTTGAGAAACTCAACATACACTATGGAGTTCATCTTTACCCCTTCAGGGATCCTAAAGGGGCCGACAATTTCACTCCCCATGATTCCAGCCCAAAACATTACTCCACCTCCTCCTTGTTGGCGCCGTAGCCTTGTTTGCATGGGGTGTCCATCAACCAACCATACTCCACTCCATCCATCTGGACCATCAAGCGTTGCACGGCACTCATCGGTGAACAAAACAGTTTTGAAGTCAGTCTTCATGTATTGTTTGGCCCACTGGAGCCGTTTTTGCTTGTGTGCAGTGGATAGAGGAGATCGACAGGATGGCTTACGCACAGCTGCAAACCTCTGAAGGACCCTGCATCTTGTTGTTCTGGGGACGTTGGAGGCACCAGCAGCTTCAAAAACTTGTCTGCTGCTATGGCAAGGCTTTTATGCCGCTGCTCTTTTAACTTGACGTAATTGCCTGTAGGAAAGAGTCCTCAATTTTCCCTTATTAGCATGCACACGTGTGTACTGTGAATCAGCTGCATACTTCTTGATTGTGCGATGATCACGATGAAGTGTCTTGGCAATGTTGATTGTAGTCATGCCTTGACCTAAACACTCCACAATTTGTTGCTTCTCAGCAGCCGACACATCCTTTTTCTTTCCCATTTTGGCAGAAAATGTAGGCTGCCTAACAATGTGGGACAGCCTTCTTAAGTAGTCTTGCCTTTCATTGGACACACCTGCCAAACTAATTAGCACAGGTGTCTGCAATTGCATACAGTGATATAAAGAGCCCTGACACACATCACCATCAATGAGTTTAACTGACAAACAAAAAAATTCTTACCTTATCACTCCTAAACAATTTTTGCATAATAATTTGGAACACAGTGTAGTCATACTCCTCGACCGCACCTATAACTATGTTTTGTCTACATCGACTCGGCATTGTAGAGTAAAACACACGTTTGATGTTTGTAATGAGGGTGGTGTTTTTTGATCTGAGCAGAGGTCATTTTGCAGGAAGGAGGGAAGGTGAGCTGTATCCATCACCTACTGTTATGGATTATGGTTCCCCCAGCTCTATAACTAAGGTATATTATCATTGTTATCCTGTCTGTGATGATGATGAAATGACTGCTGGAAAATGATCTTTATGAAACAATGTCAGCTTATTGCAAAGTTCAGTGGAAAAATTACAAGATTTCTTTTTTAATTCATATAATAAAATGGGAAATGAAACAAAACATTAAAACTAACTTATCTATTAAGAGGTTAGGTAACATCATGCTTGGGAATGGGCTGTTGGGTAATGGAGCGCTAGTGAATGGAGCGCTGGGGAATGGTACGCTGAGAAATAGCGTGCTGGGGAATGGCGCGCTGGGGAATGGCATGCTGGGGAGAGGAGTACTGGGGAGAGGAGTGCTGAGGAATGGAGCGCTGGGGAATGGCGTGCAGGGGAGAGGAGTGCTGGGGAACGGCGTGCTTGCGAAAGGAATGCTGGGGAGAGGAGTGCTGGGGCATGCTGAGGAGAGGAGCACTGGGGAATAGCGCACTGGGGAATGGAGTGCTCAGGAAAGGAATGCTGGGGAGAGGTGTTCTGGAGAGGGAGTGCTGAGGAATGGAGCGCTGGGGAATGGCATGCTGGGGAGCGGAGTGCTGGGGAGAGGAGCTGTAATATAAGTAGTACAGTTCATATAGTGTCTTGTGCTTGGGTGCGATGAAAACACAGGAGTCACAGGTTTGATATAGAAGGTCTTGTATTACTTCATACAAGTGGCAATAATAGTCACACAGTTTGCAGATACAAAAGCAGGAGACACAGCAGGCCAGAGTAACTTAAGCTCAGCAATCACTCTCCACAACAGGTTCAGGATCTCTTCTCTGTTACCGTAAGTCCATGCAAACGTGGATTTATCAAATAGCAAGGTTCCAAAGTCCACGAGTGTTCCAAAGTTCCACAATAGGAAATAACTGGAGTACAAGTCCAAGGCTTCCAGGAGTCAGGTCACAGGTTCACTGCAGGCTTGATTCTGAAGCACTGATTGCTCAGCTGTGGCTGCTTAAGAAGCAAGAGGAGAGAATCAGGGCGGGAACATGCAAGCTGGAAACTCCATATTGACTGAGGGCAAGATAGCTGCAGCAAGACAGAAAGTAAAATGGCTGACGAAAAAACTGAGTTTCAGGAACATGTACACAGAACCTTACATTACTCCCCCTTAGGGACAACCTCCGGATGACCTCAGACCAGGCTTGTGTGGGTACCTCTGATGAAACTGACGGAGCAAGCGAGGAGCATTAACGTTATTGACTGGTTCCCATGAGTTGTCCTCCACTGGGTAGCCCTGCCATTTAATCAGATATTGTAACTGATTTCTATACAACCTGGAATCTAAAATCCTTTCCACCACAAATTCTTCCTGACCATCGACTAGCACTGGTCAGGGCAAGGAGAAGAACGTCCAGGAAACGTATTGGGTGTCGCGGCCTTTAGTAGGGATACATGAAAGACAGGGTGGATTCTCATAGTTCTGGGCAGTTGAAGACGACAAGCAACGGCACTTATAATTTTACTGATTTTATAGGGTCCAATGTACTTATGTCCCAACTTAGACGATGGAATCCTTAACTTAAGATTTCTGGTTGACAGCCAGACCAGGTCTCCTACCTTGAAAGCTGGTGCAGGTTTACGAAATTTATCTGCTGCTTTCTTGTACCTTTCCTGAGCCGATTCCAGATTCTCCTTTAGAAGATCCATATTCTTCTGTAAAGACGTGATTCTTTCAGCCACTGCTGGTAAAGGCGTTTCTATGGGAAATCGTGGTAGAATGTTAGGATGATAACCTAGATTAGAGTAAAAAGGAGACTGCTTAGTGGAGGCACTCTGAGAGTTGTTATAAGAGAACTCAGCTAATGGAAGTAGATCCACCCAATCATCCTGTAGGTGGCAGATAAAGCAGCGGAGATACTGCTCCAGGGTTTGATTGGTTCGTTCGGTCTGTCCATTAGTCTGGGATGAAAAGCAGAAGAAAGGTTTACTTTAATGTCCAATGCTGCACAGAAATTTTGCCAAAACCTAGAAGTGAATTGCACCCCTCGATCCGAAATAACCTCATCCGGTACTCCATGTAAGCGAAACACATCTTTAATCATCAAATCTGATGTCTGTTTTGCAGTGGGTAAGCCGACACAAGGGATAAAATGAGCTGCCTTTGTTAGACGGTCAACCACCACTAGAATGGTGTTCTTCCCTTGAGAGGTTGGTAACTCCACAATGAAGTCCATAGAAATGGATCCCCACGGGCGGGACGGGGTGGGAAGAGGCTGTAACAGACCAGTTGGTGAGGAGCGAGGTGTTTTGCATCTAGCACAGACTTCACATGAAGTGACATAGTTTAAAACATCCTTCCTGCAAGTGGGCCACCAAAAGAAACGAGAAAGAAATTCCTGTGTCTTTAGAATTCCTCTATGCCCAGCTATCTTGGAATCATGAATGAGTTGCAATACTCTCAATCTGACTGTTTCAGGAATATACAGGCGTTGTCCCTGAATCCACACACCATTCTTAAAGACAAGACTTACGTCCCTTGGGGATTGTGCCAAAAAGGAATCCGCATGGTATGCTTCCTTGATGTCCTTAAGTAGGTCTTGATTATGAATCACTCCCAGGAATCTAGAGTCAGGAAGAATAGTCTTACGAGGAGTAATTGGACGTGTCTCTGCTGAGTAAATCCTAGAGAGTGCATCAGCCTTTCCATTGCGCGATCCTGGTCTATAAGAAATGATAAAATTAAATTGGTTTAAGAAAAGATTCCAGTGAGCCTGGCGAGGAGTCAGGCACTTAGCCGACCTGATAAATTCAAGGTTACGATGGTCTGTCAGGACGACTATTTGCTGTGCAGCACCCTGAAGAAGGTGTCTCCATTCTTTGAAGGCGGCAATAATGGCCAACAACTCTCTATTGCCCACATCGTAGTTCCTCTCAGCCGAAGACAACTGCTGGGAAAAGAAGGCACAGGGATGCAAGACATTCTTCTCACCTGTTCTCTTGAGAGAGTATAGCTCCAACGGCACAGTCTGAAGCATCCACCTCTATTATGAAGGCAAGCTCGGGGTTGGGATGTACTAAGATAGGTGCAGTGGTAAATTTATCTTTTAGACGGGAAAATGCTTCCTGGGCTTGGGGAGTCCAGGAGAACCTAGACTCTTTCCGGGTAAGTTGGGTGATAGGTGACACTACCTCAGAGAAATTCCTAATGAAACGTCTATAGAAATTGGCAAACCCGATGAAGCGCTGTACCTCCTTCACATTTCTAGGACTTGGCCAATCCTTGATGGCTTGGGTTTTGCTTCCATCCATACTAATTCCTTGTGTAGACAGTACATACCCCAGAAATTGAATTTCGGTCCTATGGAATTCACACTTTTCAAGTTTGATGTAAAGATGATTTTGTCTTAGACGTTCCAAGACCATTCTCACATGTCCATGATGTTCCTCTGTGGAGTTAGAAAAAATTAGAATATCATCCAAATAAATCACCACGAATGTATCTAGGAGATCCCTGAAGATGTCATTCACCAAGTGTTGGAAAGTGGCTGGGACGGTACTCAGACCAAAAGGCATAACTAGATATTCAAAGTGTCCATAGCGTGACCTGAATGCAGTCTTCCATTCATCCCCAGGTCTAATACGGACTAAGTTATAGGCCCCACGAAGATCTAGTTTAGAGAAAATTTTGGCATGTCGCACTCTCTCCAATAACTCAGGGATTAAAGGCAATGGATAACGGTTTCTAATAGTAACCTTATTGAGTTCCCTATAGTCTACGCAGGGTCTCAGAGATCCATCTTTCTTCTTTACAAAGAAGATGGGTGCACCTGCAGGAGATGAAGAGGGGCGTATGAAGCCCTTGGCTAGATTTTCGTCTATGTAATCCTTTAAAGCCTTTAGCTTGGGCCCTGCCAGGGGGTAGATCTTACCAAAAGGTATCTCTGCTCCAGGCAATAATTCAATTGGACAATCATATGGACGGTGAGGAGGAAGCTGGTCAGCGTTCTTCTTGTCACATAAATCCACATAGTCCTGGTATACAGCTGGTAGTTCAGGGACTGACATGGTTCCTTTAGGAACAGAGCAAGCTGAAACTTTTAGACTCATCTGTTTCTCTGGAAAGTGTAATTCCTTGGTCTCCCAGTTAATGGTAGGATTCTGAGCCTGCAGCCATGGTAGCCCTAGAATAATGGGAAAGTGGGGAGAAGAGATAAGCATAAAGGACAGTTTCTCTTGATGATCTTTACCCATAAGAACCCTCAAAGGCTCTGTTTCCTGATCCACTGGTCCAGAGGTCAGCAGGGAGCCATCCACAGTTTCCATCTGTACTGGAGTAGCCTTCTTCACTGAACGTATCCCCTGTTTCAGAGCAAAGGAGACATCCATAAAATTTCCACTTGCCCCTGAGTCGATCATAGCAGAGCTAGACACCCAAGCTGAGTCAACCCAGAGTTTGATGGAAAGAAAGCAATGAGAATTGTTTTTCTTACAACTCAGCTGGGACACCGCTGAGGAAACTTGAAAAATTGCAGCGTTTACACAGTCAACGTCCTCAGAGGTAACGGAGTTTAAGTCAGAGAAATCAAGATCTGTTGCTGCAGATCTCTCTGGAGCCTGAGGCTCGGACCTGACAGATCCCCTCTCGCAACACTCACAGTGAATGAGTGCTGCAGTAGTCTTACGAGAACGGCTGGGGCAGTTTATAATGAAGTGCCCTGACTTACCACAATAGAAACATAGATTCTCCTTAAAACGATGTTCCTTGCGTGCATCACTAACCCGTCGTTGTAAAGAGTCTACCTGCATGGGTTCAGGTTCAGGTTCCCGTGTAATCCTACTCAAAGGTTCCTTAGCTGGAGAGGAAGGTAGGAAAAGGTTAGTGCGATTGCTTTCGAACCATCTCTCTTGCCTGCGTTCAGTCAGACGAGTATCAATACGGATGCAGTAGTTAATAAAGTCACCTAACGCAGTGGGAGGGTCGGCACGAGCAAGTTCATCCTTCATCAGTGGAGATAACCCTTTTCGAAAAATAGATTTTTTGGCGGAACTGTCCCAGGTGGTATCAAGGGCCCATCTCCTGAAATCCAAGGCATATTCAGCTACCGAGTGCTTACCTTGGCGCAAAGCTAACATGGCTGCTTCAGCTGTTGCACCTCGATTGGGGTCATCAAACACCTGCCCCATGGCTGAAATGAAAGCATCAAGATGATCCAAACATTCATCCTCAGTCTCAATCAGAGGGTTTGCCCACATTAAAGCCTTGTTGGTAAGCAACATAATTATAGTAAGCACCTTAGATCGTTCAGTGGGAAATTGTGAAGCATGTGCAGAAAAAAAAAGATTGCATTGATTAATAAATCCCCTGAATTTCTCACGTTCACCGCCAAAACGAAAAGGGGGCAACTTGGGAATCCCAGAACTCGGGGCTACGGCAGGAGCCTGGACTCGCCCCTCTAGAACCTCAATCCTGGCTCGCAAATCCTGGGCAGTCTGTCCAAACACTTGCAAATTGTGATTAGTGAGGTCCTGTAGGTTTGTAAAACGGGTCTTTATATTCTGCAAATCTGCAAGGATATTATCAGTCACTCCGCAAAGTTCCTTTATGCGGGCCTCCATTTTCCAGATCTTTTAAGACAGGAGTACTGGAAGGAGAGGAGAGGAGAAAAAAAAAACAAAAAACAATAGTGTTTACCTGTGGTAAAACTGCAGAGAGAAAAAAAAAATTAAGGGAACTGCTCACCTGGAATGGTTGTGAGAAGTCACAACCACTATCATCACAGAAAGTTCAACCGGACATCTGATATCCACAGTTACAGCAGACACAAAAGAGAAAAGAAAAAAAAAAACAATAGTGTTTACCTGTGGTAACACTGCAAAAAAAAAAACTTAAGGGAATTGCTCACCTGGAATGGTTGTGAGAAGTCACAACCACTGTCATCACAGAAAGTACAACCGGACATCCGATATCCACAGTTACAGCAGACACAGCCTTTCCAGACCCAGCAGACACTAACGTTTGGCTTCAGAATCTTGTAATGTAAGTAGTACAGTTCATATAGTGTCTTGTGCTTGGGTGCGATGAAAACACAGGAGTCACAGGTTTGATATAGAAGGTCTTGTATTACTTCATACAAGTGGCAATAATAGTCACACAGTTTGCAGATACAAAAGCAGGAGACACAGCAGGCCAGAGTAACTTAAGCTCAGCAATCACTCTCCACAACAGGTTCAGGATCTCTTCTCTGTTACCGTAAGTCCATGCAAACGTGGATTTATCAAATAGCAAGGTTCCAAAGTCCACGAGTGTTCCAAAGTTCCACAATAGGAAATAACTGGAGTACAAGTCCAAGGCTTCCAGGAGTCAGGTCACAGGTTCACTGCAGGCTTGATTCTGAAGCACTGATTGCTCAGCTGTGGCTGCTTAAGAAGCAAGAGGAGAGAATCAGGGCGGGAACATGCAAGCTGGAAACTCCATATTGACTGAGGGCAAGATAGCTGCAGCAAGACAGAAAGTAAAATGGCTGACGAAAAAACTGCGTTTCAGGAACATGTACACAGAACCTTACAGGAGCATTGGGGAGAGGAGTGCTGGGGAATGGAGCGCTGGGGAATGGCATGCTGGGGAGTGGAGCATTGGGGAGAGGAGTGCTGGGGAATGGAGCACTGGGGTGAGGAGCGCTGGGGAATGGAGCGCTGGGGAATAGCACGCTGGTTGTGCTGCTCCATTCATTTTCTATAGGACTGGTGTAGATAGCAGTTCCACTCAATCTTAATTTAAGCAATAGGTTGTTTGTGATGTAGATTTCCTTTTAAGTCGCTGACTTGATATTTACACGAGAGGTCTATGTCGGATGAGACATTGTGCATTTCTGACACACATAAGGACATATTGATCACTTTAACACTGTCTTTTCCCATAGCGATATGGAGAAGGGTAGATGTGTCGCTGCTCATATTTGGTTGTGCTCTAATTTACAATACTTTATAGAGCAGGATGTGGGCCCATTAGTCTCTCCTGGTTTGATCAGATTGATCTACCTGTCTTATTTGCTTAGTGAAAAATCTTCCACTAGAGTTTATCCACTATGGACAAGGAGAAGTTTTAGGTTTATGGTTGCAGAATCCTTGAGCTTGGCAAAAGACCCTTGTTCTCTTGCGTATCAACTGTGGGCAATAGAAGTTGGTATTTTCCTAAGGTGGCAGTCCACCCTCCCCCTTAACTACCAAACATTTTGGCTGGTTGTGAAGGAAGGCAATGTGTCATCTCACCCCCTGCAATAGGAGATGCCCGGCAAAGTTCAGTCCCTACTGTCATCCAAAGATAGTAGAAGCCAGCATCAATAGGATCCTGATGTGGCCTTTTTGATCCCCTGATGAACCCCTATAGCTTTTGGGGGGGAAACGCATCAAGCACTGATACAGGGCATTGGCGTGTATGACTCTTCTTTATGGGTTTGGCTAATATAGGATCTTTGAAACTTCTGCTACTGATCTGCTCCTAACCCCCATGGCCTGTAGGCATATTGAAGAAAACAGGGTTTAGTGCTCCACTGTTGAATAACAAGGCCTTTTAGTATGCTAAGTAGATCAGGCTAAAACAGGACTTCAAAGCTGGAGTCAGGAGCCACGCCAGCATGGGGCCTGGAGATGCCTGGGGGCTTCAATTAGATTATACCTGTCAGCTAGACACAGAAAACACATCCATTGTCTCTCCCAGCCCCTACGACTCCGTTCTAGGATTATGAATTATGAGCACGCCTTTCGAGGTACAGACTCATAAAAAATATCTGCGTGATCCTGTGGACCTCGCACATCTGACAGTGCGACTCCCGAGTCGGTGATGGCTCGGGGACCTGAGATATAGAGATTGGATCGCTGTGGAGGGCCAGTCGGGCCGTGTTTGAACTGCACGCGACAGGCAAAACAAACTGCATTCACTGGTACCTCTCGTGTCCTGATCCGGTCGTCCTGGAGAAAGTTAACCCCTTTCTTAGATATTGGGAATAAATTCTGCAGGGAGCTGAAGGGTGGAGATTATTAGCCCACCCTCTGACACCGAGGGGAGGGATCTAGCAGGTTTAAGAACTGTGAGCGAATGGCAGACTCTCTCTATTCTCACAGAAGAACAAGACGATGATGATCTAAGAAGGAACAAGGGACAGATCTGCCAAGGGAGCAGCGGCACACATTTTGGGGACTGTCCGGCAACTAGGATTCTTACCTGTGGACCGCAGAGCTCCCGGCGTCCACATGCAACCTACAGCCTGGTAAAATTGACCTCTAGCTTAATACCTCTAAGCCTTGTACCTTATTGTTATATTATACTCTGACTGCAAATCAACTGTAATTCCGTTGTATAGCTTACTGTATATTTCTGTAATTATCTAGTGCGCCCTTAAGGCAATTAAACCATAAAATTAATTTTGGGCTGATGTTTTTACTCTGATTACAAATCTTAGAATACCCAGTGTGTAACAGGACATCCTCCCCGGCGGCCTTTTGCTCTAGGTGCAGTTCCCTTTCTGACCTGAGACAAAGGGGGCGCCGGAGAGCTGTGCCTGTGTAGTTACGTCACATTGGTGATGTGGGAGGAACCGGGTTTCCTTCACAGGGATTTATTCAAAATTGAAGGCATACTGCACCAGCATGACTACCATAGCATCTTGCAGCGGCATGCTATTCCATCCGGTTTGCGTTTAGTTGGACCATCATTTATTTTTCAACAGAACAATGACCCCCAAACACACCTCCAGGCTGTGTAAGGGCTATTTGACCAAGAAGGAGAGTGATGGGGTGCTACGGCAGATGACCATTTCCGGTGACTACCTCTTGAAGCTCATCAAGAGAATGCCAAGAGTGTGCATAGCAGTCATCAAAGCAAAAGGTGGCTACTTTGAAGAACCTAGAATATAAGACATAATTTCAGTTGTTACACACTTTTTTGTTAAGTATATAATTCCACATGTGTTAATTCATAGTTTTTGATGCCTTCAGTGTGAATGTACGATTTTCATAGTCATGAAAATACAGAAAAATCTTTAAATTAGAAGGTGTGTCTAAACTTTTGGTCTGTACTGTATCTCTCACTATATATATATATATATATATATATATATATATATATACGTATCTGTTGAAACATGGACTGTTGAAGTTATTAGTTTTAACTTTATAATTAAAAGTTAAATTGTGGGGTCCAGCATTTTTCTGGTTTGTGTGTTTTGATTGGGACCTCCATTTGATACTAATTCTTTGTGGTTGTCCCTCCTGTGGGCCTAATGTAGATGGGAGTCTCTCCAATGGGACCCAGAGTAGATGGGAGTCTCTCCGATGGGACCCAGTATAAATGGGAGTCTCTCCAATGGGGCCCAGTGTAGATGGGAAAACCTCCAAAGGGACCTGCATCTATCTCAACAATGGGGACCCTTAGTGCATGTCTACCAGTGGAGAAGTGGTCAAAATTCTCATACACATGAATGTAAAGACAGTGGCACTCGAGATGCATGTCCCATTTGTGGAACGCTCATCTACCACACTTTTTTGGCATACCATGTGTACTGTATGTGTCATAAATATCTGAGAATACCTCCTTAAGGTCATTTGGGCTGCAGCGTTGATCTGTTGTCTTGTGCTAAACCCTATCATTGCATAATCTTACCATTTTTCTATCAACGCTTTATCATCTCTTCATCTTCAGAAAATTGGGATTGTTACCAAAATTATACATGGTGGAGATCTCTAAGTGTTTTTCAGTAATTAAATCCAGATTGTGGAGCATATATTGACCTCGATAAAGGAGAAAAAGTCGATTTGTGTGTGATAAGTACTTTAGTCTTTTCCATTTATTATCTGTTCTGCTATTTCTGTATTGTTCAGTACAGGGAAAACCAGTATAACGTGCTCCTTTTATTTGCTATTGTTTTGACCGTACAGGTCCCAAGGTGCTACTTGACTTCACATTCATGGATGTATAACAGACTGGCATGATGAATATGTGATGTTAAGAGCTATTTTAATGCTTAACCTTGAGCATTTTGAAGAGCAGATTAGGAGTTGAAAACACGACATTGTATTGTGCTTGGCCTCTGAACTCTGATACCTGTAGTCAGGCTAATTAGCAACAATTATAGTCTGCAAATGCTCGAATTCTATCATTTCTATGGCTAATGCCCAGCCATTGTCTCAGTATTACAGCAAGAAATGGTGGCCGTCTTTATTCTGGAATTTGCACTCAAGACACAAAGCCAATACTGTCACGGAGTTACTATCTGGCAGCTTTTTGATATTGCCATTTGCAGAGTGACCCTTATAGGTTGGCAGTGTCCATTTTTAAATACCGGTCTCGAATTTGGGGTTTTCCATAATTTTTTGTAATGCCTCAGACTGGTGGAGGCAGATGACCGCTGCAGCCAGTGATTTGCAGAACGAACATTTATGACCACTACTAGTGGAGGCCAGTGGGGACCAGTTGAGCACTGGAGCTTAATGGGATGAGTATTATCTCTTTTTTTAAAATTTTTTGAAGAAAAATCATCACTTCCATTGGTAAAATAATACGTTTATTTTGGATACTTTGAAAAAGTATTCCCATACAGTTGAAAAAATGGACTAGTTTCTGGTGCTAAGTACGCCCTTCTACGTGCTAAGTGCTTAGCGCCCAAAAAAAGTGTCATTTATTTATTATACTTTGCTTCTATAGCGCCATCGTATTCTGCAGCGCTTTAGAGACATTATCATCGTTGTCCCCGATGGGGCTCACAATCTAGATTCCCTATCAATATGATCATGATGACTTTGGAGTGTGGGAGGAAACTGGAGAACCCGTAGGAAACCCACGCAAACACGGGGAGAACATACAAACGCCTTGTAGATGTTGTCATTGGTGAGATTTGAACCCAGGACCCCAGCGCTGCAAAGCAACAGTGCTAACCACTGAGCCATTGTTCAGTTCTAACCACTGACTTTTTTAATGTATCCAAAATAAAGATTTATTATTTTACCAGTGGAATTGATGATTGTTTTCACTTTTCTTCAAGATTACTGATCTTCACCAGTTGAGTTCGGCACCCATGTTATGAAGCATCAACACTATTGAAACATGGTAATAAGCTCACAATTTTTTTCTATTTCTTTTATTATTTTAAATCAGGCTGAAATATTTTAAATATAATATTGGAAACACCCCCGTAAATGGGTTTTCCAGACCCCCAAAAAATATAGCTAAATAAGCTTTGAAATATTATGTTATATAACTTACTAATGGGGTTAGGTCAGGTGCCCTGATTCTCTGTGAACAGCTCCACGTCTTGGCCATTTCTTTTCTGACACCTTGAAACAGGACAGCATTTCTTATGTTGGCACATAATCGCAGCAGTGTGTGAAGGGGACTGTCTGACTAGCTAAGCCAGCATCCTTCTGTGCCCATGGATCGTCTGTGACTGAGAAGGGGACTGGCTTTGCTACTCAAATCATCAAGGATTAGGTTTTCAGCATTGGGGATAAAACAAATCTTCTTTATTCAAACGTCATTATAAAACACTACTTTTCAGTTCCAGACGCATTTAAGGCCAACGTGTTTTGTTCTTTCTCTGAGAGCTGTAAGCACATATGATTTTTGGACAATGCCAATAACTGGTTAGCCAGCCCCCTTCAGCCCCTGCTCTGGTCACGTGCTGTCCTGTGTAGATCAACAGTACCTATGTGATTGACATGTGTGGCAACAAGTGTCCTTGTCAACTTTTGTTGTCTCGTATTTTTTATACTTATTTTAGAATGATTTGTACTTGATTAAAGGGGTATTCCCATCTCCTATATCCTATCCCAATATGTAGTAGGTGTAATAATAATAATAATATTAGCAAATACCTCCAATTAGAAATGTAGTATAGTTCTTCTGATTCACTATGTCTATTTCCTCATGTGCAGGCATTGCAGGACCTTTGGTATCCATGGTTATGACCACTAGCAACTAGCTAACTGTCACTTTATCATTGGACTTAACCATGGATACATAAGATCCTGCAATGCCTGCACATGAGGAAAGAGACATAGCGAATCAGAAAAACTATACTACATTTCTAATTGGAGGTAATTGCTAATATTATTATTATTACACTTACTACACATTGGAATAGGATCTTGGAGATGGGAATACCCCTTTAAGATTGTGAAGGTCTGAATTGTGGGAACCCCTGAAGTTCACAGGACAACAGGAGCAGGAGCCTCTTCTGCAGACAATGGTGGGTGCGCTGCAGTTTCCTGCCAGAGACCCCTTTTCATGTGTCTTTCTCCGCTGTAGCCCCATTATTCTGAGTAACTATTGAACCACCATCCCCATTTAAAAATTGATGGAATATCCTAGCATTAAACGATAACGTCATTTTTTGGGGACTCAAAAGGAAGGTGCAAGTGGTGAGCTCATCCGTATGTCGCTTGTTGCTTCTTAAGGATCTATGTATGAAGGATTCAGAGGCATCCACCAATAGTATCAAACATTGGAAAACATTTATCTGGTAGCAGGAATCCAGTAAAAACACTTCTTTATTTTGTGCGATTAAAACATACAGCTACCCACCCCACGTGTCATGGGAACTGTAACACACAACGCGTTTCGCCTTACTCCATCATGAGTAGCTGGATTGTCTCATCAGAGATACATTTTTTGGAGCCCAGAACACGCTCCAAGCACGCCCAACAACTGGTTTTGCCATAGGAAGCCACGGCCAACCGTGTAGTGTAGTATTACGTGGCTTACATTCAGTAGGATGCCAGAGTGGCTCTTTGTTCTGACTCATAATGGGGGTTCCCAAAGGTGGTCCCACCTTCCGTGATGTCCATATGCCTCATGCATGAGACAGGTGTTTGTAGATTAATTTTGACCCCTTTAACTTAGAGAGCCTTGATTTTAATATTCAGAAGTCTCCTTCCAAACTCGCCATATCCCAGCTTCTTGGCATTTGGAGGTTATTGGAGGGCATTGCATAAGATCATGGAGGAGTCCTTTGTACAATTGCTTTATATTTAATTTATTTTTTATTTCTGTGTTTAGAAATATTCAGTATCGTACAGAATATGTAGCGGTGCCTTTGTCTCTTACAAATTATCAGCTTCAGCAGGTTCTAGTGACTAGTAGTACTTTAATCCGCAACCCCTATTTCCAGTTGGCAATCCCGCGGAGCTGCCAGGACATATCTCGGGTCTGTACTCCGTGTTTGACAGCACTCATGATATAAATCAATATTCAGTGTTCAGTAAGTGAGCCGAGAAGTTTTATTGCTGTAAATGGTAGCATGCCTCGGGCATCTGTCAGGAATGGGTATTTAGTCATTATCAACGCCCTCTCGCACACTTACCACAGTCAGTTGGGGTCAGGCGTAAAAAGAGAAGGAATCTTTCTAACATATTTGGCAACAATACTTTAAATATATATATATATTTTTTTACAGCAATTCTTTAATCACTAAATATAGTAGACGTATCCATAGGCTAGACGTATCCCTATGTCTGTCATATCGAGGGTCACTGTTGAATAGAAATACACATTGTCTGATGTAGGGGATAAGTGAAAATGTTCGCTCACTACCCTTTATCTAAGTGCATCATATTGAAATGGACTCACCCCTCCGTGATCCAGCGCCGCCTGTCAGCCCCAGTAGCTGCCACAATGATTCTTGTAGCACGGTTGGCATACGGACAGAGCACACATCTGTCTATCTTCTTTGTCTTCTTCTACACCACACCCTAAGAAACTGTAACTGGATATCCTGCTCTACAAGACCAATATTACCAAATCCTTGGCTTGGCTTGTCCGACTACATTCCTTGATTACTCTTCTTTTTTCTTCTCACCGATTCCCACGAGATTCCGTCAGCTGAAGTTTTCAACACACTCATTTGCACAGACTCCTCAATAGCTTACTACGTGAACATAGTCTTAATCCAGATTGTCTGTAAAAATCCATAACTGTTGCATATACAAAAGTTCACATGGACCCTTCTTCAGCTAACGCATTTTGAACTTCCAGCTAACTCATTTCAGACTTCAGTGGTTTTTATCAAAGCTTCTCTCATGAAAATCCTTTGACTTTGGAAATATACTCCTGAAGAAGGTGCATGTGAACCTTGTAGCGTAGTTGCTGGCTTGTTTTTACACAAGTTTACCAATAAAGTTGTGGATGTGCTAAGCTATTATACTAGACCATTAGCCCTCCTGTCTATAGCTGCTTTTCACACTGTATCGGATACACATTGCCATCTGTATCTGCCTGGCATCTCTTGCGGATTTCAGTCTGGTAATGCTTCTACGTTATATTCTTCCGGGTACGTTTTGTCTAATTTCTCTAATTTAGTTTGGAAAATAAACTTTGGAATCTGTTGAGTATCTCAAGCCCAATCAAATTTGTGGGAAAGTGGTTTGCATTGTTTCTTTCTATAATTATTGCAGGATCTTAACCATTACACCTTATTCTAACTATTACACCATATTATATTTTAACTACTTCTGGCTTGCCCATAGACCATAAATGTCCAGGTCTTCCACACTTTACCCTGCACTGACGTTCCAAAACATCATTGTACAGTATATTAAGCGCGTGTGCAGGATTGTTCATCTGTGAGGTTATGGAGCCAACTGTCAGACACAGCCAGACTCCTCACAGACAACAAAGACATGGTTTATTACCATGTTTACCTTCTCGATATTTGTATACTCAGCGATTAACCAGCTATGGTATACATCCAGGAGGTTACATTTCCCCTGTAACTGGGGATAATATACCTACCCCAGTTACAGAGGAAATCCGCAATAAAAAGAATATATAAATATGTTAAAATTCTCTCAAAGGTCTTTTCATATCTTATTGGAGGCACAGAGTGTACAAAAAATTTAAAAAATAAAAAAGCAAAAATAAAACAGAAAAACAAAAGCATAAATAAAATAAATGTGTTTAAGTTTTCTATGGCACTGAAATTGGGGAAAAAACACAAGTCTGCCCTTTTTTATCTTTTATTCTATTTCATTTTCAATAAAAATTACTTGGCATCTTGATTTTTCAAGCCAGCACAGTTAGGTTAACGCCAAGACTAATTAGATTTTTCAGATGTCACTGGTTACAAAAATTCAGAATTTTGTCAAATAAAATTTTTTGTTTTTTGTCATCATTTTCTGAGCCCGTTTCGTACACACGCACCTGTCGTTTGCCATACGTGTAAAACAATGTCAGGAAGGTTAGCTATGCATTCCACATGTTTTATTAAATCTTTTGACTAAAACCAGAGAGTGACTTTATTTTATAGGAATACAATTAAAAAATATTAAAGTGAATGTTGAGATCTTTAGTATCTGTATTTATGATTTTGCATGGCTGGCGTGAGGCAGTGACCGGTGTCACATGTAGGGGGTGCTGTGTGTTCCCCCAGGATGCGCACGGAGGCGTATAAAGGCCATGAGAGTGCATTGCAGTCACAGGCGTAGCAAACCATTAATCAGCCTTAAAAATAGGCCAGATTAGACTTTGCAAAAAAAAAAAACATCAAAAGAAGCTAGCCTAGCATTTTTTAGACAGATGAAACTAAGATCAACCTACACCAGTATGATAGGAATAACAAAGTATGGAGAAGGCTTGGAATGACTAGATCATATGGAGAAGGCTTGGACCATGATCTCTGGGAACACCACATCTTCTATAAAACATGGCGGAGGCAGTGTGATGACATGGGCATGCATGGCTTCTAATGGCACTAGGTTACCAGTATTTGATGATGTGACTGAAGATGGAAGCAGCCGGATGAATTCTGAATTGTACAGGACGATACTTTCTGCTCATATTCAACCAAATGCAACAGGGTTGTTTGGACAACGCTTCACAGTAAGGTGAACAATGACCCAAAAATTACTGCAGAAGCAACCTAGGAGTTTTTTAAGGCAAAGAAGTGGAATATTCTGAAATAGCCAAGTCAGTCACCAAATCGCAACCCCATCGAGCCGCATTTCAGATGCTTAAGACAAAACTCAAGGCAGAAATACCCACAAACAATCAACAACTGAAGTAACCTGCAGTAAAGGCCAACAAAGCATCACAAAGGAGGAAACTCAGCGTTTGGTGACATCCATAGCTTCCAGACTTCAGGCAGTCATTGCCTGCTAAGGATTCTCTATAAAGTATTAAAAGATAACATTGTATTTCTGGTAAAGTTAATTTATTCAATTACTTTTGAGCCAATGAAATGAGGAGGCTTTGTAGAAAAATGGTTGCAATTCCCAAATGTTTCACAGAATATTTTTGTCAACAACTTTAGTTAAAGCTGAAAGTCTACAATTCAATTGCATTTCAGTTGTTTCATTTTAATAAAAAATAGTGACATGAGGATACGGTCACTGTACAAATATTTCTGGACCTAACTGTAAATCCATAAATAAATGGGCATATGTTCTTTCCATGAAAAAAAGAACATGTGTTTAAAACTCGTCTAAATGGGGCCTAACTTTTCATCTGCTCTTTTTCAGCCTGTGGTTCATGTTAATCAGTAGTGTGCCAGCAGGAACTCACTTCCTCTCACTTCCCAGCATGCATTGTCCTTGAAATTCTCCATTGGCTAGTCTGCACTGAAGTAAAGGTTAGTCCACACTTCCTGCCAACTGTCTCGATCTCTTTGCTGGTAGAGATGGATTACACTTGACAACAGGCAGTGAACAGTAAGTTAACCAGAAGGCACTTGGGAGTATTTTTTTTTCATCATTACACAATGTGATTATTAAATAGAGTGATTTGCTAATTGTCTGTTTATCATATTAAGGTATCTAATGAGATCAAATTGTTTTTCTAATGAGATCAAATTGTTTTGAATTTACGGGAACAATTTTAAAGTTAATCACCACCTTTTATCAGCATTATTTTAAGTTCCAAAACTCTGTGCTGATTAATGTTTTAATATATCCTTGGAACAGTTTGAGGTCTTTTTGCTCTTTTTTTTTTTGTTTAATCTTTAAACCTTAATCAAGATAGTCAGAGGAACCTGGAAAGTCTGTCCGCCCCCCGCTTTCTTTCCGCTGGCCATAGATGCTCTAGCGGCCTTATCTTAATATTTCAGCAAGTTTATTTATAACTCACCCTTCACCATTTCTAAACCCCCTTTCTGCTAAAACTTTAGACTCCTTAGCATATAAACCTCACACAAGCATAAAAATTGTGTAACTTCGGCAAAAAAAAATAAAAAATTAGTAGCTCAAAAACTCAGGCTTTTTGTAATCCAACCGTGACTCTTGTTTTTATTCTTGTTCTGGAGATCTGCATGATAATCCTAAATTAAAAGTATACAATAATATACATTCCGGTCTTGCTATTTTTTCCACGTTCTCATCAGACTTGCAAAAAAAACCAAACAAGCTAATTTTGCATTTATAAAACGACACCATAACCGAAGACGCTTCCTTTAGCCTGCAGCTCCAAAGGGCAGAGTAGTGCAGTTTTTTTTATTTTTGCCTTTTTACTCCACAAGATTTTAGGCTTTTCCAGATAAATATTCTTCACATTCACACCCTAGAGGCCTGAGTGTAGTGAACACACATCACAAAGCAATCACTTATTATCACCACTGTTCAGCGTGATTGACAAAGTCCCTTCTCTGGAGGATTCGGGTGCTAAGCTGCAATAGAGTCTTAATCACATTTTATTTTCGAGAGGGTGGCCCCGTAGGTCAGGGCACCGGTTAAATCCTCACACTGCTGTGAAATGCTGTCACGGCTGAAACTACTTTCATGTTTTTTTGGCGACTACAATGATCACTGTTCCGTCGCTTTTTGCAAGGGAAACATGACTTTGCTATAATTTTCGCTGACATTTCATTGAGCCGTGTCATAACTGTTTGGACTCATATTACAGAATTGTAAATCAATGCTGCATTGCATGTTATTTACATCTGAACTGTGCAGGAATTCTCAGCAGCCTAATCCTATCACAGGAAGTGATGGATTGGATGTGTATTAGCCCCACCAAAAATCAGATACTTGAATTAAAGGGACGATTTATATTTTGCGTTTATTGCACATAGAATGGGGTCTTCCCTTCCAAATTAGGGTATGTGCCCATAATCAGTAATTCGCAGCATCTAGATGTTACAGCATAGTAGATGGGATTTCAAGAAATCCCATGTCCAGCTTACCTGCGGAGACGGACACACGGCCTGTCTTTCCAGACCGCAGCATGTCAACGTTTCCGCAAGAGAAATTTCACCCATACAATGTTTTGGACGCGGTGAATCCACACGGTTCAGTGAACACATGCGGATTTGCCTGTGTTTAATAGACTGCAGCGCTTTGGACGCATCAAGCATGCGCTGCATCCAAAGCGCTGCCCTTCCGGATCTTGAGCACATACCTTTAGAGTCGAGGAAACAAATTTACAGGATTCCGGATCAATGGCAACATCAGTAGTCCATTTCTACCAGAAAAGATCATGTAGACCAGTGTTTCTCAACTCCAGTCCTCAGGACCCACCAACAGGTCATGTTTTCAGGATTTCCTTAGTATTGCAAAGGTGATGGAATTAATGCTTGAGCAGGTGATAAAATTATCACCTGTGCAATACTAAGGAAATCCTGAAAACATGACCTGTTGGTGGGTCCTGAGGACTGGAGTTGAGAAACACTGATGTAGACGGCAGGAAGACATCCAGGAACCGTAATAGAAAGGACTATAAAAACAGTATTTAATAGTAGGCATTAAAATGGAAAAAATAAACATAAACACACTAGACCTACACATTTCCAGCAGTAAGGCTGTTAATCATTAAGAGCCTGAGTGCTCGAAACGCGTAGGCCTAGTTTATTTTTATAATTTTCCCCTTAGATATTTTAATCCCTTTATTCCATCAGACGTACTATTCCGTCCATGTGACCCTGGACCTAATTCCCTCCTAAGACCTGGACGGAATAGTACGTCATGGGCGATCAGCTGCGCTCCCGGGGGAGCGCAGCTGATCGCCGCCGGGTGTAAGCTGATTATCACAGCTGACACCCGTCACTGTGTGTCAGGAGCGGTCACGGACCGCTCCCGGCACATTAACCCTTGGCACACCGCGATCAAACATGATCGCGGTGTACCCAGGGCACAGGGGAGGATCGCGCAGGCAGGGAGCTCCCTGCGCGCCCCCCTGAGACCCTCAGAGCAGCGCGATGTGTCGCGCTGTTCCGAGGGTCCGTCCTCCCTCCAGGTCCCCGGATCCAAGATGGCGCCGGGGTCCTGGAGGGAGGCGGCTTCCTCAGTGCCTGCTGAGAGCAGGCGCTGGGGAAGCCTGCAGCGATGCCAGAGCGATCGCTGGTGTGACAGAGTGCTGTGCACACTGTCACACCAGCGATCTGCTAAAATACTGTGATGTCCCACCCTGGGACAAAGTAAAAAAGTAAAAAAAATTAAAATAAAAAGTGGTAAAAAAAAATCATAAAAAAAAAAAAAATATTCCCCAATAAATTCATTTTTTCCTGTAAATAAAATAAACAAAACAATAAAAGTACACATATTTGGTATCGCCGCGTCCATAACGACCCCCCCTATAAAACTGTCCCACTAGTTAACCCCTTTAGTGAACCCCTTAAAGAAAAAAAAAAAAAAAACGAAGCAAAAAATCAATGCTTTATCGTCATAACCGCCGAACAAAAAATGGAATAACACGCGATCAAAAAGTCGAATATAAATAAACATGGTACCGCTGAAAACGTCATCTTGTCCCGCAAAAAACGAGCCGTCATACAGCATCATCAGTGAAAAAATAAAAAAGTTATAGCTCGCAGAATAAAGCGATGCAAAAATAATAATTTTTTATATAAAATAGTTTTCATTCTATAAAAGCGCCAAAACATAAAAAAAATGATATAAATGAGGTATCACCGTAATCGTACTGACCCGAAGAATAAAACTGCTTTATCAATTTTACCACACGCGGAAAGGTATAAACGCCTCCCCCAAAAGAAATTCATGAATTGCTGATTTTTGTTCATTCTAACCTCCCAAAAATCGAAATAAAAAGCGATCAAAAAATGTCACGTGCTCAAAAATGGTACCAATAAAAACGTCAACTCGTACCGCAAAAAATAAGACCTCACATGACCTGTGGGCCAAAATATGCAAAAATTATAGCTCTCAAAATGTGGTGATGCAAAAAACTATTTTTTGCAATAAAAAGCGTCTTTTAGCGTGACAGCTGCCAATCATAAAAACCCGCTATAAATAGTAAATAAAACCCCCTTTATCACCCCCTTAGTTAGGGAAAAATAATAAAATTAAAAAAATGTATTTATTTCCATTTTTCCATTAGGGTTAGGGATGCGGCTAAAGTTAGGGTTAGGGTTGGCGCTAACGTTAGGATTAGGGTTGGGATTACGGTTAGGGGTGTGTTAGGGTTAGGTTTGTGGTTAGGGTTGGGACTAGGGTTAGGGGTGTGTTGGGGTTAGGGTTGGAGTTAGAATTGGGGGGTTTCTGCTGTTTAGGCACATCAGGGGCTCTCCAAATGTGACATGGCGTCTGATCTCAATTCCAGCCAATTCTGCGTTGAAAAAGTCAAATGGTGCTCCTTCACTTCTGAGCTCTGCCATGCGCCCAAACAGTAGTTTACCCCCGCATATGGGGTATCAGCGTACTGTGGACCACAAGAGTTATTGTGCAATTTGGCCTATTTCTCCTGTTACCCTTGGGAAAATAAAAAACTGGGGGCGACAAAATCATTTTTGTAAAAAAACAAATGATTTTTTTGTTTTTACGGCTGTATGTTATAAAACTTCTGTGAAGTACTTGGGGCTTCATAGCGCTCATCACACTTCTAGATAAGTTCCTTGTGGGGTCTATTTTCCAAAATGGGGTCACTTGTGGGGGGTTTCCACTGTTTAGGCGCATCAGGGGCTCTCCAAATGCGACATGACGCCCCCAGACCATTCCATCAAAGTCTGCAATCCAAAACGTCACTACTTCCCTTCCGAGCCCCGACGTGCGCCCATACAGTAGTTTACTCCCACATATTGGGTATCAGCGTACTCAGGACAAATTGGACAACAACTTTTGGGGTCCAATTTCTCCTGTTACCCTTGTGAAAATAAAATATTGGGGGCGAAAAAATCATTTTGTAAAAAAAAAAAGGATTTTTTATTTTTACGGCTGTACGTTATAAACTTCTGTGAAGCACTTCGGGGTTCAAAGTGCTCACCACACATCTAGATAAGTTCCTTGTGGGGTATATTTTCCAAAATGGGGTTACTTGTGGGGGTTTCCACTGTTTAGGCGCATCAGGGGCTCTCCAAATGCGACATGACTCCCCCAGACCATTCCATCAAAGTCTGCAATCCAAAACGTCACTACTTCCCTTCCGAGCCCCGACGTGCGCCCATACAGTAGTTTACTCCCACATATTGAGTATCAGCATACTCAGGACAAAATGGACAACAACTTTTAGGGTCCAATTTCTCCTGTTACCCTTGTGAAAATAAAATATTGGGGGCGAAAAAAATCATTTTTGTAAAAAAAAAAAGGATTTTTTATTTTTACGGCTGTACGTTATAAACTTCTGTGAAGCACTTCGGGGTTCAAAGTGCTCACCACACATCTAGATAAGTTCCTTGTGGGGTCTATTTTCCAAAATGGGGTCACTTGTGGGGGGTTTCCACTGTTTAGGTGCATCAGGGGCTCTCCAAATGCGACATGACTCCCCCAGACCATTCCATCAAAGTCTGCAATCCAAAACGTCACTACTTCCCTTCCGAGCCCCGACGTGCTCCCATACAGTAGTTTACTCCCACATTTTGGGTATCAGCATACTCAGGACAAATTGGACAACAACTTTTGGGGTCCAATTTCTCCTGTTACCCTTGTAAAAATAAAATATTGGGGGCGAAAAAATCATTTTTGTAAAAAAAAAAAAGGCTTTTTTATTTTTACGGCTGTACGTTATAAACTTCTGTGAAGCACTTTGGGGTTCAAAGTGCTCACCACACATCTAGATAAGTTCCTTGTGGGGTCTATTTTCCAAAATGGGGTCACTTGTGGGGGGTTTCCACTGTTTAGGCGCATCAGGGGCTCTCCAAATGCGACATGACTCCCCCAGACCATTCCATCAAAGTCTGCAATCCAAAACGTCACTACTTCCCTTCCGAGCCCCGACGTGCACCCATACAGTAGTTTACTCCCACATATTGGGTATCAGCATACTCAGGACAAATTGGACAACAATTTTTGGGGTCCAATTTCTCCTGTTACCCTTGTGAAAATAAAATATTGGGGACGAAAAAATCATTTTTGTAAAAAAAAAAAGGATTTTTTATTTTACAGCTGTACGTTATAAACTTCTGTGAAGCACTTTGGGGTTCAAAGTGCTCACCACACATCTAGATAAGTTCCTTGAGAGGTCTAGTTTCCAAAATGGTGTCATTTGTAGGGGGTTTCCACTGTTTAGGCAGATCAGGAGCTCTCCAAACACGACATGGCATCCAGCCAATTCTGCGTTGAAAAAGTCAAACGGCGCTCTTTCCCTTCCAAACTCTGCCATGCACCCAAACAGTGGTTTACCCCAACATATGGGGTATCAGCGCACTCAGGACAAATTGCACAATAACTTTTGGAGTCTTGTTTCCCTTGGGAAAATAAAAATTGGGGTGAAAAGATAAATTTTGTGGAAAAAATATGATTTTTTAATTTTACGGCTCTACGTTATAAACTTGTGTGAAGCACTTGGGGGTTCAAATTGCTCACCAAAGATCTAGATAAGTTCCTTAGGGGGTCTAGTTTCCTAAATGGGGTCACTTGCGGGGGGTTTCCACTGTTTAGGCACATCAGGGGCTCTCCAAATGCAACATAGCGTCCAATCTCAATTCCAGCCAATTTTGGTTGGAAAAAGTCAAATGGTGCTCCTTCCATTCCGAGCTCTGCCATGCGCCCAAACAGTGGTTCCCACCCACATATGGGGTATCAGCGTACTCAGGACAAATTGGACAACAAATTTTGTGGTCCAATTTCCCCTGTTACCTATGGGAAAATAAAAAATTAGTGACTAAGAGATAATTTTTGTGGGAAAAAAATAGGATTTTTTATTTTCATGCCCGGGCATTATAAACTTGTGTGAAGCACTTGGGGGTTCAAAGTGCTCACCAAAGATCTAGATAAGTTCCTTAAGATACTGCCACACTAAACAATCCCGCTAGCGATCACGATAACGACGCATACTAATGCGATCGCTAGCGGGATTGTTTCTATATCGCTAAATGCGGCCACATTTAGCGATATAGTTAACGACGCTATCGCCGTTAGCGATCTTCTTAACGACTTTAGCGGTACAAAAGTACCGCTAAATCGCTAAGAAAAGGTGCCACACAGCGATTAGATACTTACCCAGCGGGAGCGCCAGCGATGAAATAGGGTCCGGAGCGATTCCAGCGACGAGCGAGATCACAGCAGGAAGCTCGTCGCTGGAAGCTGCCGCACTGAACAACATCGCTAATGGGATCGCTAAATAGTGACGTTTTTTAGCGATCCCGTTAGCGATATTGTTTAGTGTGGCATACCCTTTAGGGGGTCTAGCTTCCAAAATGGGGTCACTTGTGGGGGGTTTCCACTGTTTAGGCTCATCTGGGGCACTACAAACGGAACATGACCCCCATCAATGTTTGCATTCCAAAACGTTACTGCTTCCTTTCCAAGCCCTGCCGTGCGCCCAAACAGTTTCCCCCCCCCCCCACATATGGGGTATCAGCGTACTCAGGACAAATTGGACAACAAGTTTTGGGGTCCAATTTCCTTGGGAAAAATCAAAAATTTGGGACTAAAAAATCATTTTTGTGGAAAATTGTTTTTTTTTTTTTTTCACACCCAGGCATTATATACTTTTGTGAAACACTTTGGGGTTCAAAGTGCTCACAACAGATCTAGATAAGTTCCTTAGGGGGTCTAGTTTCCAAAATGGTGTCACTTGTGGGGGGTTCCACTGTTTAGGCATATCAGGGGCTCTCCAAACACGACATGGCGTTCAATCTCAACTCCAGCCAATTTTAGTTAGAAAAAGTCAAGCGGCGCTCCTTCCCTTACGAGCTCTGCCGTGTGCCCAAACAGTGGTTTTCCCCCACATATGGGGTATTGGCGTACTCAGGAGAAATTGCACAACAACTTTATCTGCCCATTTTCTCCTTTTACCCTTGTGAAAATAAAAAAAAGTTTGTAAAAGATCATTTTTGTGGCTAAAAAGTTAAATATTAATTTTTTCCATCCACGTTGCTTCAGCTCCTGTGAAGCACCTGAAGGGTTATTAAACTTCTTGAATGTAGTTTTGAGTAGCTTGAGGGGTGCAGTTTTTATAATGGTGTCACTTTTGGGTATTTTCTGCTATATAGACCCGTCAAAGTGACTTCAAATGTGAGGTGGTCCCTAAAAAAATGGCTTTGTAAATTTTGTTGTAAAAATGAGAAATCACTGGTCAACTTTCAACCCTTCTAATTTCCTAACAAAGAAAAATTTTGGGTTTCCAAAATTGTGCTGATGTAAAGTAGACATGTGGGAAATGTTATTTCTTAACTATTTTGTGTGACATATTTCTCTGTTTTAAGGGAAAAAAAATTCAAAGTTTGAAAATTCAATATAGAAACAAAGTGCCTGAATTGTATAAACTAGTGTCTGCTCTAAACAATAAACATTTCCACCAAATTCTTTGTCAATCATAAGACAAAGTAAAAAAGAGCACAAATAGCGTAATAATCAAAAATTGTACAAATTTTATTCAACAATTAGAGAATGAGTAACAACAATTTTTATATATAAAAAATGCATGATAAAAAGAGACGGAAAATATATTTCCTAAATGTAGATATAGCTGCAAGTAAACGGGACCAAGGTCTCCCAATTGATACAATAATAGTTTTAAATTGCCCCTAACATAGCTTACAAATCCCAGTAAGCAAATGTATCACAATGTCTAACGAATGACAATTCCTGTAGATGAATGATTAATCTGAACAGGGGTATAATAATTAGCCAGTAAACTATACTCTCACTATCAGGAGTCACTAGTAGACAAATAGATGTGGTTTATAATGGAAAGAGGTACATATATGTGTGCTGGAAGAAAGTGCAGACCACCTGTGCCATTACAAAAATACCGCCTGACCTGCAGTCATAGCATATATACAAAGGCAAAGTGGAACACATTAATCCCCCAGCATCTACATGCTAGTAAAAAATACAATATCTAATGGGACCTTAGGAATCATTTACCTGGATCCTAGCAGCATAAAAGGTTTGAAGGAGATGCCGTCCCTCTGCCCCAATTTTTGATTATTACGCTATTTGTGCTCTTTTTTACTTTGTCTTATGATTGACAAAGAATTTGGTGGAAAAGTTTGAAAATTGCAAAATTTTCAAAATTTTCGCCATATTTGCGTTTTTTTCAAAATAAACGCAAGGTATATCGAAGAAATTTTACCACTAACATGAAGTACAATATGTCACGAGAAAACAATCTCAGAATCGCGAAGATCCGTTGAAGCGTTCCAGAGTTATAACCTCATAAAGAGACAGTGGTCAGAATTGTAAAAATTGGCCCGGTCACGTGCAAACCACCCTTGGGGGTGAAGGGGTTAATAGCTAATAATAAATCATGTTTTATAATCCTTTCCATTGTGGTTGCTGGTTGTCTTCCTGCCTTCTACCTGCTCATTTTCATCCAGGAGCCGGCCCATGGTCCTTGTCCATGCATCACACTCTTATTTGATGGAATGATGTCTGGATAGGGTGAGCGGATGTGATATTTTTTCCTTGCCTTTGTTCTGCCAGAAAAGAGCCCTGGGAACTGACCTCTGCCTACCAGCATCCCCGATGCATTTTCTGAAGAGTAGACCTGGCACAAGATTACCACCACAATGATGTCTCTGTGGACCTATTTATCAGAAGAGAGAGTCAGGGATGCCAGCAGGTAGGAGGAGGTTTGGTCTGACAGCCATGGACTACCAACGTGGCCGCTGGAACAGGGTCCTGCAAATCTTTTTGCTCAACTCTATTCTAAATAGAAGTACTATATGATCTATCCACAGGACAAGGAATAAACATACAATCGCTGACTGCTCTCCTCCCTGTTGAGATCCATGAGTCCCTTAGTTGCTTGTGAATGGATCAGTAATTGCTATATTCACTTCTTTGGAGTTGAGGGAACTGTTATCTCCATCAGTCCTGTAGAAGTGAGTGGGTTTTTTTTGTTCAAGTTCTTTGTGGGTTGGATTAATATCCATTACAACATGTCAGACACAGACTACACCAAAGCCCTAAGGAAAAAAAAGAATGGGTTCCTGTTAAAAAAGGAAGCAGATGTTGTCACTATATAATTGTCGGAGCTGTGAAGCTCTGCAACTGAGCACATGCTGCCAGCAGCGGGAACAGCTATGCCTCATCCCCACCAAATATTGATGCCCTATCCTAAAAAGTCAAAAGCAAAATGAGCATATACCCTATTGTAAGTAAATGGTAATAGTACATGTAAATAACATAGGGAACTTAGTTAACGATATTTTGATTTAAAAAAGCCATCCCACCGCGACAAGGTGTATCCAGTTGAGACAGTCCTATCTAGTATTAAAGCCTCACCTGGTCTCATCCAAGGTCAATATAGATGGGGACAGAATAGGATTCAGGTCCGACTGTGCAGACACCTGGCCATGGGAAGCTAAATAGATTAAAAATGCCTAGCTTAAAAAAGGAGGTCACGCCCCTGTTTGTATAAAGTAAAATAAAGTACAGCAAAACCAAAGAAATGACCGGAGTGTAAGTTGGTACTTGTGTATTGTGCAGGAGCACAAGATTTGGCTCCCCCCTTTTTGAGCTATGTTTTTCATCTATATAGCATCCAAAGGCAAGGTGTCTGCACAGTCGGACCAGAGTCCTATTCTGCGCCCATCTATATTGGGATCGGCTGACACAAGGTGAGATTTTAATATTACACAGGACAGTCCCGACTGGGTACACCTTGTCGCGGTGGGATCAAAATAGTGTTAACTAAGTACCCCATGTTATTTACATATACTATTACTATTTACTTACTACAGGGTATGTGCTCATTTAGCTTTTGTCTTGGGTTTTGCCTGTTGAATGGCCACAGTGTGAACATGCTCCTGCTCATTAAATGTGTACTAACTTATGATCCTGCTCTTTTTTTATTTTCATTTTGCTATCCTAAGAAGTGCAGACCCTGTAGTTGTCTATGTATTTTATTTTGACATATTGATGAAAAATGTTTGACCCCAAGAGACCTGAGTAGTCTCGAAAGCTTGCAATTTGTTACCATCTTTTCAGTTAGCCATTAAAAGGTATCAACCACTGAGACTCTCAACTTAAATATTTTTCTATCTACTGGCTACACGGTACGAAGATATACATCTTTACTGACCCCAAAATGCAAATTTAAAAAAAAAACGTCATTAATACCATAATAAAATCTTACCCTTTTTTCTGATCCTTGTATTTTATAGCCTCATGATTTAATAATTTTTTTGGTTGCATTTTTTTTTCTATCTTATCTTAACTCTTGCCATAATGAAAATTGGCCAAATTTTCATTATAGCAAGAATTAAACGCCAGACAAACATTTCCTAGCACAATGGCCTGACATATAGCAGTCTTTGTGATCAGAAAAGTGAGAAAAGTGTCAGCCACTGTTTTTTTTTTTTTATTTCATGCCTGTAATTCACCGGTCTGGTAGTTGACATTTATAGGTGATTGAGCAGTCGCCAAGGTTATTTGTGCATAGAACATATAAAGTATATATTGTATAGAACTGTCGGTGGCGCTAATAAGAAAGTTAAAATCCTTGAAGATATTAAAGAGGTACTTATCTTGTGGTGCGCAAAAGTTACAGGGCTGCTAGGTCCACTTCTTCCCTGTCAAAGTGCTTACTTTCAGCACTCAAGAACAACATTCAAAGAAAGTGCTATTCACAGCTCGGGTCATCAAAATTGCAATTTAAAGCATTTAGCTAAGGTACAGAAGCGGGAGTTGTGCTTGGAGAAATGACAGTGTCTTGAGAGTAAGACGGCTTTTTCCACAGCCCTTTAAGATCTGTAATATAAGGGCATAAATTGTCTGGAGGGAATTTGGGCAAAGAAATCAGTAGAAGCTAATATATTGCGATGGACTGGGAAAGAAAAAAAAACCCTGACTATTTCAGGCCCATGTAATACGTTAATTTGACCTACATCTTATAGATAGATAGGTATATAGAGTGTATATAATCAGATGAAAGTGAAGGAGCTAGGACAGATTATGGAATTATAAGACAATATAATATTTAGATGTATAATCAGATGCCTCTACGCTGGAGATTAATAGGTCAAGATGTGATTACCGGGCCATCAAAGTATTAACGTCCATAATGCAGAATCAATAGAATGCATTATATCAGATGGAAGGCAAGATTTCACTTCATTCTTTGCTTTTGAATATGACATTTTTAAGATTATTAATATTTAAAGGGGGTTGTCCGTGATTTTTTTTTACCAACCTATATATATAAAAAAATGCTCTTGTGTCACCACTCCAACGATCTCTAATTATTTTGCTGCAGTGATCGAAATTCATACATCCACGTGACCCCTGCATTAAATCACTGGCCACAGGAGTCATATCGGTTTGTATGAATGAGACTGGGATTGTGTGCAGTGGTCTTGTGGATGGGCTTCTTGCAATCATTGTAGCAAAGTAAACAGTGACCGATGGAGATCACTAGAGCAGCAGAGAAATTAACAGGTGAGAATTGGTTTTAATTTTTCAATTTATACCATTTCCTGCTATTCAAAATAATCCTATAAAATTTGAAAAATGATCAAAAACCGTAAATTTTTTCAGCGCTTGGTCCTACACTCTAATTCTTTGCCGTTGTACATTTGCAGCTCTCGACTAAAGGCACTGTAACACTTAGCGATCGCACCAGCGATCACAACAACGACACGACCTGGCGAGATCGCTGGTGCGATCGCTATGTGATCGCTAGTTAGCTTCCAAACACAAAGATCTCACAAAGATCTCAGCAGAGATCAGCGATCTGTATAACGACCTAGTCCCGCCTGCGACGCTGGTAAAGTTGTTCATAAAGGGTGTCACACTCAGTGATTCAGGCTCACCAGCGGGACACCAACGACCAAAAAACGGCTCAGAACGTTCATGAGCGATGAGCGACATCGCAGCGGGGGCCACGTCGCCGCTACATGTCACACACATACAAGATCGCTACTGCGTCATAAAATCGGTGATGCATTAGCGATCTCGTTAGCGATCTCGCTTAGTGTGACAGTACCTTTAAGCTCCTGAAGTCTGGCAGGAGCAGATCTGGTCTCCAGTTGACAGACACAGCTGGGGGAAACAAAGAAAAGACAGAAGTGGTTTATTAATGCTACTGTCTTCTCCTGTGCCAGCTACATAGTGCTAAATAATTGCTATGTAGTAAATGGAGGAATCAGCATTACCTTTGCTTTGAATACACTTAGAGATCACTTGTTTGCCTGGCATTGCTGAGCGGCTGTATCCTTGCAGATCCAAATCAGATCCTCCAGTGACATATGTCTTTGTAGTGTACTGTAACTGGTGATCATATGAATGCCCCAGTTACATTGGAAACAATGAATAAATAAAGGAAATCTTGTGTATATACTCAGTTGTGCTCAAAAGTTTACATACCCTGGCAGAATTCTAGCTTTCATTGGCTTTTTTCAGAGAATATGAATGATAACACCAAAGCTTTATCTCCACTCATGGTTAGAGGTTGGGTGAAGCCATTTATTGTCAAACTACTGTATTTCCTCTTTTTAAATTATAATGACAACCCAAAACATCCAAATGACCCTGATCAAAAGTTCACATAACTCAATTCTTAATACCGTGTATTTGTCATGATCCCAGTGCAGGTTTGACCTGCACGCCAGGGGTTAATGTTTTGATCCCAGTGCAGGCTCTGACCTGCACACCTGGGGTTTATTATTGTGGCCTCTCTTTTGTTCTGGGAGAGCTTCTTATAGTACTGGGAAGCTCCAATCCCCGTCAGTTATACTTTTGCCCTTGGCTGAGTGTGTTGACCCCTGTTTGCCTGTGCCTTGTGCCTGTGATCTAACTTGCTTGTATGCTTCTGACTCTGTTCTGTTCCCCGTTGTGATTTTACCTCTCGATTCTGTACTGTGTATATGCTTCTCTGGTTTTCTGACTCCTGCCACGTCCCTGACTATTCTTGATTAGCCTGCTCCTTGTGTACCGCGTTGCCTCTCACGTTTACTGACCTCGGCTTGTCTTGGATTTCATCTCCCTCTGGTGCCCCATCCTTTCCCTGGTGTCCGGTGACCCCATCCTCTGCTCCAGGGTCCCTGTAGTATTCTGCACTCATCTCCAGATTCAGGACGCTAAGCCCCGCCCCCTGTGATCACGTGACCACAGGTCCTGTCAGTACACTCACCACCCGGCATTCTGCTCACTCCAGCTCTGCTGTATTGCTGTCATCTTGCCCAGCTCCCGGGCGCTGTGAGTACAGCTGTCACAGGCCGTCAGAGGCTCCGGGCTCTCATTGTCAGGGCTGCTGAAACCGCTGGTAAGTGCTCACCTGGCAGTTTCTCCTGATAGTTTCCCTTGATAATATTTCCCCTTCTAACATCAATGACAGCTTGAAGTCTTTTGTGGTAGTTGTGGATGAGGTTCTTTATTTTCTCAGATGGTAAAGCTGCCCACTCTTCTTGGCAAAAAGCCTCCAGTTCCTGTAAATTCCTGCTCTGTCTAGCATGAACTGTGCGCTTGAGATCTCCCCAGAGTGGCTCAATGATATTGAGGTCAGGAGACGGAGATGGCCACTCTACAACCTTCACTTTGTTCTGCTGTAGCCAATGACAGGTCGACTTGGTCTTGTGTTTTGGATCGTTGTCATGTTGGAACGTCCAAGTACGTCCCATGCACAGCTTCGAGTCTGATGATTGCAAATTTGCCTCCAATATTTACTGATAACATGCTGCATTCATCTTTCCTTCAACTTTGACCAAGTTTCTTGTGTCTTTGTAGCTCACACATCCCCAAAACATCAGCAATCCACCTCCGTGCTTTACAGTAGGAATGGTGTTATTTTCATCACAGGCCTTGTTGACTTCTCTCCAAATGTAACGTTTATGGTTGTGGCTAAAAAGGTAAATTTTGGTCTCATCACTCAAAATTAGCTTATTCCAGAAGTTTTGAGGCTTGTCTCTGTGCTGTTTTGTGTATTGTAGGTGAAATACTTTGTGGCATTTGCACAGTAATGGCTTTCTTCTGGCGACTCGACCATGCAGCCCATTTTTCTTCAAGTGCCTCCTTATTGTGCATCTTGAAACAGCCACACCACTAGTTTTCAGAAAGTCCAGTATTTCAGCTGAAGTTATTTGTGGGTTTTTCTTTGGCTCCCGAACAATTTTCCTGGCAGTGTTGGACTGAATTTTTGTTGGTCTACCTGACCTTGGTTTTGTTTTTACAGAGACCCTGATTTTCCATTTGTTAATCACAGTCTGAATGCTGCTTTTGTTTTATATCAGTTCAACTACCTTTTCCCGTAGATCTGTTGACAATTCTTTTGCTTTCCCCATGACTCAACATCCAGAAATGTCAGTGGCTGGATGAAAGATGCAAGAGTCTGTCTGGATCCCAGAAACTCACTCAGCTTTTATGCACACACACTGATTACAAGCAAACAAGTCACTGGTGAGGATGTTTCCTTTAGTAGCCATTCAAACCCATTTGTGCCAACTTCTGTGCATGTCATCAGGCCAAAATCACCAGGGTATGTAAACTTTTGATCAGGGTCATTTGGATGTTTTTGGTTGTCATAATGATTTAAAAAGAGAAAACACAGTAGTTTGACAATAAATGGCTTCAACCAACCACTAACGATGAGTAGAGAAAACGTTTTGGTGTTATAATTTATATTCTCAGAAAAAAGGCCAAGAAAGCAAAAATTCTGCCAGGGTATGTAAACTTTTGAGCACAACTGTAGATGGCTGGTCATTTGCTTATATAGTAATTCCAGCTGGCTTTTGAGGGTGAGAGCAGACAGAACTGTGGTAATCAACTGGTGGCCTCTTGGGCTCGATTTGAAAAAGTGTTTGTGAGATACTTAATTATTATTGTAAGAGTTTGGATTATGCAGACACTCTTGTCCTGTATCGGAGTCTGGTACTGCAGCTTGTGCCATTCACTTATTTTCAATCACGACTGTGGGTACAACGCAGAAATCTTAATGAACCCATTTAGTAGAATAGAAAAATAATACGATACATAAATGTCATTTTTGGTCTTCAGGACAATTCAAAATGTGCCTAATGTATTAAGCCAATCAACAAAAAGGAAATAGCAGCCAAAAAATCCCATAAAATCATCTTTATTAGACAAGATACACTAAAATGCAAAGGATAAGTGAATGGTACAATTAGGGGTAAATAACTCTGAATGTCAATATAATCCCGCCATATAGGACTGAGTCACGTCCTTCCTGCCCCCTGAGGAAGGAGCTGCGCTCCGAAACGCGCGTCGGGGTGGATCTGACTGAGTACCGCTCCACATACCTGATCACATACATCTGATAAGGTAACTGCCAGTATTTGCCATGTGTACTATGTGGAGATGATTATTTTGCACTATGCCATGATTGTATATAATTGCAGTGTACTATGGGAGGTACTTTGACTTATACAATTATGTATGTGGACGTGACTCGGTCCTATATGGCGGGATTATATTGACATTCAGAGTTATTTACCCCTAATTGTACCATTCACTTATCCTTTGCATTTTAGTGTATGTTGTCTAATAAAGATGATTTTATGGGATTTTTTGGCTGCTATTTCCTTTTTGTTGATTGGCTTAGCTTTTTTGCAGTTTCCTATATAGTCCTGCATATATACCCGTATATAATATCGAATTAATCAATTGTGGGTATTGGTGATGTTTTCCACCCATTACTTTGTCTAATGTATTAAGATAGATTTAAGATTTAGGACAGCTTTTAGTTTAAAGCATATCTGTCATTTCAGGTAGCTTTTCAGCGTAGCTTGTAGTTCCTTTGCTGTGACCAAAAAGGATTTGCTCTGATCTCTCTGATCAGCTACATTACAAGTATTCTTGAAACTGCTCTGACCATTAAAGCCTGATTTGCTGCAGATTTTCTGAAGCAAATCTCTCACTTGTGAACGTAGCCATACTCCAATGTTTTTTAAGGTGGATCTATAATGAAATTTCACAGTAAAAAATACATAATTTGTTTTAAAATTGAGGAGGCTGGTGTACTTATTTTGAAAATGCATGACATAATGGCAGTATTATACTTGATTCAATTTTAAACTCAATCTCTGTCAACATGAGTCTGATTGGCAATTCCTCAGTGTCCGACCTCTCTGCTGCTGAATCTTCGCCCACCTAGCCTGATTCACATCTCCTCAGTGTCCCTCCTCCCTGCTGCTGCCGAGGTCTCACACTGCTCAGTACAAGCTGCAGCTGTCAGGTTAGGCTGAGTGCTGACTAAATGCAGTTGAACTCATGAGCTCTTTCATTTATTAGCTGAACCTATAAAAGGCTCATTTTAGTTGCAGGATTATATAGCAATTCTGACATTTAATTAACTTTCAGTAACTACACCAGCCTCATCAGATTTTATAAATGTACTTAATAATGTATGTAGTTTGTTTTGTGACATCTGGTGGCAGATCCCCTTTTAGTATTTAGCCCTTATATTTTTTACAATGCACGCCTAGACGAGGGTTATGTACGGACACTTACTATCAATAACCTTAAATATCTAATATTTGTATTGGTGCGTTCTGTACTTACTGCATTCAGTGTGGATGGAGACATACAGCTACATTGTTTTGTGCAGCTTCTCGAGTGACTGTTTTTGATGTCCCTCTGAAATGGCCTTGTTTTCTTTTGAGTCCCTGACAGGTGCCTCTATACAGACGATGACACATGGGGCAGTTCATTAGATTGTGCCATTAAGATGTTGAAACCTTGTAATTTGAGGTTCTTCTATTTTTTTTGTTTATGTATCGATCCAGGTTGCAATGTCATCAGAGAAATGGGATTTCTCTTATTTATACATAGACTATGTTTTATCTTTACTTATTTGTATGTTTTTCCAACTTTACATTTCATAAGGATGTAAAAGAGGATCTGTTACCAAATGTTAAAATTCAAAATACATACATTAGTAAATAGATCTCTTAAACCTGACAAGACTGGTGTGATTATTTGGAAAACCCATGTCACAATGGCTCTCTGATGCTTTTTTAAAGCTTTTCTAACTGGATGGATTTATAAAATGATCATTTTAGTATTGGGATTATACTGCCATTCTGTCAGGTGTTCTTAAATTAGCAGTAGACTGCAAATCCTGACTAATAGTGATGAGTGAATGTGCTCGGATAAGGTGTTATCTGAGTATGCGTGGGTGCTATCAACAGGCAATCCCTGCATGCGTGGTGGCTGCCTAAAAGCCACGAGATGTGCATCCACGGGGACTCAAACATATTTTTTGAGCACGCCGAAGACACTCGGTTAGCACCCGAGAATGCTGAGATACTACTGACTAACTAAAGAACTTCCCATGTCATGTGGTTAGTTACATGCCTGGAAGGAAATTCTAATTGTGGTAGTCTGTACACAGTGTGCAACGGAGGCTGAGCTGTGTGGTGATGAGGCTGAGCTGTGTGTGTTGATGAGGCTGAGCTGTGTGTTGATGAAGCTGAGCTGTGTGTGTTGATGAGGTTGAGCTGTGTGTTGGTGAAGCTGAGCTGTGTTGGAGGCTGAGCTGTGTGTTGACGAAGTTGAGCTGTGTGTTCATGAAGCTGAGCTATGTGTTGGCGAAGCTGAGCTGTGTGTGTTGATGAAGCAGAGCTGTGTGTTGATGAGGCTGAGCTGTGTGTTGATGAGGCTGAGCTATGTGTTGATGAAGCTGAGCTATGTGTTGGCGAAGCTGAGCTATGTGTTGGTGAAGCTGAGCTATGTTGATAAGGCTGAGCTGTGTGTTAATGAAGCTGAGCTGTGTGTTGATGAGGCTGAGCTGTGTGTATTGATGAAGCGGAGCTGTGTGTTGATGAGGCTGAGCTGTGTGTGTTGATGAGGCTAAGCTGTGTGTGTTGATGAGGCTGAGCTGTGTGTTGAAGCTGAGCTATGTGTGTTGATGAAGCTGAGCTGTGTGTTGATGAAGCTGAGCTGTGTTGTGTTTTGGTAGCTGAGGAGAATAAGCAAAAACGGCAATACACCAGAGAGGCTGGAACCTACTGGATTGCAGTAACCTGAACTAACCACACAACTAGAGGTAGCCGTGGAGCGTTCCTACGTTGATCCTAGACGCCTCGTCACAGCCTGAGAGATAACTACACCTAAAGGCAGAAAGAGGAAAGCTATCTGCCCCGGAGCAGATCACCAAAGAAAATAGGAAGCCCCCAAACATGTAATGGCAGTTAGACAAGAAGAAGCACGGATACAGACAGAAAATAGAATGAGCAAACGCTGGGGCCCAATCTGTCTAGACAGAAAAGTACAGGAAAGGATACTTACTGCAATCCAAAAAAAACCCTAAAAAATACCAACTCTTCTGATTGCAAAAACACCTGAGATCACACGATCTCTACCACCTAAATCAGATCTCTGGTGTAACAAAACTAAGCCGCAGCCACTGAAAAAACAGGAAAAAGCAAATGAACAAATAACAGTGGCTTCAGATAAACTGAGAGGAGCACAAGCCCCCCGGAGGGGACCTGGCTGACCTCCACAGAAGTGCAGGGAACAATGCAAAAAGCAAGCACAAAAATAAAAGCAGAAAATATCTTATCTGATAACAGAAGATACAGACAAGACTCAGCAAACTTCCAAATGAACCAGGTGCCACAATTGAGACAAGAACAATTGATCACCGGCAACCATCATGGGAGGGAACCTCCCTAATATCAGACCAGTCAGTGATCCCAGATTGCCATTCCTCGCTGAAAGGTTCAGTACTGTCTGTAACCACCAGAGGGAGCCTCTGCTCAGAAACCATCTCTAGCAGATTCATAACAGAGCTGTGTGTTGATGAAGCTGAGCTGTGTGTTGATGAAGCTGAGCTGTGTGTGTTGATGAAGCTGAGCTGTGTGTGTTGATGAAGCTGAGCGGTGTGTGTTGATGAAGCTGAGCTGTGTGTGATGATGTAGCTGAGCTGTGTGTTGATGAAGCTGAGCTGTGTGTGTTGATGAAGCTGAGCGGTGTGTGATGATGTAGCTGAGCTGTGTGTTGATGTAGCTGAGCTGTGTGTTGATGAAGCTGAGCTGTGTGTTGATGAGGCTGAGCTGTGTGTGTTGATGAATAGGAGCTGTGTGTTGATGAGGCTGAGCTGTGTGTGTTGATGAGGCTAAGCTGTGTGTGTTGATGAGGCTGAGCTGTGTGTTGAAGCTGAGCTGTGTGTTGATGAAGCTGAGCTGTGTGTGTTGATGAAGCTGAGCGGTGTGTGTTGATGAAGCTGAGCGGTGTGTGATGATGTAGCTGAGCTGTGTGTTGATGTAGCTGAGCTGTGTGTTGATGAAGCTGAGCTGTGTGTTGATTAGGCTGAGCTGTGTGTTGATGAGGCTGAGCTCTGTGTGTTGATGAAGCTGAGCTCTGTGTGTTGATGAAGCTGAGCTCTGTGTGTTGATGAAGCTGAGCTGTGTCTGTTGATGAAGCTGAGCTGTGTCTGTTGATGTAGCTGAGCTGTGTCTGTTGATGTAGCTGCGCTGTGTCTGTTGATGTAGCTGAGCTGTGTATGTTGATGATGCTGAGCTGTGTGTGTTGATGAGGCTGAGCTGTGTCTGCTGAGGAGGCTGAACTGTGTCTGTTAATGAAGCTGAGCTGTATGTGTTGATGAAGCTGAGCTGTGTCTGTTGATGAGGCCGAGCTGTGTCTGTTGATGAGGCTGAGCTGTGTCTGTTGATGAAGCTGAGCTGTGTTTGTTGATATAGCTGAGCTGTGTTTGTTGATGTAGCTGAGCTCTGTCTGTTGATGAAGCTGAGAGGTGTGTGTTGATGAAGCTGAGCTGTGTGTGTTGATGAGGCTGAGCTGTGTCTGTTGATGAGACTGAGCTGTGTCTGTTGAAGCTGAGCTGTGTCTGTTGATGAAGCTGAGCTGTGTGTGATGATGAAGCTGAGCTGTGTGTGTTAATGTAGCTGAGTTGTGTGTGCACATGTAGCAGAGCTACAAATGTGTGTACATGTAGGCAAGGTGTGTATATATGGTGCAAAGCTGTGTGTACTATGTTTATATTCTGCCCTAGAACATTCATATTAGTGGATACTGACCCCTCCACTTCCTTAAACTGTCAAGGACATTTCAATTAGTAAGGAACATGATTTTCTTATTTTCTGCTGTCTAAACTAGGGGTGCACCTTTTTGTAAGGTATGTCCTATAGTCCTAAAAATATAGTGTATGTTTTTATATGTAAATATATACATGTATGTATACTGTGTGTGTATAATATATATATATATATATATATTTAGAATGTTTAGTTTCTGAGAGTATTAAATACAAATGGATTATACAGATTTCAAAGTTATTACAGTCCTCAATATCAATTTAGGGAGATTTTATGGCAAATACAGAGCTCATGCAGACAGGATAATTTTCTCTTTTAACAGGATTACCCTTCAATCAGGTATTTATTTAATCCACCATAAATCTATTTAGTAAAAGCAGTAATAAATGTGAGGTTTACACTGAAACACAGGCCACTGAAATGAATACTTTTAAACAATTCCTTTAATGTTAATATATTACCTTACATGCCTGTCGAGCTTGCAATTATTTTAAGTAAATTGTACCATTCTGAATAGAAAAGTGCATCTGGTGTATTGGAGTAGGCTCCAGTTTTGATAGGCATTTGTATTTTTTGTCCTTTTTATGAGATCTTTTGTGTTATTCAAATGATAGATATGGGGTCTCTATGGTCTGACCATGTAAATGCATTTTAGAGGATTATTCTCATTGGTTAAAATTGCAAAGTGATCACATGAACAAGCAAATTAACTCGTTATTAGAAATCTCTGTTCTCAAGAACAGAGTGATTTGTTATTTTCTAGTTTACTGCTTATTTCTAAGTTTACCTGCCACCGCTGCGCTTACAACCACGTTTCTATAGAGCTTGTAAGTGCTGCTCTGAAGCTGGCTGGATCTCTCGATCTGTCCACTGGTGTGCTCCATCAATGCTGTAGAAGCAAAGCTGACTCTCTTGGCACATCGGAGAGCTCACAGTTCATGCTAGTGGTGCAACGATGCTGCTGGTCGGCAAAAGCTATTATTTCTTTTTTTCTTTTACCTGTAATGGATTTAAAGGGAAGCTGTCATTTTGGATAACGCTATTAATCTGATGTAGGGTTAATCTGCAAGGAAATAACGTACTGAAAGTGCGGCACCTGGGAGAAAATAAACTTTCTTTTTTTAAGGTTATTAACATGAAAGGTCAGCCAACCCTCTACATTACCGTCCACATGGTTAACATAATAAAGTCAGACAACCATACCCCCACCATGTGCCGTCATGCACACAAGAACCAACACTGCCCATGATGCGTGTTTTGTGTATAGCTTCATCTTGGGATGATTGAGGTTGGGTTTTATTATGACTATGGGTCCAGCATTCCAGTTGTTGCTACTCAGAGATAGTTAATGTTTGGAACTAGCCCACGGGGGAAGGGTTAGTGTTAGGGAAAGAGACTTGGGTAGTTAGTTGAGTTTGGAGTGCAACATGAGCACAGCTGCAAAGAGGTGACTCACAGTTAGAAGATACTAATGACAAGGGATAGTGTGATCCTAAAGAAGAGTGACTGACGAGACAGAGTGGTCTCCCGGAGAAGGGTCCTTGGATAGGATACCTAGTCACAGACACTCGAGCTTGTAACACAGAATGTAACGGGCTTAAACAGGGCTGAGCACATGGGACTAGTGGGGGTCCCAAGTGATAGATTCAGGGCACCACTAGTAGAAGAAATAGGATGCGGAACCGCTGATCAAGTAAGTAGATTTGCTGATCAGGACTGTAGCGTTGAAGCTGGGTTGTGGTGAGGTAGGGAGAAGCAGTGTGCTTCACTAGCCCTGGATTAAACTACAGAGGAAGGATAGTGTGCGGAAATGCTTCATACTGTAAAGGAAACGTCCATAAGAATTTGTACCCGCTATTAGTTATATATAACCGTTATCAAGTTAACGTTTAGTAAAGAGCTGTTTTTGGAACGTGGTCTCCCTTATTGCTGTGGAACACTAAGAACTGGCAAACCCGCACCATCAGCTACATGCACAGGCATAATGCACAGGCATAATGACCTCAGAGCACATGTCCACACACCCAGCCAGGGCCCACATTTTCATGTAACGTGCCTGGGCGCCAAAGACCAGTGCCTTGCCAACAATTACATGACTATTATGGCATATGCATGGGTGTAGTCACAGGAGGTCAAGAGCTAGCCCTCGCAAAAGACAAAGCACTCTTATAGCTCCTGAGAAGACACCTGTACTATGCATGACACATGGTAGGCTGGTGGCCCTGGCACATATTTTTCACTAGAATAAAAAATGGATGTCATAGGTGGGTGATGTTTCTCCACTATAACCCAGAACTCTTGGTATAAGTTGTAGGGGACCTAAACGGAGTTTAAAAATGGGGTTTTAACTACATTAAAGGACATCTGTCACTTATCCTCAGCTAAACAAACCCGTCTATTGTAAGGCAACCACAAGGTGATGTTGCCCACGCCAACTGGATGTCCGCGTCACTAGACGGGCGCAGCCTCGCTCCATACAAGTGTATGCAGCGAGGCCATGCCCACTAGTCGGGCTGTGACCTGGAGTATGTATAACCCTTCGATCCCGAGTCAGAAACCGTTGAATCCCTGCAACGTACAGTGCGGGCGCTGGGGGGGATTCATAAGTCTATAGTCACGCTGAGTGACTGCAGGCTTAGCATTTTGGACCTGACAACCCCTTTAAGAGACAAAGAGCTAAATTTACTTACAGTAGTTTAGCGTGTGTAAGTCTATCCACTCGCTAATCTTTGGGATTTCCTAAGGGACCCGTCTTTGTAACTTGGATGAAATCTTCTCTAGCGTCACATTATCCGGTAGATTTCCTCCCAGTGATCAAAGAGATCTTTTATCTTCCTTTTCTAACAATCTCTTTAGTCAGTGTCGTTTTTTTTTTTCTATTTCTCCTGACTGTCTATCAGCTGGTTAGCAGATATTTTGAGGGGGGAGAGAAATTTAATTAATAGGACTTTATTTTTGCCTAAATAGGCCTAATCCAAAATGAAAGGATGGCAACTTTTTAATATACGTCCCATTCTCATTCACCTCCAGTCCCATCCCACATCTAGACTGCAGAAGCTGATCAAGCTGATTGATATCACTGTGGATGTAGCGCTACTGTAGCATTTAACTATTGGCTGCTGTCCTCACATGCTGTGGTCATCACACTGATTAAAGGAACCTGTCATTTGATCCCAAACCATGCGCAGCACATGCATTGCAGTAAGGTATGTCATAACATAGTTTGAAGATCCATCTGGGGACCATTGGCAGAGATGTGACTAGTCTATTGCTTACCTGGCTCGATTCTCCTCTCTTTCTTTGCACACACATGGGAGCGACTTGTCAATCACCTGGAGTGGGGCCGGGAAAAGCCAGCTAACTCAAACTGTTTAACAACTTAACTGCATCTGTCAGTCTTTGTATATAGTACGCTCCTGGTAAGGCGTCCATCTGCCCCCCCGTGATACAATCACAATTTGCTGATGAGCTGTCATGGTAGCCAAGGGCCTGCTGAACGAGGCCCACATCTCCACCATTTTGGTACTCTTGTGAAGCCCAGCCACAAGCTGGGCTTCTTATGGAGATTAATTTTCGCTAAATACTACAATACAGAAGTACTGCAGTATGAAAAATAGTCACACACTTTTTCCACATACAAAAAATAATAAATAAAAATAAATAAGTAAAGTAGATTTAGAATAGGTAGATAACTTCCTGATCTCTGCGGGTCTGATTGATGAGACTCCCACCGATCTTGAGAACCTGGGCTCTGAAGAACCACATGTGGATGAAGCGGTGGTCGATCGCGTGCACTGCATCTTCATTCATTCTAACGGGAGTGCTGAAGACCACTCGAGTGCTGAGCTCTTCTTTCTATGGTGGTCCTATTAAGAATGTATGTTGAAAATTCAATAAAAATTTATCTGATTTAAAAAAAAAGAATGAATGGAGCGGCAGTACGCATGATTGCCTAAAACTCCATTCATTCAGAGCTCTTCAAAGCCCTGGATCCCGAGTACTAGCAGTGGGACCCCAAGCAATCGGGAAGTTAGCGCCTATCACCATGAATATGGGATAACTTTCAAACTTGAGCACACCCCTTTAAGAGGTTAGACGAGCACCGATAGACTAGTATATCGTTGATCAACACTCAATTAATGGGCAGAAATATTCCTGTCTAAATGCAGTACAGTGATACCGTGACAAAATCATATCAACATACAGTTTCCAAGAGCCATACATAAAGTTGTGAAGTAACATGTAGCCATAATGGAGCTATAATACTACTATATGATTAAAGGGGTTGTCCAGGTTTGGGGCTCAAGTCTACAGCCACTCTGTTACTGCAGACTTGTAAATCTTCACAGAGCGCAGTGTGCATGTTGTCAGGATTCTCCAGTGCCGGGAGTGGGTGAACGAGTGCAAGTATGTGATTTGCGTACATGTGGTTACAAGCCGACTAGACATGTACAAGTGAATTAAGAGAGGCCAGGCACGACTAGTCGGACTATGCCCTGAAGTATGCAAATCATATATTTGCTGTCATATGACCGCCCATTCTCAGAGCCAAAGAATCTTGACAGCGCACAACGTGCTCACTTTTAGGATTCACAAGTCTGCTGTCACATAGAGTGACTGAAGACTTGAGCCCCATGTGACAGCAGACTTGTGAATCCTCACAGTAAGCACGTTGTGCACGGTCAAGATTCTTCAGCTCTGAGAATGGGCGGTCATGTGACAGCAAGTATGTGATTTGCATACTTCAGGGCATATTCCGACTAGTCGTGCCCGGCCTCTCTTAATTCACTTGTACATGTCTAGTCGGTTTGTGACCACATGTATGCAAATCACATACTTGCGCTCGCTTACCCACTCCCAGCACTGAAGAATACTGACAGCGTGTACACTGCGCTCTGTGAAGATTTACAAGTCTGCAGTCACATAGGGTTTAAGTCTGCAGTCACTCTAAGCCTGGACAACCCCTTTAATACTAAGAACTAGGTGCCAAGCTATCTGAGAGGTCGCTTTCAGCAGGGTAGCCAATTCGCCCTTTTTTTCTAGTACACCCCTGATGCCGGCCCTGTCTTTAGTGTCCTTTAACAATATTACATTACCGGCATTTCCTTTTAATGGAACACACAATCCTCAACATTTCTTAGAATTTTAAAGTAATTTGCAATAAAATATGATTTATTACCGCTATAATATTCTGCTATAGGATTTCCGAGGAAGGAGAAATAAATCTCCGTTCTCATGTACAATGTCGCCCGACTTATCTCTTCAATTATGTTTAATGTAAACACAGTAAAAGCTGAAGGAGTCATAATTACACAAATGTATTAAATCCAATATCCAGGTTGGTCTGGCTTGGGAGCTAGTTAGCGTATTCTCGTGTTTCAAGAGAAATAATTAGACTTGAGTGGGATCAGTATTTCTTAAGTCTCTGTACAGACAAGGGTGCAGGTGACTTCAGGATTAATAGAGCAGAAAAGGTTGAGTCTTAAGACGTATCCTCCTTTCATTTCCTGACCTCAGCTGTGTCTCTAAGCAGCGTCTCAGGACTCCGTGTATCACGGCATTAGGCTGCTCGTTGGAAAGACAAATATATTACAGTACATGCAGTATATGACAGTAAAAGGGTGGACTATTAAAGTGACGGTTTATACATTTAAAGGGATGGTCTAGGAGTTTAAGAAAGTTGCGTAAGAGCTGCAAATGATATAATTTTTTTTTTAAATATTGCCTTTACATACCCATTATAGGGGTTTTTCGACTTCCGAAAACCCCTCTCCCCAGCTGCATTTTTTAAAAAAAAAAAATGCTAATTGCGTTTTACTCGCCCTCCCCAGGTCCATTTTGAGGTCTTTTATTGTCTGCAGTGCTGATTTCACATCGACAGCGCTGCAGCCAATAACTGAGCTCAGCAGCTCTGTTCGAGTTGTTTCACAAGCTGCTCATAGCTGCTGAGCTCAGTGATTGGCTGCAGTGCTGTTTAAGTGACGTCAATGCTGCAGACGATAACAGACACTGGGAGCAGCAGCTGAGACTCAGTGACGGACCCAGAGAAGGTGAGTAAACCACACTTTTTAACAACTAACTGCAGCTAGGGAAAAGAGGTTTACTGAAATATGAGCGGATCGATTCGCTGGACTCTGGTTCAGTGTCCAGGTCAGTGGTACCTGGCGGCTAGATGGGAGGCCTGTGAATCTTTTCCCTTCCGACGTCCCCAGCGTGGCTTTTGATAAGCAAGGGCAGGCGTGATGCACAGATGATGTTGTGCCAGCCCTGACCAATCAAATCCTATGCTGAAGATGCCGGAAGATAAGAGATTTGCTGCCACCCGTCTAGCTGACAGGTACTGCTGACCTGGACACTGGACCGATTCCCCCAAATTGGTCTGCTCATCTCTAAGGAAAACCCCTTTAAATCTCTGGATGGTCTGGCACAGCGAAGTTCAAGGTCCCCAGAGTTGATGGCTTCTGTGAAATATTTGACTAAACTCCACACAACTAATTGTATTGGTCCCCATAGGTGACATCACACATCATTCACGTGACTGCGGCAGTCACGTGACATGCATGAAAGCAGTACTGCTAAGGCCAGTGATGGACTGCAGCAGTCACATGAACGATGCAGGTAACATCAAAGCTGCAAATCTGAAGAGGACCACTGGAATGGTGGCACTGGAGTGTACAGTGAGTAATTGATAGCTGTAGAGAAAGACATGGACATCACATCCAAAAATTACACGTAGATCTAATGCTGCTAGACAAAAATTTATAATAATAAATGTGAGGTTTTATTTAACATTCTGATCAGACTTTATGAAGCCCAATCCACTTCACGGCTAACTTCTCAGTGGGTCCCTAACTTTTTATAGCTGTACACCAACCACCCCCACATCGACAGTGCACCAGCAGGGAGGCCGAACTGGTGCACCCATGATGCAAGGCCGAGTCCTTATTACTCTGGGCCACAGCACTCCACAGGCACAAAACCATAGCTCCCAACTGTCCCAGATTCAGCGAGACTGTACTGATTTTGAGGGCTCAGTCCCACGTCCTGGCTTCTATACTCGCCTCTGTTCTCTCCAACTTCTTCATCGCTCCTCCTCGGGGGCAGGGCTACTCTCTGCTTAAATTAACTTATTCACTTCTTCTCCATCCTGAATTTGTCTCAATATTCACAGGCTGTTGCTCTATCGAGGAGCCACAGTCCACAATGATGTAGTATTTGGTAATCTTGACTTCTACTGCAGATAATGAGAAGCAGGTTATACATCTCCATAGAAATACATTGTGTATAACAATGTATTTCTGTGGTCCGTGTATACTGAGGTGAAGAAAAACATTTTTTTTGTTCCTATAAAAGTAGAAAAAATACATGCAAATATTTAGAAAGCATAAAACAGTAAATCTGGCTAGAGACATATCTGTACCTGTCTCCCCATTAACACTTGTCTATATATATGCAGTGGATTGAATCATATATTGCCTATAGATGGATACAAAGTATCCTTGAACCACTCACATGAAGTTATCAAATCAATAAGGTGTTATTGAACATTAATTTTAAAAAACACATACGTGAAAGGAGGACATATGCATGAGGTTTGTAGCAAGGAGGATAAATTAAGTATGAAAAAAAGAGGGTGGTGCAGAGTCAAAAATATAATATAAGGCAAAAGTGCCACATCAGACCATATCAGTAAATATATCTATAATGAATTTCAATACAGTCCATCTGGGTCATACTAGTGAAATTATTACAAGATCAGTGCTTACCCATGGTCCGATGTGTCAAGTCCCAGACACCACCACAGACTCCCCGACGCGCGTTTTGCTCACGTGCTTTCTCATGGTGAGTATGCCAGTAGTAAAAATAAGCAATTACAAAAATGTCTTTTTTTTTCTATGAGTAGGTAATCGAACTCACAACTTTAACACTATGGTCAGGAGCTTAAGCTACAGAGCAACAAGCTCTGATGATATCATGGGGAGAATTCTGTGTACTTGATCTGTATTGCAGGCCCTGATGCTACAGGTAAATTATACTGATAGAAATACACTGCTATGTACAATGTATGTATTTGCATTCTAGAGGGAGAAAAAGAGATTTTTTTCATCCTATAAAATTAGGATTTCATGAAATCACGTCCACTTTGCTTTTAAATTTAGACCTTATTCACATGTTGTGTAAATGCTTCGTATTTTCTGCACAAAAATTCTGATCTGTTTAACTGTTCAAGCAGAGAGGATGTGATTTCATGAAAAACTGCACCCCATGTAATCAAAGACGCTGCTGATCTGTGCGGCTTTGGTGCTTTGTTTTCTCTATTGTCTTCTATGTGAAGTCTAAAAAAATTGCATGTAAAAAACTGCAGATACTTTTTTATGTGCACAATCAAATCTTTATCTGAACTCTAAAAAACACATTGAAAACAAGTCTTCACATCTGCATCGGAAACTCATCAAATAAGGGGGAGAAGATTGTTATTGTGTAGTTTGGTGCGAGCATCTGCAGAAAACAAAAAGCACAGTATTTTTGCAATGTGTGAACATGGTACTGTCGCTGTGGCAGTGCTTGGTGCACAGCACCGTACCTTTTAAGGCTACAAAAGTTTGGTATCCACTGAGAGGTTCGCCGTGACGTAGCAGTGGCCTTCATACAGTCAGAACAGAATGTTAACTAAGAACCTCGTGTTCCGTTTTTTAATTTTTGTCTAACGGCATTAGGTCAGCGTATGATTTTTGAATGTGCGGCAGGGCCGGACTGGCCATCTGGCAATTCTGGCAAATGCCAGAAGGGCCTGTGTGGTCATGGGCTGCCTTGTCTGGTACGTTGTTAACAGAATCAGTGTTCTCAAGACACCCATACTGTTAAGAGTTGTGATGGAGCACAAAGTCGTTGACTCCGTCACTTACCCCACCAGGCCACGGGTATCATTAGAAATATTGATCTTGTAGTAAATTTTGCTTTCCTCCATTCAGGGTAATATTAGTAATATATCCCATCTGGTGCTCGGGGACAGGGATGGCATGGACCTGTGTGATTTCAAATGCCAGGGCTGAATATCACCCTGATGTTCAACCATCTATAGTTTTGGTGTAAATAAATTCCTACACTAAAACCCCAGAAACTACACCTGACAAAAAAATTTTTTTTTCCCCCAAAATTGATGCCAATCATGGTGACTGGAGTTGGGAAAAGATGGGAAGATTGAGCAACTCTTTTTTTTTTGCACTGTTTTAGACCAAAATCTGGTATATACTATTTAGTAAATGTGGACCATTGTGTGGTCTTTCTATCGGTAGAGGGTTGGATTTGTGTATCGGTGATATTCATTGTATGTTTTGCCTTTTGATATCTAGTTGCTCGTGTAATTTACAGAAGACGATGAAGTCAGTACAGTGGGAGTCTCATTACGTAAAAAAAAAATCATGGCATCTTGGAAATGTGCGATCATAACATTTGCAAAGCTTGAAAAATAAGCTACACACCTCAACGGTCAGAGACAATTTTGGTTCCTTTCGAAGTTGCGGCTGTCAATGAAGCTTAGATCGTAGTCGTATAGAAGATGATAATTCACTCTTCTGACTGTCACATTTATCACAACCACATTATTCCTGTCAGAAATGTGAAAATAATTAGGTCAAAGTACTGACACAATGTAATGGAGTATGTAAGATGTGAAATTCACATATTGGATGGAATCTGTCAGCAAGAACCGTCTCTCAGTCAGACGAGATGATTTTGGAGTAAATGCTGAACCACAATTTTTTTGGAATTCAGGCAGGAAAAGGTGAAGAGTTCAACCAGTGATCTCACTTGTGTTTTCTCATTGCTTTTTCCGTGTGCCACAATGTGCATTTCCAACAAAGGAGTGTATTAGAAATCAAAGAGGTGGTTTCAGTAAAGTGCTGCAATTTGCTCTAACACTTGCTTTAATTCAAGTCAGAGATGAATGTATTGACCTGTATAATGTATCCTCGGATCCAGCCGGCAGCCGGAAGATCAGTATCTCATTGGAGAGACAGGTCATAATGAATATGTGTCACTTGTTTCTTAACAACAGAATGTATATTTATATGTACGTGTATATATATATATATATATATATATATATAAATAAATATATATATATATATAGATGCTAAATATTTTAGGAAGGCGGTGAAATGCTGCAAATTAAGAAGTCTAAAAGGGAACATTTCTCCTTGTGTAGATTATCAAGCTGATGTAAGGAGACTTATAGGCCATGCAATGCTTATCTAGTAAACTGAATATGCAGATATCCTCTTCTATGTGGAGGACTTGAACTGGAAGAGGGCCATCTATTGGGGGTAGCAATCCTAAAAGTCAATATCGACTATCTCTTGTGGAGATTATCAAGCTGATGTAAGGAGACTTATAGGCCATGCAGTGCTCCTCTAGTAAATTGAATAAGCAGATATTCTCTTCTATGAGGAGGACTTGAACTGGAAGAGTGCCGTCTATTGGGGGTAGCAATCCTAAAAGTCTATATCGACTGTCTGACTTATTATCGGACCTTCGGCTCTGCACTGATGAGGGGTAAACACTCCAAAACACTTGACTACAAATGGAACGTCTTCTTTGGCTTTTTATCACAAGCCATGTGACAACCCCGATTAACAGGTCAATATAGGATAATATAATATATCAATAATATATCAATAGGATCCATCCATTCCTCACTCCCTCAAGATGGCTGGTCCATCATTGTAAATGCACCATTGTATATACACACCTGTACTTTGTATCTCCCTCACTTCATTGTAGATTGTAAGCTCTCACGAGCAGGGTCGGCTTATTTTGCTTTAATTATTGTATTGTTAACACTGTTACTTATGACTTGTGTTTTGAAACTGTTAAACTGTAAAGCGCTGCGGAATATGTTGGCGCTATATAAATAAAGATTATTATTATTATTAATAGCATTGCTACTAAAATACCTAGCATTAAAGTTCTTGTCCTCTTTATCCCTGAAGAGAATATTTGCATGCAAAGTAAGAATGCCTTTAAAAACAGAAGTGTTAAAAATTTATTTATCTGACCCAAAAAAACAAGCTCATATATGACTATATTGAAGGAAAAAAGATGGCTCTGGAAAGAAAGGGAGCAAAAAAAAAATCGTAAAAACCCAAAATTGCAAAGTGGTGGAGGGTTTAATGAGGTTGTCAGGAACTTTTATATTGATGGCCTATCCTTGGGATAGGTCATCAATACCTGAACATTTGGCATGTGATACACAACACTCCCACCAATCAGCTAGTCTGGGCTGGCGTCACCAACTTGGGCACCCGTGCAAGTGTCGGCCGTGGGGGGACCTGAGCAACCTATGGCACCGGCACCGCCCCCATCGTGCTTTAAACTGTTTGAAATACTTACCTCTCCCTGTTCCTCCACAGCTCCTGTCTCTTCTGCGTTTTTTGGTTCTATGACGTCTCAGGGCAGAGGGTGCGATGACATCACTGCAGCGCGCCCTCTGCCAAGCAGTACAGAGTCCGAAGACGCTGAGGAGACCGGAGCAGCAACCAGCAAGAAATGAGGAGAGGTGAGTATTTTTTTATGTATCTAGCATTATATGGGGCTCATTCAGTATGGAGTATTATATGGGGCATTTGGGCCCATTCTGTATGGAGCATTATATGGGGCCCATTCTGTATTGAGCATTATATGGGTTCATTATTCTGTATGAAGCATTATATGCTGCCCATTATTCTGTATGGAGCAACATATAGGGCTCATTATACTGAATGGAGCAATATATGGGGTTCATAATACTGTGTGGAGGACTTTGTGGTGCCCATAATACTGTATGGAGGACTATGTTGTGCTTGTAATACTGTATGTAGGGCTATGTGGCGCCCAGAATACTGTATGGAGGACTATGTGGTGCCCATAATATTGTATGGAGGACTATGTGGTGCCCATAATACTGTATGGAGGACTATGTGGTGCCGAGAATACTGTATGGAGGAGTATATGGTGATCATAATACTGTATGGAGGACTATGTGGTGCCCATAATACTGTATGGAGGACTATCTGGTGCCCAGAATACTGTATGGAGGACTATGTGGTACCCATAATACTGTATGGAGGACTATGTGGTGCCCAAAATACTGTATGAAGGACTATGTGGTGCCGAGAATACTGTATGGAGGACTATCTGGTGCCCAGAATACTGTATGGAGGACTATGTGGTACCCATAATACTGTATGGAGGACTATGTGGTGCCCATAATACTGTATAGAGGACTAAGTGGTGCCCATAATACTGTATGGAGGACTATGTGGTGCCGATAATACTGTATGGAGGACTATATGGTGATCATAATACTGTATGGATGACTATGTGGTGATCATAATACTGTATGGAGGACTATACCGTCCGGTCTAAAATGAAAAGTCTTAAGTCACTCTGACTGCAGTCTTTTGAATCCCCCCAGCTCACACACTGTGTGTGATGAGAATTTGTTGTTTCTGAGCTATTGTAGAATTTACGATATCACTCATGTAATGTAAGAAGTATGTGAAATCTTTGGCATTGTACTATATTTTTATTTCTCTGCCATATCTGTGCATCATGAATCATGGTCTGTGTTAAAGGGGCTCACTGAGACTCTTGCGCCCGAGGCCCACGAAAACCTGGAGCCGGCCCTGTAGCCAGTGCTGGCAGTGTCCAGATGTGCTCAGTTTCAAAGCTTAATTACACTGCTCCGTCAACTGCCTAGTGGCTGTAGCCGGGTCCTGCACATTCTCCCTTTATTGATTCGATTGAATGGGGGACGGATGTTCTGTACCCGGCCGTAGTCACTGTACAGTTGATGCAGCAGTGTATTTCCACTCTGCAACTGATCACATCTGTCTGCCCCCGGGGATGGCTGATTGGCGGGAGTGTCAGGTGTTGTCCCTCCACCAATCAGTATTGATGACCTATCTTAAAGGGAATCTGTCACCCTAAATTGGCGGGATATTTAAATGATGGCAGTCAGGTCAGATGGGCGGTGTTTTGGGTACTTGCCTTAACATGTTGTTCTCTGCTGTCTCCATTATTTCTGGGAATTGTAGTCGTTGCCCTCCATATAACGCGCCTGCGCATTGCAATCATGAATTGCACACGTGCAGTATGCTTTGCCCGCAGATTGCAATGCCCAGGCGCGTTATATGGAGGGCAACAACTACAATTCCCAGAAATAATGGAGACAGCGGCGAACAACATGTTAAGGCAAGTACCCAAAACATCGCCCATCTGACCTGACTGCCTTCATTTAAATATCCTGCCAATTTAGGGTGACAGATTCCCTTTAAGGATACGCCATGAATAAAAATGTAATATTAAAGGGATATCCCACTGTGGAATTTTTATTAAATGGTTAGAACGTCATCAAAAAGTTATTCTATTTTGACCTATCTCCTTCACTTTTGTTATGATACTTCCCAGATCCTGTATAGGTCTCAACTTCCTGGTCTTTTTTGCCACACGCAAAATGACCACTCAGCCAATATTTGGCTGCAGCGGTAACCCACCTCAGACAGTGATTGGCTGCAGTTAGTCGCATGACCCTTTGTCTAGACATCATCGAAAGTAGAGACTGATGAAAAATGGGAGCTTAGAGTTATTGGTAGAGTATCACTTTTTTTTTTTTGTATCACATCCTGCCAATTTAAAAAATAAAAAAAAATAATGTTCAGCTACTTTCATTTCAGTAGATGGAGTGTAATACAACATTTCTCCTGTAGTGGTCACTGCAGCGTAAATCTGTGGTGACAGAATCTTCCCCCTTGATATTAACGCCTTGCTGAGTAATCCTGTGGTGATCAACTGGTTACTCGGGTAAGGTCTTTTAAAAAATATATGTTGTTGCATGGATGCAAACCATTTATTCTTGGAGGACAGGAAGAAATAGTATCTGCATAATATCCCGGAAAGTGATAACAGTGTTGTCGAGATCTGGGACAATTTTATGGCGGTCTGTAGTGTGCAAATATATGTTCCAAGAAACTGCAAAGAAAAGGAGTGGATTTGCAAACTTTACGTACATGTATAGAATTAATAAAGAATGGTGTGCATAATAAGAAATAGTCAAAAAGTGTGAAAATTATATAAATATATCTATATATTGGGAGTCAAAGTAGCAGCAACAATGGCCTGTCCAAAAAAAAGTAGATCTGCTTTTCTCCAATGACATCTGCGAATAAAAAGAGCCGACTGTCACAATATTGAATTTATTTAAATTATCTGTTTCAAGAAGATCTGGCGTGTGGGTCTAGCAATAATCATACTTATATCAATCTATATTGCATGACTTTTGTTATCGGTAAAAATAGTGCTTTTCAGTAAATTGTCACTTATTATTGTTCATTCAAGGCCACTAACGTCGGGAAAAAAAAAAAGAAAGAAAACCGCTTTCGGCTACGGTGTCAAAAGAATAAGGACAATTTTGTGTTTTCTTTTGATGCTGTTTGTTGATATCTAGACCACTGCAGCTTGATTGCCTAACATTAAACCTATAATAACAGTGCAATCATAGCAGTATCATCATGAATGCCTTTGCAATAGAAACAGCATTTACACTGCTGTAGAATGGTATCAAAGTTTTGCTCACGAATCTCTTATTTGCGGTCATTGATCCGCCTCGGCCAGTTGTTAGTTCTCCTCATCTGAGCTGTATTGATTGTATAATCAGTAGATGGAGGCTGCGGGCAGATGAAAATTCAGTGTTGTTGGGCAAATAATTGGCTGCTTGCCTGTTGACCTGGACCCCGCCGTTTGTGCCATATATGCCGACGGGATTGGTACTTATTCTGCTGACCCTATTTGATCACTAAGGACGCAGTGTCATTAGAAAGAATATGAATGCTATCCTCTAAAGCTGCCCATATGGCCAATAATTTGGGTATCTGCTTACAAAAAAAAAATAGACTGCTCTTATAAGATATATATGCTCTCGGTGCATTGTGCCGCCTCTCCACTAAAAGCAACGGGAATGCTGACATAAAAACAGAATGCAGGGCGCCATTTTTTTAATCGCTGTGTGTAGGCTCATACGGTATATATTGGGCTGTGTGCGGGCTCATACGGTATATAAAGGACTGTGTGCATGCTCATACGGTATATAAAGGGCTGTTTGCGGGCTCATACGGTATATAAGGGGCTGTGTGCGGGCTCATACAGTATATAAGAGACTGTGTGCTGGCTCATACGGTATATAAGGGGCTGTGTGCGGGCTCATACGGTATATAAAGGGCTGTGTGCGGGCTCATACGGTATATAAAGGGCTGTGTGTGGGCTCATACGGTATATAAAGGGCGGTGTGCGGGCTCATACAGTATATAAGGGGCTGTGTGCGGGCTCATACGGTATATAAAGGGCTGTGTGCGGGCTCATACGGTATATAAGAGACTGTGTGTGGGCTCATACGGTATATACGAGACTGTTTGCGGGCTCATACGGTATAAAGAGGCTGTGTGTGGGCTCATACGGTATATAGGGGCTGTGCAGGCTCATACGGTATATAAGGGGCTGTGTGCTGGCTCATACAGTATATAAGGGGCTGTGTGCGGGCTCATGCGGTATATAAGGGGCTGTGCAGGCTCATACGGTATATAAGGGGCTGTGCAGGCTCATACGGTATATAAGGGGCTGTGTGTGGGCTCATACGTTATATAAGGAGCTGTGTGCGGGCTCATACAGTATATAAGAGACTGTGCGGGCTCATACAGTATATAAGGGGCTGTGTGCGGGCTCATACAGTATATAAGGGGCTGTGTGCGGGCTCATACGTTATATAAGGGGCTGTGTGCGGGCTCATACGGTATATAAGAGACTGTGTGTGGGCTCATACAGTATATAAGGGGCTGTGTGCGGGCTCATACAGTATATAAGGGGCTGTGTGCGGGCTCATACGTTATATAAGGGGCTGTGTGCGGGCTCATACGGTATATAAGAGACTGTGTGTGGGCTCATACAGTATATAAGGGGCTGTGTGCGGGCTCATACAGTATATAAGGGCTGTGTGCGGGCTCATACAGTATATAAGACTGTGCGGGCTCATACAGTATATAAGGGGCTGTGTGCGGGCTCATACGTATATAAGGGGCTGTGTGCGGGCTCATACAGTATATAAGGGGCTGTGTACGGGCTTATACGGTATGTAAGGGGCTGTGTGCGGGCTTATACGGTATATAAGGGGCTGTGTGCGGGCTTATACGGTATTAAGGGGCTGTGTGCGGGCTATATGGTATATAAGGGGCTGTGTGCGGGCTTATACGGTATATAAGGGGCTGTGTGCGGGCTCATACAATATATATACATATATATAAGGGGCTGTGTGCGGGCTTATACGGTATATAAGGGGCTGTGTGCGGGCTTATACAGTATATAATGGGCTGTATGCGGGCTCATACGATATATAAGGGCGCTGTGTGCGGGCTCATACGGTATTTAAGGGGCTGTGTGTGTGCTCATACAGTATATAAGGGGCTGTGTGCGGGCTCATGCGGTATGTAAGGGCCTTTGTGCGGGCTCATACGGTATATAAGAGACTGTGTGCGGGCTTATACAGTATATAATGGGCTGTGTGCGGGCTCATACGGTATATAAGGGGCTGTGTGCGGGTTCCACCTGTATATAGATGATGTCAGCATACTTAATTCTGCTCAATATTAAGTCATACAATTAATATTAATATCAAATAATTAGAATTAATATGTTACTACTAATATTGAGCAGAATTAATTCATTATATTGGTTTTGCCCTCCACAACAGTCATGGTCCCTCATGTGGCCCCATTAGAAAAATGTATTTCCCACCTTTGAGCTAGAATGTGTGACCGTTCCCTGGAATGGCCTCACCTAGATAACTATTAGCAGATAATTTACATAGAGCGCACGGATGACTATAGCTATTTTTTTTGTACAATGCATTTTCAGATACTTTTACATAAACTGTTACTAAAGCTATTGAAGGGCTCGGTAATTCAGTGGTGCTGGTTTAGTTACTGTAAACTGACTGATTCTCTCTAAAGAGAACCTGTCACTTCCCATAAATGCATATTTTTTACCTGGTGTAAAAGCTGCTGTTCTCCTGAATCTGATGTTGCTTTTCCATCTTTCGTGTATCTAAATCTAGTTTTTTTAGCCAGCTGCACGTGGTCCTAAAGAAGACTCACAGAGAAGAGATGAGGAGCACGCCCATTTGTCAAAAAAAGACTAGATTTACATATGGTAAATAGGGGGCCGTATTTTAGGATTGGAGAGGCGAAGGAACAAAATAAAAGCAAGTCCAGATTCAGGAGAACAGCGGCATTTACACCAGGTAAAATATTATATATTTTTGGCAAGTAACAGGTCCTCCTTAAAAGTGTTGATGTGGTGAGAAACTCCTTTTAATGTCAGAGCCATTTTAGTGATCAGCAGATTCAGTTCTCATAGTCATGGAAAGCTTTGATTTTTTTATGCCCTCCAGAAAGGAAGAGGCTACCATGCAGGGCTCCCCACTCTGACTATTCATGGGACTTAATATGGACTGGGGTTGTCCTTTTTGGACAATTCATTTAAGTGACTGTTATAGAGAGGACACAGACAATCTGCTCCTGAGAGCAAGCTAAGCTGTTTAGAATATAAGTACCATTTGGTAATTCAGAATTACCCTAGATGTTCCGTTAGTAGCCATTTTTGGATTAAAGGGGTATTTTCAAGGTGTCTCTTGGCAGCTCAGAGCAATGCAGTCTTTCAACAGTCTCCTTACATCCTGATTTCTGGCAGGGTGGGCTTTCCTTCTTGAGTGACAGTGCTGATGGATAGAACTGTAGTATAAGTAGAGCCATAATGCTCAGCACCAGTTCTGCTATAACACATTGGTCTATTAGTGGCTTGTCCTGAGTCTACACTACTCTCACTTTATTTACATTGTAACCAGTTCAGGGGGTATATAGCTCTGGGATCGCCGTCTCGGGTAGACGGAGTGGCATAGAAAAGTTTAATCACAGACAGCAGTACTGGTATAAACTGGCCGCAACCAGTTTTATTGAAAGTCCACAGCAATAAACATAAAACAAAACCATAAACCAAAATCCTAAGCCTGGCAGGCTGCTAGCTAAACACAGTCAGTTACCTCACTACCGTGGTCTAGGCTCTAGCAGCCTGGCCTAAGCAACACATGTTATGTACTTACCAGCGCTTGGCTTCCAGGAGACTTCCAGCAGCGTCTGAAGCCAGATTCAGACTGTGAGCTGTGTCTGTGTAACTCTAACACCTATTTCTGACTGCTTAATTAGGCAGCTGTGTGTACTCTTGGTTGAGCTGCAAGCCTGTACTGGATGGGGAGTGGAGTGAACGACGTACATATTCCTTATGCCACCCAGCTAAGAAACCTGGGCGAGATATACACCCCGTCCAGTACGCACCCATTCACTGTCTCACATATCCCCCCCCTCTTCTCAACTCCAAAGAGACAGTGAACTCTGGACAAGGCATCGGCATTACCCTGTAACCTCCCAGGCCTATGCTCTACCGAGAAATTGAATTCTTGAAGCAAAAGGAACCTCCTTGTCACCCTGGCATTCCTTTCCTTGTTCTGCTGCATCCATGCCAGAGGAGCATGGTCTGACTGTAATTTAAATTTCCTGCCCAAGAGGTAATAACGTAGCGTGTCCAGCGCCCATTTGATTGCGAGGCACTCTCGCTCCAGAATGGCATAATTTTGTTCAGCCGGTGTCAGTTTCCAACTTAGATACATGACCGTGTGCTCTTCACCCTTCACGACCTGCGACAAAACTACCCCTAACCCCACATTAGAGGCATCAGTTTGAACAAGAAACTCGTCCCTGAAATTAGGGGTGACCAGAACTGGTCCTTGACATAAAGCCTTTTTCAAAGACTGAAATGCTTTTTCTGCCTCTGGATTCCATTCTACCATTTTTGACTTTCCACCCTTTGTCAGGTCGGTCAACGGGGCAGCAATGGAGACATAATTTTGTACAAATCTGCGATAGTACCCAGTGATGCCCAGAAACGCTTTGATCTGTCGTTTTGTGAGGGGTGTAGGCCAGTTCTGAATCGCCTCTACCTTATTGTCTTGTGGCTTAATCAACCCCCTGCCAATGACGTAGCCCAGGTACTTGGCCTCTTCTAGGCCAATGGCACATTTCTCTGGGTTTATGTTCAGCCCAGCTCCGCCTATCGAGTCTAAGACGGCCTGCACCTTAGCGAGGTGGCTCTTCCAATCGGAACTGAAAATTACCACATCATCCAGGTAGGCAGCCGCATAGGCTTGATGCGGGCGCAGGATCAGGTCCATAAACCTCTGAAAGGTAGCCGGGGCTCCATGCAACCCGAATGGCATCACAAGATACTGAAACAAGCCGTCAGGGGTTGCAAAGGCCTTTTTTTCTTTTGCCTCATCAGACAGGGGTATCTGCCAGTACCCTTTTGTCAGATCGAGGGTTGTAATATAACGGGCGCCCCCTAATCTCTCGATTAGCTCGTCTACCCGTGGCATCGGGTATGCGTCAAACTTTGACACGTCGTTCAACTTTCTAAAGTCATTGCAAAACCTCCAGGTTCCATTAGGTTTTGGGATCAGGACAATCGGGCTACACCACTCGCTTTGGGCCTCCTCAATGACGCCGAGGGCTAGCATCCATTTGATCTCAGTAGAGACTATCTCTCTGCGGGCTTCCAGTATCCTGTACGGCTTCAGCTTGACCTTAGTACCGGCTCGGTCTCGATATGGTGCTTTACAAGAGAAGTCCGGCCGGGCAAGTCTGAAAACCTCTGCTGATTTTTCTGCAGAAACTCCCGTACTTCCTGTTTTTGGTGTACGGACAATGTCTCACCAATTATCACAGGAGGTAGAGGTGGTTTTAACCCTTTCTCTACTTCACCCGAGGCCAATAATGACTCTGTCCCTCCAGGGCTTGATCAGGTTGATATGATAGACCTGGTAGGGCTTCCGTCTCCCGGGTTGGTGTACTTTGTAGGTGACCTCGCTCACTTTCTGTACTATCTCGTATGGGCCATGCCACTTGGCCAAAAACTTACTTTCCACCGTGGGAATTAGGATTAGGACTCCTGCTGTTGCACACTAGCTCTCGCCATATGTTTAAGCAGCTCTTCCATACTGTCAGACTTGTCTGGCCCAGCAACGGCAGCCTTTACCCAGGACATGCACACTCCACAGTCTTTACCACAGCCAGTTCAGCTTTGCTGTGCAGACACTATTAGGGCTACTGTCTCTTTAAGGCTGCTTTGGAAAAACGTTTCTTTGCTGCTGTTTTTAGCCACCGTGCTGCCCGCATTCGAGCACCAATTGTAACCAGTTCAGGGGGTATATAGCTCTGGGATCGCCGTCTCGGGTAGACGGAGTGGCATAGAAAAGTTCAATCACAGACAGCAGTACTGGCATAAACTGGCTGCAACCAGTTTTATTGAAAGTCCACAGCAATAAACATAAAACAAAACCATAAACCAAAATCCTAAGCCTGGCAGGCTGCTAGCTAAACACAGTCAGTTACCTCACTACTGTGGTCTAGGCTCTAGCAGCCTGGCCAAAACAACACATGTTATGTAGTTACCAGCGCTTGGCTTCCAGGAGACTTCCAGCAGCGTCTGAAGCCAGATTCAGACTGAGAGCTGTGTCTGTGTAACTCTACCACCTATTTCTGACTGCTTAATTAGGCAGCTGTGTGTACTCTTGGTTGAGCTGCAAGCCTGTACTGGATGGGGAGTGGAGTGAACGACGTACATATTCCTTATGCCACCCAGCTAAGAAACCTGGGCGAGATATACACCCCGTCCAGTACACACCCCTTCACTGTCTCACAACATATAGAGATGTCAGGGCATTTGAACAAGCACACGGGTCAGAACAGTGAGACCCAAGAGTCATGGTTAGGAGACCTGCTCTGAAAGCTGCGATACTGGTGATTTTGTAAGATTTATAACAGCAGCTTGTCAGGAACTGAGAGGGAGGTGGAGGTAGGTGAACAAGTAACTGCTATAGAGAAATCAATGGGCTAGAGAGAGGTGGCTGGGATATTAGGAGTTAACCCCTGGAATGTAGCTACTACTCACTCTCGGCCAGGGTCTGGGTAGGCACTTATGGCCGAACTCCTTGGAAACCAGCTGTACATTATGAAAGTTAAAAGATCTCATTGCAGGAGAATAACAGTAGATGGGAAAAGCAAGTCAACTGCAAACTTATTTTCATGCTGTCTAATTAAAGCAATTTAAGAACTTGAGAATGCCCCTTTAACAGGAGGGTTTATAGTGGCCCCTTATACTGGAAATTAGGGTCACTTGCCTAGAGCTGCACCTTAGGGCATCTTATGACACTAGATGATAATGTCTGTCCCTCTAAGCCTCGACCCATATTCAAGGCTTTGATGGTAATAGAAGTAATGGACCCTAATTTATTCACCATTCCATATAACAATCCATTATGTAGTACATTTGTAATGGTTTATGTATTTCCCCTAGATTGAGAAGCATCAGTGCTTCTCTCTTTCCAGTAATCTGCCACATGTTTTGCCTGCAGTTAGAAATTATTGATGATGACTCATACTGTGTGAATATAGGTCAAGTTGCTGTAGACGAATTTCACCTTTTTTTGTCAGCAGGTCCTTCATCAATGGACTAAACTAAATCATTCTAAATCATTTACATATATGAGTCATAAATGCATGATGAGAATTCATGGAACCAGTGAATGGAGAGGTCTCATCGAGATATCCCCTATATATCAGCCCTATTAGGTCATATGACTACCATTGAGCCATGTCCCCATCTGTGAATACCTCCCTCTAGGAGTCAGGACAGAGAAGTTCTGGTGGACCCAGCTTGCATATACCATTTATGACCTTGAATATTTGTTCAAAAAGTTGAATCCAAGTTCGGCTACTGAATTATTGGAAAAATTTGGATATAACAGGCGTATTTTAGTAAGGGATGGATACGAGATTGAATGACGTAATTTGCTGTTTTCACTATTGGTTAATGAGTATTCGTAGGGGAAAAAAAGATTTTTATATAAGACCTTTTATTAAATTTGTAGGTCTTACTACACAACAGACACTAAAAGGCCCTCGTAGCTGATGCGTGACAGATTGTGTGGTGCTATAAAGGTAAATTAGAACAGCCATTCAGTCTCATCCAAAAAAGAAAGTGTTGGCTATTGAGGCAGTACCACTCCATACTGTCTTGTTCCACTCCATACTGAACTGATTAAAGGGTTACGCTCATCTTGTAAAGTGCCTTTCACTAGGACATTCGGGGCCACCACCAATTCTAAGACTGATGGGCTGCAGTACTACTTTAGTGTGGCATCCCCTTCTTTGTTTTCCCTGCACAGCAGCGACTAGAAAAGCCAGGGTCACCGATGGTAAAGGGCTTGGTAATACTGTAGTAAAAGTTTCATGCTTAGTAGGAAAAGACAGTGGTCCTTTAACCTCAGCACAGATGAAGATGAAGACTTGATGCTTTTACAATGGTATTTTTATTGGTATCCAGCGTTAATGACAACAGACAAAAAATCCAACAGTTTGACAAGTACAATGTTTTTTTTTTTCAAGGACATCTGATATGATGATGGGTGGCGTCATGGCAGACAAAAGTTAGAATTCATCTGTTTTCACTAATTCTGGATCCCAATAAATATACTCACCTTTGCAAAAGCATGAAGCCTTCATCTTTTTCTGTGCTGAGATGAAAAAATCCAGGGTCCCATAGCAAACTATCAAATAGGGCCCCTCTATAGGGTTCCTCTTTTGTCTTGACATTGACTGTGGAGCACAAATTAGGACATATAATGTATTGGGCAGTGTTGTGGCTCTGTCCATGCATAAGTCTCTAAATACTTTGCTTATCAAAAAACTGACCGGCACATCCAAACATAGATTCAGTGTGAACAGGTGCTAAACCTAGAGTCACCAACTCATATACATACAAGAAGAAAAGGTAGCACACTGTAGCGCTATAGCTTGCAAACACGAAATATGAAAAATATGAAAAATGAATTGCATCATTACCTTAGAAATATGAAAAATTGAGAAGTCTTAGCGCATAAGATGGCCAAATTATGTGAGCCTGATAGCCACGTCAAGGCTCTTCTCGTATATCAGGTCCTAACTAATGCCTATCCTCGCTTAGAAAAGTCTGTCTGCATGGGAACCTATGAATCCTCTCTTCAGACTAAAATCTACATCTCTGTGGAGGGGTGATGAACCTGTTGTAATTAAAAAGCCTGTGACCACCAGGTGGAGTGCTCAGGCAGAAGGTAAATGAATACATATCAAAAAACTGACCGGCACATCCAAACATAGATTCAGTGTGAACAGGTGCTAAACCTAGAGTCACCAACTCATATACATACAAGAAGAAAAGGTAGCACACTGTAGCGCTATAGCTTGCAAACACGAAATATGAAAAATATGAAAAATGAATTGCATCATTACCTTAGAAATATGAAAAATTGAGAAGTCTTAGCGCATAAGATGGCCAAATTATGTGAGCCTGATAGCCACGTCAAGGCTCTTCTCGTATATCAGGTCCTAACTAATGCCTATCCTCGCTTAGAAAAGTCTGTCTGCATGGGAACCTATGAATCCTCTCTTCAGACTAAAATCTACATCTCTGTGGAGGGGTGATGAACCTGTTGTAATTAAAAAGCCTGTGACCACCAGGTGGAGTGCTCAGGCAGAAGGTAAATGAATACATATCAAAAAACTGACCGGCACATCCAAACATAGATTCAGTGTGAACAGGTGCTAAACCTAGAGTCACCAACTCATATACATACAAGAAGAAAAGGTAGCACACTGTAGCGCTATAGCTTGCAAACACGAAATATGAAAAATATGAAAAATGAATTGCATCATTACCTTAGAAATATGAAAAATTGAGAAGTCTTAGCGCATAAGATGGCCAAATTATGTGAGCCTGATAGCCACGTCAAGGCTCTTCTCGTATATCAGGTCCTAACTAATGCCTATCCTCGCTTAGAAAAGTCTGTCTGCATGGGAACCTATGAATCCTCTCTTCAGACTAAAATCTACATCTCTGTGGAGGGGTGATGAACCTGTTGTAATTAAAAAGCCTGTGACCACCAGGTGGAGTGCTCAGGCAGAAGGTAAATGAATACATATCAAAAAAGTCTTCAAGACTTCTCAATTTTTCATATTTCTAGGGTATTTCTAGGGTAATGATGCAATTCATTTTTCATATTTCGTGTTTGCAAGCTATAGCGCTACAGTGTGACATCCTCAATTAAAGAGATGTATTTTCATGACATATCCTCTTTTAATGAGCAGTTCTGCCGGTATTTGGTAAGGTATTTGTCAGACCATATGGAACCTAAAAAAATTTTACGCTTTAATGCAACTTTTAAACTTATATTTAAAGTACGTTACCCACTTTCTCTTGAATGGCTACTGGCTAAATTCTTCTGCACACACTCATCATCTCTCGACTACTGCAACACCCTTTTCTCTGGCCTCCCTGCTAACACCCTCGCACCTCTCCAGTCCATCCTTAACTCTGCTGCCCGACTAATTCATCTCTCTCCTCGCTACTCCTTCGCTTCTCCCCTTTGCAAACCTCTTCACTGGCTCCCATTCCCTCAGCGTATCCAGTTGAAATTACTAATACTGACCTACAAGGACATCTATAACCTGTCTCCTCCATATATCTCTGAACCAATCTCCCGATATCTTCCCTCATGTAATCTCTGTTACCTCCCAAGACCTCCTTCTCTCCTCCACATTATTCGCTCCTCACCCAACCGCCTCCAAGACTTCTCCCGAATATCCCCCATCCTCTGGAATTCTTTGCCCCAACACGTCCGACTATCAACCACATTCGGATCCTTCAGACGGAACCTGAAAACCCACCTCTTCAGGAAAGCTTACGCCTGCAATGACCCCACTGCCTCCTCACCACTACCGGAGATATCGCCTCAGCCAACACCGGACCTGCTGCGACCCACAACCTGCTGTCTCCTTCCCCACCATCCTGTAGAATGTAAGCCCGTAAAGGCAGGGTCCTCTTCCCTCTGTACCAGTCTGTCATTGTTAGTTTGTTTACTGTAAGTGATACCTGCAATTTGCATGTAACCCTTTGTCATGTACAGCACCATGGAATCAATGGTGCTATAGAAATAAATAATAATAATAATTGTATTTTTACCTCCACTGTAGTGAGTCAGGGTTTTTCTTTTTGCACTATAAAAGGTGGTCCACTACAATGTATTTTGTGCACATTGATTTAAATCTTTCAAATACCGTAAGTCTTTTTGCAAATACCTTATGTTGACATATTTGCCTCTGAGCGGCACTGTAGCTGCTCGCTCAACCCCGATCACGTGACCCCTTTGCTGCAGCCGGTGATATCACGTCAACTTCTGGACTCTGAAAGTTGACCTTGCATCAACGAGGCGTGACCCAGTCTCACGCACTTCCCATGATTGTTCTCCCCGTGTTTGCGTGGGTTTCCTCCGGGTACTCCGGTTTCCTCCCACATTCCAAAAACATACAGATAGGGAATCTAGATTGTGAGCCCCATCGGGGACAGCGACGATAATGTGTGCAAAACTGTAAAGCGCTGCGGAATATGTTAGCGCTATATAAAAATAAAGATTATTTAATAAAGATTATTATTGACAGAGCTGGGGGCGATGTTTCACCGCACGTCACATCCCACTATCCAGCGCACGCTTGTGGGGCTCTGCCAGTGAAAGCAGAGGAGAGAGGGAAAGCTTCTACAGCATGCGCTGGGTACTGGGCTATGACGTGCGGTGAAACATCATCCACAGCCCAGTCAGTCATCGAAAGTGCTTGAGACTGGGTCACGCCTCGGTGATGCAAGGTCAGCTTTCAGAGTCCAGAAGTTGACATGATATCACCGGATGCCAGTGGTGGCTGCAGCAAGGGGCATCGTGAACGCGAACGAGCGAGCAACGATAGCGCCGCTCAGTGGCAAATATGTCAACATAATGTATTTGCAAAAAAGACTTGTTCGAAAGGTTTAAATCGATGTGCACAGTATACATTGTAGTGGACCACCTCTTGAATCATCGAATATTTTGGCATAATGAAATCTTGTTTTTGTGTTTTTTGTTTGTTTTTACTAGAAGATAGTTTCTGTTTTATGACGAAAATTATGAATAAAAGCTCAGTATTAAGAAGGCAAATTCTCATTTCAGTAAGTGCGCATTGTCTTGAGCCTTTAATGCTTGTGCTAATGCTATAAATCTTCCCGATTGGCAAAGGGACAGGTGCAAAGCCCCATCTAGTTTATTCAAAATTAATCTTTTATTTCCAGTATTTCTTTACTCCAAGCTACAGAGCTGTCAAAAGTTGCCTCTTATAGCAGGACGAGTGAACACATTATATAAATTGAGTCATCTTATTAGTTTTGGGTAAATCTTTCTTAATGCGCCTTTAAGGATTTGTTGTTCATAGCAGGTGAGTGCCCTCCCTCATGGGACTTTAAATTGAAATGGTGTATTTCAGGACTTATGGAGCTGGTAATCTATAGTAAACCACAGAGAATTACGCAGCTCTCTTGCTTAGTAATACATATACGTGTTCTGTGCATTTTTATATTTTAAAGCCCCAATGTCATTTACCCTCGTTGGTGGGGTCCAGTGCTCAGGATTCCCATCTTTTTCGCCATATTTATTAGCTGCAATAAAGAGCATGTTTCCCATCCACACAGTAATACTTCATGCACCCTGTGGTGGCGCTGTAGGTAAAGTGAACGCTTACTACAGATTACAGCTGATCGATTGGGGTCCCAGCAAATATATGCTCTGTGATCAGTTTATTACTACAGGACTCTTTAATAAAGTTTAAAAATACTTTAGGATCACGTTAACTTTTTCGGTTTATAAACAATGATATTTCAAGGTTAAAAAATGGTAAAGGATTTTAAAAATACACATTTATTGGGGAATTTTTTATTTTTTGGGCTTCTTCACCAAACAAAACAAACAAAATTTCTTTGTTTTGTCTTTTTTTTTCTTCCGGTTAAAATGATGCCAAATGCTAGTCTGTTTTTATTTTTATTGCTAGGGCCTGGCTACTTTTTTTTGTTGATACTTCTGTTTATCTTTATGATGTTGTATTAGTTTAGGAAAAGTTGTGGATTATTTTAGTGGTCTAAGGTGAAACGTTTCTCCTTGTAGAGGGTTACATGTCTCACACACCAATGTAAAGAGACTTACAGGCCATGCAATACTCCTATGGAAAATTTAAATATGCAAATTGCCTCTTCAGAAAGGAAGAGGACTTGATCTCTAGAATCTCTCCCCTCATGTGCTCACCCACCTATCCACTCTCTCTTTCCCCATGTGCTGACTTCTCCCGTCTGTACTCTCTTCTTTGTCCTGTCTACCCCATATGCTATCCCCCTTGTCTGCTGTCTCTCTCCTTCCTGTGCTGTATTCTCCCCTCATGTGCTGTCCCGTTTGAGCTGTCTCCCCCTGTGCACAGGAGATCGCAGAGGATACATTTTGTGAGGTAAAATATTGTTTAAAAACAGTCAGTGAAATATTTTACCTCACAAAATAAATCCACTGTGATCCCCTGCTGTAATTCAGTATTGTCTTTTGCTTCCTCCTCTGCCCAGGAGCTGTGGTATGCTCCGTACATGGTCACACACAGACAATTTTTAAAATGAACGTTCGTTCGTGTGAAAACCCCTTTAATGTGACTGGCTTCCTCTACCTATAGACACTTCGCGCATCTGTATACAGTGTGTGTGTGTGGTGTGTACGGTGTATGCAGTGTGTGTGGCGCATGCGCTTACAGTGTGTGTGTGTTGTGGTATGGTGCGTATGGTGTATACAGTGTGTGTGTGTGTATAGTGCGTACGGCGTATACAGTGTGTGTGTGTGGTGCGACGGTGTTCCGCTAGTGGTACCGCGCAAGAGGCTGGTACCACCAGCAGTTTCCATATTGAGACACCCATCACTTGGGTGTCCCACAATGGCGGTCGGTGAACTTCCGCCGCTTGGAATTCTGGGATACGGACACATATGGACGGAACAGGATGTGAAGACATTACAAGGTAAGTATATAATAGATTTTATGGTTGGAACACCTTAAGTTTATGTTTATACATATATTTTATGTATTGTTTCAGTGATATTTCAACATTTCTTTTTACGCCCTATTGTCCATAAGTAGCAGGAAGGCTCACATTGGACCCCTAAGTCCACCCGTTCACACTCTAAGTTGCATGAAGCAGCACCACTTGTATATCTTTGCTTTCCTATGGAGGCATACAAAAAGATTTTTTTCTGTCAGGCTCCATAGATATCCACCAAAAGAAAATTAAAAGGTTTGGCCCTCTTTATTTTTTTTCATTCCACAGGCTTCCTGTTTGTAAAAATAACAAAGTCAGCTGTATTTGAGTCTCGCCACTCCAGTGCCAGCTTTTTGGCCTTTGGGGCTAACGCTAAAGCGATGACATCACAACATCTCGTGACCAATGCAACCAATCACTAGACTTTGCAATGAGGCCAAGACCTTTGAGCTCAGTGATTGACTGCAGCGGTCACTTGATGTAATCATGACATCAAAGCTGCAGCTTGTCAACAAAGACTGGGACCGCAACGGAGATCCTACGCTAAAGCAGCAGTGGGTGAGTACAGCTGACTTTATTTATCTATACAGTAAAACCTATGGAGTAAAAAATAACAAAAATAAGAGGCTGACAACTCCATTACAGGTGTGACGTCACATGTATTTGTTCTAGCAGAAAATTACAATATTTTGGCACTGTACTTGGCACCATACAGCAGACATTGAGACTCTTAAAGGGGTTGTCCATGGCTGCAGATAATCTCTGACTTCCTCTTCATGTCCAATCAGTACGAAGGCGGAGATAGCGACGCCATCCCTGATTACCCTGTCATTCTACCGCATCAGAGCTCTGGGACCGCGAGTGCCGACACGGTAGGGGAGTATAGTTTTTTTATTTTATCAGGGCCAAACTTTTAATACAAGAAGGGGTTGTCCTAGTAGTGAACAATCCCTTTTAGTTCCTTACTACGTTGCTCAAAGTATTCAAGTTTTTTTTTATATGTTTAACTAATTTTTCATATTTTTTTTTTACATTTTTCAGCATAAGAAATAGCCTGCAAGTTATCTAATAATTTTGTTAACCACTGATCAATGGCTTGCCAGCATGGGTTATTGTCCCATTAAGCAAAAAAAGGCCACCTTCTAATTTTTTTTATAGTGGATCAAAGCGCTTTAAATTGCAGAACTTTTCAAGGTAAAAAAAAAAGTTTCCTTACGCCTTTACGGTATTAATCCCGGTATAAATAAGTATTTTTATCTGCTATAAATATAGGAAGCGATGTTTCTTTCCACCATTTATAAAACAGTAATAAGAAAATTCATTTACATCCATTCGCACGCATAGTTTTTGAAAGCCGGAGACTCACTCTTTGAATTGAAACGAGAGATGTTTTCATGCCTCAACTGGCCAACTAAAAGCTTTGTAATGTATGACAATGTCTTCAACACCTAACATTACATACACCTTGTTTACAGAAGTGGAATAAATGAAAACAGTAGGAGAACATTGATAATGGGTTATTACTTGCATGTTTGCATTTGATGGCTGCTAACTTTGTTAGCATGTCTCATCTGCTAGGAATCACGTCCAATAGTTTGTACACTACCAACCAAAAATCTCAGCGCTTGTTGGCTTTATAATGGATACTTTTATTTATTTTTTTATATATAACATTTTATTTTCAGCGACAGTGAAATTATCAGCATTGTGGATATCGCAGGACAGGTTTTCGCGGTGAAAATTCAATGTTTTTTTTTAAACAAAAATTCTACGCCTTTACTCTTCATTGTAAGTATTTAAATCTATGTAGTCAACTTATTATTTTCTAGTTTTCCGAATTTGGTTCTAAAGTCGTAATAGAAACTGGAGTGAAAATGATCAGGATGAAGCTAATCTTGTCTTGGGCGCCATGGTGGTTTAAGCTGGCCATACACATGAGATGACAAACCAACAAAAGATCATGTGTCGTTTACACGGCAGCGCCATGCAAAAGTCCAATTACATTGTGCAAATATCTTTTAGATGAAGCCATACAATTCCTATGAATAGCGAACAATAACGTTCAATAATCAGTTGACTGGAGTTAATGAAATAAAGTATTCCGAACGATCAGCACATACATATTATGCTGTGCCCGATAGTCATAGGAAAATATCAGACGTGCCTGATAGAACTTTCGGACTACTATGATGTTTCGTCCCCAAAAGTTGATCGCTAGCCACCTAAAGACCATACAACGAATGTTCGATTTGGCCGAAGTCGTCTATTTAGTACAACTTTGGTCTAATGTGTATGGGGACCTTTAGGCTGCGTTCACATTCCAATTTATTTCATTGTGCTGAGAATGCTCCCAATAATGACACCATTTGGATCTTAAGGTTTCTCTTGACTGAACATGTGCCAACGAGTGTCCCGTTGACATATGTTCTTGTAGTAATTCGTAGCACAGTATTCTCTTTAGCCGTATTGAAAGCATAGAAGACTGCATTTTGCACATGTACGTTTTTTTTACGCGAGAGACTTACCGTAAGTAATTTTTTATTATACAGTTGCATGCGCCAGGACATAACATTTGGAGAACACCTTTGTTTTTTTTTTCAAGTATATGTGTCAGTCGTAAAGAAGAATAGTTAACATCACTGTTACCTTTCAGTAAGGGTTCCTGCAGATGAGCGTATTTTTGGTCCTAGTGCAATCCAACAAAACATCTGATCGCGTACGGAGAAATGTTAGTGTATGCTATTGTGCACATGTGCGATATTTTCCTTGGACACAAACTGTCCGAGAGAAAATCACTGCATATTAGAGTTTGATTTCCTATTCGGATTGCACTCGGCCATGCGAGTCAATGAGTGCGTGGAAAACATCCAACAGATTTCTCAGCACTGACACAATTGAGAAGATGGAGATATATTTTTTCTCCATCTTCTCATCCGAGAAAATTGGATTGCACTATGTTCACACTCTGATCAAACTCTGAATACATGACCTTCTCCCATGCCTCCTCTGGATCATCCAGGTGGTCATTGGCAAGCTTCAAATGGTCCTGGACATGTGCTGGCGTGAGCAGTGGGAGCTTGCCTGTCCTGCAGGATTCTAATCCATGACAGAGTAGTGTGTTAATAACAGTAATGTTTGAGGCTGTGGTCCCAGCTCTCTTCAGGTCATTGACCAGGTCCTTCCGTGTAGTTCTGGGCTGATTCCTGACCTTTCTCTGAATCATCCCTTTCCCACGAGACGAGATCTTGCATGGAAGCCCCAGACCGATGAAGATTGACAGTCATTTTGTGGTTCTTCCATTTTCTGATAATTGTGCCAACAGTTGTTGCCTTCTCACCAAGCTGTTCGCCTATTGCCCTGTAGCCAATCCAGCCTTGTGCAGGTCTAGAATTTTCTATCTATCTATCTATCTATCTATCTATCTATCTATCTATCTATCTATCTATCTATCTATCTATCTATCTTCATAGCCGTGCTGTAATCTCTTTACTGTCCTGGTCTCATGCCCAGACCATATAGTAAACCACTTAGCTTTCTGTACCATTAAGTCCATTCCTCCGCACCCCAGGCATATGGTTAACGTACGCTAAAATGAAACGTACCTTAATACCTGTGCATCTGTGATAGCTGAAAGTATATGTTATAGGTACTGCGGTATTGAATAATTTTCAGGCGTACGGGGCTGCGTACATTAATTACAGTTCTCATAGTAGATCTTGGGTTTTAAGAGAAAGACTTCAGGCTTTTTTTTTCTAGCTCAGCATAGCGCGCTCTCCCTGCTTGCGTTTAATCATATATTCAGTTTCAATTATGAAATATGTATGTGCACTAGTAATAGCTAAACATCTCGTAAATGGATGGATTTTTTTTTTTTTTTTTTTTTTTTTTTAAAGTAAAAAGATGTTCCACGCTGAAAGCGGCAGGTGTGGTTTTAATCTTTAATAGGTCACCTTCCCGAGCGCAAAGGAAGCAAGCTGTTATTGATCAAAGAGGTTTTGTTGTCTGCCTCTCGGATTATTGAGTGACAAACTTTATTGAATTTGACTTAACGGGAGTCACAAGACTGCTGAAACAGACAAGCCTGCACTGCCATCAGAGTCATTTCACGACAAGCAAGGAGCCAAAGCTCAGAGACAGATACCGAGCTCCATGCTAGCCCTTGGAGATTAACTGATCATCTTCTCTTACAATTCCCAAGCCTGTCAGCAGAACCAATTAGATTTTCAACCGGCAGACAAGAAGGGTGGCACTTGAAGACCTTTTCTGCTTTAGGTTGGAGGCTTTTCAGACTTCAGCGCAGTGACAGTGACGATGACACGTTGAGTATTGGTTGGTTTCAAGACAAGTTAAATTAGCAGTCTTGAAATCGCTGTAACTGTCTCCCGGCTTCTCACTGTTGCCATATACAGTGGATCCTGTCAGAAGCCGGTTGATGATTTAATAGTCTTTCCTGAGTGAATTTGAGCACTCTCTCTTTGTGTTTATGTGTAGTTGTCACGCTTAAAATATTCATATGAACCGCTGAAATATTTATTTAAAAGCACATTTTGCACAGGTCAGCAATACGGCTTTTCTGCATTTTTTTTCCTTTTTTTTTGCTGCTGTAAGCATTCAATTTTAACTGCTGCCTGCGGAAATATTACAGGACGCTGCTCCTTGGTGTAACACCGTGACATTTTGAATCCTGGCACGCTCGTATATATTTCATACCCGTCCTGTGATTTTGAGTTTAAAGGGGTTGTCCTACAAACAAAGTACATTTTAATCGATAGATATTGGAATAAAAATATGTGTTTAAATAAAACTGTTCCTGTGCTGAGATAATCTTATACATGTGCCCCTGCTGTGTACTGTGTAATGGCTGTGTCTGACCGTACAGGAACATGGTCTGATTATACCACAGCTCCTGGGCAGAAGAGCAAAAGAGAGTATACAGACAGGACAGCATGGGATCACAGCTGATTCTCTATGTGAGATACGAATATGTTTTAGAAAAGTCTTGGAAATGTTTTACATCAGGCCACATTCACACATTCAGTATTTGGTCAGTATTTTTCATCAGTATTTATTAGCCAAAACCAGAAGTGGGTGAAAAATACAAAAATGGTGATGTGTTTCTGGTATACTTTTCCTCTCGCTGTACCACTCCTATTTTGGCTTATAAGCACTGATGTAAAATGCTGACCAAATACTGAAGGTGTGAATGTTGCCTCACAACTAGAATTGACATTTTAGAATAAGCATTTTGAATCTGTTATAGACAGTTGCTAATTTTTGTATTCTTCTATGATCCACTTACAAGATAAGTCTCATCAAGATAATTCCTTAAATGCAACCACCTCAGTAATTTACAAATTTCTGTGGGTCCGGATTCTTGATCAGCTGGCAGTCGTCTTTTATCATTCTCTACGCCGGGGGTCCCCAACCTGTAGTTCGAAAGCCATATGAATGTAAGGTTCTTTGTCTCTGTTGACATGTTCCTTGAAACTCAGTTTTCCGTCGGCCATTTTGCTTTCTGTCTTCCTGCAGCTCTTGCCCTCAGTTAATATGGAGTTTCCAGTTTTCATGTTCCCGCCCTGATTCTTCCCTCTTGCTTCTTAAGCAGCCTCAGCTGAACAATCAGTGCTCCTGAGTCAAGCCTCAGTCAGTCTGTGACCTGACTTCTGGAAACCTTGGACTTGTACTCCAGCTATTCCCTACTGAGGAGCCTTGGAACACTTTTGGACTCTGGAAACCTGCTGTTTGGTGAATCCATGTTTGCAGAGGAATTACGGTACAGAGAAGAGATCCTGAACCTGCTTTGGAGATTTATTGTAGTGCTTGAAGTTACTCTGGCCTGCTGTGTCTCCTGTCGCTGTTCCTGCAAACTGTGTGAACTTTTCAGCATGCTTGTATGAAGTAATACAAGTCATTTCATATCAACCTGTGTCTCCTGTGTTTTCCTCGCACCCAAGCACAAGACGCTATAGGAACTGTACACTATACATGACAAGATTCAGGAGCCCATCTCCTGAAATCCAGGGCATATTCGGCTACTGAACGCTTACCTTGGCGCAAAGTTAACATGGTTGCTTCAGCTGTTGCACCTCGATTGGGGTCATCAAACACCTGCCCCATGGCTGAAATAAAAGCATCAAGGTGATTCAAACAATCATCCTCAGTCTCAATCAGAGGGTTTGCCCACATCAAAGCCTTATTGGTAAGCAACATGATTATAGTAAGCACTTTGGATCGTTCAGTGGGAAATTGTGAAGCATGTGCAGAGAAAAATAAATTGCATTGATTAATAAATCCCCTGAATTTCTCACGTTCACCGCCAAAACGAAAAGGAGGTAATTTGGGGATCCCAGAACTCGGGGTTATGGCAGGAGCCTGGGCTCGTTCCTCTAGAGCCTCAATCCTGGCTCGCAATTCCTGGGTAGTCTGTCCAAACACTTGCAAATTATGATTAGTGAGGTCCTGTAGGCTTGCAAAACGGGTTTTTAAAGTCTGTACATCTGAAAGGATTGTATCAGTCACTCCGCAAAGTTCCTTTATGCGGGCCTCCATCTTCCAGATCTTTTAAGGCAGAAGTGCTGGAAGGAGAAGAGGAAAGGAAAAAAAAAAACAATAGTGTTTACCTGTGGTAACACTCCAGAGTAAAATTTTAAGGGAATGCGCTCACCTGGAATGGTTGTGAGAAGTCACAACCACTGTCATCACATAAGGTATTAAACGGACATCTGATATCCACAGTCACAGCAGACACGGCTTACCCACTGCAAAACAGACATCAGACTTGATGATTAAGAATGTGTTTCGCTTACATGGAGTACCGGATGAGGTCATTTCGGATCGAGGGGTGCAATTCACTTCAAGGATTTGGCAAAATTTCTGTGCAGCATTGGACATTAAAGTAAACCTTTCTTCTGCTTTTCATCCCCAGACTAATGGACAGACAGAACGAACCAATCAGACCCTGGAGCAGTATCTCCACTGTTTTATCTGCCACCTACAGGATGATTGGGTGGATCTACTTCCACTGGCTGAGTTCTCTTATAACAACTCTCAGAGCGCCTCCACTAAGCAGTCTCCTTTTTACTCCAATCTAGGTTATCATCCTAACATTCTTCCTCGATTTCCCATAGATACGCCCTTGCCGGCAGTGGCTGAAAGAATCACTTCTTTACAAAAGAATATGGATCTTCTAAAGGAAAATCTAGAATTGGCTCAGGAAAGGTACAAGAAAGCAGCAGATAAATTTCGTAAACCTGCACCAGCTTTCAAGGTAGGAGATTTGGTCTGGCTGTCAACCAGAAATCTTAAATTAAAGATTCCATCGTCTAAATTGGGACATAAGTACATTGGACCTTATAAGATCAATAAGATTATAAGTGCTGTTGCTTGTCGTCTTCAGCTACCCAGAACTATGAGAATCCACCCTGTCTTTCATGTATCCCTACTAAAGGCTGCAACACCCAATACGTTTCCTGGACGTTCTTCTCCTTGCCCTGACCCAGTGCTGGTCGATGGTCAGGAAGAATTTATGGTGGAAAGGATTCTAGATTACAGGTTGTACAGAAATCAGTTGCAATATTTGATTAAATGGCAGGGCTACCCAGTGGAGGACAACTCATGGGAACCAGTCAATAATGTAAATGCTCCTCGCCTGCTCCGCCAGTTTCATCAGAGGTACCCTGACAAGCCTGGTCTGAGGTCATCCGGAGGTTGTCCCTAAGGGGGGAGTAATGTAAGGTTCTTTGTCTCTGTTGACATGTTCCTTGAAACTCAGTTTTCCGTCGGCCATTTTGCTTTCCGTCTTTCTGCAGCTCTTGCCCTCAGTTAATATGGAGTTTCCAGTTTTCATGTTCCCGCCCTGATTCTTCCCTCTTGCTTCTTAAGCAGCCTCAGCTGAACAATCAGTGCTCCTGAATCAAGCCTCAGTCAGTCTGTGACCTGACTTCTGGAAACCTTGGACTTGTACTCCAGCTATTCCCTACTGAGGAGCCTTGGAACACTTTTGGACTCTGGAAACCTGCTGTTTGGTGAATCCATGTTTGCAGAGGAATTACGGTACAGAGAAGAGATCCTGAACCTGCTTTGGAGATTTATTGTAGAGCTTGAAGTTACTCTGGCCTGCTGTGTCTCCTGTTGCTGTTCCTGCAAACTGTGTGAACTTTTCAGCATGCTTGTATGAAGTAATACAAGTCATTTCATATCAACCTGTGTCTCCTGTGTTTTCCTCGCACCCAAGCACAAGACGCTATAGGAACTGTACACTATACATGACAATGTGGCTCGCGGGCCCGTGACGTGTGGCTCACGGCTATCGAGCTATTAAGAGTAGATGTCTGGGTGTCACTACTATGAATGGAGCAGGAGCTGGATGTGGCTCGCAACCCTCTCTCAGAGCTGAATGTGGCTTGCGAGCCTCTTACATAGCTGTATGTGGCTCTCTAGGTCAGAAAGGTTGGGGACCTATGCTCTACGCCATGCTCTGCCCCCAAAGCCTAGCTTTATATTCTGGTCATTTATATAAAAAAAGAACCAAAACACTAGATAATCTCCTTCACAAAGTCAATTTACACAAAAAAAGACTTCCCGTACATGCAATGTTTTAGCCACACAGGGCCTTTATCAAGCCAAAAGACCCTGCGTAGCCGAAATATTGCATGTAGGTCTTTTTTTTTGTGTACGTTGTCAATAAAGTGAGTTTTTGAAGGTGATCATCCGATGCCTTAGTTCCTGGAATTTTATATTGCTACAACATTATGAAGAGTAGTGCCAAGCCTGCACAGACTACAGAGTGGTGCACGGGATATACCTTTTACAAATTTATATAAAAAGACCCAGACCTTCTCAGGACCTGTTTTAACATAACCAAGTAACTTTTTAAAATAAGCTGTCTTGTGTGTGCATGATGAATGACACTGGATCTGGCCATTACATGACTTGAATCCTGCATTTTCACTAGTTTTCCCCTCTCACTGTAATTCGCAATCCACACTGAGTGGCTGGGTGTAGACTAGTTTTTGTGCTGTCTGTTATACTCGGCATAAGGCAAAGAGATGGATTCCTGCTCTTCATTCCCTTTTTAGCACACAGAGACGAGCGGTAGCAGCATGGAGGATATTATACAGAAATACAGAGGTGTGTGTATTTGAATCAAGTTTGGATGTGAGGTAAGAGACTGGTTAGAAAGCTCACCACGATATTCCTGTGTCTTCCTCTGACAGTTTCCTCACTCTGATCCTCACTCCTTAACCCTCCTTTCTCCTATATAGAGTACAATGAAAAAAAAAGTGATGAGTGATTTTGCAGTCTGTCTTGTCTGAACATGACGGACTTGAGCTATTTCTTTTCAGAGCTAAATGGTTGAGAAAATTCAGGAGGCTGGTGGAAGAGGAATAAATGCATATTTCTCTGATATATTACAATGACAACTTTTTCTATATTCATCTGTACTATTGCTTTATTCAAAGATTGTTGAAAGTATAGTTCTAAGTGAGAGTAGGGAACCATGATGAGCAGTTTATTTAAGAGGATGCCAATGGGAAGCAGTCTATGAGAGTGATGGGGCATGTCTGCCAGCTTGTAGGAGAGGTGGAAGAATAGAGAGGAGACTGGATGAGAGGGAAGATGACTCTCTAAGCCTTCCTGATAAAGGAACAATGCCAGAGCTTGGAGAGATCGCTAACCACTGGAGGCCAAATATGCCCCTTAAACCTTTTATTTGCTTTAGACTACTAAGTATACAGGTAATAACTCCCACCTCCCTCTTCACTACGCTAGACCAATAATAGTGCAGACATTAACCTCTTCTCTAACCTATTCTATTGAGAATATTAACTTTTTCTTTTTTTCCTTAGACATCTGAAATTTTACTATAGCTCATTTTGGCAAAATATTTGGTACTGTGCAGTTATATTTATTTGCCGCTGTTTTGGATTGTAAAATTTAGAAATAACAATACTCGTGTCCCTAAGTTCTTCTCTCACTAGCCACAAAAATTCAGAGGCAACATTGTCCTTAGATTGAGACCCACTATCAATCATAATAATAAAGCAGTTAAGTGACAACTTTGGCAAGAGTACTAAAGCCACCGGTTTTGTGTTGGAAGATGTTTAACTGTTTAACAGATTCCCTTTTATGATGTCCTAAAACCCATATGTCAAAGTCAAGGCCCGCGGGCCAGATCCGGCCCGCGAATTGATTATCTATGGCCCCCTGGATGATATTTAATTACTATTAGATCCGGCCCGCAGGCCACAGCCGCCTGCTGGTGTTTTGCACGCACCAACCAGGGCCGGCGTCAGCACCCGGCACACCCGGGCAAGTGCCGGGGCCCTGAGCAGGCGGGGGAGGCCCACTCGCAGTCTGGCACCCCCCCGCCCGTTAGCGGAGGAGAGCGGTGTCAGCGCCGCCACTGGGCCCCCCCCACTTGCTCAGGGCCCCGGCATCAGCTGGCACAATACTTACCTCTCCCGTGCCTCCGCTGCCGCAGCTCCGGGCTCCAGGGGCGCCGGCGCTTCCTCTCACAGCAGGCCGCTGAATGACGTCATCATTCAGCGGCCGGCTGTGGCACAGAGCGCGCGGACGTCGGACAGGTAAGATGTGTGTGTGTATGTCTCTGTGTGTGTCTGTGTGCATGTAGCGCGGTGCTTTGTGTGTGTGTGTGTGTGTATAAGTATGTGAGAGAGTGCTTGTGTGCTGTCTGTGTGTGATGATGGGCAGGCATTGCTGATAATGGGGAGGCATTGATGATGATGATGGGGAGAAGATGATAATGGGCAGGCATTGCTGATAATGGGGAGGCATTGATGATGATGGGGAGAAGATGATGATAATGGGCAGGCATTGATGATGGGGAGAAGATGATGATGGGCAGGCATTGATGATGATGGGGAGGAGATGATGATGATGGGCAGGCATTGATGATAATGGGGAGGCCATGATGATGATGGGGAGAAGATGATAATGGGCAGGCATTGCTGATAATGGGGAGGCATTGATGATGATGGGGAGAAGATGATGATAATGGGCAGGCATTGATGATGGGGAGAAGATGATGATGGGCAGGCATTGATGATGATGGGGAGGAGGAGATGATGATGATGGGCAGGCATTGATGATAATGGGGAGGCCATGATGATGATGGGGAGGCAATGATGATGATAATGGGGAGTCTTTCCACAGCGCCCTTTCCTGAGCTGTAACAGTGCAGAACGCAGTACAGCGCAGAGGAGAGCTCCATATTTTGTATGGAGCATTATATGGGGACCAGTATCCTGCATGGAGCATTATATGGGGACCAGTATCCTGTATGGAGCATTATATTGAGTCCAGTATTCTGTATGGAGCATTATATGGGGGGTGACATCCTGCATGGGGTATTATATGGGTGATGAGGGGGAGACTGTGGTGCCCATAATATTGTATGGAGGACTGTACTGTCCAGTCTGTACTGTGCGCTGTGAGGATTTGGCGGTTTTTGAGCTATTGTACAATTTACAATAGATATCACTCATGTAATGGAAGAAAATAAGTATTTGGCATTGTACTGTACCCATATTTCTCTGCTGTATCTGTGCATCATGAATCGTGGTCTGTGTTAAAGGGGCCCACTGAGGCTCTTTCGCCCGGGGCCCATAAAAACCTGGAGCCGGCCCTGGCACCAACACTACATTTCCCACAATGCATCGGTAGCAGGGCCGGCGTTAGTCCGGCCCTCGGCTTGTAGCAAATTTTTTTTTTTGGCCCTCGGTGTGTTTGACTTTGACATCCCTGTCCTAAAAGATGTAGCTGTATCCGTTTTCCCTACAATTGCAATTATGATCTAAAATTGAATTGCTAATATTGCTCCTCATTGGACCCACTCACCAGTGTAAGAAGGAAGGAAAAGAAGACCCTTCATGTAACTGACTTAATTAAAAATATGGGATTTTCAATAAATGTAATTACTTTAACAAAGGGTGACTAGTTGACTGCTTTAAGCCTTAACAATTTCTGAAGACCCAAAAATGATATTGGACTTAGGAGTTGGGAAGCGCTATATTGGATGTTGGTCAGTGGAATAGATTTGAGCCACCGCTTCAGTCACAGAAAATATCTGAGATTCAGAATCCTTGACTTATGGCACAATTACCAGATATGGTCCAGAGATAAGACCTCTTGATCAATTAACAGTTAATGGCTTTCTTGTTAATGAAAGACTGTCACTCCAAATCACTATTTAAAGGAAATTTGTCAGTAGGATCGACCCTTCTAAACCGTTTATATGGGCATGTAAAAAATAGAAAGGAACAGCATCCAGTCCCGGTGATGAAAAAGAAAAAAGCCTTTATTCCGCCATGATACGACATTTCAACCACAATTGGTCTTTATCAAGTATACACAAAGCAATAAATGGCAGGCTTATATAGTGTGTGTTATGATTTGGTAGCTGAGGAGGACAGTAGCAAAAATAGGCAAGGGAACCAGACACCCAGAGAGGTTGGTAACTAGCAGATTGCAGACCCCTAGACTGACAGCACAACTAGAAGTAGCCGTGGGACGTACCTACGATGACTTAGATGCCTCGACACAGCCGGAGAGTTAGCTAAGCCTAAAGAGAGAAATGGAAAAGCTAACTGCCCCGGAGTAGAGCCCCAAAGGAATAGGTAGCTCCCAAACATATATTGACGGTGAGACAAGATGAAATACAAACACAGGCAGAAAAATAGAGCAAGCAAATGCTGGGGCCTAAACTGGCTAGATAGAACAGGACAGGAAAGAATACTGTCTGTGATCCAGCAAAAACTCTAAGAAAAAATTCCAACATGTCTGATATGCAAAAATACTGAGACCACACGATCTCTCCCCTGCTAGATCAGAACTCTGGTGTGAACTGGTAGCCAACCAGCAGACACTGAAAAAAAACAGGGAACTTGAAATACATAAACTGTCTCTGGTGTGAACAGGTAGCAAAGCAGCAGATATTGATATAACAGGAACTGAAAACACATAAACAGTGGCAAATGAGGAACAGAGTCCAGCGCAGGCCCCCGCAGGGGAACCTGGCTGACCTAACTCCAGAAGGGCAGAAAACCAAAGGGAAAACAATGTCACAGAAACAAGCAGCAAATAACTTATCTGAAAGTTGCAGGACAAAGCAGGAAGCAAGCTGACTTCCAAAAGGGACCAGGAAGAAGCGAATCACCCGCAAGGATCATGGGAAGGTTGCTCACTTATATCTCCCCAGTCAGTAACACCTGATTGCCAAGCAACGCTCCCAGGTGACAGACTTCTGTAAGCAAAAGCAGCTTCAGTACTATCAGCAGCCACCAGGGGGAGCCCCAACTCAGAAGTCAGATCCAGAGTGTTCACAACAGTGTGGTTATATAGTGTGGTGGCACATTCACACCAATCACAAATAAGGTTCTGCCCAATTTACATCATTACAAAAAACATACAAAAATCACAAAATACACAATAATATATACATTAACAAATGCGATATAAATATCATATCAATACAAGAAAAATTAAAAACCAATCAAATTATGGCATCACGGTTGTTATAGCGACTGCACTCCAATCCAATCTTCCAACCCATGGCGGACGCATACACACCATGCTATATAAGGCTGCCATTTTATGCTTTGTGTATACTTGATAAAGACCAGTTGTGGTCGAAACGTCGTATCATGGCGCAATAAAGGCTTTTTTTCTTTTTCATCACCTGAACTGGATGATGTTCCTTTCTATTGTTTGTATCACTTGATGTCCGATTGGGTCATTGGACTTGTAACGTGCATCCTGGGACTGACATGCTGTCAGCTGTTTTTTCTTTATATGGGCATGTAAGTCATAGAAAGCTGAATAAAGTCATACCTTTATACAGTTATAGTAGCATGTAAAAGTTTTGGCACCTCTGATCAAAATTACTGTTATTGTGAACAGTTAAGCAAGTTGAAGATGAAATGATCTCTAAAAGGGCTAAAGTTAAAGATGACACATTTCCTTTGTATTTTAGGCAAAAAGTATATATATTTAAATTTTTTATATTTTAAAAATTACAAAAAGAAAAATGGGCCAATGCAAAAGTTTGGACACCCTGCATGAATAGTACCTAGTAGCTTTCCCCTTTTGCAAGTATCACAGCTTATAAATGCTTTTTATAGCCAGCCAAGAGTCTTTCAGTTCTTGTTTGAGGGATTTTCATCCAATCTTCCTTGGAAAATTCTTCCAGTTCTGTGAGATTCCTGGGTTGTCTTGCATTCTCTGCTATTTTGAGGTCTAGCCACAGATTTTCGATGATGTTCAAATCAGGGGACTGTGAGGTCCATTGTAAAACCTTCAGCTTGCACCTCTTTTCAACATGAGCTTTTTACAGATGGTGTTATCTTTGCATCAAGAATTTGTTAACAATTCATTGAATCCATTCTTCCCTTTAGCCGTGAAATATTTCCCGTGCCATTGGCTGCAACACAACCTCAAAGCATGATTTTTCAACCCCCATGCTTAATGGTTAGCAAGATGTTATTTTCTTGAAATTTTGTGCCCTTTTTTCTCTACACATACCTTTCATCATTGTTTCCACAAAGTTCTATTTTAATCTTATTAGTCCGCATGACTTGTTTCCAAAATGCATCAGGCTTTAGATATTCTTTTTCATACATCTGACTCTGAATTTTATGGTTGGGATGCAGGAGAAGTTTACTTCTGATGACTCTTGCATGAAGGCCATATTTGTGCAGGTGTCTCTGAACAGTACAACAATGTACCACAACTCTACAGTGTGCTAAATCTTTCTAAAGGTCTTTTGCAGTCAAGCAGGAGTTCTGATTTGCCTCTCTAGTAATCCTATGAGCAGCTGTCACCAAATATTTTGCTTGGTCTTCCAGACCTTATCTTGACCTCCACTGTTTCTTTTAATTGACATTTCTTAATTACTTTTCGAACTAAGGAAATGACAACTTGAAAACACTTTGCTGTCTTCTTATAGCCTTCTCCTGCTTTGTGGGCCATCACCATTTCAGTGTGCTAGGTTGCTGCTTAGAAAGACCCATGGCTGCTGTTTATGGCACAAGGTTAGAGGAGGCTGGGTTTTTATAAAGCTGGGAAATTTGCATCGCCTTGCATTTCCTAACGATGATAGTGAACAAGCCAGCACCCTAACAGGGTACTTAAGGTCTCAAACCTTGTCCAAAGTTATCTGAGCACACAAATCTCCAAAGGTGCCCAAACTTTTGCATTGACCCATTTGCCTTTTTGTAGTTTTTAAAATGTAAAAGATGAAAATATTTATATTGTTTTCCTAAAATACAAAGGAAAAGTGTCATCTTACGCCTTTTATAAATCATTTAATCTTCAGCTTGATTAACTGTTCACAATAACAGTAATTTTGAGCAGAGGTGCTCAAACTTTTACATGTCACTGTATCTGCCATTCAATGTCTTATTCCCAAGAAATCCATGTTTTCATGTATGCAAATGATCCTTAGGATAGGTCATCAATGTCTGATCTGTCGGGGCCCACCACCGGGCACCACCGCCTATCAGCTGTCATCGGTGGTGATGGCATCTGCCGGCAAGAGGTACTCACTTGCGGAGCTGCTCCATCTTCAGGCAGCAGCGTATTACACATCCGTCTCCTATTAATTTGAATACGAGGCGGATGTGTAGTACTAAGCCTTGTCCACTATCAGAAGTTGACCAGCTCTGCAAGTGAGTACTTCCAACCAACAGCCTCTGCTGACACCAATGACAGCTGATCGGCGGGGGTGGCAGGTGTCGAACCCCAACCGATTTAGACATTGATAAACTATGCTAAGGATAGGTCATCAATGCTAAAGTAGTGGACAACCCTTTTAATGAAATTGATTGGCCAAGAATAGTGCACCAATTCTCTTGGCCATCCCATGGGTGCACCAAGCACCTTAATTAGCGTACCATACAAAATGTTGTTCTAACGATTACTGAGTCTCCTATGTGACCGTAGGCTTAGTTTAAATAGTGACTTTGCGGTGACAGACTCCCTTTGAGTACAGGAAGGAGTTTTCCATATACTCTTTAATGCTTCTGACACACAGGCAGGCATACAGTAAATCCTGTCTTTCCTTGACAGAACCTCTTTAAGTTTAGTGGCCATTTAAAAAAGATTTGGCAGCTGTCACAGCCCAAAATAGTGTGTTATTGCCAAGCTTCCGTTCTTGAATGTTCTTACTTTTAAAATAGTAATTTGTATTTGTTCCCAGAAATAAAGACCATTGCAAGTAAAATAATGGACAGGAACTGTAAAAATGTTTTTCTCCCTTGATCATTGAAAAACCTGATAATCAAGAAACTGTCGATGGCCACTTTATGGCAATTTTCTTTCTTTTTTTTTCAGAGAGCTGGTGTTAAACTATTTCTGCTTAAATTTTTTAGTTTGTTCCCTTTCCATTATATACCCAGCTTCAAAGAGAATTCTAGGTAGCGCAACACTATGCAGAAAATGGATGTACCAGTTCTGTAAGAGACAAAGGCTCTTTGTCATCATGTAAGGAGTAGTTATGGGGGTGCTACGATTTTGATAAAATGAGAGAACATATTTGATAAATGGTAGTCTCATAATTAAGGATGAAGAGTGCATGATGGCTGGGGTCTGACTGCTGTATTTCCTATCAGTCGCGGTTATAGAGATACCACACAATACTTCTATTGTGTGTCTACAACTCACCAAACACTATAGATAGCTGTCTGATGAACGATGGTTTGGCCAGTAGCTATCTTGGTCGGCGTTCCCATACACAGGAGCACTTGCTTGGCCAAGCATTTCTGTGTTATCTCTGGAGGAGTAGTTCAAAATTGGACATGTCGGAGCCTTGACACCTTCAACAATTAAATATCCGTTGCCCCATACCCAGAGCAGATCTTGGTAAAAACAATTCCGCGTGCCGTAAGCCAAACAGACGTCATTTTGGTGATAGGGGGCTGTCTGATGGTGCTGGCGTCTCACACTTTCATTCTGCTGTTTTATAGTACCCACGTAACACTGCCATATAATAATGTTCAGGCATTTAGACTCCAATTTATTAGGACTGGCATTCGGTACGCCATTATTAGTGATTGGCATCCAGGAATAAGACATGCCAAATTTATTAACAGGTAAACACCACTTAACCAAGTAGTAGCATCTTATCATCCACCTCCTTGAGCCTAGCTAGAAATCATACTCCAGAGACTGGTGGAACATTTCTGGAGTAAGAAACGTCACCACTGTTACCTAATTAGTCGGGTGAACCAGGGAGTTACCAGGAACAATTCCTCTCCAAGTTTGCCCATTTTCTCTGAGTTGGCCAAAACAGGTGTGAAAACTGCAAAAGCTGCAAAATGTTTGCTCAACTTTGTGTTACTCAAACATTTTACGACATTTGAAGCTGTTTTACACCAGAATTATGGCAGAGTACACCGTGATGGGCCATAGACTCTGTAATAAAACTTTTTCGAAAATTAGTCATATAATGGGCAGAAATCCAGTAAAGTTCATTAATTGTTCAAACAGCACCGTTGATATATCACTCTTATCTAGCGATATGTTCATTGTTTTTATAACTCGGCCTTCAGTTTATTACATTTTTACTTAATCGTTTGATTGTGTATAGTTGAAAAGACACCTCATCGCTTTAGAGCTGTCATACAGGCACAAAGTGTAATTATGCCTCAATTATATTTAATACAAATCTAATTCTTATATTTTTCCAACTAATTGTCTTTATTAACAATGTCTGTAAAATGACTTTGAAAAATGAGGGGTTTCAAGGTAATAGCCTTTCTTCTATTTAGGATCTTGATAATTATTTTATATGTAGATTTAAAGGGAGACTTCACCTTTAAAAAAACACTTTTTTAAACGAGCCATGTGGTCATAGAGGGGACTTAGCCCCTTTAAACGTATTCCTTTGAAGTAATAATCACAGCCTTTGATGTACAGTGGGGAAAATAAGTATTTGATACACTGCCGATTTTGCAGGCTTTCCCACCTACAAAGAATGGAGAGGTCTGTAATTTTTCTTGTAGGTACACTTCAACTGTGAGAGACAGAATCTAAAAATTAAAAACAGAAAATCACATTGTATGATTTTTACATAATTAATTTGCATTTTATTGCATGAAATATGTATTTGATGCAAAGAAAAACAGAACTTAATATTTGGTACAGAAACTTTTGTTTGCAATTACAGTTGTACTCATCCTTCTTCCTCCAAATCCGGCGAGTGGAATTTATACCAAAAACTTCTATTTTGGTCTCATCTGACCTTCTCCCATGCCTTCTCTGGATCATCCAGATGGTCATTGGCAAACTTAAAACAGGCCTGGACATATGCTGGCGTAAGCAGGGGGACCTTGCGTGCCCTGCAGTCTGATATTCAAATTAGGGTGTTCGGTGCACTCTTGGCATGGAAACAACCCCTAGCTCACCACTCCACCCCTAAATTAGCATTTAGGTTCCACCCCTCCCTCTATGTAGGTTGACAGCTCTTGGGTAGACAGAGTGCTGCCCAAAAACAAAGCTTAGGTGTGTGAGCACAAAGTGTGCCTGTTAGATCAAGCAGGTTCTTTTTCTACACTTGTTTATGAGTACAATGACTTTTCAAACCAAGCTCAGACACTTGATGCACCCTTCGCATGGTCAACAAGTTCATTGCACCTTTCCACCTACTTGTTTTGCATCAGCCTCTGCTCTCCTTCTTGATGGTTGACAGCTCTGGGTTTACAGGAGCCAGAGAAGGGTGAAGATAGATAAAAAAGCAAATAGGTGGAAAGGTGCATTGAAGTATGCCATGCCAAGGGAACTTTGGGCGCCTTTGCTTTATTTGAACTGTCAGAGTATTTCGTAAGAGACAAGATAAATAATTGTAAGTATATGAAGGGGATGTCTGTTGCTTAATGTTAATGTGTTATGATATGAGGTCCTCCACAAGCACCCTGACGCGCGTTTCGCTTAAGTTGCTTTCTCAAGGGACGTACTTGAGAAAGCAACTTACACAAAGTGTGGAGGACCTCATGTCATAGTCCATTAGTACAGTCATGGCCAAAAGTTTTGAGAATGACACAAATATTAATTTTTACAAAGTCTACTGCTTCACTTTTTCTAATGGCAATTTGCATATACTCCAGAATGTTATAAAGAGTGATCAGCTTAACAGCAATTACTTGCAAAGTCAATATTTGGCTAGAAAATGAACTTTATCCCCCAAAACACATTTCAACATCATTGCAGCCCTGCCTTAAAAGGACCAGCTAACCTCTTTTCAGTGATTGCTCCATTAACACAGGTGTGGGTGTTGATGAGGACATGGCTGGAGATCAATCTGTCATGATTAAGTAAGAATGAGACCACTGGACACTTTAAAAAGTGGCTGGTGCTTGGCATCATTGTTTCTCTTCTGTTAACCATGTTATCTCTAAAGAAACACGTGCAGTCATCATTGCAATGCACAAAAATGGCCTAACAGGGAAGAGTATCACAGCTAGAAAGATTGCACCTCAGTCAACAATCTATTGCATCATCAAGAACTTCAAGGAGAGAGGTTCCATTGTTGCCAAAAAGGCTCCAGGGCGCCCAAGAAAGACCAGCAAGCGCCAGGACCGTCTCTTAAAAGTGTTTCAGCTGCGGGATCGGGCTACCAGCAGTGCAGAGCTTGCTCAGGAATGGCAGCAGGCAGGTGTGAGTGCATCTGCACGCACTGTGAGGCGGAGACTCTTGGAGCAAGGCCTGGTCTCAAGGAGGGCAGCAAAGAAGCCACTTCTCTCCAGAAAAAACATTATGGACAGACTGATATTCTGCAAAAGGTACAGGCAGTGGACTGCTGAGGACTGGGGTAAAGTTATTTTCTCTGATGAATCCCCTTTTCGATTGTTTGGGACATCAGGAAAACGCCTCATTCGGAGAAGACAAGGTGAGCGCTACCACCAGTCTTGTCTCATGCCAACTGTTAAGCATCCTGAAACCATTCATGTGTGGGGTTGCTTCTCAGCCAAGGGAATCGGCTCTCTCACAGTCTTGCCTAAAAACACAGCCATGAATAAAGAATGGTACCAGAATGTCCTCCAAGAGCAACTCTCTCCAACCCTCCAAGAGCAGTTTGGCGATCAACAATGCCTTTTCCAGCATGATGGAGCACCTTGCCATAAAGCAAAGGTGATAACTAAATGGCTCAGGGAACAAAACATAGAGATTTTGGGTCCATGGCCTGGAAATTCCCCAGATCTTAATCCCATTGAGAACTTGTGGTCAATCATCAAGAGATGGGTGGACAAACAAAAACCTAAAAATTCTGACAAAATGAAAGCATTGATTGTGCAAGAATGGACTGCTATCAGTCAGGATTTGGTCCAGAAGTTGATTGAGAGCACGCCAGGGAGAATTCCAGAGGTCCTGAAGAAGAAGGGTCAACACTGCAAATATTGACTTGCTGCATTAACTCATTCTAACTGTCAATATAAGCTTTTGTTACTCATATGTTTGCAATTATATTTCTGTCTGTGATAAAAACATCTGTCAAACACACACATAAAAACCAGAGGGCAGCAGATCATGTGAAAATATAATATTTGTGTCATTCTCAAAACTTTTGGCCATGACTGTACATCATGGTTACGTACTAGACAGTCCCTTCATTTACTAACTACTATTTATTATCTTGTCCTTTTAGAACTACTGGCTCCTTATTCTGATATATATGGGTACAGACTACACAATTTGTATATATATTTGAAGATAAATGTGCTGTTATGTGGTCTGTCTCTTGATTCTCATTAAATAGTGTTCTGTATTATTTATGTATAATTTTTAATAGTTATTCATAAAATTACATTTTAATTGTTGCTTGTGGTTTGTGAGCACTTTTTGGTGTTCCAATCTAGGCATTAATTAACGCCTTTAAATAGTTTATACATAATTTATTACATTTAAGAACTGTCAGGCTTCCTTGGACTCTGTTTTCAGGGGAAAATAAGATCATCAATTTTTTATTTTTTTCTCATGGCGGCTTCATTTGTCCTACTATATTTATTATTTAGGCATGAAGGCTTTAGCATTTCCTCTTCCAAATAGATTAATGTGGATGATCAGTTCACCTGATCGTGTCTGTTAATAGTAAAATTGTATTCAAATTCTGAAAGATTATTCTTGCCAAGATGATGGCCAACTTTTGGCAAAAATGCTACATAATAGAACTAGAAGTGGATCCAAAAGGTAGAACATACATTAGACTTCCTGCTCCTTTTGTCTCAAAATATCAACACCAAAACAGCTTTAAAAACTGCGTGATTGATTCCAGCTGTCAGTACTGGGTGGCATAATGTGCCCCACATCTCATTTGATGCTACGGTAATTTTTTTTGGAAACTGATATGGTAATATTGATCTATAAACCCAATGTGCTGTTGGCTAGCACAAATAATGTACCTTTTGTTTACAGTTTTTTTTTGTACTGTAATGTTTTGATCATCCTCATTAACATTAGTCTTTTTTTTTACATTTTAAAAATATTTTGTTGAACTATTTTTAGCATTTAACAGAGATAACACATTGCGGAAAAAAAAAAGAAAGATATTTTTCGCATTAACAAAAGACCTGTCACTTTTCTGGCTTTTCTGGTGGCGTTTAAAAGGTCCTATTCTTATGTAACCTTATTCCTCTGATTGCTTGCTGTGAAAATTATGGCTCTTGGCTTTTAAGGAAATACGGTCACTACTTCCTCCTCTCATTTTTAAAAGGACTTTTGCCTTTTATGTGGCAGAAAAGCACCATTTTGAATACATTTGTAGAACTCTTAAACTTTATACTAAAACATTCTATTTAAACTTTGATGTTATTTTGGAAGGTCTGATTTGAAAGGAACTGTCAGACTGTACAGCACTCAAATAAAATGCCAATGTGTTTTTTCTTGTTTATATTTTTATTTTTTTACCTTTTAAGTTTGCTTAAAAATCACTATGTAGTCCATGTCGTATACTTTTTGCCACCTAGCCATTATCCAAACTACCTTGTATTTTTTTTTTTTTACAGTAAAATCTTTTAGCACCTCCCCAAATGATCTGTAGCAATTGAGCTGTACAAATTTACATGGAGTATGCAGATAAAGGGGGTGGTCTTGTCGGTACCCCAAAACATTTTTACGCTGTAGGCTAGGTTCACATAGCGTTAATGCAGTCCGTTCAACTCATAGTGTTGACGGACTGCATTAACGCTAGTGTCATTTTGTGATCGCGTTAAGCGATCACGCTAGCGCGGCGTCTCTATTCTCAGCTAGCAGTGACGGACCCCGAACGCTGCAGACCGCGTCTGAGGTCCGTCACAGAATGACGGCACATCGCTAATGCATGCCGAAATCGGCATGCGTTAGGATGCGCTATTGCGGGCAATGGCGGCATTTACGCATCCGTTACATAGCGTTAGTGCCGCTATGTGACGGATGCCGTTAGCGCATTGCCTGCAACGCAATGTGAACCCGGCCTTAGAAACATTTGCTTTTTTAATGTCCATTAGATCTTTCTATTGATCACCTTTACCCCCCCAAGCCTGTTTGCACCTTCATGACCAGTCTAAATGTTATAATTCTGACCAATGTAATGTTGTGGTATTAACTCTGGAACGCTTCAACGGATCTCACAGATACGGAGATTATTTTTCGTGACATATTGTACTTCATGGGTAGCGATAAAATTTGTTCGATATGACTTGAATTTATTTGTGAAAAAAATTTGAAAATTTTGCAATTTTCAAACTTTTAATTTTTATTCCCTTAAATCGGAGAGTTATGTCACACAAAATAGTTAATAACATTTCCCACATGTCTACTTTACATCAGCACAATTTTTGAAACATATTTTTTTTGTTATGAAGTTTTAAGGGTTAAAAGTTGACCAGTGATTTCTCATTTTTCCAACAAAATGTAAAAAACATTTTTTTTGTACGGACCACATCAGATTTGCAGTGACTTTGAGGGGCATATATGACAGAAAATGCCCAAAAGTGACACCATTCTGAAAAACTGCACCCCCCCAAAATGTTCAAAATCACATTCAAGAAGTTTATTAACCCTTCAGGTGCTTCACAGGAATAAATTGAATGTGGAAGGAAAAAATTAACATTTAACTGTTTTTTTTTTTTTACAAAAATTTTACTTTAGACTACCGTATTTTTTTTTTTTTTTTTGCAAGGGTAAAAGGAAAAAAATGGACCCCAAAATTTGATGTGCAATTTCTCCTGAGCCGTGAAAATAAAAAGATCAAAATTTTCCCACAAAAATGTTATGTTAGCCCCAAATGTTTTATTTTCACAAGGGTAAGAGGACAAAATGGACCCAAAAAATTGTTGTGCAATTTCTCCTGAATATACCGATACCCCATATGTGATCGATAACTACTTTTGAACTACAGTGCAAAGATCAAAAGGAAGAGGCACCATATTGCGTAGAAGCGCATTCCAGCACGAAATGGCCGTCTTTCGGTGCGTCTCTACTTCACACTTTCCTGACGGTGCTTTTATGTGATATCCAAATAAAGGACATTTATGGGACGGTGAATGCCATTTGCTACTTCATTTCTGAATCTGAAGCAACATATTGTAGTTCAGATTTTGCTGGACTGGTTTGAGGGTGCCATGTCACATTGGCAGGGCCCTTGAGGTGCCAGAACAGCAGAATCCCACATAAGTGACCACATTTTACAAACTACACTTCTAGCAGTCCAGTGATCATATTGACACCACAGTCGTGTTACAGAATCTTATACCATTGGGCATTAAATAAAAAAATAGTTACATTTTAACCACCAAAATTTAGTTTTAGGCCCGGATTTTACATTTTCACAAGGGTAAATGGGCAAAAATGGCACCAAAATGTGTCCCACAATTTCTGCTGAATGTACGAGTAGACATACCCCATATGTGGTTGTACAGTTCTGTTTAGCCATACAGTTAGACTCGGGAGGGACAGAGTGCCATTTGCCTTTTGGAGCTCAGATTTTCCTAGAATAGTTTGCGGATTCCATATACAGAGCCCATAAGTGCTAGAAAAGCAGAATCCCCCTTCAACTGACCCCATTTTGGAAATCATACCCCTTTGGGAATTTATCCACAGGTGTAATAACAATTTTGACTCCATGGGCGTTTTCCAGAAACAAGCAGCAGTGGATGTTACTGAGTAAATATCAAACTGCCATTACAGTGACCAGTACGCTGTAGTGACCAGTACATTGTAGTGACCAGTACGTTATGCTCAGCTTCTGCTTCTGGAGACATGCACCCATAGATTAGGCGGGCTCTCAACAGTACAAAAATGCCAAACATGTGGATGCTAAATGTGGTTTAGGCACTCTGGGACTCAGAAGGGATGGGGCATTTGGATTTGGGAGCACAGAATTTTCTGAATGTCTTTTGGGCGGCGAGGAGCCATAGCTCATTTCCAGAGTCTTTGTACTACTTTTAACGTGAAAGCCCCGTATAGTTCCGATAATAGATGATGGACCTAAGTGGGGACTTGCTTTTTTTTATAGTTTGAGTTGATGTTTTTTGGGAACATTTTACATAACATTTGGAATCACATTTATCCGGCGCTTTATGCTCATCACTTACTTTGGGGTTTCCATCTAAATCTCCAAGTGACATGATTCAGATGAAACCCCCGAGGGACCCACTCACTATAATGAGGCAACAGAGTTACTCTGCATTCCATCTGGCCTCTGTTCAGCATTGTCCTTTTCATAAGTGCACAAAATTGTTGGTGACCGCTCTTTTATGCACGCCTGAAAAGACAGTCACCACCGTATCATAGACGGCGTCCACAGTTCCTCCATCTGCCTCATATAGGGAATCTTTCGTCGGGTATTGCGTCTGAATCATGTATTTCAGAGATTTACATGGAAACCCCAGTGTAAGCGCTCAGCACAGAGCGTAGGATAAATGTGCGCTCAGCCTTACTGCGATCTTTGGGAGGCAGTATGAAAAAAATCAGCAGCATGTGAAGAATTGGTTTTATTTATTTTTACGCCGTTCCTCGTGCGATATAAGTGATTAGGCGACTATTCTTTTACAGCGATACCAAGTTTTTATCGGATTTTTATGTTTGGCTGCTGTCACACACTAAAAAAACGCTTTTTATTGCAAAAAAAACAAGTTTTGCATCACCATAATTTTTCCATATTTCGGCCGACAGAGTCATGTTATGGCTTTTTTATTTGCAGGACGAGCTGACATTTTTATTGGTACCATTTCCGGGCACATGACAGTTTTTGATCACTTTCTATTCTGATTTTTGTGAGGCAGAATGAACAAAAAAACAGCAATTCAGGAATTGTTTTTTGTTTAAGCCGTTCTGCGTGTGGTAAAATTGATCATATTGATCTTCGGGTCAGTATGATTGCAGCGATACCATATTTATATCATTTTTTGTGTTTTGGCACAAAATGTTATCAGATTACATGGTAAAAATCTGGTGACAGATTCCCTTTGAGATGCACCCGTCACTTGCCAAAAAATGTAATTTTTTTTAACGTGCTACAAATGCAGATGTTTTCCTGAATCTAGCATTGTTTTGTTTTTTTTTTTTCATTCCTATGCCTCTCCATTCCTGAAATATAGGCTTTCTTCCCTACACATAAATTAAGTCTTGTTACTCCAGGGGTAGTGTGATTCCCAACTCTTATTTTTTGCGTCTTTATGAGCACCATGCCATCTTCATAACAATCGAGGTTCACATTCCTATCTCAGGAATGGAGAGTCACAGGAACAAAAACAAAACAACAGCACCATTTGCACCAGGTAAAAAATTACACCAGCGGGTCGATGATTAATTACTATTTTTGGATTTGATGATCACTCAAGATGCACTGAAAGCCAATAGGAGAATAACTATGAGCATATCAACAATGAAGTCACTGGATAAGGTCTCCATAATGAAGAACATTTCACTGGTGACAAAGACATGGATCATACACAGTTTGTTTTTTTCTGTGGTAACATACTGATTCAAAACCTGTACCATAAGCAAGACAGAAGAAGAATCAATGCCTTTCAAATGTGTTGCTGCAGAAAGAAGAGGAAACAAATCAATTTTGGAAGAAATGAAGCCAGACGTGATAAAACAATGACCACCAAACTACGATTTGCCTACTTTGGACACTTCGAAGAGAGCAATCACTGTAGAAGGACATCATGGTCGGAAGAATAGAAGGTACAAGGCAAAGAAGAAGACCAGGATCACGATGGCTTGGGACATGTAAGGTAACAACAGAGAATACCCTGGTGGACCTATCTAGGCTTGCACAAGATCGATTTCCGTCAGATCGTTCATCCATCAGGTCACCATGGCTCAAGACTGAGTCAAGGGCCGTTAAAAAAAATTATATATTGATGGAAAGTCACAGGTCCTCTTCAAAAGTTAAATTTCTGAAACTTTCATCTACTATAACTCTTCTGCTTTCTCAACTTGACCTTTAACATGCACTTTGGCTAGGAGACTTATACATGCTATCTGTACAGTTCTGTATTAGGGAGCTTTAGGCACCCAGTGTCACTGCCATGGTTTTTTATCTCCTGAATTTTAGATGAATCATTGAAAAAGAAGAAAAATCTTTGCATAGACCCTTATATTTCTAAAGCTATATCTTGGATCCATCATATGGCCTTATTTATGAGACTTTAATGTATATGGGGAAGGCTATGTCCTTGTCTGCATTGGAGACTCTGTTTCAGACCTCCATTGCAGAGTCTGTCATCTTTGTGAACCTGATTTACCCTATTATTTAAGTTGTAGTTGAAATTTATGACGAAAACCACTTTGAAGATGAGAACAGAGTTTTATGTGACCACGTTATGTAAGATATCCCACTTGCACTTTTTCTATTTGTAAATCTGTAACATAGATTGATATTTTGTTTTGCATGCTTTTGCCTAATATTAGCAGAAAGTGGCTTCACGTCAAGTTTTTCATGTACGGTATATACAGATCCTTGCCAGATATACATTAAGAAGTTTTGTCACTATTTAGGAACTTTTAAGACAGAGCAAAGTTTTGTGTTCAGTGTTTCATTCTTGCGTCTTTATCTTTTAGGTTAATTATATATAGTATATTATATTACCAATAAACAAGGGTTGATTTTTTTTTATAATATTGCTTAATAAAAGACATATTTTTTCCAAAGACATTTGAAGACTTTTTGTGATCGGTAGGTTTGTCGGTTTGAGTGTGTATTGGCTTCTGAGAGGCAGTAAGGTGGTGGTATAGGCTAATCGTGGTGAACTCAATTTTCAATACCAGCCTCAAAGTCTCTGATCAATATAAAGAATTGAGAAAATAAATTCTCTTGAGAAATGATATTAGAATACATAAAAGTTCCTGAGAATTTCATGAATCTTATCTGCTTCTAGCAGAAACTGAAAAGCCAGCCTCCAAAAACCTCATTAGACGCTGTTTAGTTTCCATCATGAAATGCTCAAACACCTCATTAATGATTGATGGAAACAAAGGCCTCAGTCTCCGCCGTTTAGGTATTTTTCTGACAATTTTGTCCATTTTTAGCTTTTTTTTTATAGATTGAACCCTTATCTTACAAGCAGTAAAAACTCAATATTTGAACTCTGTATTAAAAGTAGTCCTCCCTTTGCTAGTTGTTAGAATCTATTCAGTTTGACCATCCACCATCTTGTGGTGGTTTCTGGCTGCTGGTCTTTTTCCCCTGGTGCTGGGCTTGTCGTTGGTCAGGTGATTGTATCACCCTTTATTACCCTGCACCTGCCTACCAGTCCTTGCTGGACATCAGTGTTAATCCGCTTGATTTCTGGCTAGGAGCCTTGATAGCTTTGTGTTATACTTTGTGCAGTTCTGGGAACTCAAGTTCGGCATGCTTAGTCTTTTTGTTTTTTCCTTTTGTTTCCGCAGCTTCCTCTGTTTCCCTGCTAGGATGTTACCAGTGTTTTGTTCCCAGTCCCTAGATCTTTCAGGGATCTCCTTCCCCTACCTTCAGGTCTTCGCTTGAGTCTAGACTAGGATCGTCTATGGGTTTATTCGCAAGGAATAGGTCGCCCGCTCCATCGTAGGAATCGAGTCTAGTCCTAGTGCAGGGTCAGATTCCCCCCAGCTCTATTCCTGAGTTGCAGACCCATAACATTAGTCTTGTCTTTTGGTGTACACTTGGTGTAATTTACAGTTCTTCCTGTACTGTTCCCCCCTTTTTATACTTGTTTTTTGTTCTAAGGCCAAATTCAGACATGTGTGAAACACAGTCTTCTAATTGCAGACCATGATGTCCAGACCAGCTGCAGGTCTTCCTGCGTGATCTCATCAGCCACATAGGCATATATGAGGCTGCTGATTTTGGATAAAGAGACCTTTGGCCAGTCCAGACTTTACGGTCTGTGCTCAGATCATGTTTCATGACAATCTATCTTTGGCTTTACGTGATGTTCAAATATTGAGGATTTGCCCGTGGAAAATTTGAAGTGTATTTAACTTTAGTTTTGCCTCAGATCCGCTCTAGGACTAGCCCCATTGTCATTCAGTGAAAATCCTCCGTGGCTATTCTATACAGAATTGGCGAGAATGTTGAACATGGTCATTCTTATGGATGGCGGTGTGGCCAAAATTCTGCAAGCCAATCAAGGGTGCTGAAATGTAGGTATTTTTTATAACAGTAAAAGTGGGTATTCTATAAACAACATGTATCACCAATCCAAAGCTCTCTCTGTGAATAGAGATGTTGTCCACTTTATTCATACTTTACCACCTTTCTTCTCGTTACTGAGGATCCCAGTAATCGGACCTCCAGCATTCATGCATTTATCATGTATTTTGTAGATAGAAGTTAGGTAGATTGTGTAAATTGTTTTGCCCCATTCAAAATAAAACAATAAAAAACCAAACATACACATATTTGGTATTGCCGCGTTCAGAATCGCCTGATCTATCAATAAAAAAAAGGATTAATCCGATCACTACACGGCATAGCGAGAAAAAAATCGAAACGCCAGAATTATGTTTTTTTGGTCGCCACGACATTGCATTAAAATGCAATAACGGATGATAAAAAGAATGTATCTGCACCAAAATGGTATCATTAAAAATGTCAGCTTGGAACTCAAAAAATAAGCCCTCACCCAGCCCGAGATCACGAAAAATGGAGACGCTACGGGTCTCGGAATATGGCGCAATTTATTTTTTTTAAGCAAACTTTGGATTTTTTTTTCACCAATTAGATAAAAAAGAACCTAGACATGTTTGGTGTCTATTAATTCATAATGACCTGGAGAATCATAATGGCAGGTCAGATTTAGCATTTAGTGAACCTAGCAAAAAAGCCAAACAAACAAGTGTGGGATTGCAATGACGAATAGATAACACCTGCGCCTCCAGAAAACACTGATCCCACCGGAAGGGCACCTAATGCCATCTGTCAAGAGAGAGATATATCTATCTATCTAGATATAGATAGATAGATAGATAGATAGATTAGATAGATAGATTCTATATGTAAACGTAGGCCAGTGCTGCTGCTGACTGGAGAAAGCAGAAAATCCAGTGGTAAATAAATAGCACCTGCGCCTCCAGTGGACACTGATCCCACTGAAGGGGCACCTGTTGTCGTTCGTCAAAGAGAAAAATAAATATGTGTATACAGAGGCCAGAGGAAAGTACTGATAAATATTAGACTATGGCCACAGTGCTAACACTTAGGGACTTACTTGTAACCGATGAGTGTGGAACGGTTGCTGTGGCGAGCACTCTGATGATAGGCAGACAGCTTTTCATCGGGTGCCTACAGACGCGGGTGCGCGGTCAGCTGGAGGTATTGGTGCAGTGGAACACCAAGGGAGCATCCTCCCTGGTGAGTGAGGGGAACCTCTGTAGCTGACGTGCGGCTGTAGGAATGAGCGGCGGCGTGCCCCAGACGAGAGGTGCCGCCGTGAGGGAGTGTGAAGTGCAGGGGGTGGGGTATGGAGCGGGTGACGTCACCACTGGACGGGAACTAGGGAGGGTCAGACTTCCGACGCGTTTCTAAGGTGCTCAGACCTTCTTCATCAGGGTTGCCGACCTGCTACATGTCCTGCCTTTTATCCATACAATAATCCCTAGCCCCTCCCACATCAACAGGGCACCCTTGCGAATGAACCACAGCACATAGGAGAGAACACTGTTTGAGCAATCCTTATAGGACATTTGAGAGGCCACATGTGAGCAGAAGAGGGAGAAGAATGCTGGGGGAGGGGGAGTGGGGGAAAGGGAAACCTATTTAGGAACATGTATAATCTAAAAGTAGAAAACTTTATTAAATACATTAAAATATCAAAACTGCATAATGTACCTGTTTCCAGGGACTGCCTCTAAGGGGATAATACTTAAAAGCACTTGAGTAATCTAGTTGGTACTAGCTAAAAACTCCAATCGTGCGTGTATAGAGGAAGTACGGATACAACCTAATATACAATAGGCAATAAAATTAAGAATAAATATATAAAAATATATACAAATATATTAAAAAAACTCATTACCCATTGTGTGATAAAAAAATTTTTAATAGTTTATGCGAATGTCCTAAAATCCACAACGGATGTATGGATACTACTGGTGACCCAAGTAAAAACCAGTGGCCATTCACTGTGGGTAAAATAACTGGCACCCCTAAAATAGTTATGAGAAGGCGTAAAGCTCAATCTTATGGTTAAGCCCCCTGGGGGTCAGACTATTCAGGGTAAAAATCCAATGGGATTCCGTCCGTGACATGCGTTTGAGATAATCACCTCTCCTTGTATTTTTGTGAACCACCTGTCTCCCACAAAAGTACACACCCCATGTGGATTTGTTATGCAATTCTAGGAAATGTCTAGAAAGTGGATGGCCGTTAAAGCCCTTTTCAATGTTGTTGAGGTGTTCCTTGATACAGTCCATGAGTTTATGTTTAGTGCGCCCTACGTAAATCTTGTTGCATGGGCACTGTATTAAGTATATGACCCCAGTTGTAAAACAAGAGATGGAATCTTTAATGTAGAATTTATTCTTGTTGTGGGCATTATAAAACATGGTTTGTTTCTTTTTACGAAAAGATGTGCGGATGCAACATGAGCATGTCCCGCATGGTGTGAAACCCATGGATCCGGTGCCACTAGGGGCCGTTTTACCAATTTTTACAGTGGGGGCTATCAAGTTGCCCAATGTTTGTAGGAGTTCACCAATTTTCTTGTCGCCCTGGAGTATAAACCAGTGTTTACTGATGATGTTTATGAATTGTTTGTGGTTATGGTGATATTGAGTTATGATAGGAAGATTACGCATTTGTTCCGTTATGGTAAGTGGGGTGGTCAAACCAGAATGCGTTTTGTGGACTAGTGTATGCCTGGACATCTCCTGAACCTGTTGTTTAGCTGTCTGCAACAGTGATTCAGGATAACCCTTTTCAAGGAATTGTTGGATCAAGTAATCTGTTTCTTTGGTGTAGTCCTGAACCTTAGAACACCCGTGTAAATTGTCCTTTAGGGATGTTATTTAGCCATACAGGGAGGTGGCAGCTATTGATGTCAATATAGCAATTAGCATCCACCTCCTTGCGATGGCACTTAGTGTGAATTGCATTGGCCTCCGTATAAATTTCTAAATCCAAGAAGTTGATACTGCTTGTACTAGTGGTGGACGTAAACTCAATGGCAAATGTGTTGTTGTTTAGGTTCGAAATGAACACATTTAAGACCTCTTGGGGCCCATCCCAAATGAACAACACATCGTCTATAAACCGTCGCCAAATAACCAGGCCGGGATATAACTGTCCAGATTGAAATATGTGTGACTCCTCCACTTGGCTACATACAAATTCGCATAACTGGGTGCGAAGCGTGTTCCCATTGCAGTGCCCCAGGTTTGTAAGTAGAATTGACCTTCGTATGTAAAATAATTGTGCTGGCGGATGAATAAAATACTTTCCACAATAAACTCGGCCTGAGTTTCAGTGTATGTCCCAATTTTCCTGAGGAAATGCCCTGCTTCCTCGCAACCCTTTTGATGATTAATAATCTTATATAGCGATTTGATGTCAAGAGTGCCCAAAATATATCCATTTTTCCAAGTTATATCCTCAAGAATTTGTAACGTGTGATTTGTTTCCTTGAGGTAGGCCGGTACCAACGTTAAACAAGTGTGGGATTGAACTTTTTTTGCAATTTCACAGCACTTGGAATTTTTTACCCATTTTCTAGTAAAAGACATGGTAAAACCAATAGTGTCATTCAAAAGTAAAACTCGTCCAACAAAAAATAAGCCCTGACATGGCCATATTGACGGAAAAATAAAAAATTTATGGCTCAGGAAAGAAAGGAAGTGAAAAACAAAAACGCAAAACCGAAAAAAGCTCCTGTCATGAAGGGGTTTATGTATTATGTATTGTAGTCATCTGTGTACTTACAATTGCTCGTTTTGCCTTTCTACCCAGGTTAAAAACTGACCAGCTGAATTTTTCTAAGCTCTGTGTAGAAACAGGAATTCTATTTTCCCTGCATGAGTCATAAGTCACTGCAAAAGTCCCTGGCGGGGTGAGGGAGGAAGGGGCAGCTGGGTCAGGAGAATTAACTAGGTAGAAAGGCAAAATGAGCAATTGTAAGTACACAGTGCTATATAATATGATGATTGCAGTATATGAAGAGGATAAAAACTATGATGAGAGTGCTTCTTTAATATGCATTTTAGTCCGCTATATGAGCTTGGGTTTCTGGAAACCCCATTTACTTAATAGGAGCATAGATATGAAGGAAATATTTTAGCAGAGCATGTAAAATTTGTGCCTAATTTTCAATGCCTGAACTCAACATCATTTTTGGAGAACTTTCTTTTATTTCTTGTTGCCTAAGTATGACGGTCTTACAACAATCTCTTGTCTGTCTGTGGAGACCACAGAGAAATTTTTTTTTCTGTATAGAAGATAGAACTTCCGTGGCGAACTCAGCAGAAGTTTGTACTACATAAAATCTTATACAGTGAAGCTGTGACGCCAGTTACTACTCACATATAAGCCATAAGTCTGGGTAATCAAGAGGTTAGAGGTCAAAAGTCAAGAGAGTATGTCGTAGACAGAGGAGTGAGATGGAGCCGTATTCAGGAAACAGTTCAAGGTCAATTCCCAGAAGGTAGGCATTCAAGACAAAAGGGCTAGGCAAATGGATGATCAAGACAAATCCTGGGTCAAGCAGCAAAGATCAGAATACCAGACTAGGAGCACAGAGAAAGCACACATCTCATGAGCAAAGCTACAATTGGATGCAATCAGCAGAGATCTGGTTAAGTAACCAGGTAATTACTCTGGAGAAAAGACACATGGACGAATCCCTGGCACATCCTGGTCCTGATTGGACAGCTAAACTATCACTCCAGACAATGACAGCTCAGCAGGCCTCAGTATCCAATTGAACTACTGAGCTGTCCATCAACATACTGACAGCTCAGCACACCCCATTGCTAGATTGGACGACCGAACTGTTATTCACTGCATCCAGACTCTCAGGTGGAATTGTGACAAAATAATCATTAAATATGACCTGTTAATAGAGCAAAAGTGGCCAGTTTTTGCTCTTATTTTATTCCTATTGCTCCCAAGAGTATGCTGTTTTTTATTTTTTTATATTTTTGTAATTCCACCCTGGGAGATATGGGAGAATGATATCTAAATGATATAATTTTGATTTCTGATGGAATTCCCTATCAAGATACAGTTTGGCACAAAAATACTTGCTTCATACCACTCAGCCCCCTATCTTGCCATTAATTCCCCAGGATCAATGTTTACCTTTAATTAACTCCAGGAACTAGCCCTTTGAAGCTCGGTGCCCAGCAGTTAACACAATGGTGTGAACTCAGTGCAGCTACAGCCAAACTGGATTCCTTTGTCTGATTCAAGCACATGCAGACACCATGGCACCACAGGTCACAGCAGGTCTCTGAGGTATTGAATCTGGAAAATGACCTATAATAACAGAATGCTATATCTCTGAGCCTAGCTGAGCACATAATCGTACTCGGCATTCCTTCCCCCACATGCTTGTGCCCGACAGCCACCTGTAGCACTCTGCATTATGGAGTTATGAAGCACAGCCACCAGAAGTTACATACGGTAGGCATATTTAGTCTCTTTGCACAGATAAAATCCAGCAGAATCCAGTGGCACTGCTGTCGTTCCATTCAGAGCTTCGGGCGGGAAGTTATGAGCTTCCACGGTTCTGGACAGAAAGTCATACTCTCAGATATGGGAGGAGAGAGGCTGCACAAGCCCAGGGGTGGGCGCAGAGTGTTGGAGGGAACAGCCTAGGAGATAAGAGGCATCTCCTCATTTTGGGCTTAGTTCTTCTACTGTCAGGATGTCCGTTACCTGATGCGGCCAAGTCAACCACGTAACTAAGATTTGGACCTGTGATCCATCAGCGCCTCCCTGTGGTCATATGCTACATAACACGGTAATTGTAACCTATCTATACCCTACCCTTGTACTGCACTCCTAACTGTAAACTTGTATATTTGTTCTTGTATATATACCTGTATTTTTTTAGTGTGCCTTTTCGGCGATTAAATATAAAATTAATCTTGGGCTGCTCTTTTATCTCGATTCACGAATCCCCACGTCCGCACGCTCAGTTGGCTGTATTATACGCTACCCCCAGGGTTGGTTTCTGACCCAATATAAGCCTGATGTCGGATGGGCTTGTATATCGAACGAGGAACTGGTGGCAGTGGTACTGTGTTAATGAGGAACTCTGACAGTGACAGCCGGGAGGTTTATAATATGTCCCCAGCCTGGACTGGTGATATATATCCCCCCTCACTCGGAGCGCCTCAATAACTCGTACTTATAAGGGAAGCCTCTCCGGCGACTATTTACCCTCGGTGCAGTTCCCTGACTGACCAGAGGCAAGTAGTGGCGCCAGAGAGCCGATCCCTGCTGGGTCCATCTCTCCCCTCCCCAGAGGTAAGTGAAGTTGACACACCCCTTCCCCTGTGCGATCCGTCACACACCCTATGGTTCCAGAGATATCGGACATTTTAGTTAGTGCTTATTTATAAGGTCACTAACAAGGGGGGCATTGCTCATATTGTAATAATGGGGAGCGGTCTAAAGACACACCCAAGAAGATCCTGTGACCCATGCCCCCTTGTAAAGACCATACAAATTTTCACTTTATAAAAAGGCCTGTATCTGTATAAAAAATATTGAATACTGAAGGGAGCATCAGGAATAAAATAAGAGCAAAAATTGGCCATTTTTTACCTGATAATAGATCCTCTTTCAGGTGAAAAACAAAAATAACATTGAAAAATTGTTTTCAAGAGATGTTGTCAAAGAATGGTGCAACGATACAACCTATAGAGGAGTTACTTTCACAGTGGCATGCAGAAGTTTGGGGGCACACTTGCTCAAAATTTTTGTTATTGTGAATAGTTCAGCAAGTTGAAGATTAAATAATCTCTAAAAGGCTTAAAGTTAAAGATGTTACATTGGCGTTGTATTTTAGGCAACAAAAATAATAATATATTGTCATTTTTTCCATTTCAAAATTGTAATAATGAAAATGGGCCTATGCATAAGTTTGGGCACCTTTGGAGGTTTGTGTTCTCAGATAACTTTGTCCAAGGTTTCAGACCTTAATTAGCATTAGGGTTATAGTTTGTTCACTATCATCATTAGGAAAGGCCAAGTGATGCCAATTTCCCAGCTTTATAAAAACCTAGCTCCTTCTAACCTTGTGCCAAGAAACAGCAGCCATGGGTTCTTCTAAGCAGCTGCCTAGCACTCAGAAAATAAAAATGATGGAAGCCCACAAAGCTGGACAAGGTTATAAGAAGATAGCAAAGCGTTTTCAAGTTCCTCATTCCTCAGTTCGATATGTAATTTAGGAATGGCAGTTAACCCCTTTCCGACATCGGGCATTAATGTACGCCGATGTCGGACTCCCTTCCTTTGATGTGGGCTCCGGTGCTGAGCCCACATATTTCTGGCACATGTCAGCTGTTTTCAACAATTGACATGTGCCTCTAACAGCCGCGGGTGGAATCGCGATCCATCCATGGCTGTTAACCTGTTAAATGCCACTGTCAATCTCTGATAGCGGCATTTAACATGCGCTTCCGGCAAGCGCTCCTGAAATCCTGCCCATCGGTGACCCCATCACATGATCGCGGGTCACCGATGGGTTGGCATGACATCAGGTCTCCAGCAGACCTCTATGGTTGTCACTGCCGGATTACTATGAGCGCCGCCCGGTGGTCGGCGCTCATAGCAAGTAAGCAATTCTGCTACATACATACATCTGATCATTGTAGTAGAGCCGATCGGATTATGGGAACTTCTAGTCTCCCATGGAGACTATTGAAGCATGCCAAAAGTAAAAAAAAGTTTTAAAAAATATTAAAAAAAAATAAAAAAATATAAAAGTTAAAATCACCCCCCCATTTGCCTCATTCAAAATAAAACAATAAAAAAATCAAACATACACATATTTGATATCGCTGCATATATCGCTCTGTTCAGAATCGCCCGATGTATCAACAACAAAAAAAACGGTTGTAGCAAGAAAAAAAGTAAAAACGCCAGAATTACGATTTTTTTGGTCGCCGCAACATTGCAATAATGAGCGATCAAAAGATCATATCTGCACCAAAATGGTACATTTAAAACGGCAGCTCAGCATGCAAAAAATACGCCCTCACCCAACCCAAGATCACGAAAAATGGAGACGCTATGGGTATCGGAAAATGGCATAATTTTTTCTTTTTTTAACAAATTTTGAAACGGCAGGTCAGTTTTAGCATTTAGTGAACATTTTTAAAAAAAACTGTGGGATTGCACTTTTTTGGCAATTTCACAGCACTTGCAATTTTTTTCCCATTTTCAAGTACACAATATGTTAAAACCAATTGCGTCGTTCAAAAGTACAACTCGTCCCGCAAGAAACAAGTCCTCAAATGGCCATATTGACCAAAAAATAAAAAAGTTATATAGTTAGCTAACGAAAACGCAAAAAACGAAAATACCTCTGGGGTTAAGGGGTTAACAGGAACATTAGAGGTCAAGATAAGGTTTGGAAGACCAAGCAGAATTTCAGTGAGCTGCTTGTAGGATTGCTAGAGAGGCAAATCAGAACCCCTGAAGTTGAATAGAGGATGGCTTCTACAAATGGATAATATTCCTAAACACACAATAAAATCCAAAATAGACTACCTCACAGTCCCCTGATCTGAACATCATTGAAAATCTGTGGCTAGACCTCAAAATAGCAGCACGTGCAAGGCGACCAAGGTATCTCACAGAACTATAAGAATTTTCCAAGGAAGAATGGATGAAAATCCCTCAAACAATAATTGAAAGACTCTTGACTGGCTACAACAAGCGTTTACAAGCTGTGATACTTTCAAAAGGTACTAGGTACTAACCATTTAAGGTGCTTAAACTTTTGCATCAGCCCATTATCCTTTTTGTAATTTTTAAAATGTAAAAGATGAAATATATATTTTTTCTTTTTGCCTAAAATACAAAGGAAATGTGTCATCTTTAACTTTAGCCCTTTTAGAGATCATTTCATCTTCAACTTGCTTAACTGTTCACAATAACAGTAATTTAGCCAGGGGTGCCCAAACTTTTAGATGCCGCTGTATATGTTCACCTACAGTATGTATTTGACACAACACCAGTAATGACTTATTTCACGATAATAAAAAAGAACCTGTGTTCTAGATTCAGCTCTACTCTAACCTCATTGATTACTCCTGGGATTTACTCCAAATAAATTTTGCAAATTAGCTAGCTTTATGCTTAACCCATCGTTTTGTGTCATTTAGTAGAGTGTTGTCATGTTGTGCAAAACTACATGTAATGAGTCTGACAATTCCAAAAGTCGCGTAACACCCAGACCGGCTAGTAATTTCAAACACTTAGATTTTTGTGTTTCGGACAAAGTAACAACTTTTCCCTCCGTGCAGTTTTATTAAAATATCTTGTCTTTCCTCTTTTCTGGGCACTTTGCCCACTAAAAAAAAAATTTCCCCTTGAATGACAAGAACTACTTTCCATGCATTACCAAAGATTAGTTCGAATGCCCCTCTAGTTTTATTATAGTGGTGATCCAATTTTATGTTTGGTTAAGTTTATTGAAAAATAAAATTTACGCCTTTTTTTTTGTTAACCAACTCTAACATGCGGCTTTTATATTTTGAACATAAAACAATTTTTCCAAACTAACATTTATTTGTTTTTATTTTTTTAATATTTAGTCATTATTATTATTCTTGGCAAATTTACCTTATTAAAAAAAACCTATTGGAAAAATGATTTAAATTTAAAAAATTATCTAAAATAATATAAATTTGTAAACACAGGATACCTAAAAAGCGAAAAATAAAAACACTGAAAGAACATTAAGCATTTTAAATATTTTTCACATTTTTGTAACGTACGTGAACTAGTTATTATTTTGACTTTATGTAATGCGTTCCTTGTTTCTTTTAGCAGAGGGGGTTAAACCCTAGAGGGGGTGACTATTAAATTTCTAGTGAATATGGTATTAATGGTAAACGTAGAACATTATTTTCATAAATGTTGCATAGTCTACTGTATATTATCAGCAACACGCACAGTGGGCTCATAGCAGAATGCAAGCCACTCTTGCTTGCGAATAAACATCAGTCTGACTGTGCGAGCTGATAATTGCTCTGTATGCACTTCCTTTGGCACCTACTGATCTCAGCTAAGTGGTTAGTAAAGCGTATTTTCCTATGAATGTCAAGCACTTTTGAAGATTTTTGAAGGACTTGCCTCTTTGATTGTTCACTTGCCTTCGTTTGTTTTAAAGTTGACCCGTTCCCAACATTTATTAATTAAAAAAAAAGTTTTATTCACCGTTTTATTTTGTTTATAAATTTTTTTTTCCTGTACCATTTTTGATCATTCATTTTTGGGTGGAGTCTTATTTTTGCAGAGTAAGGGCTTATTCACACATGAGTATTTTTCCTCAGTATTTGGCTAGGGTCACCCAACAGCATAAAAAATTGGATCGCACTCGTCCGATTTATATACTTTTGTACACTTGCCCTTTGTATGCCTAAAACAGGAGTGGAGCTTAGAGAGAAAAGCTATAACTGTAAGATTGACACTAGTGATAAGCGAATGTGCTTGAATAGGGTGTTATCCGAGCATGCTTGGGTGCTAATCTAGTGTCTTCAGTGTGCTCAGAAATACCGTATATTCGAGTCCCCGTGGCTGCATGTCCCATGGGTTTTCGACAGCCGCAACACATGCAAGGCAATCGCTGCATGTGTTATGGCTGTCGAACAACCGCGAGACATGCAGCCATGGGGACTCAAACATATTTTTCGAGCAAGCTGAAGACACTCGGTTACCACGGATAACACCTTATCTGGGACATTCGCTCATCACTAATTGACAGGTCTGTTCTGTATTTTGGAGACACTCTTGGTTTTAGCATACCAATACTGATCAAAATTTCTGATGTGTTAGCCTAAGTTAGTGCTATAAATATTTTTTGATAACTTGACATTCTGAAGTTTGTCCCAGGATTAGAATTGCCAAGCAAGTTATTTATGAAAAGATTTTCCTGGCTGAAAATTCACTGTTTTAAATTACTTGCAAAATTGATGAGATTTTACCAAATCTCATTTTAATGCTATGTAAAAAAAAAAAAAAAAATCAATACAAAATCCACATGAATATTCACCTGCGGTTCAGTTTTTAAATCTGTAGCATTTAAAATTATATAGCAGATTTTCAATGCAGAGTTTACCATAAGCACAGAGCTAAATCTTCTGCAAAATCAGAGAAATATCCATGTATGGGTTTATTCACACATCAGTATTTTTGATCAGTTTTTCTATGCCAGAACTAGGTGTGTCTGTAAAAAACAGAACAGTTGTCAATTTTTCAATTATAGTTTTTCTCTGTAAGGCCGGGATCACACATGCGACAAAAACGTCCGTCGCTCGCATGTGAAATCCCAGCTCTGGCGCCGGCACTCGGGAGTGGAGTGCGCAGCTGCATGTATTTCTGTGCTGCCGCTCGCTCCACTCCTGAGTGCCGGCGCCAGAGCTAGGATTTCACATGCGAGCGACGGACGTTTTCGTCGCATGTGTGATCCCGGCCTAAGTTCCTTTCCCGGTTTAGGCATACAAACACTGATGAATAACACTGACCAAATACTGACGTGTGAATTAGGCCTAATTATGGGTAGGTTCACACAACTGATTTTCCCACGTCTGAGAAAAACGTTCCGATTATTCTGTTCTGAACTTGATCAGAGTTTGAACTGAGTGGCATCAGTTTTTCTTTGACGTGGGGAAAAAAAAAGTTTCTCCACCTCCTCCATTCTGTTAGTCTGTGAAAATCAGACCGCACTCAGATGTCATCTCAGTCCCATAGACCTGCATTGCTTATTTTGATCCAACCACTTGGATCAAAATCTGACATGTCTCCAATTTTTTTTGCAGACCATTCGGTCTGAGGAAAAAGTCAGCCATGTGCACAGTCCTCTAAAAACATAGGTACGAGTGCTGTCCGTGAAAAACATTGCTGGCACTCATCCGAGAAAATGTGTTGCGTGCGAGAGCCCTAGTGCAGTTTTTGACATAGATTTGGTGCTGATTTTTCTTCTCCATATATATCTCATGTGCACTTTCTCATAATCTTTCCAAAATTTCCCTTATGGTGCAATGAGTCAAGAAAGCTAGGAATAATAGGGACCTTTTTTTTAAATTATTATTTATTGGATTAGTGTTATTAAATCTTTTTAATCTGCTTTTTTTTTTACGAATCACTGCTTATTTTGGAAAATACTTAATTATGTTATTTTAAATATTCAAACATTTCCATAATTTGTAACGTATCAGTCAAGATTCCCAAAAATTTCAGTACAGAAGTTAAAAAAGTTTGATCCATGCCTGACACTTTACACACGTCCATACTTCACGGACCGGCCGAGGATCTTCCGACCTGGACTCAACAGACTCGTGGTCATCTATGAGGCCCGTAAATTATGAACCGAGACACATGGATGCCTTAATCCAGCATAACTGTTCAAATGCTTTAATCCATAGCTATTAAATTCTATTATTTTTGGACGTCGTCTATAATTTAAAAAAATAAAATCCAATTCAAAAAAATAAAAAATTGAATCCAAAAATTTGTAATTTGCAAAATTGAAAAGCTATATTTGTATAATGTGACGAGGCTTGGGGCATTACTTTGATTCCCGGTAATGTTCTTCTTAAACCTTTAGCAGTTAATGGATCATGTAAGGTTGGTAATAGTCGTCACCGTTCCGCTTGTTATTTCCTCTTTTCATGGGAGGGTTCTCGGCAGAATGAGATTGTCACACTTTTCCTTTTTCGCTGAGAGGTGCAGCGACAGACAGTTAAAAGCCTCTTCATGTAAGGATGTTATTTCATAAAGACACCCATGCTGGATTATCCTCTTCACTTTAAACCTCTGCCAGCTTGTACAAAAAGATAAAACAAAATAGCCACAGTCCCAGGGGTGGAGATGTGCCGGCCTGATCCGCCTGTGTCCACAGCTTTCATTTTGATTAGTCACATGTGAGGAGAATTCACTTAGGCCGAGAGGTAAATTTAATACCAGTTATGCCCATGCTGTTCATATCACAACCATTTTCACATGATGCCACTTAAATCCCTGAGAAGCAGAAAGGTAAATCGGTAACTGGCCAGCTAAGGTGTCATAATGCATTAGGACCAGGGCTCGCTGCAGGGGATAATGGCTTTGATTGCTGTTGACTCATGTCTCCACCAACTGCTTCATGTAAAATAAGTGACATTTAAAAGGCATCAAGATGTGAGAAGAGGTAAGGAAAAAAAAAAGCGCAATTCCAATCTCGACACCTGAACGTAAAGTCTTCTTTTTACCCTGAGTGGTATAAAAGGGATAACTCAATATCTCATGGGTTTCCTGGACAAAGCTTTTTGCGTAATTTTTTTTTTCTTTTTTTCTTTTTGGGAACGAAAAATCTTCAAAATTGCTTCTGGGAGCTGCTCCAATGCGTTCTCATTTATTGGCAATTTATTTCTTTATTTTATTTTAATTCCTATGACCTTGGGTATCAGCCTGTTTATCATTTTTCGGCTTAAGGCCAAATCAGGTTAGGTCGTGGCTCGTAGGGAGTCTTCTCTGAAGGCCTGCTTTTTATAGTAAAAAAAAAAGAATAAAAGAAATAAAAAAAACATTCACATCCTAGTTGACAGTAAGAATGTGCTTCAGTTGACATCTGTTTTCGAAGACTTGGATGCTTTGTTTGCGTAACCGGCACCAATAAGTGGCCTTGTTTTAAGTCTGTTCACTCAGATGAATTTGGATTGTTCAGCTGGGGATTTCAGTTTGCAGCTGATCTCCTACAGCTCATAGCTGATAGGAAGGGGGGAAATCAGAGAAGGCCAGTTCTATTTATTAATGCAGATTTTAACATTCTCAATGAACCACTTAACCAGACTTAGATGACAACCAAATCCCTACCCACTCAAGCAGACGAAAGGTTATGCTTCAAAGCACTAAATTTTAGCTTGAAAAAAAAAAAACATTTTTTTCTCCACTGGGGCTGGTATATCGTTTTTTTTTTTTTTTTATTTGAGTTTAATCCAAAGGATTTTATGTTTTTATATATGAGAATATGTTGCTTATGATGATTTTAATTGTGACACTTTGTTTGTGTATATACATGTGTGCATATACTGTATAAGAGTGTCGCTTTGTATTGTTTATATATCTGAATGTGTATATATATATGTGTGTGTATAGTGCCTTGAAAAAGTATTCATACCCCATGAACATTTACACATTTTTTCACTTTACACCCACAAACTTAAATATATTTTATTGGGATTTTATGTGATATACACAAGGTAATATTCACATTTGTGAAGTGTACCGGAAGTGATACATGGTTTTACTAAATATTTAAAAAATATTAATCTGAAAATTGTGACGTGCATTTGTATTCATCCCCCTTGAATCAATGCTTCATAGGACCACCTTTCGCTGCAACTACTGCTACTGCTTTTGCAGTATGTACATCTAGATGCTGACATTTTTGCAATTTTTTTTTTGCAAACTAGCTCCAGCTCAGTGAGATTGGATGGAGGTGTCTGAACAGCAATTTTCACGTCTTATTACAGATTCTCAATGGGATTTAGGTCTGGACGATGACAGGAACGCTCACACACATGAATATGCTTTGATCTAAACCATTCCACTGAAGATCTGTTAGTATGTTTAGGGTTGTTGTCCTGCAAGAAAGTGAAATCTACGCCCCAGTCCCAAGTCTTTTGCAGCCTCTAACAGGATCTACTCCAGAATTGTCCTGTATTTAGCTCAATCCATCTTGCTATGAACTCTGACCAGCTTAACTGTCCCTGCTGAAGGAAAGCGTCCCCACAGCATAATGATGCCACCACTGTTATGTTTCGGTAGCTGAGGAGAAAAAGCAAAAACAGTAATACACCAGAGAGGCTGGAACCTATTGGATTGCAGTAACCTGAACTAACCACACAACTAGAGGTAGCCGTGGAGCGTTCCTACGTTGATCCTAGACGCCTCATCACAGCCTGAGAGATAACTACACCTAAAGGCAGAAAGAGGAAAGATATCTGCCCCGGAGCAGATCCCCAAAGAAAATAGGAAGCCCCCAAACATGTAATGGCGGTTAGAAAGAAGAAGCACGGACACAGACAGAAAATAGAATGAGCAAACGCTGGGGCCCAATCTGTCTAGACAGAAAAGTACAGGAAAGGATTCTCACTGCAATCCAAAAAAACCCCTAAAAAATACCAACTCTTCTGATTGCAAAAACACCTGAGATCACACGATCTCTACCACCTAAATCAGATCTCTGGTGTAACAAAACTAAGCCGCAGCCACTGAAAAAACAGGAAAAAGCAAAAGAACAAATAACAGTGGCTTCAGATAAACTGAGAGGAGCACAGGCCCCCAGGAGGGGACCCGGCTTACCTCCACAGAAGTGCAGGGAACTATGCAGAAAGCAAGCACAAAAATAAAAGCAGAAAATATCTTATCTGAAAGAAGGAGATGCAGGCAAGATTAAGCAAACTTCCAAATGAACCAGGAACCACAATTGAGACAAGAACAATTGATTACCGGCGACCATCATGGGAGGGAACCTCCCTTATATCAGTCCAGTCCGTGATCCCAGATTGCCATTCCTCGCTGTGAGGTTCAGTACTGTCTGCAACCACCAGAGGGAGCCTTTGCTCAGAAACCATCTCCAGCTGTCACGCTGTTACTGCATACAGGAGGTCTGGGGTCTATGCTGACCCTAAGCTGGGGTCCTGACTAATCCCTCTACCTGGAGGTACTGCTGATGGTACAGAGGTCCAGGCCGCTAGCGTAATCCCTACCTCCTGAGGATCCCTGAACCTCAGTGATCCAGTCCTGAGAAGGACCCTGATCACAACACCGGGGACTGGTAGGTATATGTCTAAACACAGTAATAAACGAACGAGACAGTACAAGGGGTAAACTAAAATCCACCTTGCATACAAAAGTCATACCACAGGAAACAGAGGGGACACCAACGGGTACGGAGATAAATGATAAAGCGAGGAGGGGAAAAAAGACCACACAGGTACTCTTAACTTCAGCCTTCACCATACAACGATCCGCTCTGCTGGACTGCATGAATGCTTTCACCGACACTTCCCCAACAGACAGGCAGGTATTTGAAGGAAACCAATTACCACAACATTAATTGCAGCTGAGCGAGGCTGGTCTAGTCCAGCACAGAGAGAGGAAGAATTAATTCCCTCTCTGCCGAAAAACACCCAGCACCAGAAACTCAGCTGTGAGAAGTCAGGGTGTGCAATCGCGACGATCTTCGCAGCGACACACCCGTGACACCAGCACATTCATAACACACCACTGTCATGGAAATATATATGTATTCCATATATTCAAAGTATATTCATATATATGCATTCACAGTTAGATAGATCTCACTTGCTAAAAAATCCTGTGCTCACACATCTATGCAAAAAGCTGATGCCAGCTATAATCAGTCGTTAAAGACGACCCTGGCCTTCATAAGGAACAAGTACAGAGAGTCTTAATAGATATCTATTGTTTTCTTTACTAGTCATGCAAGAAAGCTAGGGCAAAGAACAAAAACAATAAATCTGCAACTTCAGCCCTTTTATCATAATTATCATAATTATCATACTTACACTAGAACAGCCAACACCATGTATGATGGTGGGGATGGTGTTTTCAGAGTACCTTGCAGTGTTAGTTTTCCACCATACATAGCAATTTGCATTTAGCCCCAAAAATTTTAGTTTGGCCTCATCTAACCAGAGCACTTTCTTCCACATGCTAGCTGTGGTTCCTACATTTCCTAAAATATTTCTCCAGTTCCCATTGCAGTAAGATTTTTGAAGTGGTACATGAAGGCACAAGACACTTGTCAGACTTCTGATTAATTAAAAAGTGTGTACCCTTAATGTATCATGAGCTTTTGACTCTCAACACACCCCCTCATCAAGACTGATGTGAAAATCACCAATCTTGATGAACTAGGGCCTATGTGTAATAGTTTATAGCTAGGCTATGTATTGTATGTGTACATATGAGCGTGTGTTTAGATATCCAAAGCATGTGCACATTTATAGTTTATATTTGTATATGTAATGTGCATATATTTATAGTATATACAGATGCATCAGTCACGAGCATAACCACTATGCTATTGCTGTAGCACACCGAATAAAAATTCCCGCTCTATGCAAATAACACAGAGCTCCTATTAACATAGCATATAACATTTGTTTTAATGAGTGTATAGATGTATACTTTTGCATTGGTGTGCAGTGCATATGTGAAATTATGATTGCATTTGCAATCTTTTAATTTGTGCCTTTTTAATGTTTTACATGTGGTCACTTGTTTTTTTTTATGTTCATCATTGTGGACAAGATTTGGGGTTTGTAGTTATTTTCGGACTTTGGATACTAGGGGCATCCAAAAGTTCTCTTTACCCAATATGAAAAGACTACTACTATTGTAGACCAATGTTAGTTGGATGCCTTGTTAGAGATTTTGCATTTGGGCCCACAGGCTTCAAGTTATGCCACTGTGTATATTTTTTTATATTTGCCGTAATTATACACCACTCTCAACAATTAAATTACAGCACCAAGAAGGACAAACTGTAAAGTTGTGCTCATTGAAGAAGTAGCCAGTGTCAAAAAGATCTGCACATGATCAAATTTTCTAGCACATCACCCCAATCTGTTGCATGTAAGAGGGGCATAAAACACAAAAATTGTGTCAAGACTTGTGGATTATGCGATGCCTCCTGATTGTTGATTTGCCAATTATCGTCACTTAGTTCAAGGATTCTGGATCTCTCAGATTGCAGCAAGTGACCATGATTTATTTCTATAGCAGATTGCAACGCATGAAGGCTGAGATGTCAGTACCGTTCATTGTTGTATGTCCTAGTAATTGGGAGAACAATAGTGAACTGGAATGACAGAGGTGCTCAAAAGTGAACATCTGCATAGTCGATTTGTCAGAATTAATGGTGAGTAGTGATTCATTCTATACTGCATGTAAAATTTGACATCAAATGCTAAACCTTAGGTGTCAAACATTGTCTATAAAAACCATCAGAAGGCATTTGCATGAATTAGGCAGCGAGCCACACAAACAGCTACAAGAGTTCCATTGACCTCACACCGTCAGTCTCAAAGGCTATCATGGTGCAAGCCAAGACAGTAGTGGAGGCTGAAATAGAAGTCTATTCTCTTCAGCGATGAGTACCGCTTTTGTCTTGGACTTAATGATAGCCGGAGATTTATCTGATGACCACGTGGGAAATACCTGGAAGAGGCCACATGTTGCTTGTGCAACTGTGAGCAGCTTGCGTGGCCGAAACATGCCACAATGGTCTGTGGCATCATCGGACTTATCTCCCATTCAGCACATCTGGGACGTCATTGGTCTGTAGTTGCAAAAGGAGCTGTCAGCTGCGGATCTTGATGATTTGCCCAAGTGCGTTCATCCAGCAGAACATTCCTCAGACAGCCGTTAATATCCTCATTGATAGCAGCTAAAGCCATAAGTTTAAGGATTTCTGCATATGGTGCTCATATTCAATACTGAGTAAATCGAGATGTTTCAAAATTTTGTTTCCATTTATAGAATCATAGAATCATAGAATCATAGAATGGTAGAGTTGGAAGGGGCCTCCTGGGCCTTCTGGTCCAACCCCCTGCTCAAAGCAGGATTCTCTAAATCATCCCAGACAGATGTCTATCCAGCCTCTGTTTGAAGACTTCCATTGAAGGAGAAACTGACCACCTCTTGTGGCAGCCTTGTGATTTTTTCATTTGCATATCATTAAAATGTCTATCCATCCTGTGATTTCCATAAATCCATGACTTTGTGACCAATCCTTCTTGGTGTTGCACCTTCAATTCTGATGAGTGTTGTAAGGTGACTACCGGACACATAGTTGATGGGAGGAATGTATTATGGAGGTGGGTTGTCATCTGTGAGGTAAACCTGGAGTAATGCTTTAGTACACATAGTACTAGAGTAGTGTTGAGCATTCTGATACTGCAAATATCGGGTATCGGCCGATATTCGCTGTATCGGAATTCCGATTCCGAGTTCCGATATTTTTGTCATATCGGATACCGGAATCGGAATGTTCCTGTCACTGTCAGTGTCCGTCGGTCGGGTCTGTCAGGAGTCAGCGGCACTTACCTGGCAGAAGATCCCCGGTGGTCACGTCCTGGACTGATTGATGGCCGCCATTATCTTCTCCCTGGAGGTCACGTGCAGTTTCTCGCGATAACTGCACGTGCTGCCGGGTAATCGCGGCCGTAAAGCAGTCCGATGACGTCACCACCGGGGAAGCTGGTAAGCAGCTGTGCTGCGTCGGGATGTCAGGCTCAGCCTGACATTCCGATGTAGCAGAGCTGGATCGTCGTGGGACACTCGTTACTATGGACTGCGTCGGACAGGTGGTATACTGTTGGTTTGTTTTTTTTCTTTTTTTCCAGGAGATCGATGGCGTCGCAGGATGAGTGTGTAATAAAATTAATGAAAACTGTGTTGTCTCTTTTATTTCATTAAAATACTTTTTTTTTGCTGTGTCTTTTTTTAAACATTTAAAAACTTTGGGATTAATAATGGATCGGTGTTTTATTGACGGCTCTCCATTATTAACCGGGCTTATTGTCACTGTGCAATCAACGATGACATTAACCCCTTATTACCCCGCTTGCCACTGCTACAGGGCAAGTGGGAAGAGCCGGGTAAAGTGCCACAATTGGCACATCTTTGGATGCGCCAAATGTGGGGCTGCTGTAGCCTGGTATTATCAGGCTGTTGAGGGCCAAAATCCATGGGCCTTGACAGTCTTTTAATACCAGGCCGCAGCAGTCTGCATTTTACTTGGCTGGTTAACAAAAATAGGGGGGATCCCCACGCCATTTTTTTTATGAGGGGATCCCCTATTTTTGTTAACCAGCCAAGCTAAACAGACTGCTGTGGCCTGGTATTATCAGGCTGGCAAGGTTCATGGATCTTGGCTCCTTAACAGCCTGAAAATCCAGGCCTCAGCAGTCTGCTTCATCTGGCTGGTTAACACAAATAGGGGGGACCGCACGTCATTTTTTTTTTCGAGGGGATCCCCTATTTTTGTTAATCAGTTCCCTCTGACGTCACTGATGGTGTCCCTGGCTGACCTGAAGTGAAAGTGGGAAGCAATCAATTAAGCTTTCCACTTCCTCTCCTGTCAGCCAGGAGAGAAGATTCATTCGGGGGTTTACTGTGAGGCTGCAGCATTAGCTGCGGTCCCTGCAGTAAACATTAACCCTTTCTGATGGATTACACCGTGGGACCTGACTGTGCATCGGATAGGTAAGAATAATTTTGCTTTTTTATTTTATTTTTATTACAGGAAATGGTTTTTGCAGTAAAATAAAAGATGGTCAAAAACATGTGTCTTTATTTCATTAAAATGATTTTTAATTAAAGTGTGTGTGTTTTATTTTTATTTCATGCAATAGGATTAATAATTGATAGTTGTCTAATTGACAGCTCTCAATTATTAACCTGGCTTAAGGTCACCTTTCAATAGCAAGGTGGCTTTAACCCCTTATTAACCCATTCGCCACCGCTACAGGGCAATGGGAATAGACGGGCAAAGTGCCAGAAAGGGCGAATCTAATTATAGATTTGCCTTTTCTGGGATGTCTGGGGGCAGATGTTAGTAGCCAGGGGGGGGCCAAAATAATGGTCCCTCTCTGGGCTATTATTATCTGCCCCCACTCGCTGGCTTTGTCTGGTTGAGAAAATAGGGCGGGAGCCCACACATTTTTTTTCAACAATTTTACACCTCATATATATATATACATGTCATTGTAACACATACATATATATATATTTATAGTTCATACACTTCTACATAGTATATTAGCCGCTAATTCAATTGCCGGCTTTTGTGAAAATGCAGAACCCGACATGAAATGAGACATGGTTTACATAGAGTTAACCATGTCATTTCAAGTTGTTTGATATATTGTTTTCACTAACAATTACATAAGTGTATGTGTGCAAAATTTGACACATGTAGGGGTTAATTAAAGGTGTAAATTCGTAGCAAAAAAGTCTGTTTTTTTTACAACGAATTTACACCTTTAATTAACCCCTACAGGTGTGAAATTTTGCACACATACACTCATGTAATTGTTTGTGAAAACCAGATATCAAACTACATGAAAAGACATGGTTAACTCTATGTAAACCATGTGTCATTTCATGTCGGGTGCTTCTGTATTTTCACAAAAGCCGGCATTACCCAGCAATTGAATCAGAGGCTATTTTACTATGTAGAAGTGTATGAACTATAAATATATGTATATATATATATATATATATATATTATATATGTATTCTATGTGTGTATATTTAGTGTTTACAAGGAAAGAAAGGGTTTTTTTTTTTAGTTCCGATATTTCTGTCCAGAGACTTGCATTGGATTTCCGGTATCGGAATCGGGTATCGCCGATACTTTTTGGGTATCGGCGATACCCATACCGATCCCATACTTCTTGATATCGGGAAGTATCGCTCAACACTAACTAGGAGGCTTGTTTTGTGCACCTGTGTCAGGTTTTCAGGCAGCCTGAGAGATAGGCTGGTCTGGCTGCCCAAATACCCCACCTCTATTTTATTTATTTTCCTTTACTTATGGCATGGTTGATGAAGCACCAATAAACCAGCCTGGATATTTAACAGTTCCTGTATTTCCTCCCCATGCACCCAAGTGAGCAGCATTCTTTCAGTGTATATACGTGTGTTCATATGTGTATGGGTTAATATATGTAGGGCATGTGCCATTGTTGTATTAAAACCCATATATTTTTGCAGTTGCAATACTTGGCCAATAATTCAGCCGTCTTTAGCACTTTTCAAAAAGGTTGGTAGAGCTTAGTTAATGTGATCTATCGGGAAGCTATTGAGAAGCTCTGGAGAGGGACAGAAGCGCATATAAAATAGGGAAATACTGTCTGTTAAAGGATAAGCATAACTGATGCAGGCAGAACAGCTATAAAAGAGTGTAAAGCCACTACTGCTGCCCTGTGGCTGAAGGAAAGGGTCCTGTTTTGGTGGGCTGCTCAGTGGCAATGAAGAGTCTTAGAATTCCAAACTATTTTTTATTAATTCCAGCTCTGTTTATGCCTAGAGAAAGCAGCCAGTTTGGCGCAGGAAAGTGTTGGTATTAATAAAAACCTATTTGGAATCCCAAGGCTCTTTATTACCTGCCTAAACTTGATAGTTTCCATTTTTTGCCATTAGATGTAATCTTTAACATTAATGTATGTGTGTTTGGATGTGTAGTGTTTATGTATATATTGTAGTGGGGCGGTGTTCACACCGTGCGGTAATGAGGCAGTGCCCCAGTAAAGTTAAAAGCAAATGTCTTTATTGTCCAAAACTCACAAAAGAAAAGCAAACGGTATCCTCCGGATAGCAGCCGGGGCATCAAAACAGTCCGTATCCGAGACAATTGCCATGGGTGACTGCACCACCTTGTCACGCTGAGGGGGCACCAGATGTTCGCTTCCCTTGGCTCTGTGTTGACTTCACACACAAGCCGGATGTTGCAGAGCCACCTGCTCTGCCTCCTGCCAACCAACACTGACACACCCAACCCTTTTGCTGCAGGGTTTTTAAATGGGATCTGTGGCCATGGGCCACTTGTAAGACCCGGCCTGGAGGGAGTGAACCGCCCCACTACCATCCTGTAGTTCACTCCAAAAATAAAAGCCCATGCCGGGTTTTCTTAAATCTGCCTTGGCCAGATAGCTTGATCAAGTCCACACTTATTTTCTTCTGCACTGCAACCACAGCTATGACTGTGACTACAATGCACTCCAGCGGCCTCAATACGCTTCTATGCCGACCCTTGCATATAATTCCCCTCACTCCCTCACAATATGTGTAATGTTAATGTATATATAGGTGTATATATAGGTGTTTAATGTATATATAGGTGTAAGTATTGATGTATAATAAACATATTTGTGAGCGATTGTGTATACATGTCACACATACATTATATGTTTGCCTTCCATTATGCCAAGGTGTGTAATTGTTTTTTTACAAGTATACTCATACAGTATATTGTCCTGTATTGGAAAACACTGCCTGTGAAAGATGTTGTATTTTTCTTTTTCTTTGCCAGTAAAATCTTTTGAAGCACAAAATACTTAGCCTTTAATATACAGGAACGCCAGCCAAATCACACATGGATTTTTGGAGGCGCTGTGTTTACCCATCCTAATCTTGGTATGAATGCACCATGATGAATAAACCTTTTTATTTAACAAATTCAGCTTTTGAGAAGAGACATGATTACAGACTTCTACAACTTTTCTCAATTGTGTCCTTAGAGGTTTCCGTGAATATTGCCACACCATTTCTTCTCATTCCAAGCATCAACTTTGTTTTTCTTTTTCTTTTTTTTTTTTCTCTTTAATTTTTATATATGGTAAAAAATTTCATTGAAGTGAGATTCTAGATGACAGGGCTATAATTTTAAAGCCAATAGAAGAGGAGTAAGCAATTTGAGCTTAGCTGAGACATAATCTTAGGTTGTCAAGAAGAAAGCCATTCTCCCTATGCTAATCAATCAGTGTATCAACGAACCAATCATCTCCTCAGCTTAGCATATATCCCAAGGTTTGATATATCTATTAACTGCCCATCATGAAGCTGGTGTCTGTATGATGAGATTTCCTCATATCTTGCCATTTGGAGTCAGGTAACGGAGCCATCACAGCCTGGGATAAATACCAAATAGAGATTTGCCCAGCCATTGTGACAGTCAAGGAATGCTGGAAAAAAATTAAGTAACCCATCAAGAAAAAAAAAATGAAAACTTGTTATAAAATAATTTACTGTAAGTAATAAAGGTGGAAATTATAATTATCTCTATTTTTTTGCAATAAATTTAATTCTTTAAAAATTTGAATTTCATCAAATGTTCAATATTTTGATACTCAAAAACCTCAGGTTGGAATATAGAAAAGACATGTTTAGGGAAACATATTATAATTAAAGTACAGTGTATCAATCTGCAAAAATGTCCAATACCAGATGAAAGGTGTTGGCCACTACTATTTTTTATTGATGGCCAATTCTTAAGATAGGTCATCACTATCTGATCTGTGAGGGTTCGACACCCGGCACCCCGCCGATCAGCCGTTACCGGCGCCGGACAGAAGTTCTCGTTTGCTACCAAAACACAAAATGTTTTTCATTTCTGTAGTGGCTGAAGCAGTATACTGCTGTTCCACCCCTAGTTTTGGCGGGGCTTCTGTGTTCCAGCAGAATCCAAGAACTCACGGGTCACTGGCATCATTGGTAACAGCTGATCGGGGTGCCGGGTGTTGCGCCCGCACAATCAGATATTGGTGACCTATCTTAAGGACAAGACATCAATAAAAAAGTAGTGGCCAGCCCTTTAAGTAAGATATCATTTTCACTCAAAGGCAGACACAGTGGTGCTTCAAAGTTTGTGGAGAATTTTCCATATTTCTACATAAATTTGATCTAAAACTAAACTAGATTTTAAAGCAAATCGTGAAAGCAGACAAAGAGAAGCAAACCAAACCAATGAGTCAAAAATATTAGACTTTGTAATTTTTTAAATGCAGAAAGTGATACAATTTCACATGCCTATGAGTGGCAAAAGTATGTAAATCTCTAGTATTGGCATGAAATTTGAAGGTGAAATTAAAGTCTGGTGTTTTAAATCATTGTGATGAAAATCAGGTTTGAGTGGACAACCCTTTTTTATTTAAAGAACAAGGATAAATGCATCTCTGATGACCATAACAAAATGAATGTGTATCATGGCATGGGAAAAGGAGATATGAGACCCTCAGAAGAAGAGTTATTTAGGTTCATCTGGCTGGAAAAGGCAAAATGATCTGTAAAGAGTTTGTACTACAAAAATCCACAGTCAAACAGATTTTGTACGAATGTACCAAGACCATCCATAGACTTGGTTGACCAACAAGCATCACTCCAATAGCAAGGCTTGTAATAGTATGTGAAGTCACAAAGAAACCAAGATAATCTCTAATCAACTAAAGGCCTCTCTCTCGCATTAGCTAATATTAATGTTCATGAGTATATCATCAGTTGGACACTGAAACCAATAGTGTACATGGCAGGATTGCAATGAGAACAGCATAGCTCCATAAAAAGAACATTGCTGCCCATCTGTAGTTTGATAAAGATCACTTGAGCAAGCCAGAAGACTATTTGAACAATGTTTTATGGATGGAATCACAGAAATAATGAAAACGTGGCACTCTGTCTCATAAAAACTCTCCTTTATCGTAGCAAGTTAAAACATGGATACAGATAAGCGGGTCACCTGTTGGACGATGGCCGTTTTGCGTCTAACCGATGCGTCAGTGGGGTTTCAGGTGTCTTTTCATCAATTCTGAAATTCATGCTCCTGCTAGTATGACCTGTGGACTCAGGTCAAATGATCCTGATGACATCACCACAAATTCTTCTGCACTTCTATGTTGCTGCCTGCTTATGATTGGTCAGTGTCATAATTGAGGCAGAAGTACACACTCTCAGTGAAAAATGTCTAATAACGCCCACTTGGACTTAACTAAAATTAATTAAAACACCTCATTGGGTGCCAAATACTTTGCTAATATTTCCGCAACAGAGAGGCGAAATAAGAAAAAAAAAGTTTTAATCCACTCTGCAGCCACTATAACATCCTTTGTCCAGTTCAACAGGAAAAATTTGGTGAAAGCTCCTCTTTAATCCAAAAATTCAATTCAGTCTTTTTGATTTAGACAGATTTTTCTTGAATTTGTCAGGGAAATTCGATTTTCGTTAAATTTATTTCACAGAAATCAAATTGCTGAAGAAAACAGTTAAATATGCTGTGAGGTTTCTCCAGACCACAGATCATGATGAACAGAGAGGTTAAAAAATATAAAATATTCTCACCTTGACCCTTTCACGTCCTAGTGCCATAACTCCAGGCCTGATCCTTCACTGGCTCGCTACCTCCTTCCTGCCCTAGTCTTCTCTTTCGTCTTCAGTTTCCTTCACTCTTCGGCACCTTAGGGGCTTACTAGACCTAATGAGATGTCAGGCTGTACATCACCATGCAGTGTCGTCATGTCATTAGACCTAGTCAGTCCCAGAGGTGCCGAAAAGTAAAGAAGACTGAAGACCAGACTGGAGCCAGAGGGAGGAAGTGAACATGTGGAGGACCAGGCAGGCAGCTGAAGCATTAGGACAGGTGAGTGACTAGTTGAGTACATTTTACATGAAGCAGATCAGGTGATGTGTATTTTTATAATGAAGAGGATGCGGCCTAAGGATACAACTTATCAAGGTGTGCAGAATTATTAGGTGGCTTGTTTTCCTCAGGCAAAATGGGCCTAAAAAAAGAGCTTACTCTGAAAAGTCAAAAATTGTCAGAGGGATGCAGAACTCTTGAATTTGCGAAGATATTGAGGCTTGATCACAGAACCATCAAGTTTTGCTTCAAATAGTCAACATGGGCGCAGAAAAGCGTGTTGAGAAAAAAAGACGCACAATAACTGTCAAAGATTTGGAAAAAATAAACTTATAGGTATCATAAGTTAACACTAAAAATTTAGCCACATTCTGGCTATTAAAAACTATGTTCATGAATTCTCCCTTAGTGAGATGCTGTTTCAATTTTATAAATTTAAGAAAATATTAGAAATCACAGGCTTTGGTAAATTATTTAGTCTTTTTGCTTACTTAACCATTTAAATAAGTTAGAACACCTTTCACTCATTGCACATGTGTCCTGGAACTGGTCCAGTTCTCACATTCTGTAAATTGCAACCCTCTCTTTCCAAGTGGATAGTTCCTTTTCTTCATTATTCTGCCAGAACTACAAGCCCTGAAGTTACTTCCTAGTTCCTAGTTACTTCCTTCCTACTTCCTAGTTACACCCTAGAACTTCATTGCTCCTGCTACTATCCAATTGCTTGCCTGTATTGACCTGAAAGCTCACCTATCTGTGATGCCTGTATGTAGTCTGAAAACAGGAGATTCTAGAGATGGATTGCACTTTACAACAGGCAGTGAAAATCAACTTACAAAGGAGGGAAGCTTTAAGTGAAGTGTTTTGGAATAAGTTTGAGCTGGGTAAGACAACATTTTTTACGTATAATGATTTTCAGATTATTTCCTTGTCTTTCTGATAAGTTGTCTGAATGTACTGAAAATTATTAGTCACTGTGTAATCAAACAGAAATATAATGTAGAAGATATTTATATCATTAGACCTTACCTCTGCAATAATAATGAAAGCATACAATAGAAATATATCACAGCTATCACCATACAGAAGCGATAATTTGTTTTTTATCTTATTTTCAAAATCCTCTACGTGTACATTTTTTACATTTGGGTAATGAAATAAACTTAGTGGTTTAATCAGTAAAACTACTATGGAGCTGAGTGATTGGGTTTTTGTGTACAAGTCTTTAAATACCAAGTCAATTCTCATTTAGAAAATGTATGTCTTTACTGAATCAATTCTGCGGGGGTCATTTAAAGATCAAAGCACAGTTTCCACGCCAAGCTGTTGATCATAACAAAGGAGGTCAGGGAGGCCGTTTTTCCATGTAATAATGTCATAGGCTACACTTGGATGCTACAAGTCTATGAGAAGGAATAGGTTATAGAACAAGGGCATCATATTTAAGTTTAGCTGCATTTGACTTTATGTTAATGGGATCTTTACCTTTTGTTAAGAAATCAAAAGTTTTTGGTCCAGAAATGAAAGTTTTTTTTTTAAATATAAAGATCTTAAATTCAGCTAAACCCCCATCCCCTCATTATGTATCCATCGTAGTGGTGAGTAGAGGCATCCAGTTACTACATTATATATGTGCTTGCATATATATGGTGGTTGTGTTCCGACTTAGAACATAGCCAACATGTATATAATAAGCATGTCTTCATGTGTCTATGGAATGTGTGCGCATATATGTACGTAGAGAGTGTACACATATACCGGTGTGTTATGAGTATTCTTGTGTGCATTCATGCATTATTTCTGGTGGTATCATCACACTGAGGTTTTTTTTTCTCCACACAATTTTTGTTTTTTGTTTTTATAGTTTTTTCTGTCCTTTCTCCGAAGTGGCACCCAGGTTATTTTTGTAATGTTTGTGTCACAACACAGCTGTCGGGTGATCCGGGACCAGTGACTCCTTCCTTGTTTCTATCTCTAGGGGCTGCTAGCTCACCCTATTCCCCGGGATACTTCCGAAGGTGAAAATGCCAGGGCCTCCACCCCTGCCTTGTCTCCTGAGTTAGCCCTCCTTCTGTTCTCTTCCCCCACCCAGGGAGAAGGGGCGCTATTGTGCACCGCAGTACACCAACCCAACAAACAAGGCTAAACAAACAATGGTTAACAGAAAACTCCAGGCATACAAAATATCGACTCACATATAACAGAGGAATGCATCGGGGAGTGGAGGTAGGGAAGCTATCAAAAATAGAGAAAGGAAGGGAATAACCACACTTACAAACCATGCAACAGTCACAGATAACTCCTCCAACTCTTCTCATATGAACACCTCTCCCTCCTGAATCAGGGAGCGTCCACTCCCTGGAGACTTGCATGCCATGTGCAGGTTCTAGGAGCAAACACAGTGGGATTGCGGATGGGTAAGTACTGTAAACATGCCAGCTTCACCGCAGGGAGAAAGGAGAGGACAGATGTAGGGATGCCGACGGTGTCCTAACAATCATATTTCAAAATCTGTAGTTGATGTAAATACTTTTATGCCCAAAAATGACAAAAGTATTCTCGGAGTGCTACCTTTTATTTGTTAACCAGGAAAAATATGTGTGCAAGATTTCTGGGCACAGGGGCTCCTTCTTCAGGTTGGTTTACAAATTAATAAGACAGGAGGACAACATTTAAGAGATATTACAGGATATTTGTTCATGAGGTGGAAGGGTTTATGCCTCCTAAACATAAGCCAAGGAAATCAAATTAGGTATTAGGAAATCAAACAAAGTTATCACTCCGAGAATACTTTTGTCATTTTTAGGCATAAAATTACCGTATATACTTGTGTATAAGCCGAAACATAGAAAAGCACAGTAAAACAAACGTATAAAAATACTCTGTTGTATAGAAGTAGCAGTAAACAGCAAGTGCTGGTAAAAAGATGATAATAAACAGGGTGTTTGGTTGATACGTTTTTTGCAAAAAATGTATACTAAGCAGCTCTACCAAACGTCAAGGTAACCCATATCAGAGCAGTCCCTAACTGATGTATTTAAAAACCTGGTCATGTGTATAGTACCTATATAAGCAGGATTTAGATAGGTGATGTCCAATGTGAACACGCTGCAGAGGACGGCTTTTATGTGCATGTTCCCACAAGGGAGGGGTGGAAAACCTCCCTAATCTTGCAAAAACAAGAAACCAATTGAATACAAACACATGGACCATGCACACAGTGAACAAGTCTGTAGGACAATGTTCACACCACCAAAAGACTGAAACATAGAAAAGCACAGTAAAAACAAGCCGAGTGTATAAGCTGTAATAGTGCACAGTGCCAGCCGCAGCCGCCGGCTTCCAGCACACAGACATCATACTCGCCTACCTGCTCGCCCTCGGTGCTGGCACTGCATCTCGTTCCGGCCGCCGACGCCTGCAGCTTTTCCTGCCGAGCAATCACGTGACCCTGGCCATTAAGGTAATGAATATACACTGATCTCCACTTCCATAGGCGTGGAGCGCATATTAATAAGACAACGTGACCAACTTGGCCACGTGACCACTCAGCAAGAAGAGCTGCAGGCACCGCCAGCCGGAATGAGATACAGTGCCAGCACCGAGGGCGCGCAGGTAGGTGAGTAGGATGTTTTTTTTTTTTTTCAATAAGAAACATGCAAACAGGGATGGGGGATAAAGAGACATGCATACAAGGACAGGGATGGGGGAGCCATGCATACAATGACAAGGACAGGGGAGGCATGCATACAATGACAGGGACGGGGGAACCATGCATACCAGGACAGGGATGAGTGGACAATGCATACCCGGCTTATACTCTAGTCAATAAGCTTACCCAGTTTTCCGTGGCAAAAGTAGGTGCCTCGGCCTTTCTCTTGGGTCGGCTTATACTCGAGTATATACGGTATTTACATCGATTTTATGGTTCATACGGTACAACAGTATAATTTTTTATTGTACATCAGAATCTGAAGTTATGCACCTGATAGGAATGTCCACAGGGCTTCAGACGTCAACTATAATATGTGGAATTGCTGCTATATTTTTTCATTTTGCTAGGAAAGTTTCTGTATTTGCCACTGCAGCTACTGCTATTTATTTGCTTGTTACACATACATGGGATTGTCAATGTGGACAGCTCAGCAACTTTAGTTAGCAATTTAGGTATTCTGAAGCCGTCCACTTGTCTTTTAATGACATCTTAGTTATGATACTGTTAGATGGGCAGATCTCAGCCTAACGAGCATCGACTGACTATATATAAGTTGATCGGCACTTACATATCTGCCTGTTTACAATAGTTAATGCCATTGTTCTGTCCTCATACAGCATCATATTGTCTGCAGCTCTTGCCAATAACAATCATCTTTTTGCCAGTATAAACTGATTACACATCAAACAAGCATTTTGCTTATTTGTTGCATGATCGTTGCATTAGGGGTTGATGTATTATTGGTGCAACCTGTGTAGCTGCACAGGGGTCTAAGATGTAAAGGGGCTCCCATTTCCACCTCCCATAGCAGTTGGAATTTTGCATTATGCAGTGTTATTGGACTCCAAAGTGTCCATATACTGTTCTTGCACAAGGGCCCTTTTCTGCCTGTGGTGTTCGCCAGTGGCTGGCGTCTTTACATAAGTCAATAATACTTGGCCCATTGGAATGCTCCTTACGAGATTTAGACTCTGATTGACTAATTAGAATTTTATAGTTTTCTGGCATAAAACGTCTTGAAATTTCACACAATGTTTATGAAACTTGAAGTTGCAATAAAGTTTTCTGACTTTTGTCATTTTTACACCAGTCCTGGCCTACTAGGGCGGAGCTGAGTGTGGAGTGGGCCAAACTGCTTACATCATGCAAATGCCACTCTTAAAGGGAATCTGTCAGCAGATTTTTGCTACCTCATCTGAGAGCAGCATGATGTAAGCAAATAGACCCTGATTCCAATGATGTATCACTTTGTTAACAGGGTGCAGCAATTGTGACAAGATCAGAGTTCTTAGCTTTAGCATAAGCAGAGTTGAGAAAGCTAACCCCACCCACACCAGGCTTTCTGTGTACATTGTTTACTGACAGTGAATTGCTTATCAGAGGATTGGGTGGAGTCGGACATGGAGGCATGTACCAGCAAGTTAAGGCAGTGATAATGTCCTAGTGATAAAGCCTTAAGTGTAAGTAAACAGTGCACAGCCTGATAAGTGACACATCTTTGAATTCAGTGTTTTAACCCCTACCTCATGATGTTCTCAGATTACAATACTATTGAAATATTCCCTTTAATTATTCAGCTCCAAAGTATATGAGAGGTGCTGACACACAACTTTTTGACTTCGCATTGGCCCATTTTTTGTCACAAAACATCCTGCTCATATTGACACCAACAAAACAATTAGCTAGAGAAGACAAGCAATATGTGCCAGATCAGTCAAATAAGTCAAGTTGTATGTATTTTTTTAACCTGAAACTCTGTCATAATATTGTCAAAGGCGTTTTCATATTCAGTACACATTACTGCAAAGAAGAGATTCCCCAGACTGTTGGCTCAGCAGTAAGCAATCTGTTTTGCCTCGAAAAATTTGTTCCCTTTGAACCATTTTTGTTCATTGTTCATTTCTTGTAGAACACCACTACATGCAAATTAAGGCATTGCACAGTACCCATAGTGATCTATCGAATGTCCTTGAATTGCAGGGGTGGACATATCGTTGGTACATCCTTTGCAGCCAAACAGGGGCCCAAGAGGTAAGGGGGCCCAGTTGGAATTGTGCATTATGATGAGTTTTTGACTGCAAAGTGTCCATATATTGTCCATGCACAGGGGCCCTTTTCTGCCTGTGTCCAGCAGTGTTGAATTGTATTGACATACCGAGTCCTTCAGAGAGATGCTCTTTGCCACTTTTCTCTGCTCATGTTATTTAGTGTGAGTCTGGACTAAAAGACCTCTCTGTTAGCTTAGAATGCTATAATAGTGTGACACAATGCCTTAGGACTGTCGGCGCTAACCAGATCCCAGATCTAGGGGCACCCTAGATCTATTCCTGTCCCCAGACTACACCTGAAGGTGCAGAGGCCAGGTTCACTTGCCTTGCTATGCTCCTATATCAACCCTATTCTGTCCCTTCCCCCACTCTGGGAGGTGGGAAGCTGAAGTCTATAGAATAACACTAACCAGACAAACAAGGGAAGACAGACAGGAATAAATTAAAATACCAATCATTCAAAATACACTCATCAAACAACACCGTGGAACACGGAGTAAAAGGAAGGAGAAGCCAAATAGGAGAGGATGAGGATGTGCACACAAGCAAAACTCCAAGCAACAATTTCCCAAACATCTCCTAATGCCAACTCCAACCATGAACTACACTTCCAGCTTCAATCCAGACAGTAAGAACTAACAATGGCAACTCCTAAGTTCCAGAGCATCAACTGAACAGATTAACCCTTGCACTGCCAGCAAGGAAAACAAATGCACTGTTCAAAAAGATGGAGAAGTACTTCTAACCAGTGCATGAGTTTGTGAAACCAGACGCCGTAATCTTCTGGCCCCTCTCTGTCACGGTATACCCATGACAAATAGCCTGTATAAAATAGATTTTTTTTAAGTTAGACAACTCTTGAACATTTTCAGATATTAAAATTTATCTTGGTTCGTCTAATTTAGTTAAGATTTTTAAAAAGCTTTTTACTAGAAGAAGGAAACCATAATGGGCCTTGAACTGTAGTAGATTTCGGGGCAATGAAAGTTCAATAATGTAATCCTCCTGTATGGCTTTTTTACTTGTGCATCTGAGTTTTGTTTCCCGAGGTGTGGCCTTTCTGCACATGGATTAGCGTGAGATACAATGATCCTGACACTGAATGCCTGAGGAGATTTTCATTACGGTTTTGAGATCCTCATTTCAGAGATTAGACTACAGGAAAAGGCTCTTGAAACAGAAAGATATTAGAATGGATGCCCAGAGACCGAAGAGTCAAGGATGATGATAGCTATTTGTTTTGTGGAGCTACTCAAACAATAGAATATAGACATATGTGTTAAGAAAAAACAGTTACATCACGTTGGTTGGTGCTGCCCCAGCCAAAGCCCTTGAGGCAAAGATATATTGTACAGATTCAAGACATGTCTCAACAGTCCACAAGCTTCAGTCCTCTGCTGCATTATATTAATTGTTTCTTGGGCCACTAGTAGCTGAGAGAATATGGGTTTTTACTGGTAGTTAGACTTCTCAAAGGAATTCTTGAGAATATAGAAAAATTGAGAAGCCCGCGTATAAAAACATACGTTTCTGAAGATTTTTTCAGTAATGATGGTTCTATAGTGGCGCAACATGAAACTTGTGGGCCCCAGTGTAAAATATCCCAAATGGCTCGTAATTATCAAATTTCTTTAATAATATTTTACTTCTCATATGAGCCAAAGAGATCTTTTGCCCCCCACACACATACACACCCATTAGGCTCAAAGACAACTTTTAGTGGCATAGTTTACAACAAGATATGACCTTTGATTAAAAAATAGGCCATGTTTTGTGGATCTATGGTGCTCCAGCTAGTGTAGGGCCTCTTCACTGTTCATACAGGCATAGAGCCATACATTTTAATGTGCCATACAATGCCTCACAGCTTTGACATTATTCTTGTGTAAAGTGATGGGTGAGCCCGCCATCCCTCAGGTCCCTGGACAACCATTATGATAAAGAGTGAGTGGCACTCACCAGAGCACCGTTACCCAGTCTTTCTACTGATCGTCATGTGTCCCAGGAATTGGATGATCAACAATGAAATATCGCTGTTACTTTAATATATATTTCACATTTTCTGGAGTATAAACATAGGAGAGGATTTATTAAGCCCGTTGTAGGGGTTTTCTGCTGGAAAGACTTTATCACTCTTGACACTTTTTGCAATGTGAGTTGGAAAGAGTGTGGTTATCCTGGCAAAGAGATGTATGCCAGATGTATGAATTGCAAACTATATGCAAAAAAGTTGCAATTCTCACTCAAGTCGAGGGCGACAAAAACCTGGAGTCAAAAGTATCGTATGTAAAAATGTGAAAAATACCTGCGTGGCTGTAAAACTGACCTATAGGCACGTTGTGTGTAACTCTGTGGTGCTTGCATGAAATATCATAATCCCTCTTTTCAAGGGGTTGTCCACTACTTGGACAACCCCTTCCCAATTAGCATGTTTGCATCAGTAAAATAACACTTATATTCGCCTATGGTTTCGGCACTATTCCAGCAGTGTCGGCGCCATTCCAATAGTGCCAGCGTTCGCTTTCTGGGGATTGCATCTCTGCTATGATACACAAGCCCTGCACCCAATCAGCACTGGATTCACTCTCCCCCCTTCGGACAACTCAAACTTCAAGAGGTAATGAGCGGCCTGCAGCAGCTCTCACTTTGGCTTGATAACTGATTCATCCGAAGGCGAGGAGAGTAAAGCCAGCGCTCTCACTTTGTCTTGATAACTGATTCATCCGAAGGCGAGGAGAGTAAAGCCAACGCTCTCACTTTGTCTTGATAACTGATTCATCCGAAGGCGAGGAGCGTAAAGCCAGCACTGACTGAGCACAGGGCTCGCATGACATAACCATGTAAAGCAAACCCGGAGAGCCTGTATCAACATTGCTCAAAGGGCGCCAGTACGGGAGATGAGCATAAATGTTGTTATTTTACCGATGCAAACATGCTGATTAAGAAGGTGTTGTCTAACTAGTTGACAACCACCTTAAAGACAGTCTGTCAGCACAAATTAATAGTATGATCTTACCTGCTCCAGACTTGGTCTGACTTTATTGCTTGATGTATTGAAACAAGAATGGGATGAAAGGACAAGCAGACAACCGAGAAATGTTGTGGTTAAGAAGACCCTTTCTTGTTTGTGGCCACCCTACATATAACCTCAAGGTGCTCAGACACCAAAGCTAAATTGTTCTCATACTTACACAATAGTGACCAATCGAACCGTAGATTTTGCCAAAAATGATACCTTTAAGGCAACCTACAAAATTACTTACGATAGTTTATATTTTTAGAGAACTTCGAATTCTAAAATCCATGAATTGCTACTGGAATTAATCACAGCTCACTTTCTTGCATAAATAATATCTCTAAGGCGTCACGATCCACACAGATGTCTTTTCATTTTTCCTCTTTTTTCACTGCCTGAGTAACGAAGGTTTATTTCAATCAGATAATATGAAAAAAATACATTTTTTAATTCTAAATTCAGGTATCCTGCCACTCTTACTGTCGAGATTGCTAGTTGATCATGCTAAGATGCTTCCTTATCTATTATTGGATCTGCAAGAGAGACGGATTAAGAATTATCTGACTTCTTAGTTAATGTTGAAATCATCTGAAAGGCTCGGCTCTACAGTGCCTAGAAGTCTGTATTGAACCAAAATAGTAATAACATCTTGGGGCTTTTAATAGCGAAAAAAAAAATCTTACATTAAAGCCTAAAGTGTTGTTGTCCTTTTAGAATGTAAAGGTGTGATTTATATTGAAGTGGTTAATGAATGCTTTTAGACATGTTTTGAAATTCTACATATTATTACAATGCCTAAGAGCGGCTGTGTATGGAATTAGGAAATGTACAGGATTTCTGTCTTTCTTATTTAAATACAGCGTATTTTCCATAGCTCGGAAATAATTTTAGAATTGTATTGAAGAGGGGGGGAAAAAAATTCTGTTTCATAAATAATTCTTTGAAGTAGTTAAAATGAATTACACCTTTAATAAAAGACCACGCGTGATGTATGTCTAATGAAGTGTAATTGTATAATGTAAATTATAGCATTTGTAATGGGAAAAGAAAAATGCTCTAAAGATTTCTTTATTGAAGAAATGATGTATTTTCCTCATGTCAAGTGATGGAGAAGATAATATTAAGGTAGATACAGAAGGATTATACAATGTTGGGTATGTTTTAACCCCCTGAAGGCATCAGCGCACTTCTCGCTTTGGATATAAAAGGCTTTTTTCTTTCTTTTTTCAATGCAGAAGTTTTTGAACTTTCTCAAGACTTGCTCCTGAGGTTTACCAAATCGACATTAAAAGAGATGGGGAAATAATAGGAAATGGTGGGCATTTTCTGAAGACCTGTAATAGCACATTTTCAAATATGTCCTACACATCTTTGTTAAAATTAAACCAAGGATTGGTTTTGAACGAATAGTCCTATAGCCTTACAGTTGCTGTGGATGGATGCACCTAAGCTGCTTATTATACTGATGGGTTTTGCTACTCGGCAGAAAATGAAAAACAGGCAGCTGTTTCCCCCCCACCCCACCACCCATCAAAGCAACGAAAAAGCAGAGCGAGTTTTGTATAAAACGAGTGTTCATTTCTTCTATTGCCAAAATTCTTGCACAAAACAAAGGAGCAGTTTTAGCACATTATTGCTTAACTAGACTAGAACAACTGACAGCAAGTGATAAGGGTGTCTGCTTTTTACAACTGGTAATCATTTTGGAAGAGATGTTTTAATATACTTGAATGTAAAATTTTGTAATTTACATCTACAATGCCATGCGCATTTAAAAGTCTAATTTGTTGTTTGCCGCGGGATCATGGTCACTGTAAGTGCCTAGAAGTCGACGTTCTGTCATTTTTTTTTAAATTTGAAAAGTACAGAAATCTTGTGATTTGCTTTGATGAGTCAGTTTGGTTCTTTTTCTGTGTGATATGGTTGTTTCTTCTTTGCTACATACCATTTCTGGGCCTTATTGTCATGGGTGCATCGCCATGAAGATCGTCGCGATTGCACATTCTGACTTCTCACAGCTGAGCTGCTGTTTCTTTGTTTTTTGGTAATGAGAGAGTTAATTTTTTCTAGCTCTTTGCTAAGGCTAGGTGCAGCCTCGCCCGGCTGCTTTTGATTATGTTCTAATTAGTTTCCTTTATATTTCTGCCAGTCTGGGTGTTAGAGGCCGTTGAAAGCATTCATGTAGTTTAGCAGACTGGATCGGTTCTGAGAATATTTAAGCTAAGAGCTCCTTAGTTGTTTTTACTCTTACAGCTTATAGTTTTTCTCTGAGACCTTAGGTGTTCCTACTGTGTGTGAGTGTTGTATGTAAGACTTTATTTACTTTATTTCTTGTCTTTGTTGTTTGTCTTTCTGTTCATTAACCGTTACCTGTTCATTCCCTTTGGTGGTATTCAGGGTCCTTCTTAGGACTAGAATACAGTTGGCAGGGATTGATAGGAGACAGGGTTTACGCTGGTGGCCTGGACCTCTGTACCTTTAACAGTACCTCCAGGTTGAGGGATTAGTTAGGACCCCAGTTTAGGGTCAGCTTAGACCCCGGTCACCCTCTAGCCGGAGACAGCGTATAACGGATTCCGTTTTGACCCTCTGGACATTCTGTCAGGTAAAATCTGTGTTATCATATATCTATGCGCATGTTATATAGTATGTTGCCCTTTTGATATAGATTACTGACATCACATATATATATCTGCTATACAGCGTGACATTTTCACCGGCCCAACTAAAGATTCTCCCCAGCTGTCATGGATCCAGTAGCCCAGCTGGCCCGGCAGTTGCAGGGGTTGTCCATGGAATTTGCAGACATTAAGTCCAAGGTTTTGTCCCTCCCGGAGCAAACCAGATCTGAACCTAAGGTTGCTCTCCCGGACAGGTTCACTGGTGGGCGGGACAAATTTTTTACTTTCCGGGAGGCATGTAAATTGTACTTTCGGCTGCGGCCTCGGTCATCTGGGAGTGAAGAGCAGAGGGTGGGAATTGTTATCTCGCTCTTACAAGGGGACCCTCAATCTTGGGCGTTCTCTATTCCTCCAGGCTCCCCAGATCTCCAGTCAGTGGATCGATTTTTTACTGCCCTGGGTCTGGTATATGATGATCCGGATCGAGTCTCCCTTGCTGAAACAAGGTTACGTAAAATACGGCAAGGAAATCGTCCAGCGGAGGAATATTCTTCTGAGTTCCGTAGATGGGCAACAGATACTCAGTGGAATGACCCAGCTCTTAGGAGCCAGTTTTGTCAAGGGTTGTCTGACAAATTAAAAGATGTGTTGGCTCAGTATGATTCTCCTCCATCACTGGAGGCTGCTATGGCCCTCGCTATTCGCATTGATAGACGACTTCGGGGAAGACGCGAGGTAACTCCGCCCCCCATGATGACTCCACCTACTACTAAAGTCCCTTATACTGAGGTTCCCCTGGTCTGTTCTGAGGAACCCATGCAGTTGGGAGGGACATCATTTTGTAGGAGGGAATCGGCGGTGCGCCGCAAGACTAGAAGGTGTTTCTTTTGCGGGAGAGAGGGACATTTTGTTGGGGGGTGTCCATCCCGGACCTCTTTGAGCCAAGGAGTTAACCTGGGAGTGTGTATTTCGTCCCCAAATCCCTCTCAGTTTCTCGTGCCTGCGGAGGTGGTGATTGGTACTAGAACTGAGAGGATTTCTGTTTTTCTTGATAGTGGGTCCGGGGCTAATTTGGTGGACGCTCGGTTTGCCCAGGTGCATGGTATGCAACTGAGTGTATTGGCCAAACCGGTCCCTATACTCTCTATTGATTCTAAACCTCTTGGTCAAGGTAGCTTGGTACAAGCTGTTCATAACATAGATCTTCGAGTAGGGGCAATACATAAAGAGCAATTGTCTTGTTATGTGTTGGAGGGTCTACCTACTCCTATTGTGTTGGGACTTCCTTGGTTGGCTAAACATAACCCAGTGATTGATTGGCAATCCAGAAAGATAAGCCAGTGGGGTGAATTTTGCAAGAATAACTGCATGAGCACGGTCATCGGTGCGGTTGTGCCTAGGACTTTGTCTCCTTTTCTGGAGGACTTTGGGGAGATGTTCTCAGAGGAGGGGTGTAAAGAGTTTCCTCCTTATCGCGCATATGACTGCTCAATAAAGTTGCTTCCTGATGCCTTATCTCGTACTTTCCCAAGGGCCGGGAAGACGGATGATCCGGTTCCTATTCCTCAGGAGGGAGTTGTAGTGTCAGCTGTATGCTCTGAGCTTGAGGGGGAGGTATTGGGGGCTCAGGGGGACGCCCCTGTGGGACTTCCAGGGAGACTGATAGTTCCAGATCGCTTAAGACTGAAGGTTACGGGGAACCGTTACAAACGGATGGCTGATAGGAGGACAGTTTCTGGTCTAGATCTGAAGGTGAACGATCTGGTTTGGTTGTCTACCAGGAATATAAAACGTAAAGTTTCATCCTGGAGGTTGGGTCCCAGATTCATCGGGCCGTACAGGATCAGTTCCATAATTAATCCTGTGGCATTTCGTCTGGACCTCCCTCCTACGTTTAAAAATCATAATGTGTTTCACAAGTCATTACTTAAAAAGTATGTGGCACCAGTCATACCGTCACCTCTACCTCCTTCAGTGGTGGTCAATGATAACGTGGAAATTCATGGGTCGAAAATCATTGACTCACGTCTCAGTCGCCGATCCCTTCAGTACTTAGTTCAGTGGAGGGGGTATTGTCCTGAGGAGGGGACGTGGGTCCCTGCGTCTGATGTTAACGCAGATCGATTGGTTCGGACCTTTCACACAACTCACCCGGACAGACCTGGTCATGAGGGTCCGGAGGCCCCTCGTAGAAGGGGGGGTACTGTCATGGGTGCATCGCCATGAAGATCGTCGCGATTGCACATTCTGACTTCTCACAGCTGAGCTGCTGTTTCTTTGTTTTTTGGTAATGAGAGAGTTAATTTTTCCTAGCTCTTTGCTAAGGCTAGGTGCAGCCTCGCCCGGCTGCTTTTGATTATGTTCTAATTAGTTTCCTTTATATTTCTGCCAGTCTGGGTGTTAGAGGCCGGTGAAAGCATTCATGTAGTTTAGCAGACTGGATCGGTTCTGAGAATATTTAAGCTAAGAGCTCCTTAGTTGTTTTTACTCTTACAGCTTATAGTTTTTTTCTGAGACCTTAGGTGTTCCTACTATGTGTGAGTGTTGTATGTAAAGGGTATGCCACACTAAACAGCGTCGCTAACGAGATCGCTAAAATACGTCACTATTTAGCGATCTCGTTCGTGACGCTAACGTGTGTGGCATGTAGCAACGACGTGGCCCCTGCTGTGATCTCGCTGATCGTTCACTAGAGTTCTGGACCGTATTTAGATCGTTGGCGTCCCGCTGGTGAGCCTATATCGCTGTGTCTGGCACCTTTTGTGAGCGATGTGCGCTGTTTTTTACATCGCAATGACCGTTAAAGTCGTTAATGAGATCGCTAACCGCTTTTGAGTCGTTAACGAGATCACTAAGTGTGGCAGCTACTAGAGACATTAAAACGATCACAAAAACGATCTCATTAGCTTGCGTCGTTATTGATATCGCTAACGAGATCACTAAGTGTGGCAGTACCTTAAGACTTTATTTACTTTATTTCTTGTCTTTGTTGTTTGTCTTTCTGTTCATTAACCGTTACCTGTTCATTCCCTTTGGTGGTATTCAGGGTCCTTCTTAGGACTAGAATACAGTTGGCAGGGATTGATAGGAGACAGGGTTTACGCTGGTGGCCTGGACCTCTGTACCTTTAACAGTACCTCCAGGTTGAGGGATTAGTTAGGACCCCAGTTTAGGGTCAGCTTAGACCCCGGTCACCCTCTAGCCGGAGACAGCGTATAACGGATTCCGTTTTGACCCTCTGGACATTCTGTCAGGTAAAATCTATGTTATCATATATCTATGCGCATGTTATATAGTATGTTGCCCTTTTGATATAGATTACTGACATCACATATATATATCTGCTATACAGCGTGACACTTATGCATATCCTAAAAAAATATATACAAAAATAGTTCTGAACATAGATATGTTGGGAGAATAGGAGGGAAGGTAGCGCTGAGTGTAATGGTGCCTAAAGACACTCTCACGAAATCAAGTATTGGATATGCCGCTGGTAGGATGTGACGTGAATTAGCATAATATTGACTCTTCCTTGATTCTTCTATCGATGTGGTACTGTGGCTGATTATTATGTAGTAGATGTGTCTGTATATAAAGAAAAAGCCACATATTTGTGCTGGTCAAAGAGATCTGTACAAGAAAATGTTCATTGAATAAGTGGAAAACATAGGATACAAGGCACAGAATGGATAACAAACTACTAGATGTCTGGTAAAGGATACAGAACAACTTATCATTGGGGTTAAAGGGAACCTGTCACCAGGTTTGGCTGATACGAGACACGGCCACCGCCTTTCAGGGCTTATCTACAGGATTCTATAATCCTGTATATCTGCCCCCGATCTGAGCTGCAAGAGAAGAAAAATAAATTTTATTATACTCACCTGCGGGATGGTCTAGTCTGATGGGTGTCGCTCTTCTTGGTCCAGTGACTCCCATCTTCTTAAGATCGCCACCCTCCTGTTTGCTTCATGTTGAGGGCAGAGCAAAGTACTGCAGTGCACAGGCATCGGGAAAGGTCACAGAGTCCCAGCGCCTGCACACTGCTTGGAATTTGCTCTGCCCTCAACAGTTCAGATAAGTATGCCTGCACAGGAGCGCGATGCCGGTGAGCCATGAAACAAGCAGGAGGGCAGCATTGCAAGAAGATGGGAGGCGCTGGACCAAGACCTGCGACACCTATCGGACCGGACTGCCCAGCAGGTGACTATGTGGAGCCCAGCTGTGACTGGATCCATATCTTCCAGAAGGGTGCACTGAAGGAAGATACCACCAGAGGTCATTATGCACATGCACACACGTACAAGTTATCCCAGAGACCACCAGAGGGAGCTGTGTAATACATATAAAAGACAGTTACACAGGAAACATCGAGGCTAGTCAGAGCAGCCCTTTCTAGGGAGTCTGCTCAGAGAGCTCAGTCTGCTAGTGGAGTCTAGTAAGAGTGATACAGAGAAATCACTTCAGTCTAGTCAGAGCTGAATTGTGGAGTGTAGCTCAGTAGAAGCGTGCCGACGCTTAGAGAGCGGCGAAGAGGCAGCCCACCAACTGCCAGTGTGTGTGATCGTGTGAGGATCCAGGTAGGCCGAAGGCGAGTGGAAGTTAATGAGACAGAGGAGCCTTAATAGCTCATCTCAGCAAGTACCACCGGACACCGGAGTCCGAGCCTATAGGGATCTCCACGACCCATTAGGAGAACACCGGAGTTCCTGGAGGATTACAAGTCCCAGGAGTACCACAGAGCTGATAAGTAGCTGGATCAGGAGGACGGAGTCTAGCAGTGCACTGCAAATAGAGACTGTGTACTTCAAGAAGAGGTCCAATCACAAGGTCAGCCAGGTGCAAGACGGAGACCAAGTTAGACCTAGCTACAAGTAGGTCAGGACTTTATCACAAAAAGGCAGAGTACAGGAGGCCACACACCTACCAGTGGAAGAATCTGGATGTGCACCCTTCACCCTACAGCGCTCCGGGAAGTGTCTGCAACATCTTCAGATAAAGGTACCAAAGTGACTTATGTGTGTGTCTCCCTTATTATTCCTGACTGCCGGGTCCCCGTCTGTCCTGCACCTCTGCATATCTATCTGCCCTGGAGGATAACTCAGCCTTACTTGTGGGAGGCTTAACATCTAGCTGCACAATATTAACCCTCCAGTGGATCTGCATAGCAGCGCTGGTCATCCTGACCAGGCACCACAAGTGGCGTCACGAATCCCCATATCATTATTCAAGTCACCTGTAAATATCCCACATTACAGTGAGCGCCCAGGGCAACGGACCAAGCTGTGCTACCCGTGACATTCCCCATAGATATCAACGGGCTCGGTGCCGAGTACCCCATAACCCTGGTGTTGTGCGACTCAACTATAACAAGAGTTATTTTTCTTCTCTTCCAGGTTGGATCAGGGGCTTATCTACAGCATTATAAAATGCTGTAGATAAGTCCTGAAAGGCGATGGCCGTAAGTCATATTGGCCAAACCTCTTGACAGGTTCGCTTTAAGGGTTAAAAGGCACTGAATAAGTAAAACTAGTTGGCCACTGAATTATGTTAGTTGGGTTTTCTCGAAAGGGAACCCCTGTACTTTACTTAACCCCTGCCACTACAGTGACCACTTTCCACTACTCCTCGTTGACATAATCGCTTTGGTGACATTACAATCACAGCATGTAAGCAATTTCTGGGCTCAGAGGTCTCATCTGTAACATAACTTGAAGCCCATGAGCCCCAATCCAAAATTTCCAATAGGGCCCCCAACTGTAATGGATCTTTAATGGTTAGTGTTTTCATATGGGCCAGAGAAACATTTTGGTGCTCTTTAGGCTCCAGGGCTTGGGTGCAATTGCAAACCCTGCCCCATCTACCTTGGCATGATGACAACTGGTTAACTACGATGGTCACGTGCTGTAGTCTTGACAGCAGCACTGTAGCGGCGCGAGTATATAAAGATGCATTTGTTGTCAAAGGGATCGTTCGTGTATTGGTAACTTTGGTACTATTTTTTTAAGCTATAATTTCTGCTCAAGATCAGAACTATGTTTGACTTCATGTTAAAGTTATGTCTTGCAAGCCAAAAAACTTCTGTTTGTCTCAATGCAAAGTGATGCTAAATAAAATAATTAAAAAACATGTCCAATTCTTTAGATGTCCCTGAGTGATGGCACAAAGAGTATCTACCATGTTTTCTGCTTATTATACTCTTTTATGCCGTGATTTTAACATAAACGAAAACCTGCAAGAAACAATTGGAGCCGAATTAATCAGATGTACTTGTGTTTTTACAATAGGCAAGAGAATCGGCAGGAACATCTATAGGCCATAATTATTGGCTGGTCGTTTAGTGCCATATGTATGTGTACAAAGTTAATAGAGATATGTTAGGTGTAGACATGTAGTGAATCAATTTTCAGGAACCGGTCTATATGCCATATCAATAATTGGTGCAGCTGGATGTTGCATTGTGTACTGTCTCCACCTGATGACATCGCTGGCACTTCTTTTGATTAGCAGGATTGGCATGACGTCACCGTGGCAGCATGGTGCACGTGACGTCGTGTTAAGCCGGTTAATCAAGAGAAAAACCTCAGATGCTGGGAGGTAGGAAGTGGTTCACAGGCATCCTGTCCTGCGGCACCTGAGGAATTATGTGGCTGCTGGATCTGGTCCTGCAAATCGAATCACACCAAACTTTAGGTTTTTTCATTGACGGTTGGAAAGTCATCATATCCCTTTGACTCCCAACAATTTCTCTTCCATTGTTAGAGAGGTGATAACTGAGTGGGTGTAGTGTCCTGACTAGTACTAAGCCCCTTTATATGAGCAATTATTGGGATCTTAGCCCTTGGACCCCCTGAAATACTATGTATTAACATATCAGAACAAAGATTTTTATGAAGAAACTTGTACAAGCCCTTTAGAAAAAAATATTGCTAATGGTGGGATTTTTGCTATTAGGTTACTCCTCGAATTGCTCTGTGAACTTCTACTGGCAAAGGGGGAAGAGGTGACAAGAGGCAACATGTTTATATTAATAGTGATTAGTTTATTTTACCAATTCATTATTAATGTTTTATTAATAATCTCAATAAATGTAACAATTTTCTGCCCCGACCATCCTGTGTAAAAGTTTCCTTTAGATATCCTTTCCTAGCTCTTTGTTGCCTATAGCAACCAATCACAGCACAGCTTTCATTTCACCACAGCCGTTTAAAGCATGAAAACTGAGCTCTGATTGGTTGCAGCAGACAGTTTCTCTGTTAGACAGTATAGACAAAGGGACAGTTCTAAGTTATATTATATTTATACGCTGGAGGCGGCCATTTTTACTAATATGTACATAGATTCATGCTTTCAATGAAAAAAAACCTTTGGTTGTTTAATGGCAGGTACTCCTGCTCTTGCTCTGCTTTGTCTATCAAAACCAGGGCATTGTAGTCAGAGAGGACAGAGGATTCAATGCAGTTGGCGCTCCTTGGAGATCTGTCCGTCATCATAAATGAAGGGGCGGAGGATGGTAATGGAAAGGGAAGAACAGGTCGCGGATCACTTGGGTGCACTAAAGGTGCACTGAAGCCTCCTCATTTACATATGTATTTACATATATAATACAACTGTTTTTAAATTAACCAAAAATAAGTAAGATCTGTACTACAAGTAGGATATTTTTTTATAGGGGCTGAGTTCGCCATATGAATATATTAATGGTTTAATTTCAATTTTGGAGTTTTTTAACCCTGAGCTGTGATTGATATTGTGGGAATAACCCTTTAATGCCTGTGGGGCTGACAGAAGCAGTTGAGTAACGTGGTGGGATGGCTTTTACGTTTCTTTTTCTCAAAATTATGTTAACCAAGTACTCTATATTAATTTCATGCACTATTGCTATTTATTTACTGTAGGGAATTTGCTCATTTTGTTTTTATCTTTAGGTTTTGTCTGTTTAGTGGCCAGTGTGAGCAGGCACCTACACAGTGCATGCACACTACTTATATTCCAGTTCATTTCTTTCAGTTTTTGCTTCAGGTTTTGCATACTGTGCAAATAAGGCTATGACATGTTGGGTTTTTGCTGTGGTTTTTTTTATGCAAAGTTTAAGCTGCTTACAGGTTTTGCTTAGTTTTTAATGCATTTTTTGCTTAGTTTTGTACTTTTGTCTCTTGTGCATGCTGATAAGGTTTAGTGCATAAAAATTTACCTGATTCGACTTCATCAGGTTTTGGCAACAAAAACGCAGCAAAACCTGTTACCTGCGTTTTTGGAGCTACCCATTGCTTTTAATGGATGAAAAATGCTGAAAGAAGTGACATGCTGCATTATGCAAAAATGCAGCTCTTTGACAGAACAGTCAGGAATAAAAAAAAAACATGGTATATGTGCATTAGATTTCTGAAATCTCATAGACTTTGCTGGTTCTGTGAAACGCAGCCGAAAATGTGCATAAAAAATGCTGCAAAAACGCAACGTGTGAATATAGTCTAAGCATGCGGCATCCATTTTCTTCGAGTTGGACATTACGTTTATATAGCTCCCTACCCCTGGGTGTCCATTAGTCAGGGACTTAGTCCTTCTCGTCCCTTATTCACATTTACGTCATTAGACACATGGTAAGGTTTTAATAATACTAGAGGTTAGAACCGTCCCGAATAGGGTCACCGTGACATGGTGGGATGGCTTTTATGTTTTTTAATCAAAATTATGTTAGCAAAGCACTCTATATTGTTTTCATGCACTATTGCTATATATTTATTCACTGCAGGGTATTTGGTCATTTTGTTTTTATCTTCGGTTTTGTCAGTTGAGCGATGTGCTCTGCCCATCAATGTCAGTGCCATAGACTTTGAATGGAACAGCAGCATGAATGTTCAGCCACTGGTCCATATATACCCACCTTCTCGCTGTGGTCTTGCAATGAAGAGAAATAGGGGCCTTGGGACCACTATTTTAATAGTTATGGGGTCCTACGCGATCAGACATCATCTATTTTGTGAATAAGTGAAACATTTCTGCTGTCAAAATACTTCTTAACACCTTAATTACTTTACACTTTACTGCCCCATGATGTACTACTACATCATAGATGGAAATGTCAAATTCCATAATGTAGGGGAATGATAATGGCTCACGCCATCAGCAATAGTTAGAAACGTAGGCTCTGCTTCATCAAGACCGATCTTTTTCACATTGGACTTGATGTTGGGGCAGGGTAGAGTGCAAGGCACATGTTTCATTAAGAAGTGCACTCCTCTGAATCCTGACAGACCTGGACAACCAGGGTTCCTCTCGGATGGTAACACACGATTGTGTGAATGTAGCCCTCACTCCTTTCCAATATATGATGTACTGGTATGTCATATGTTGAGTCCCCTTCTGCTTCTCAGTCTGCAAAATCTGCCTCCAACAGCAACATCTACGAGGTGTGGCATGGGGGAGTGCTGTTCCAAGCGCCCATCGGCCCCCTGCAAGATCAAGAGGAGCTGATAGGTAGCCATGATACTATGACAACCAGGGGTTTGCTGAAGACTTCTTGGCTATCATATTTGTAGTATATATACACCAGTAAATGGTATAAGTGATTGGATTATCACAGCACTAAGTCCCTTAAGGGAACTAACAAAGAAAAAAAAGCTAAAAAATAAAAAAAAAATTGCAAAATATTAACAAAAAATAAATAATTATAAAAATTTGAATCATCGCTGTTTACCCCCATTAAAAATAAGGAATGAAAAATATAGTTACATATTTGGTATCTACATTTCCGTTAATGTCCGATCTATTAAAATATTAATTAATTCTGTGGATGTATTTTCTGTGGATGTAGGCTGCTTGCGCACATACTTCTGTCTCTTCATGTAATCCCAGATCGACGCAATAATGTTGAAATCAGGATTTCATGGCAGCCATATCATCACTTCAAGGACTAAATGTTCTTCTTTGTGCTGATGGCTGAATTATTGGGGTTGTTGTTGTGCTACAGAATAAATTTGGAGCCAATCAGATGCCTCCTTGATAGTATTGCATGATAGGTAAGTATTTGCCTGTACTACTCAGTATTGACGACATTATTGTTCCTGACCAAATTCCCAACTCCATTTGCTGAATTGCTGCACCAAACTTGTGGGAGCCTCCACCATGCTTCACTGTTGCCTGCAGACCTTTATTATTTTGCCACTATCCAACCCCAAATATTTCACATTTTGACTAATCAGTCTAGAGCATCTGCTGCCATTTTTCTGCATCCCAGTTACTATGTTTTCATGCATAGTTGAGTCGCTTGGGCTTGTTTTTGGCTGCAATTTTTCCTAGAAGACCATTTCTTGCCAGACTTCTCCAAAACAGTACATGGATGTAGCTGGGTCCCACTGGTTGCTCCCATTTCTGAGTTCTTGGATTGCTGGACATCTTCTAGTTTTAAAGGGAAACAAGCATAATGTGCTCACCCCATTTTACACCTCCTCCACCGCTGTTTTGCTATCAACAAATCACTGTGTACCAACCTACATATGAAAATGATGAAATTTATCACCTATTTGGTATAATTTAGTTACTTATACAGCTGATTTTAATCCTACAAAATCCCTGACTTTGCGTACGTAGAAGAAATTATGTTGTTTTGAAGACAGAGGGTGGTTATACCAAATTTGATTTTGACTTTTCGTTTGGTCATTCACTTTGCATTTTGTTAATTGATAAAAAAAATAATTGCACATTAATATACATATTACCCTCCAATTTTTAGAAATTTTTCTTGTATTCAGTGAGATATTAATTAAAATCTTACTTTTCAAAGAGGGTGTACTCATTTATGCTGAGCACTGAAAATATATATATTCAGTATTTTATGGATTATAAAACGCACTTTTTTCCCCCAAATTTAGGTGGGAAATGGGGGTGCGTCTTATAATGCGTATATACCGGTGCTGCAGGCTGGGATGAGGGGGTGCCAGGCGGTGCTGCTGGGGTGTCCAGCGGTGCTGCTGGGGTCTCCGGTGCTGCTGCGGGGGTCTCCGGTGCTGGTGCTGGGGGTTCTGCCGACATTTTGTGAAAGGCCCGAGCTCCCGCAGCTCCAGACACCTCCGTAGCACCGGACACCTGCAGGGGCGCAGTGCACATTGGACACCCCATCCTCCCAGCCTGCGGCCTGCAGCATCACCCCACTCCTGCCTCCTCCAGCAGCGATCCTGGGACCCCGCTTCACAGCCACCACCTCCAGTATGCAATGAGACGCATGGATTCTAAGAAGCACCAGCATTTTATTAAAAAAAAAAATTCCCTATTTTTCTCCTCAAAAATTGGGGTGCGTCTTATAATCCGAAAAATACGGTACATATACCATATTTTTCGGTAAACCATTTAGAAATCACATTAATTTAAAAATCGCACCCCTGTATACTGTACGCAATAATTTTTTAAGAGGTCCAAATAGCATGAGTTAAAAGAATATCACGGGTTTCAAATTTTAGTTGAAATGCTACTCTAAAATTATACCCTAAAAATATTAGAACGGTTGTTCTTTCAGGGGGTCTACAACCGGAGATGGAGCAGTCCTTGATTTTCTGATCGTATCTCGTATTATCTATGTATTAAATCATTTTTGTAAAGAATAGAAAAAAATATTTTATTCTTAATTGACATTTTTTTAAACCCGTCATCCTTAAAAAAAAAGAAAAAAAAAATGTTTTATTTTTTAATTTAACTTGCAAAAATCAAGAGTCTTGTTCTGTAAGTTTAATGTGATCTATCATTACGACCGTTCTCTCGTAAATTTTCAAAGGAACCAAAACAATAGAGGTAGTTGTGCTATGTGTTTAAAATTTAGGCCACATTTACGGTAAATGAAGATACTTCTCTACGTATCGGGATTTTAATGGCAGCTAGTTTGGATAAAATAATGTACACTTATTTTCATTTGTGTAGGGTAATCACATACGGTATATTTATTTTAGATTGTTCTAAAATATGGCTTTAGGAGGCTTGCATTTAAGTATTTAATTGTCCAAGTGTTTATTAAGATTTCTCATTTTCGGTGTTGTTTTTTTTTTTGTTACTCATTTTTATTTATTTTATTTTTTTTTATCTTTACAATGACTATCTATAATCATTCAATAAAGCATAATAGAGATATGTTAGTATCGCCATTATAAATTTCAGAATTAAATTTGTAAATTGATGTAAAATTCAATTAATTAGTTTTAATGTTGACGGAAAAAAAATATGATCTTTTATGCATAATGTTCAGGACAAATGAATTGTCGCTCCATATCCTTATAGAGAACATCATTTACTAATTGCAGAGATGCGGTTTAAAACACAGTGTGTCTATAAATGATGGACGTACAAATTCATCTATTAGTTTTGTCAAGGTAGCCATGAATTATATATGCAAAATAGCCTTTGAGCTGTCATGTGATCTCAGAAAACCCTTTCTGTAGACTTAACAATACAAATGCATTTATCTTATCTGTCTCGGATGGTAGTACAGTGGAGGAGATGATTTCAGATGTCACCACTGTCATGTAGATGATTATCACACCAGACTGCCATTGTTACTATTTTATGAGCAAAAATAAATCCTATTAAATTTAAGGGGATACTAACTTTCTACAGTTAACAACTGAAAATTAAGGAAATGAATAATCTTCTGGTATAACCTTCTATTTTTCCTCCCAAATAATTTTTTTAACATACTTAATAAAAATGTCACCCTAATGATTGCTGCAGGTTCAACCCCTTGAACCTCCGGTGATCATGAGAATAAAATCTGCAACGCTGCGTCCCCGCCATAGTTTTCACTCATCATTCACCTGGATAGTCATACTACAGAGGTTGGGTTCAAGCACCGTTATGCAGATAAAATACTGTGATAGCCCCTTCATTCTCAGTATCAGTGGGGGTCCCCATGGTTTGATTCACAGCTATGTAAATGTACGAGTGTACAAGAATACTCACATATAGCCCAGCTTTGAGACCTCCATCGATCCTGGTCAAGTATCCAACACCTTTAGCTGTGAAACAACCCGGTATTAGGCTTCCTCCACCGAACTTGATAGTTCCTTCAATTTATCAACTCGTTAGCCCCTTTTTACCTTATTTCATTCAGACCCATTTGCACCCATCAGAGCTTAAGGTACTGCCACACTTAGCGATCTCGTTAGCGATCTCGATAACGACGCAAGCTAACGAGATTGTTGGTGTGATCGCTTTTAGGTCGCTAGTAGCTGCCAAACAGGAGATCTCATAAACGACACATCAGCGGTCAGCGATCTCTTTAACGACTTTGGCGGTCGTTAGGATCTGTCATTAGCATGTACTGAGCGCTTCTGATTCATAGGAATTTCCAGCATCGCTCCTGCTCTCTGCGTCCTGCTAGCCTGCTTTGCAACTTCTGCGATCCTCTCTGTGACGCAAAAGAGAACTTACAGATATTGCGATCCACTCCGTGACGCTAAAAACTCATATGCGTCACAAACGAGGTCGCTCGTCGTTCGCAAAAGGTGCCAAACACAGCGATATAGGCTCACCAGCGGGACGCCAACGATCAAAAAACAGTCCAGAACGCTAGTGAACGATCAGCGACATCACAGCAGGGGCCACATCGTTGCTACATGCCACACACAACGAGGTCGCTAACGAGATCGCTAAATAGTGACGTTTTAGTGATCTCGTTAGCGATCTCGTTAGCGATCTCGCTTAGTGTGGCATACCCTTTAGTCTATTGATTTTCATCTCATTGCTCCAAATCACCCGTTTCCAAACTTCTACTGTCCACTTTTTGTACTCTCTTGCAAACTCGAGCTGACTCTTCTTATGACGATATTGTAGTCAAGGCGTCTTCACCTTTTTTCAGGCCACCTTTCCAGACTTGTGTAACGTGCGTCGCATGGTGCTTGCATGGATATTTGTGATCTCACAAATTGCAAAGCATACGAGCCACCTCCACTGCCGTGCTTATTGCGCCAGAACTAATAGACCCTGTGATGAGCTGACTTGTTGACTCTGATATTTTGCCCGCATGTCCACCTCTTAGCTATTGAATGGGGTTGGATTGATTTCATTTTGTATTTTCCAACTGTCATTGGAAAAGTTTGGCAATTTTCTTGGCCGAGAGACCACTATTGATGAGCTGGAGGATGCTATTTCTCTTTTCTTGGGAAATCTTCATGGCTACTCCTTGATTTAAACTGATGAACTTTCTCTTGGGAATCAACCTAATAACACACTGAGCTATTAGGGAATGTGAGAAAAGGTTGTATTTTGTAGTTTACAGGAAGAAAAAGATTTTTCTACCACCAGGAGCAAAACTGTAACAATGCAGTGACATGACAACAATCTGCATAACTAATCCTATGCTAAATAGTTGTGAATCAATTGTATGCATGACATAGTCAGATGATTGTCTATAAAATGATAGTAGTCTCATGTTAGCAGCAGTAGTGGATGGTGATTTATGGAGCCCAAAAGTCAATAGTTCAAAACATTGTTACCCTTTTGCTTGTTGGTGTAATCCTTTAAGGGTTGTTCTTAAGTTGTCTCTTGAGCAGCTCACAGCTTTACAGTCTCTTTGACTTACTGTTTTTTGGCATGGCTGTCTTTCCTCCATGAGTGACAGTTCTGGTGAGTAGTAGAACTGTAGTATTAATAGATCAATAAAGATCACCACAAGTTCTATTGTAACACATTCAGCTATTAATGGCTTGTTCTGGATTCTACTCTGCAATTACTGTATTCACACATAGAAATAATAGGGGATTTGAACAAGCACACAGTTCAGTTAAGGGTATGCCACACTAAACAATATCGCTAACGGGATCGCTAAAAAACGTCACTATTTAGCGATCCCGTTAGCGATATTGTTCAGTGCGGCAGCTTCCAGCGACGAGCTTCCTGCTGTGATCTCGCTCGTCGCTGGAATCGCTCCGGACCCTATTTTCTCGTCGGCGCTCCCGCTGGGTAAGTATTTAATCGCTGTGTGGCACCTTTTCTTAGCGATTTAGCGGTACTTTTGTACCGCTAAAGTCGTTAAGAAGATCGCTAACGGCGATAGCGTCGTTAACTATATCGCTAAATGTGGCAGCATTTAGCGATATAGAAACAATCCCGCTAGCGATCGCATTAGTATGCGTCGTTATCGTGATCGCTAGCGGGATTGTTTAGTGTGGCAGTACCTTTAGGGTTGTGATTAGGAAACTTGCTCTGGAAGCAGTCAATGGTGAGGATTAGGGATTTTGCAGGATTTATAACAGCAGCTTGTCATGAGCTAAGGTGGAGGGAGTTAAAAGCTGTCTTCTGTATATAAATCAGTTCGCTGGAGAGAGGTGGCTGGTATGTTAGGAGCTAACCTCTACTGCACACACTTGGCCAGGACCTGGGCAGGCTCTAGTGACCAAGCTCTTTGGAAACACGCTGTGCAATGTATAAAATAAAAGCTTTGGAGAAAGACAGGAGAAAAGTGAATTTGAAAATTGCTTATTTTCTAGTTAAGTAACTAAAGTAAATTAAATAACACGAGGATACCCCTTTTAAGGGGTTGGCCGCTTTTTGTCATGAGTGTAGCTTTACTCACAGACTGACCAGAACTTTTGTCTGTAAAATTACTGATGATGTAGGAGCATGAGACTTGGCCAGTCCATCTATCACAAAGGATAGCAAAGTTGATGTTTATTGAAGGAGGGTGATGGACAGGTCTTGTCACATGCTTGCGTCTCCATCAGCGTTAATTTTATTGTCAGTTTGTGAATAAAGCTACAATAACATGCAAAATGGCCACCCCCTTATAAATGTGTTGTCTCCTGAAGACAAATTATTTCTATGTGTCTGTTTCGATAGGAGTTACTGACTGAGGCATCTAACTGTGTTGAACTCTGTCAGTCCATATATTACATGGATGGCCATTTATCAGAATAACTATCATATAAGGCTTAGGTTCACATTGTTTTGCTGTGTTCATTTGTAGTAAACACCAGAAAAATTCCAGAGTACAAAAAAATATATCTAGTCCCCTATTTACTGAACTGAGGCAAAATCAGTGTCATCTTGGCCTCCATCTCTTTTGCAGTTGTCAGTATATATATATTTTCTGCTGTATGGAATACAGTAATCTACTGAATGCAAAGGCATCCCTGTCAACTTCTTACCTGAAGGCATCCCCAGATCTAAGGTGTAAAGATTTTCCTTAAGGCAACACTCCAACTTTTTTTTTTTTACTGCAGAGCTGGAGTGGTGCTACTAACAAAAGGTTCCTACACCTACCGTAATCTTATATTTACTATCTATCACATTGAAAGCAAAGAAAAAAATTTGCAGTGGCACTCACTAGTCAAAGTCCATACTTTATTATACACACGGGTTACAGCATCTTCAAAGGGAGAAAGGGATCAGGAGTGTGCGGCTGACCTCCGTTACTTCCTTTGATTTACTGACCCGTAGAAGCTCAACAGAGCGAAACGGCTGTTGTCAGCCGCACACTCCTGATCCCTTTCTCCCTTTGAAGATGCTGTAACCCGTGTGTATAATAAAGTATGAACTTTTACTTGTGAGTGCCACCGCAACTTTTTTTCTTTGCTTTCAATGTGGACGTTCCTCTTTCTTTCTCGGTGTGCACCCGAAGTATTGGCTCATTCATGCAGGTCATTGGCTGATACATTTCTATGCACTGTGAATTGTTGGCACCGTGGTTTCCTTGCGGTGCAACCTGTTTTTTCTTTTTGTATCGTTTTACTATCTGTCATCTTTTCCTCTTCCCTGCGCCGCTTCGGTCTCATGCTGTCATATTGTGACCCAAATTTCTGACGGCTAGAAGTCAGAGGTTATGGTCACAAGCCCTCAATGTAGGTCTCTGAGAGCCTCGTTCTGGCTCTCATAGAGTTACATTGAGTTGTGTCTTCCGGATTGTTCCAGCAAACACTGAAGCGATCCTGCTGGTCACAAACCGCTGGACACTAACCAGAGCGGTGCTGATAAAAGATGAAGACAGAGGCTGATAAGTACAAGACTAAGTGAACTTAGATTGAAAGCACCACTCCAGCACGGCAATAAATAAAAAAAAGCACGGTGCAGTGGTGCTTTAAGGAGACCACTAAGCTAACCTAGATAGATCTATTGGCCCTGTAAGGCTCCTCGAAAAAAAATATCCAAATAGCCTTTTCACAATGGAAGAGAAAAGGGTATTTAATCACACCGACTGGAATTAGCAATCTTTTATGTCCATAGCAAACCGTTAAAGAGCCTTACCACATGACTTAAGACCCCTTTACACGGTACGATATCGTGAACGATATTGTTGCAACGTCACCGGTTTGGTGACGTTGCAGCGATGTCGAAACAACATCATTGCGTGTGACATGTAGTAACAATCAACAATCAGTCGGCTGATCGTTAATCGTTGCAGAATGTACTGGACCATAAATCTATCGTTGGTCTCCCGCTGGGCAGCACACATCGCTGCGTGTGACAGCGGGAGACCAATGATCAGCGAGCTCCCAGCGCCGTACAGCAGACACTGGGAGCTGGTATTCAGGGTAAACAGCGGGTAACTAAGCGCGGCACTTAGTTACCCGCTGTTTACCCTGGATACCAGCGTGCTTGCTGGTCCTGTTCGCTGGTGAGTCTGCCTAAGTGACAGCTCACCAGCGATCAGCTAACGATGTCCCAGCAATCCCATCCACGTCGGATCGTTGGTGGGATCGCTGGGACATTGAAGCGTGTAACGGGGCCCTTAGGATATGTAGTCTTAGGACAATGTCTGTCACGTTCTGTGGAATATGGTGGCACTATATAGTGAAATATTAATAATAATAAAGCATACAGCTGAATCTGGGTTTTTCCCCTCATTACTACAAAGTATGAGACTGGTTGCCTTGGTGAGAGGAATTAGTCTGTGGTCTAAAGAGTAAAATTTCTACTTACAAAAACAGCAAAATTGATCTAGGTAGACTTATTGGCCATGCTCCATGGGAAATTAATTATGCAAATAACCTCTTCACAGAGGAGGCGAACCAGGTTTCTTATGTTACCTATTCACAGTCTCCTTAAAGGGTTTGTCCAGGACTAAATTATCTTTTTACTATGAGTTCAAAAACTAACAAGCATGTAGTTGCTAACTACCTGCCTGTTCTAGCTGGCGCTGGCTCAGAGAGGTCTCCAACCACTCCTACTGCCGATTTAGCTGCTCCATGTTAACAAAGCAGCTCTTCTTCTACCGGACTGTTCTGTCGATGGGGCGTGACTGCCAACGTCATGCTGGTTGACAGTCCGCTCCCTGCAGGCAGAGAGCCAACTCTCAATCAGCATGACATCGACAGTCACTCCCCATCAACAGAGCAGAAGAGAAGCCATTGCTCTGTTGATGTCATGTCAGCAGAAACCGCAGAATTGCAACCAGTGCTTGGGCGGAACAAGACCCACAGCAAAAAATGAATGTACATTTGGATAACCCCTTTAAGGAGAAACATTACCTCGTAGATCAACAGCAGAAGTGTGCAAACACCACCGTTTTCCTCCACCATCAAGTTTTCATTTGCCGGAGCCATCATCTGATGGCTAAAGACAGATTGGTCAACCCCATTAAGAGGGAAACACTCTTGGATCTGAAAAAATTTATATCAATGAAATGTTGTCCAGTCTCGATATTTCTACTATGGTGCAATAAATTGACATTTTAGTTATATGGATTGCTATAATACTTTTAGCGAAAATGTGATTTCCAGGTTTTCGTTGCTGAGACTCTTATAGACTTGTACCAGAACATCTTTCTCTTCCTCCGTTGCAAACCACACAACATTAGGAAGTTATCGGCAAACCGGGGAGTGAGATAGAAAGCTTCTCAGTTTCTGCTCACTGACAATCTTTTCTTTTCCATTGCAAGCATGCGGCAAACAGCAGACGTGCAAATAATGTAGCAGAGCAGTGCGTTTCATGAGCTCGGTTACCGCTCTCTATTACACGGCTGTATACGTGACACAGGAGAACTATCGCTCATCACGTTTAGCTATTAGAGCTGCAAATGCTTTCTCAGTTCAGTTGCAGCAGATTGCTATAAGGAATGAGGGTGGTGCTGTGATATGGCGCGTTCAAGGCTATGTGATACCCTAGAAATGTTCCATTACCGTGTGTATAATATATAAACATCACAATCAGAACCTGATACAGAGATGAGCAGCACAGCATCAACACTACTCACGTCTTCACAGAGCACTGTACCATGCACTAACTAACATGTAGCGCTCTCTCCTCATATAGCACTATGCCTCTGCTGCTGCAGAACATCATAATGCACAACTTACCAGCTACAGGTTGTCATAATAATACTCCTCGAATGCTGCAGTTTTCTTGCCAGTAAGTTACATATCTATCAGTGTTGAATGGGAGCCTCCGTTTACTCTTCATAAAGAAGTTCTGCATCAGCTGTGGGGTGTATGTAATTGTCCTTTCTACGGAATATGTTGTGTGACATGGATAAATGCTCTTGTGCTTTTATACTTTCATGGAAAACCCCCCACCCAATTATTATGCCTCCTATCATCATTTACAGTGGGCAGTTGCTATCCCATTATGAACTTCATGTGAAGCAGGAGTGAAGATTCGTACTGGATATTATTATTATTTATTTATATAGCCCCATTGATTCCATGGAGCTGTTCAGGAGAAGAGGTTACATCAAAATACAAATATCACTTACAGTAGACTAACAATGGTAGACTGATACACAGGGAAGAGGACCCTGCCTTTGTGGCTTACATTCTACAGAATGATGGGGAAGGAGACAGCAGGTGTTGAGGTGGCAGCGTGGTCACTGCAGGTTGTAAGCTTTCTTGAAGAGATGTGTTTTCAGGTTCCGTTTGAAGGATTCAAATGTGCTGGATAACCGGACGTGTTGGGGCACAGAATTCCAAAGGATGGGGGATTTTCGGGAATAGTCTTGGAGGCAATTGGGTGAGGAACGAATAAATGTGAAGGAAAGAAGGAGGTCTTGGGAGGACCAGATATTACGTGAGGGAAAATGTTAGGAGATTAGTTCGAAGATATGCGGAAGAGAAAGGTTATGGATCACTTTGTAGGTCAGTGTTAGTAGTTTGAACTGGATACGCTGGGAAAGCAGGAGAGTAGCGAGGAGAGAGATTGATTAGTCAGGTAGCAGAGTTAAGGATGGACTGGAGAGGTACGAGAGTGTTAGAAGGTAGGCCACAGAGGAAGATGTTGCAGTAGTTGAGACAGGAGATGATTAAGACATGTACAAGTATTTTAGTAGATTGAGGGAGGGTTGAGGAAAGGATGGATTCTGGAAATATTTTTGAGCTGGAGGCGACAGGAGGTGGCAAGAGCTTTGATGTGCGGTTTGAAGGACAGGTCCGAGTCAAAGGTTACTCCGAGGCAGCGGATTTCCAGTACAGGGGAAAGCGTGATGTCATTTATTGTGATAGAGAGATCAGGTAGGGAAGATATGCGAGATGGTGGAAAGATAATTAGTTCAGATTTGTCCACATTGAGTTTGAGGAAGCGAGAGGAGAAGAAGGAGGATATAGATGATAGACACTCTGGGATTCTGGATAGGAGAGAGGTGACATCTGGGCCAGATAGGTAGATCTGAGTGTCACCAGCATGTAGATGATGCTGAAAGCTATAGGACTTTGACTTCTCCCAGGCCAAGGTGTAGATTGAGAAGAGAAGGGATCCTAGGACAGAGCCTTGAGGGACACCAACAGAGAGAGGGCGAGATGAGGAGGTAGGGTGGGAGTAGGAGACGCTAAATGTGCAGTTGGTAAGGTATGAGGAGATCCAGGATAGGGCAAGGTCTTTAATGGCAAAGGAAGAGAGGATCTGTACTAGCAGGCAGTGGTCAACTGTGTCGAAAGCAGAGGACAGGTCTAGAAGGAGGAGTATAGAGAATTGTTAGCTTTGGCTGTAAGTCGTTAGTGATTTTGTTCAAGGCAGTTTCAGTGGAATGGTGGAGACGGAAGCCAGATTGTAGGTGGCTGAAAAGTGAGTTAGATGCAAAGTGAGAGGAAAGTTCAGCGTAGACGTGCTGCTCAAGGAGCTTGGCAGCAAACGGGAGCAGCAATGTGGGACGATAGCTGGACATAGCAGTTGGGTCAAGGAATGGCTTTTTTATGATAGGTGTGATTGTGACATGTTTGAAAGCAGAGGGAAAGGTACCAGAAGTTAGTGGTGGGTGGAGGAGGGAGTTAAAAGTGTTGAATCACTGTTTGGGGTTGTTGGATAAAGAAGATACGAAGGATGTAAAGTAGGCCTGTTTAGCAGAGGTGAGGCCTGATTTGAATGCGAGTGTTGCTTGTTTGAATGCAGCGATGTCATCTTTCAAATGCATTTTCTTGTAACGCTGCTCTGCAACCCTGAATAATTGCTGATGCTTTTTAGTGATGTTATTGTCACGCTGTCTAATGATATGTATACAATGTCAGTAAACTATTAATACAGGAACAACACTCTATACAACAACTAGTATAGCAACATAAGCATGTAAGTATAGAATAGATTTACCTGACACGATCTCTGCTGAACTCAGGGTTAATCTTGAGGACTTGATGAGCTGAAACAGGAAAGAGGTGGACCGGGATCTAACCTGACCCTAAACTGGGGTCCTAACTAATCCCTCACCTTGGAGGTACTGATAATGGTTCAGAGGTCCAAGTCTCCAACCTAACCCTGTCTCCTATCAGACCCTGAACCCTGTAATCAGTCCTAAGAAGGATCCTGACTACCACCAAAGGGATATGGGCTGATCTCAGCTAAATACACAGATTAGACATATAAGACAGACAGGATAACACTCGCTTGCATACACACTCAAACACCAAAGGAACATAAATGGTCTGGGAAATAAACTCTAACCAAGTTGAGCTTAGAACAACTAAGGAGCTCACAACTAAAGTCTATACAGATTCATTCCTATCTGTGGTCTGCATGAAGGTTTCACTGGCAACTCCCCAAGCAGACAACCAGGAATTTAAAGGAAACCAATCAACAAATAATCAATTGCAGCCGGGAGAAACTGCACCCAGTCCCAGCACCGAGCACAGACAGAATTAACTCCCTAGCTGCCAAACACAAAGAAACAGCAGATCAGCTGTGAGAAGTCAAAATGTGCAACCGCGACGATCTTCGTGGCAATGCACACATGACAGTACCCCCCTTCTACGAGGGGCCTCCGGACCCTCAGGGCCAGGCCTGCCCGGGTGAGTTCTGTGGAAGGTCCGAACCAAACGATCTGCGTTAACATCAGACGCAGGGACCCACGTCCTCTCCTCTGGACCATACCCCTTCCAATGCACCAAGTACTGAAGGGACCGGCGATTCAGACGTGAGTCAATGATCTTTGATACTTGAAATTCCAAGTTACCATTGACCAACACAGGAGGAGGAGGTAGAGGTGACGGTATGACTGGTGCCACATACCTTTTAAGTAATGACTTGTGGAACACATTATGAATTTTAAACGTAGGAGGGAGGTCCAGACGAAATGCCACAGGATTAATTATGGAACTGATCCTGTACGGCCCGATGAATCTGGGACCCAGTTTCCAGGAGGGCACCTTAAGTTTTATATTCCTGGTAGACAACCATACCAGATCGTTCACATTCAGATCTGGACCAGAAACTCTCCTCCTATCAGCCATACGTTTGTAACGGTTCCCCATCGCACTCAGATTATTCAATACACCTCTCCACACAGAAGCAAGTGACGACGAGAAACGCTCCTCCTCAGGAACCCCAGAAGGGCCCCCCCCATTGAAAGTACAAAACTGGGGATGGAAACCATATGCCCCAAAAAACGGGGACTTACCAGTGGACTCGCTCCGCCTGTTGTTAAGAGCGAACTCTGCCAGAGGCAAGAAAGAAGACCAGTCCTCTTGGTTCTCTGAAACAAAACACCGGAGATATGTCTCTAAGCTCTGATTCAGACGCTCTGTCTGACCATTGGTCTGCGGATGAAAAGCCGAGGAAAATGACAATTGCATCCCCCGACGTAAACAAAATGCCCTCCAAAATTTGGACACAAACTGAGACCCCCTATCTGACACCACATCAGAAGGCAACCCATGAAGTCTAACGATCTCCCTAATGAACACCTGCGCCAGAGTTTTAGCATTAGGGAGTGCAGGAAGAGCAACGAAATGTGCCATCTTACTGAACCTGTCAACAACCACCAGTATGACAGTATTCCCTGACGACGGAGGAAGGTCCGTAATGAAGTCCATAGATAAATGAGTCCATGGACGCTCCGGAAGTTTCAAGGGTAAAAGGGTCCCAGACGGACGGGTATGAGGGGTTTTAGAGCGAGCACACACCCCACATGACGCGACAAAAGTTATAACATCTTTATTAGCATTAGGCCACCAAAACCGGCGAGAAAGGAGATCTAAAGTAGCCTTACTCCCTGGATGTCCTGCTAGAGCAGAATTATGATGTGCCTCAATAACCTTTTGTCTCAACAGATTTGGGACAAACAGTCTCCCTGGAGGTCCTGCAGGGGCGTCCCCCTGAGCCTCTAACACCTCCTCCTCAAGCTCAGAAAATACAGCCGACACTACCACCCCCTCCTGAAGGATAGGACTCGGGTCATCCGTTTTCCCGGCCCCTGGAAAACTGCGAGACAAGGCATCAGCCTTTACATTCTTAGACCCCGGGCGATAAGTGACGACAAAATTAAACCTGGTAAAAAACAACGACCATCGAGCTTGTCTGGAATTCAGACGCTTAGCGGATTCCAAATACAACAGGTTCTTGTGATCAGTAATAACGGTAACCGGGTGGACTGCCCCCTCCAAAAAGTGACGCCATTCTTCAAAAGCTAACTTAATGGCCAAAAGTTCCCTATTGCCGATATCATAATTCCTTTCGGCGGACGACAATTTCTTAGAAAAGAAAGCGCACGGATGCCATTTACCAGGGGACGGACCCTGGGACAATATAGCACCCACCCCTACGTCAGACGCATCCACCTCCACAATGAACGGCTGAGATGCATCTGGTTGGATGAGAACGGGTGCCGAAGCAAAACATTTCTTCAAAGAGGAAAAGGCTTGGCAAGCTTTGTCCGACCATTTAGAAAAATCCGTCCCTTTTCTTGTCATGTCAGTGAGAGGTTTGACGACAGATGAGAAATTACAAATAAATTTCCGGTAGTAGTTAGCAAACCCCAAAAAACGCTGCAGAGCCTTAAGATCCCCTGGCTGATCCCATTCAAGCACTGCTCTCACCTTTTCAGGGTCCATACGGAAACCGGAGGCTGACACCAAAAAACCCAAAAACTGAAGTTCCTGTACGGCAAATACACACTTCTCCAGTTTGGCGTATAGTTTATTGTCTCGCAAGATCTGCAACACCTGTCTCACATTCTCCTGATGAGACACAAGATCTGGCGAGTAAATTAAAATGTCGTCCAAATATACAACCACAAACAGCCCCACAAGGTGACGAAAAATGTCATTAACAAAATGTTGGAATACTGCTGGTGCAGTAGTCAGACCAAAAGGCATGACAAGGTTTTCATAATGTCCCTCCGGCGTGTTAAACGCCGTTTTCCACTCATCCCCCTCTTTTATCCTAATCAGATTATACGCCCCCCTGAGATCCAATTTAGAGAACCATTTGGCGCCAACAATTTGATTGAAGAGATCAGGAATAAGAGGGAGTGGATACGGATCTCGAACAGTAATCCGATTAAGTTCGCGGAAATCCAAGCAAGGGCGTAGGCCTCCATCTTTCTTCTTCACAAAGAAGAACCCCGCGGCTACTGGGGAAGATGAAGGTCTAATATGCCCTTTGGCCAGACTTTCAGAAATATAATCTTTCATAGCCTGCCTCTCAGGACCAGAAAGATTATACAACCTAGCTTTAGGCAACTTAGCATCAGGAAGGAGATTAATAGAGCAGTCATACACGCGATGAGGAGGCAACTCCTGACACCCCTCCTCAGAGAAAACATCCCCAAAATCCTCCAAAAAAGGAGGCAATGTACTAGGCACGACCGCACTGACGACTGTGTTCATGCAGTTGCTTTTGCAAAACTCACCCCATTGGCTTATTTCTCTGGACTGCCAATTAATCACAGGGTTATGTTTAACCAACCAAGGAAGTCCCAACACAATGGGAGTAGGTAGACCCTCCAACACATAACAAGATAATTGTTCCCTATGTATTGCCCCTACCCGAAGGTCAATGTTATGAACCTCATGAACAAAGCTACCTTGGCCGAGAGGCCTGGCGTCAATGGAGAATATAGGGATCGGTTTGACCAATACACTCAGATGCATACCTTGAGCCTGAGCAAACTGAGCGTCAACCAGATTAGCCCCGGAACCACTATCAAGAAGAACAGAAAATCTCTCCACTCTCGTACCAACTACCACCTCCACTGGTACAAGGAACTGAGAAGAACTGGCGGATGAAATACATACTCCCAGGTTGTCGTCCACCACACAACCTGGGATTAACAGTTTTCCGGCGACTTTTGGCTCAACAAGGCACGGGATGGACATTCTCCAACAAAATGTCCCTCTTTCCCGCAGAAAAAACATCTTCTAGTCCTGCGGCGTACCGCCAATCCCCTCCTACGAAATGATGTCCCTCCCAACTGCATAGGCTCATCCGAACAGACAAGGGGAACCTCAACATAAGGGACTTTAGTGGTAGGTGGAGAAACAACAGGGAGTGGGGTTACCTCACCCCTCTCCCGAAGCCGTCTATCAGTACGGATAGCTAAGGCCATAGCAGCCTCCAGTGAATGAGGAGACTCATACTGAGCCAAAACGTCTTTTAATTTATCAGAAAGCCCATGACAAAACTGGCTCCTAAGAGCTGGGTCATTCCACTGAGTATCTGTGGCCCATCTACGAAACTCAGAAGCAAATTCCTCTGCAGGACGATCTCCCTGCTGTATCTTACGTAATTTTGTCTCAGCAAGAGAGACCCGATCTGGGTCATCATATACCAATCCCAGGGCAGTAAAAAATTGATCTACAGACAGTAGAGCCGGGGATCCCGGAGGAAGGGAAAATGCCCAGGATTGAGGGTCCCCTTGCAGAAGTGAGATAACAATTCCCACTCTCTGCTCATCACTCCCTGATGATCGAGGCCGAAGCCGAAAATACAATTTACATGCCTCCCGGAAGGTGAAAAATTTTTCTCGCCCACCAGTGAACCTGTCCGGGAGAGCTACTTTAGGTTCAACTCTGGTTTGCTCCAGGGGAGACAAAACTTTGGACTTAATGTCCGTCAGCTCCATGGATAATCCTGCAACTGCAGAGCCAGCTGGGCTACTGGATCCATGGTAACTGGAGATAATTTTTATGGCCAGTGAAAATGTCACGCTGTCTAATGATATGTATACAATGTCAGTAAACTATTAATACAGGAACAACACTCTATACAACAACTAGTATAGCAACATAAGCATGTAAGTATAGAATAGATTTACCTGACACGATCTCTGCTGAACTCAGGGTTAATCTTGAGGACTTGATGAGCTGAAACAGGAAAGAGGTGGACCGGGATCTAACCTGACCCTAAACTGGGGTCCTAACTAATCCCTCACCTTGGAGGTACTGATAATGGTTCAGAGGTCCAAGTCTCCAACCTAACCCTGTCTCCTATCAGACCCTGAACCCTGTAATCAGTCCTAAGAAGGATCCTGACTACCACCAAAGGGATATGGGCTGATCTCAGCTAAATACACAGATTAGACATATAAGACAGACAGGATAACACTCGCTTGCATACACACTCAAACACCAAAGGAACATAAATGGTCTGGGAAATAAACTCTAACCAAGTTGAGCTTAGAACAACTAAGGAGCTCACAACTAAAGTCTATACAGATTCATTCCTATCTGTGGTCTGCATGAAGGTTTCACTGGCAACTCCCCAAGCAGACAACCAGGAATTTAAAGGAAACCAATCAACAAATAATCAATTGCAGCCGGGAGAAACTGCACCCAGTCCCAGCACCGAGCACAGACAGAATTAACTCCCTAGCTGCCAAACACAAAGAAACAGCAGATCAGCTGTGAGAAGTCAAAATGTGCAACCGCGACGATCTTCGTGGCAATGCACACATGACAGTTATTGTGCCAGGGTTGTCTATTGATTTGACGGCCTCTGCTATGCATGAGAGGGGCGACTGTTTCAAACGTCGATGCGAGAGTGGCATTGTAGAAAGTAGTGGCAATGTTTGTGTCATGGAGTGAAGATATGGATGCCAGTGGTAGAATAGATTCAGAGAGTATGACCATGTGATATTTCAGTTTTTCTTTTTTAACAAATTTGCTAAAATTCCTACATTTCTGTTTTTTTTCAGTCAAGTTGGGGTGCAAAGTGTACATTGATAAGAAAAAAAATGAACTTTTTTGCATTTACCAAATGGCTGCTATGAAACAAAGAGTGAAAAATTTAAAGGGGTTTGAATACTTTCGGTACCCACTGTACACAGTCCTATATAATATGATGACTGCAATATATTAACGGTATTGGCCACTACTAGGGACAACCTCTTCTTGATCTAAATGTTTGGCTCCCATAAAATAAAAAATCCTATAGTCACCTCCCGTTCCAGCGGTGTCGGCACTCGGGGCTCTCGTGTGGTTGCATGACACGTTGTGCCCAGCGCTCAATCAACGATGGCATCACTGTGGCGAGGCGAGGCCTTCAGACAAATTGAACATGAAGAGGAACTCAGAGAGCAAATGCGGTCCTGGCGTCCGCTTCATGTTCAATTTGTCTGAAGGCGAGGACTGTGATGCCATCGCTGATTGGGCGCTGGGCACAACGGGTCATGCAACCACACAAGAGCCTGGGAACCGTGAGTGTCGACACCGTTGGAACTGCTCTGGCACAGGAGATGAGTATAGGCTTTTTTATTTTGTTAGGGACAAAGATTTATTTTATTAGGGCCAAGAAGGGGTTGTCCCTAGTAGTGGACAGCCCCTTTTAAGAGGATAAAATTGTTGATGATAGTGCTACTTTAATGTGAATAGTTATGGAAAAATGAATTAAAAATAACAACAAAACGTTAAAAAAAAATCCCATAACATATAGTTTGATTTAGGCAATTAGAATGTTAAATAACAATTCATTTTCATAATGGAACTCGAGACTAAATGAGTGTAACCAATATTGTGCCTGTGTCTGTCATAACTTATTAGTGTTCTACTCATTTCCAAATATGTCGAATGATTAGGAATATAAAATTCAATTTTATTATTTTTTCCCCAGGTATCTGGCCCTCTGAAGAAGTATTGGCCTACTATTGTCTGAAGCACAAAGAGCGGTTCAGGTGAGGAATAGTGTTCTTGCATGTGCCGTAGTCGTAATGTCTCCTTTCTGTTAGATTACTTATGATGTATGGAGAAAAAAAAGTACAAGGTGACAACGTGTTGCTGCTAACAAGTCATGCTGAACTGCCTGTAGGTACTAATATTGCACAGCAAGCTTTGCTGTACGTCAAAGAATTCTGATTTCCACTTGAGGCATTTTATTTCACTTTGATTTTTTGGGAAACAAAAGTGAGTCTTCAGTCAATCAATGCGTATTGTGAAGGTCAGGGAGAATAACAGGCATTTCATCAACTCTTTTCTGTCATTAGAACTATTGAGCATTAGGCAATAAAAATACCATATCATTTATTTGTGTCTGCCGGCAATGGTCATATCAGCAGACTGTGTATTTTCCTACTTTTAATACCTTGGTACCGTGCCAGCACTGAAGCAATTCCCATTTAAAAGGCCCAATATAGTCCTTTCCCACCGGGGAGAAGTAGACCATGCTCCTTTTGTAAAGTCATCGACAGTCACACAGTTCTTAATTGTAACGTGATATTGCTCGCCGAATACAAAGCTGGTAGATTTGGGGAAAAGAAAAATTATAAAACATGCAAAAATGAGCGAGATAAGTGATGTTTGCTAAATTTTGGGGAGAAGTTCTAGGTTGTCGGCAAGAAGAAGAAAAAAAAGGATTTGCGCAAACAATTATATTTCGCTACTCTAGCAAGTTTCAGTTTTAATACTACTGACAAAAGAGAAAAAGGGAAAAGAAGAAAAAAAAATTGGATTTTTTTTTTTCAGCTCAGCGGTGGTAATGTTGCAGAAAACACTAATGAGGGAACCCCCATGGCTCTGCCTGCTTTGTGACTTTTCTTTATCATAATTATTTTTAAAACGCAAAACGCCATGAGGTCGGCTGGTAGTGTTCCTACAACTTCCTGACAACTTTGTTTTTTTTTTTTAACCTCCACTGCAGATGGCAATTTGTTCTTGTAACACATATGTATGTCGGCCCATTTTTCTTCTTGTTTGTATAGTTTCTTTTCTGTTTTTCAGGGACCTTGCTGTGTGTGAGCTAGGGGGTGGCATGACATGCTTGGCTGGTCTCATGGTAGGTTTTTTTTTTTTTTTTCCTCAATTCCAATTCCATTCACAAGAGAGGAACAAAAGGGGGAAACCGTTCCACCGCCACCAACCGCTGGGTCGGAGAACTGTCAACAGCCTCAGCTGCGGTCAAGCTTGGAGTCTTGAGAGACCTTCCCGGCTGCCTTGCTTTCGTCTCGTATTGATTTTATGGTCGCCTCGGAGAGCAGAAACGTTTTTCCTTGAGAGTAGTCGATATCTCTTGTTGTGACATTCCAATCCACAATATGTTACGTCTTGCCATAGTTGAAGCTTTCTTCTCCCCCACCCCACCTTAGATTATAGTCCCATTTGCTAAAATACAGGAATAGCCTTGCGAATCACAGTTGGAGCACTATGATATAGCTGCTAATGTTTTGCCTGCATTATTACACCAACAAACATGATCCAGAGCTCTCGGTAATTAGATTCTTTTGAATTAGATTGGCCATTCAGGAGAGTCGGTGACCATTCTTCGGTTCGCGAGTCATGTATTCAGGAGATATTATGTAGCAGCCCTGTGCATTAGACAAGTTTCTATGTCTCGGCAAATAAAGGCATATTGTTACACTGATTGGCATTTGACAAACCTGTCGCATTTATACAATGTGTTGAGGTTACAGCCCAATGTGCGAGGATGTCAAGCTCACAAAAAAAAAATTACCCTCACAAAGCCATCAGCTTGCAATGCAAAGTTATATGAAGGGCACCAGGCAGCCAGACAGAAAGAGGCTGAAAGGCAGAATGACAGGCCTGGTATGATGGTTCTACTAGATAAACAGAACCCGCAAATGAAAGCCTCTCGGAATACCATCATCCGTTGTCACAATGCAATTACTGAACAGAATGATAGCAAGATAGAGACTCCCGCAAATGGAAAGATAAAAGTATTGACTGATTTGATTGAATGATTAAAATAATGCAGACATAAAATGAAAAAGATTGAAGATTGTTACGGAGAAATAGTGGAAGAAGCATGATACTGAATGCTTGTCACTCCGGGTCTACTTCCGTGCTGCCTGCGTTTCCTCACTCGTATCCTCTATTCCTCTTTCCTTATAGGTTGCCGTTTCTGCTGAAGCCAAAGAAGTTCTCCTAACAGATGGTAATGAGAAGGCCGTTACAAGTATCCTTATTAAGACGTGGGAATTATGGCGCGTGTCTCTCCATCTTATCGAGTGAAGGCAATAATACGTTCTAAAGGAAAAACAAATATTGAAGCCTTTTTGTATTTTTTTTATTGATTGCTCACACTCGCATACAGCACCATATGTTACCAATACTCTACCACTGAAAAAAGGTTAAAAAAAACAGCGTTGTATGCATTTTTACGCTATACCACTGAGAACAGTGTTGTCTTCTATGCTATTCTGTGCAACTTACAAAAAAAAAAATATTTTTCAACGCATGCCAACCAGGTCTTACGCCGAAAGGATACATATGCCAACTGCATGAGGCCCCATACATATGTTTTGCTTATTCACTAGGACCATACATCAAAAATAGTTCCTAAACATGATGTCATGGAAGCCTAATTTTATTATTGTTCAAAATATGTATAAATTTAAAGGGGTTTCCTACCTTAAGAAAAGTGGACCCCACATTTTTTTTTTTATAAAACAGTAGGTTCTCGTGCTCTCTGGGTCCAGTGCTTTTCTTTGCTGCTGCCCTGGTCAAATCACAGAGATCGGAGCGGCACTGGACCCGGGGAGGGTGAATACCTGCTATGATTATGTTACATGTATAAAAGCGTCCTTTTCTTAAAGTGGAAAACCCCTTTAAAGGGAATCTGTCAGCCGGTTTTTGCTGTTTCACCTGAGAGTAGTATTCTATAGGACAGGAGACTCTGATTCTAGGGATGTGGCACTTATTAGGCTGTGTGCTGTAGTTTCAGCATTTTATTAGCAGATTTACACTACAGGACTACAGCTCTTGTGCCACCAAGTCAGGCCAATATGTGTATCCCCGCGCCCCACCACTGATTAGAAGCTTGCTCACATAGCACAGAGTACACAGGAAGCTGCCAGTCAGGGGTGTGGAAGGGGTTATACACAGTTTAAAGGGGTATTCCCATCTCCAAGATCCTAACCCAATATGTAGTCGGTATAATAATAATAATATTAGCAAACAACTCCAATTAGAAATGTAGTATAGTTCTTCTGATACTCTATGTGGCTTACCAAATGTGCAGGGCATTTCAGTAGCTTAAATGTCCATGGTTATGACCACTAACAGCTAATCAACTAACTACCTGTCACTATATGAGTGGTCGTATCCATGTATTTTGCTGAAATATTATTATAGCTAATATGCGATACCCTAATATGGGTAGACATAATAAACTAAATAACTGATTACAAATTATGTTGAAATCCAGGGGAGTCCATGGGGTTGCCATGGAAGAAAAGAAAAAAACTGTGAGAAACTCTTAAAGGGAACCACTTTTGGCCGATATAAGATACAGCCACTGCCTTTCAGGGCTGATATACAGCATTCTATATTTCTATTCCCCGATACGACCTGAAAAGATAAGAAAAATAAGTTTCATTATACTCACCCTCGGTCCGATGGGTGTCGCGGGTCCTGCACCTCCCATCTTCTTGCGAGGCCGCCCTCCTGCTTGCTTCATGGCTCCCCGGCATCGTGCTCCGGTGCAGGCGTACTTATCTGGCCTATTGAGGGCAGAGCAAATTCCTTCAGTGCTCAAGCGCTGGGCTTCTCTGACCTTTCCTGGCGCCTGCGCACTGCAGTACTTTGCTCTGCCCTCAACAGGGCAGATAAGTACGCCTGCGCAGGAGCGCGATGCCGGTGAGCCATGAAGCAAGCAGGAGGGCGGCATCGCAAGAGGGTGAGAGGCGCTGGACCTGGACATGCGACACCCATCGGATCGGACCGCCCCACAGGTGAGTATAATAAAACTTATTTTTCTTATCTTTCAGGTCGTATCGGGGCCTTGTCTACAGCATTATAGAATACTGTAGATAAGCCCTGAAAGGTGATGGCCACATTTTATATCGGAAAAACCTGGTGACAGGTTCGCATTAAACAAAGGATTATGTATTAATTCTGAACAGATGTATATAGGTGTCACGCTGTATAGCAGATATATATATGTGATGACAATAATCTATATCAAAAGGGCAACATACTATATAACATGCGCATAGCTATATGATAACATAGATTTACCTGACAGAAAGTCCAGTGGGTCAGAACGGAATCCGTTATACGCTGTCTCCGGCTAGAGGGTGACCGGGGTCTAAGCTGACCCTAACTGGGGTCCTAACTAATCCCTCAACCTGGAGGTACTGTTAAAGGTACAGAGGTCCAGGCCACCAGCGTAAACCCTGTCTCCTATCAATCCCTGCCAACTGTATTCTAGTCCTAAGAAGGACCCTGAATACCACCAAAGGGAATGACCAGGTAATGGTTAATGAACAGAAAGACAAACAAGAAAGATAAGAAATAAAGTAAATAAAGTCTTACATACAACACTCACACACAGTAGGAACACCTTAGGTCTCAGAGATAAACTATAAGCTGTAAGAGTAAAAACAACTAAGGAGCTCTTAGCTTAAGTATTCCCAGAACCGATCCAGTCTGCTAAACTATATGAATGCTTTCACCGGCATCAAACACCCAGACTGGCAGGAATATAAAGGAAACTAATTAGAACATAATCCAAAGCAGCCGGGCGAGGCTGGACCTAGTCTTAGCAAAGAGCTAGGTAAAATTAACTCTCTCATTACCAAACACAAAGAAACAGCAGCTCAGCTGTGAGAAGTCAGAATGTGCAATCGCGACGATCTTCGTGGCGATGCACCCATGACAGTACCCCCCCTTCTACGAGGGGCCTCCGGACCCTCATGACCAGGTCTGTCCGGGTAAATTGTGTGAAAGGTCCGAACCAATCGATCTGCGTTATCATCAGACGCAGGGACCCACGTCCTCTCCTCAGGACCATACCCCCTCCAATGAACTTCCACGTTATCATTGACTACCACTGAAGGAGGAGGTAGAGGTGACGGTATGACTGGTGCCACATACTTTTTAAGTAATGACTTGTGAAACACATTATGAATTTTAAATGTAGGAGGGAGGTCCAGACGAAATGCCACAGGATTAATTATGGAACTGATCCTGTATGGCCCGATGAATCTGGGACCCAACCTCCAGGAGGGAACTTTAAGTTTTATATTCCTGGTAGACAACCACACCAGATCGTTCACCCTCAGATCTAGACCAGAAACTCTCCTCCTATCAGCCATCCGTTTGTAAGGGTTCTCCGTAACCTTCAGTCTTAAGCGATCTGGAACTATCAGTCTCCCTGGAAGTCCCACAGGGGCGTCCCCCTGAGCCCCCAATACCTCCCCCTCAAGCTCAGAGCATACAGCTGACACTACAACTCCCTCCTGAGGAATAGGAACCGGATCATCCGTCTTCCCGACCCCTGGGAAAGTACGAGATAAGGCATCAGGAAGCAACTTTATTGAGAAGTCATATGTGCGATGAGGAGGTAACTCTTTACACCCCTCCTCTGAGAACTTCTCCCAAAAGTCCTCCAGAAAAGGAGGCAAAGTCCTAGGCACAACCGCACCGATGACCGTGCTCATGCAGTTATTCTTGCAAAATTCACCCCACTGGCTTATCTTTCTGGATTGCCAATCAATCACTGGGTTATGTTTAGCCAACCAAGGAAGTCCCAACACAATAGGAGCAGGCAGACCCTCCAACACATAACAAGACAATTGCTCTTTATGTATTGCCCCTACTCGAAGATCTATGTTATGAACAGCTTGTACCAAGCTACCTTGACCAAGAGGTCTAGAATCAATAGAGAGTATAGGGACCGGTTTGGCCAATACACTCAGTTGCATACCATGCACCTGGGCAAACCGAGTGTCCACCAAATTAGCCCCGGACCCACTATCAAGAAAAACAGAAATCCTCTCAGTTCTAGTACCAATCACCACCTCCGCAGGCACGAGAAACTGAGAGGGATTTGGGGACGAAATACACACTCCCAGGTTAACTCCTTGGTTCAAAGAGGTCCGGGATGGACACCCCCCAACAAAATGTCCCTCTCTCCCGCAAAAGAAACACCTTCTAGTCTTGCGGCGCACCGCTGATTCCCTCCTAAAAAATGATGTCCCTCCCAACTGCATGGGTTCCTCAGAACAGACCAGGGGAACCTCAGTATAAGGGACTTTAGTAGTAGGTGGAGTCATCACGGGGGGCGGAGTTACCTCGCGTCTTCCCGAAGACGTCTATCAATGCGAATAGCGAGGGCCATAGCAGCCTCCAGTGATGGAGGAGAATCATACTGAGCTAACACATCCTTTAATTTGTCAGACAACCCTTGACAAAACTGGCTCCTAAGAGCTGGGTCATTCCACTGAGTATCTGTTGCCCATCTACGGAACTCAGAAGAATATTCCTCCGCTGGACGATTTCCTTGCCGTATTTTACGTAACCTTGTTTCAGCAAGGGAGACTCGATCCGGATCATCATATACCAGACCCAGGGCAGTAAAAAATCGATCCACTGACTGGAGATCTGGGGAGCCTGGAGGAATAGAGAACGCCCAAGATTGAGGATCCCCTTGTAAGAGCGAGATAACAATTCCCACCCTCTGCTCTTCACTCCCAGATGACCGAGGCCGCAGCCGAAAGTACAATTTACATGCCTCCCGGAAAGTAAAAAATTTGTCCCGCCCACCAGTGAACCTGTCCGGGAGAGCAACCTTAGGTTCAGATCTGGTTTGCTCCGGGGGGACAAAACCTTGGACTTAATGTCTGCCAACTCCATGGACAATCCCTGCAACTGCCGGGCCAGCTGGGCTACTGGATCCATGATAGCTGGGGAGAATCTTTAGTATGGGCCGGTGAAAATGTCACGCTGTATAGCAGATATATATATGTGATGACAATAATCTATATCAAAAGGGCAACATACTATATAACATGCGCATAGCTATATGATAACATAGATTTACCTGACAGAAAGTCCAGTGGGTCAGAACGGAATCCGTTATACGCTGTCTCCGGCTAGAGGGTGACCGGGGTCTAAGCTGACCCTAACTGGGGTCCTAACTAATCCCTCAACCTGGAGGTACTGTTAAAGGTACAGAGGTCCAGGCCACCAGCGTAAACCCTGTCTCCTATCAATCCCTGCCAACTGTATTCTAGTCCTAAGAAGGACCCTGAATACCACCAAAGGGAATGACCAGGTAATGGTTAATGAACAGAAAGACAAACAAGAAAGATAAGAAATAAAGTAAATAAAGTCTTACATACAACACTCACACACAGTAGGAACACCTTAGGTCTCAGAGATAAACTATAAGCTGTAAGAGTAAAAACAACTAAGGAGCTCTTAGCTTAAGTATTCCCAGAACCGATCCAGTCTGCTAAACTATATGAATGCTTTCACCGGCATCAAACACCCAGACTGGCAGGAATATAAAGGAAACTAATTAGAACATAATCCAAAGCAGCCGGGCGAGGCTGGACCTAGTCTTAGCAAAGAGCTAGGTAAAATTAACTCTCTCATTACCAAACACAAAGAAACAGCAGCTCAGCTGTGAGAAGTCAGAATGTGCAATCGCGACGATCTTCGTGGCGATGCACCCCTGACAATAGGCAAGTACAATACTGGTCAAAAAAAAAACAAAAATGGGGTTTCCAGGTGTAGCTCTTCCACAGAAGCAGAGTTGATCATTTCAATGCAAACGTTAGTTCCCTTCTCTGTCACGGCCAATGCTTAGACTGTGAAGGGGGCTAGCTTAGCTGTTGAATTGAGCAGTCATCTTGTCTTATTCACACATGACACTGAAGAGGTGCCAACAATGGAAGGTGCAGAGCATGGGACTGGAGGTGATAGCTCAAGTTCAGAGTTTGGGCACCTGTAATAGTGGAAGCAAATCACCTAGTTGTATCATTTACTATTTTACTCATTCGTAAAATGTTATTCCAACATTGAAACTTATTACCTACCCACATTGGTCTCCCACTATTCCCATGAATGGAGCTCTAAAATGCTTTCTCGGAATGGAGTGGTGGCCAAGCATGTGGATCACTGATCCATTCATTCTTCTTGATGCTGCTAGAGATATGAAGAAAGCTGTTGTGGGGCATTTCAGATCCCATTTCTCAGGACTGGTAGGGGTCCTAGCAGCCGTAACCCCCACAATTATTTTTAGCTGGATGACACTTTTAATGGGTATGCAAATTACCTCTTCAGAGAGAAAGAGGACTTGAGCTCCATAGCGCCACCCGTTGGAAGCAGCGATCCTACAAGTCACATTCAACTGTTGCCTTAATGAAGGAAGCCGGCTGTCAATCAACATGACTTCAGTAGTCACACCCCGTCAACAGAGAAGCCCGGAAAAGGATGAGCTGCTATGTTGACGTAAAGCAGCTGAATCCCCGGCAGGAGCGATCAATGACCGCTCTGAGCCGGCGCCAGATTGAACAGACAGTTACTTAGCAACTACCCGTCTATTCGTATTTTGGCTCGTAGTGAAAAAAGTAATATAGTTCCTGGACAACCCCTTTAATAAATTTCGCCATTTTTTCAAACCCACTCATGTGTGCATGAAAGGTATTGGCATCCTAATATAAATGTTTGTTTTTCATGAAGTACATATACCATAAACCTAGATCGATTATTATTTTAACCACTTGTGATCAGTGGCTATAAAATTATATTACCGTATCTGTTTTTTCCGCCTTTATTTTTATTGATTTTTTTCTACCTAAGTGAGGCCTTTATCTGGAGGGAAAATGTGAATAATAATAAGAATATTAATAGCTCGGAAAAACCCAATTAACCTGTAAGCGTGTGTATATCTACATTTATACGTATAGCTAGCCACTCTCTGTATTGTTAATTTATGCTATTAGGAATAGCATAACCAAGTGATTTTTATGTGACACCGCTTTGCTGTGTACACAGACGGCAGGGAAATTGAACTGTACAGTGGGAAGAGTAATTTGCAGCTGCACTGAATGGTACGACTGGCACGAAGAATGATTTCTACAGTGAAGCTGTTGGAGATTGAGAGGAAATGGAAGATGTCTATTTGCATTTGTTCTCTTGATTCATTTAACGTGAATTGCCAAGGAAGATGAAATTGTTATTCCACTGCAATTATGGCTTCTAAATGATCATATCTGCAAAATATAATACCGCTTAAATCCTGAGGAAGTATGTATCATATACAGTATATAAACGTTATACTGACATTCCTATTTAAAAAAAAACAAACCCCAAAAATTGCTTATCACCCAATGGGGTCAGGTTGTGAAAGTCTCGGTTCACTGCATATTTTTGGCCTACAACAGTCTTCTACTGTAATGTATCTTTTATGCACATTTGGTTGACTGGTTTACTTTTTTTTTCGTGTGGAATATTTAGTAGGAAGAAATATTGTGACCCGACTTTTTTCACCAGTGGCTTATAATGCAGAACCGTGCTGGTATCAGTCGGCTCTTTACCACCAGCCATTCTGTCCTATGTTAGTAAAAATAAATGGCATAGCAAGGGGATGGATGTTATACACCGGGGGGATGAGGGGCTGGATGTTATACACTGGGGTGAGGGCTGGATGTTATACACTGTGGTGAAGGGCTGGATGTTATACACTGGGGTGAGGGGCTGGATGTTATACACTGTGGGTGAAGGGCTGGATGTTATACACTGGGGGTGAGGGGCCGGATGTTATACACTGGGGGGACGAGGGGCTGGATGTTATAAACTGGGGGGACGAGGGGCTGGATGCTATACACTGGGGGTGAGGGGCCGGATGTTATACACTTAAGGCGAGTGGATGGATGTTATACACCGGGGGGACGAGGGGCTGGATGTTATACACTGGGGGGGTGAGGGGTCCGGATGTTATACCCTGGGGGTGAGGGGCCGGATGTTATACACCGGGGGCGAGGGGCCGGATGTTATACACTGGGGGGTGAGGGGCCGGATGTTATACACCGGGGGTGAGGGGCCGGATGTTATACACCGGGGGCGAGGGGCCGGATGTTATACACTGGGGGGTGAGGGGCCGGATGTTATACACTGGGGGATGAGGGGCTGGATGTTATACACTGGGGGGGTGAGGGGCTGGATGTTATACACTGGGGGGTGAGGGGCTGGATGTTATACACTGGGGTGAGGGGCTGGATGTTATACACTGGGGATGAGGGGCCGGATGTTATACACTTGGGGCGAGGGGCTGGATGTTATACACTGGTGGCGAGGGGCCGAATGTTATACACCGGAGGCCAAGGTCTAGATATTTTACAGTGGGGGTGAGGGGCTTGATGTTATACACTATGAGTGAGGTACCGGATGTTATACACTGGGGTCGAGGGGTCGGATGTTATACACACGGGGTGAGGGCTGGATGTTATACACAGGGGGTGAGGGGCCAGATATTATACATCGGGGGCGAGGGGCCGGAAGTTATACATCGGGGACAATGGGACTAAATGAAAAGCTTGAATTCAACAATTAAGACGTGTGTCCCAATACATGTGTCCATTAAATTAAGTCCTCTTACAGATGGATGGGTAAAGTTTTCATAATAGGACTGCCAAAATCCAATGTGATGCATTGTAATTGGAAGGGAAGGGCAGTCAGTAATGGAATTTGCTTTTAGCAGCTGCTACAGGGAAATTTAATAATGCTTCCAACTATTGAAATGGGTCTCCGAAAAAGTATTGTGCTGCTTGATAAACGCTCTCTGGGACCATCTAAATATGAGCCAAAAGTCTCTTTTAGGCCTGTTTCGCACTTCCGAATCCTGATATTTCCAGTACTTAAAAAAAAAAGGGTACCGTAGATATCAGTGTCCGCGTGTGTAATACTTGTGGCACATATCTGACAACCGTGTGTCGCCCGTGTGCCACCCTTATGCCGCATCAGTACCACGCGCACCTTTCGTCAGGGAAACAGCGGTACAGTTAGCTCTGTTCCCCAGCTCCGGGTGCTGAAAACGACTCACATCATTCTCCCCTGCTCTGTGGGTGATCAGCGCGAGCAAGGGAGAATGATGAGAGTTATATTCAAGTAATAACAGTGAGAGCAGGCAGTGGCTGATGGGGCATACACATGCTGCCGCTAATAACAGTGATAGCAGGCATATTCAATGGGAGTATTATTCATCCACCGCCTGCACTATAAATAAATAAATAAACTGCCGTGGGTTCCCAGTTCCTCAGTGGGAAGAGCCAGGCAAAGTTCCAGAATTGGCGCATCTAATAGATGTGCCTTTTCTGGACGGCTGCGGGCTGCTATTTTTAGCCTGGGGGGTCAATATCCATGGCCCCTTACCAGCCTGAGAATACCAGACCCCAGCCGTCTGATGTTGCAAGGCTGGAGGTAAAAAATGGGGGGACCCAATGCCATTTTTTAAAATTATTTAAATAATTAAAAAGAACAGTGTGGGGACCCCTGTTCTTGATAACCAGCTTTGCTGAAGCTGACAGCTGAGGGTTGCAGCCCGCAGCTGTCAGTTTTGCTTGGCTGGTTATCAAAAATACAGGGACGCAAGCGGCGGCTGATAAATACTCCCATCAACCAGCGTCGGCTCTCACTGTTATTATCGGCAGCAGGTTTAGGCTGATGGGAGTAATAGTCCCCGTTTTAGTGTTCATATTTATGCAACTACCTTATTTTATTTGTTTATTTTTCTTTTTCCACCCAAAAAGCTTTCAGGTTATTTTTTCAATTGAATTGTGCAAATTATGGGTGATATTAAAGGTGGAAAATAGTTGAAATAGTTGAAATGATTCTTCTTGGTAATTTTTTTTTTTACATGACAAAAACCTAGCATTTTAACAGGGGTGGTAGACTTTTTATAATCACTGTCCAAAGTCCATGTGGACGGCCGAGAGTGTGTGTCACCTGAAGAGGAAATGGCACCTAGATTCACGATGGGAGGAAGGAAAGCCTATGGAGGCAGTGTGATGGGGCAACGTTCTGCTGGGAACCTTGGGTCCTCATTCATATAGATTTCAAAGCTTGCCAGCTACCTAACATTATTCAGCCCAGTTCTTTGTTTTATGGCAATGGTATCAATTAATGGAATGGCATTCTATGCTACAAAAACCATTCACGAATGATTTGAGGAACATGTCAAGGGCTTAAGATGAAGGCTTGTCTTCAAATTACCAAGATCTCATTAGAATCGAGAATTTGGGGTAAAACAAGTCCGATCCATAGAGGTCCCCAATCTCACAACTTAAAGGAAATAAAAAGATCTTGGTGCCAGATACCACAGGAGGCTTTTCGTGGTCCATGCCTGATAGGTCAAAGCCGCTTTGGTGGCACAAGGGGACTTACCTAAGATGAGGCATGTGGTTTTAATGTTCTAGTGCATATATGTGTAATATACTCATATAATATACACACGCTATATTTTTCAGCTAGTGTAGGTGAATTTTAGGTTCTTTGGAGTAAAATAACATGTTGTGCTTTATACAGTATTTGTCTTTGCATTACGAATTGTTTGAGTACAAAGAAAGCATTTTTGTCAGCGTAGCTGAGTGGCTTTCTACATCCTGGCCTAGATTTAACAAAAAAAAACACTATTGCATCAGTCTCGCTATATAAGCTAAAAATCACAGGTGGCATTTTACTGAAAAGACTAACTCCACGCAGTCACATTGATTTCATTTTTGAAAATGATATTTGGTAATAAAAAAACCTATTCTTTCCCTATTTATACCTTGCTACTATTTTTATTCGCACATTGGCTAATATTGAATGAATAGTCTGTAGCACTTATATAATCCTTCGATTTTAGGACCAACTGGGCGCAAGGTATAAATCTTGAGTGAATTGGTAGCTGAGGAGCGAAGAAAAGTCACAAAATGTTCTCCTTAACAAAGTCTGTACAGATGTGTCACACATCATCAAGAGACGCGAGAGGACGGAGGGATTTAAAAGCCGCTTGATATCCACCAGGTCAGTTATGTCTGCTCTTTATAAGGAGTCATTTATCGAGTTTTGTCTTCATGAAATCATGCTGTACTATTGTGAGGGAACAATAAAAAATGCCTATCGCTAGATAAAATGAAGGCTTTCATATATACTATTAATCATAACAATGGGGCTGACATATTTATCACATTGACTGTGGACGTTGTAAATGGCATATCCAGAAACAGCCTATCGATGCCTAGAATTCAACCTTTGGGTGTAAAATAAAACTTGGTCTTTGAAGTAATTTAATAATATTTAATTGATTGACAAACAGTATTAACCACTATTAAGGCGCAGTCAGACGCCCGTATAACTCGGATAAGCATCGCAACTCAATGCTCCGACTGGCTGGCGGCTCTCCTGAACGAAGTGTGACAGCACGTACTACTATACAGTGAACGGCAGTCTGAGCATTGTGTTGACATCCCCGTGAGCGATATATAGCCATCTGAATCTTCCCTTACTGTGGCTATAACGGTTGTCCCAGCTCCTAAATAGAGAATATCTGCATTCCTTTGCAGTAATTCAGTTTTTGTCAATTTTAATTGGTAAATGCCTTTAGTTTTAGGTCCAGAAAAAATGACTATTTTTTTTATCCGTATTGTAATCCCTTTACCATCTTTTACGTCCTTGTACAAATCTGTATGTCCATACGGCATCTATTTTTTACGTCAACAATTTCATAATTAATAAAGGTCAAATACAGTTTTTTATCTTATTAATTGTAATGGAACACATGATATATGGACAGTGATCCATTTTTTATGCGCACATCGATTTATAATGGATGAGTTTGAGCCAGAATATTGATCAAAGTAACGCACACTCTGATTTTTTTTACAAGCAGATCATCAGTCTGTATGTAACAATGTTTATGTGAACAACCACATTGACTTGCGTTGGTCAGTGTGCTGTCCTATGCTATCAGTTTTGCATACGGATCGCAGATGGACATTTAATACATTCATCTGAACGAGTCTTTAGACGACTGTCAAAATCGACTGATTCAGCCAATACAATAATGTGTACGAGGGCGCCGGTCAACTGATCGACAGGGAAAATGTTGATTGGACATGTCCAATTTTCTTTTGCTCTTCCAGAGATAAGCTGCTAGTAGAGATGTCTGTCGGTGGCTTTCTCATAACACAGGAATGATCGGCGCCAAATGAGTACTCCTGCGTATGGGAGAGGTGTCTGTCAGCTGAATGATCAGCCAAAGCATCGATCGGCCGACAGCCATCTAATGTGTATGGCCAGCTTAATTCCGAACAAGATATCACCTATACTATGGATGAGTTAAAAGTTGCTGATTGCTAAGGTTCTCACCGCTAGACCAGCTCTGAACCTGAGAAAGGAGACCACTGCTAGTCTAACAGGCCATTTCAGTGCCCCATTTTCAAGGTATGGAGGCCAGCAAATTATCACCTATCCTGTGAACAGGTAATAACTTGTCCCTATGTGGATACTGTGTTGATTGGTCTATGTGATTGATACCAGAGACATAACACCTGACACCTAATGCAAA